>CM060332.1:36849721-36869721 GCA_030674155.1 Stramonita haemastoma
GGGGCTGTCACCTCGTCATATTTTAAATCTCATATTAAAATTGTGCAACTGTATGCAGATTAAAACAGGGTTAACAACCAGCTTCACTGTCCTTGCTTGTATCGACGCCCCGGTCAACCCTAAGGGTCAGCCCAGAACGGCCACCACGTTGTGGGAAAACCCACATCGATCACACATGAAATGAGATAAAACCAAAACCAGATTCCTTAAAACAACCTTGCCCTTAGAGACCAACTATACCACATTTCACTCATATCAGACGGGAAAAGCCGATTGTCTCAGGACAATTCGCTGTCAGTTTTACCGCAGAATGAAATGAGTGTACCTGCCAATCATCTTCTCTTGGTTGCCTGGGAGAAAAATAACTCTGGCTAATGTGTTTTGTTAGAGATGTCTTATCAATCTTTGTTTTTTTCTGTTGTTTTTCCTGCACATTTTCTTTCACGCTCTTGAACCGAGTTTGTCCTTTTAAGATGTTCATCAGCAACTCATGCCTTTTCCTGGCATCAAATTTGAGTGCGAATGTCTCTCTCGGTGGGAAGAGATGACAAGATTTACAAAACTGCATGCCCACGGGGACTGGATGTAAAAAGCACATGGGTGCTCATTCCAGTATCCTCGATATAAAAGAATACAATGAAAAAAAAATGTGGAAGGTCTGTGATCATTCTGCTTTATCACACTCACTGGAGGACTCTTTCAGACATCAGCGTCTTTACAGACAATCCCATGACTGTCTCTTTTCTCCTCAGGACTTCCAATCAGATTTCTTTCTCCCTAACGGCTAAATTGCCAGAATCGTGACCGTCTGGCTCAGATGCTATAACGAAGTACTGGAAGGGAAATTCGATCAGTTTGTCTAAGTAGATAGTAAGACGGTTTTGAAAACGGTTTTGGGAACAACGGCCAATGAAAAACAGAATATGAATTTGTTTTGAAAAGGCATTAAAGTGAATTAAGCAGAATGTAAAAATATTGTTCATCCACTTCGATTTGTAGTTGACAAAGCTGATTCTGTCAACTACCCATACCATCAAGTGTGCATTAGGATGCATTTTTTTAATAGTTACAAATAAATGAGTTTACGTTTTGGCTGCTCTGTCTGTCTCTGTCTGTCTCTGTCTCTCTCTCAGACAACAGAGACAGAGAAACAGACAGACAGAGTCTCGCAAAGAGGTAGACAAACAGACAGCTTAGTGTGAAGTCAATGCTTTGTCCCCGATTTGCTGTATGGCACAACTTTGGTTCTCTCTCTCTCTCTCTCTCTCTCTCTCTCTCTCTCTCTCTCTCTCTCTCTCTCTCTCTCTCTCTCTCTCTCTCATCTTCTGTGGGCATACGCAAGCACCTGTTGGGTACAATGCTGACAATTCCTTACCCTCATCGTCTTTCATCTCCCATTTTTTTCTTGCTGAAATTATGTAAGCCTGGTGTACGCTGATATTTATGTTCTACCCGCACTGACATCAACTTCTCTTCGTGTCATCAGCAACAGACAGGGTAAACGTCACAGCAATCACTATGTCATAAACACTCAAGAAGGGCCATATTACAGCTGGAGTGTTTTCAGAATACCTGTACAGAAAGATTAATTTTTAGCCCTAGTGGTCTGATGATGTTGTTTTCATGGCTCTGTTTTGTCGGTATCTGTACGGAAACACACATAAATTGGATACTGGTGAGTACATGCTGGGCTATAAACCTTCTCCTTAAGTTCGTGTTTTACTTTCATTGCTACCCAGCATTGCTGTGACAACAAAGTACACTGGAAGAAAGTCTCTGTTTCCGCCATGAAGGTGACTGAACTAAACATCATGTTTTAAAAATCGTCTAGGTTTGTTGGTGAGGTAAGATGTACTGAAATCTTCATGCGTATCACATAGCTACGCTTTAATAGGTAAATATTGTATTTCTAAGGCCCACATGTGTTAAGACATACAGGATGATACAGAATTACTATTGACCTGATTACCAAGCATTCAACCGGAAAACAAGATGGGTAAAAGCATGTGATATTAAACTGTATCAGGTGCTATTGTCAAGCATCCACGAAAACACTAACAATCTGATGATGTGTTGCATAAGCTATAAACTTATCTCGAAGTCATGCAGTGTTGGCATCAAGCGATGAAGGATGAGGTTTTATACAACTTGATTATGAGTGGGATGCCCTAGTGGTTAGAACACTCGGCTCACAATCTGACGGCCTGGGTTCAAGCCATGATCAAGACGGCCGTTTGAGGAAATGTTTCCCTGCAGCTAACATCAGCACCGACTTTACTCCCATGAAAAGTTCTCCGGATGAGGCTATACGCAGAGGTCCTGTCAACAACTGCAAACACAGACGTTTCCTCTTTCACAAGAGTAGGCCATTGCGTGCCGGTAGAAGGCGGATGACAACCCCCCCCCCCCCCCCCCCTCACAAACAAATGAAAATGCAAATAGGTGTCTTATGTAGACGCCATCCCCGAGGTCGGAATGTCGGATACCAGAATGGTTGGAAACAGTCGAATAAAAAAAAATGTTATCACTGGTAAACAAACCACGGAGCTCTAGCCGAAGAAGAAGAAGAAGAAGAAGAAGAAGAAGAAGAAGAAGAGAGGAGGAGGAGGAGGAGGAGGAGGAGGAGGAGGAGGAGGAGGAGGAGGAGGAGGAGAAGAAGAAGAACAACAACAACAATAACAACAACAACAATAACAACAACAACAACAACAACAACGACAAATTACCAAAAAACCAATAAAACAGACAACAAAAAGCGCCCAAACTTTCCAGCTTCCTTTATGCACTGACCAGTCCATGTGTTGCACCCATTTGCACACAGAGTCATGCAGAGGTTCAAGTATGAAATGGGGGTGGGTTGGGGTGGTATTGGAGGTAGGTACATGATCATAGCCAGCATGACTCAATTACCATGATGATTGTCCATTAGTGCATTAATACTGCTCATGTTCAAAATATCAACCACAAGATGAATCACGCACGTTAAGGATCCCGCTATTTCTGAAGTCGGAGTGCGGCTACCTTGATGGAGGGTAAACATTGTCAAATACGCAAAATTTCACCGTTGTCTAATCTCAGAGAGCTAGATCAGGGACGAGAGAGAGAGAGAGAGAGAGAGAGAGAGAGAGAGAGGAGAGAGAGAGAGAGAGAGAACCTGCCATTTATGTCAGCATGCACCAGTAAATAAAAAGCATGATTACATTAGAGCAAAGACATCACTCATAAAGATAAAAAAGCAAACATCTATCGCTCATTTATTCATTCATTCATTCAAAAAATATCTTTTATTTATTTATTTATTCATTATCTATCAATCTTTATATTTTGAGGATAAAAAAATACGAATTCAAATCCTTTTTTGTTCTTCATCCAGCCCAATGTGTACATGCACTTTTTTGTAAAATCTGTCATCTGTTCCCACCGGCACACAACGGAATAATCTTTCGAAAAGCGGAACAGGGTTTTAACGTGTGCGCAAGATGCTGGCTTGAAGCAAAGCGAAGGGAATGAGTCATTTGTATGTGTAACAGAGTGCAGATATTTGATCTGCCGCGACTCTGTACAACTTCTCGGCGACGACAGCACGGTCAGGCAGTGGGAATGTGACCTCTAGAAAGAGGCTGCATAAATACTACATTTTACCGCTACGGGCAAAGTGCATGCAGAGAACGGCTTTCGACCACCCCCCAACGATACAGAACGTCGCACAATTCACAGGTGTGGATCCAAACGTTACACCCACGACGCTGCGACTGGCAGTTCCGATCGCAAGGGAAGTAATCTAACTACCGCCCTGCCACATCCACCACCGCTGACTTTGTGCCGCGTCCCGAGGCACAGTGGGTACTGACCAGCGTATTTGACGCTCAGATCAGTAGTCCCAAGTTCTTTCCATCCTGCTCGCAGCGCCACTTTGTAACAGAGTGCAGATATTTGATCTGCCGCGACTCTGTACAACTTCTCGGCGACGACAGCACGGTCAGGCAGTGGGAATGTGACCTCTAGAAAGAGGCTGCATAAATACTACATTTTACCGCTACGGGCAAAGTGCATGCAGAGAACGGCTTTCGACCACCCCCCAACGATACAGAACGTCGCACAATTCACAGGTGTGGATCCAAACGTTACACCCACGACTCTGCGACTGGCAGTTCCGATCGCAAGGGAAGTAATCTAATTACCGCCCTGCCACATATGTGATGTGTCTCCTTCATCCCATTGCTTCAGTCACTCTCCTCCACTTCAGCCTCCATACCACCCATTCCAGGACTGCCCCTTTTTCCCTATAGGAGTTTTAAGTCCAAACATCCTCCCCTCCCCTCTTCTCCCCTTGTGTCCAGCAGCCAAATTGCCAAAATCATATCCCACTGTACTAACTCAATCTCAGTAAAAAAAAATAAAAAAAATAAAAAAAAGGACCAGAGAGGAAAGCCAATTTCTTGATTAAGGATCGTTTTCAATACCTTCATTAGAGGTGAAGTCCAATCTCTGTTGACATTAAAAAAGAAAGTATTAACCTGCAATTATGGTATGGGTGCTCTGAACACAATATTGGCAAAATATGAAACTCAGTCACAGAAACGGACAAGGCTATAGAAGTACGCTTAAGAGACCTGCACAAATTCGTAGGTTTTCTTGTCAACTTCTGCACACAATCAACTATCACAATTCTGATGAACATCAATATTTGTTTTTTTATATAGAAAATCAAACTATTTTCACTAACAATATTAACCCCAGTTAAAATGAGGCAGCTGAAAATAACTGTCTGCTCAATAACTTGGAATGTAGTTAAGTATGCACATAATGCCCAACCACTTAAATGCACTCACCGAATCTCTCTCTCTCTCTCTCTCTCTCTCTCTCTCTCTCTCTCTCTCTCTCTCTCTCTCTCTCTCTCTCTCTCTCTCTTCTTTCTTTCTTTCTTTCTTTCTTTCTTTCTTTCTTTCTTCCTTCCTTCCTTCCTTCCTTCCTTCCTTCCTTCCTTCCTTCCTTCCTTCTTTCCTTCCTTTCTTTCTTTATTTCTTTCTTTTGTGTCCTTTCTCTTTCTTTTTTCTCTCCTCCTCTCTCAACCTATTTTTTATTTCAAACTCCCAGTTAGGGTAAATCAAGCTATCAATGAAATCTGCGATACGTACACACAGTTTAATCTATTCTTCGCTCTCTTCCCAAATCCAACACGCTTACAGTTAACTCCCCGGGGATTTGTTTACAGCCACAAAGGTCAACGGTCACCAATGGGATCTCATTGGGGAGGAATGAAGAGAAGAAACCATGTTGGCTGTTTCCATGGCAAAAAACCACAGACAAATAGCTCTGCTCTGCCCTCGGGAAGACACAACGTTTCCATGCCAATAAACATAAACAGATATCTCTGGTCCACCCTCGGGAAGATACATCGTTTCCATGGCAATAAACAGAGAAAAATATCTCTGGACTGCTCTCGGGAAGATACAGCGTTTCCATGGCAATAAACAGTGACAAATAATTTTTTTATCTCTGGTCTGCCCTCGGGAAGATACAGCATATTCATGGCAATAAACAGTGACAAATAATTTTTTTTTATCTCTGGTCTGCCCTCGGGAAGATACAACATATTCATGGCAATAAACAGAGACAAATATCTATGGACTGCTCTCAGGAAGATACATTTCCATGATAATAAACACAAACAGATATCTCTGGTCTGCCCTCGGGAAGATACAACGTTTCCATGGCAATAAACAGAGACAAATATCTCTGATCTGCCCTCGGGAAGATACAACGTTTCCATGGCAATAAACACAAATATCTCTGATCTGCCCTCGGGAAGATACAACGTTTCCATGGCAATAAACACAAATATCTCTGATCTGCCCTCGGGAAGATACAACGTTTCCATGGCAATAAACACAAACATTTCTGGTCCGCCCTCGGGAAGATAAAACGTTTTCATAGCAATAGCAGTGAAGAAATATCAGAGAGTGGGTCTTGGGAAGGTTCTCAATGTTTCCATGACAATAAATTAAACTAGACAAGTGTCTCTGGTTGGCATTCAGAAAGTCAGTTAAACGAGTTCTAGGCGTGTAGCACTCCAGCAATTTGCTGTCTGTTTTACTGTAGCTCAGTGGTAAGAGCACTCGTTTCCCCCCAGCCAAGGTTTTCTTTGCGAGCCTTGGATTCAGTAAGTCCCCTTGTTCACCTAGCTGTAAATAGGTACCTGCCTCTTGAGGGTCAGGGAAGGTAAATCAGTGAGGGAGAGGTGATGGAGGCCGCTCTCAATATGCAGGCCCCTGGAGAATCTGAGGTCTCTGATGCCTCGCTCTCTTACGACCACATAGATTATGGGATACCTTTACCTTTTACCGCACAATGACAGTTATACTCAGATAACTATCTTGGGAAGGAGCATAATTTTTGAGACGAAAATAAAAATTTGTCTTTATTGTTTAGGATAATAAGGTACTGCTTGATGACTGCTTATGTAGTCATAAATAAAAAAACAAACCTCTAACTCATTCATCAATAATCTATGTCTTCAACTTTTACACGGCAGCCTTAAAAAGGCCCCCCCCCAAAAAAAAAAAAGAAAAAAAGAATGAAACTCTAACTGAATCAAATCATACAGAAGGAAACAAGACTCATTCATCATTAACAGAGCACAGCAGAACATGCAGACACAAGCCTACCAGAAAAGACAGGAGAGAGGAGCACAAGCACATCATAAACCCTGTGATCTGCTGCTGTACAATACTCCCCTGATGACTCTCTCTCTCTTCTCTCTCTCTCTCTCTCCTCCCCTCCCTCCCTCTCCTCTCTCTCTCTCCCCCTCCTCTCTCTCTCCTCCCCCCCTCTCTCTCTCCCTCCCTCCCCCCTCTCTCTCTCTTTCTCTTTGTCTCTGTCTGTCTGTCCTGTCTGTCTGTCTGTCTGTCTCCCTCTCTCCCCCCTTCTCTCTCCCCTCACTCTCCTTCTTCTCTCTCCCCTCCCTCTTCTCTCTCTCCTCCCTCCCTCCTCTCCCCTCTCTCCCTCTCTCTCCTCTCTCCTCTCTCTCTCTCTCTCTCTCTCTCTCTCTCTCTCTCTCTCTCTCTCTCTCCTCTCTCTCTATCTCTCTCCCTTCCTTTCCTCTCTCCTCCCTTGCTCTCTCTCTGTCTTTCTCTCTCCATGCTCTCTCTCTGTCTCTCTGTCTCTGTCTCTCTCTCCCTCCCCCCCCCCCCTCTCTCTCTCTCTCTTTCAGACATCAACGTCTTCCCCACTAGTTTCCTTACTGCCCATTTTTTCTCTCCATCTGAGCCTACCTTCAAATCAGATTTCTTTCTCCCTAACGGCTAAATTGCCAGACTTGTGTGACCGTCTGGCTGAGACTGCAATAACGAAATCCTGGAAGAAAAAATTCAATCATTTTTTTTCAAATGGATAGGCATGAGATGGCTGTTTTGTGAAATGCAACATGTTTGGAAACCAGCCAAGGAAAAGACGAACAGAATTAAAAAAAGAAACCATTTTGACGTACATCAAAAACGAATAGAAAAAGTGTTGAATTAAAAAAAAAAATTTTGATGGAAAAAATAATTTTCCACCTTTTTTTCAAGCTGTCGTCTTCTTCTGTATCATCGTTGAACGCTCACACAGCAACTCTCCAGAGGCCCTCACAGTTGCAGTAGTATTCTTGAAGGCTCTCCAGGGGTCACAAGAAATTATCCCTCGTGGGCACGTCAGTAGGGCAGATATCAGCCCTCAGGTTGTCTCTTTTTGACATTTGTAACCCATCTTCACTTTTTCCTGTCCTCTCCCATTTCTGTCCACTTTCAAGAACTTAGCTGATACTGCTTCTCTGAGTGTTCACATGTACTGACACTGAAAAAACTAACAAGAATAGCCTTACACTGAAAACAAACACTGATAAACGGACATGAAAACGGACAGTGAAAACGAACACTGAAAAAACCCTGAAAACGAACACTGAAAACGGACACTATACTGAATCCCCCCCCCCCCCCCACCACTGAAAACGAACACTGAACTGAAAACACTGAAAACTGAAAACGGACACTAAAAAACAAACACTAAAAACGAACACTGAAAACGGACACTGAAAACGACAACTAAAAAACAAACACTAAAAACGAACACTGAAAACGAACACTGAAAAACAAACACTGAAAACGTATTCCCCTCTGACGGTCATACAACCACAATACAAGTCACAAAAACTACTATGCCATCATATATTTTTTTTAACCGAAAGCGTCACCTAAACTTCCACAATATCTGCATACCCTAAGGAGTCGGAGTACGGCTGCCTATACATCAAAGTACATCAAAAGTCATACCTACAACTTATCTCAACCGGTGCATACTTCAGGTCTCATAGTGACTCCCAGGTGTAAGGAATGGGGCGGAATGCAATTCTGTATGAATCTCTAGAGTGATTAAAGCTGGGAAATCTCCAACAAAGAAATGTCAAAAGAAAGAGACAGTACATTTATTTTGGTTTTCTTTCAGTCTGGGTATGGGTCCCTGTAGCTCAGGTTGCACTGGTTTTTCACCTGATTGGTGTTTGAAATATACACCTTTTGACAATCATACTTTGTTGTGCAAAATATCACCTTTCTCCTGTCTTTATCGACACGTTAGGGTTTTTTCTTCGTAAATGCTCGTCTTTTTCCAGTTCATTTCAATTTTTTGTGTCATTTGTTTTAAACTTTATCATAATGTAAGGATTGACGCAACAAATACACACGCAGGCGTTTGTGTGAGTGTGTGAACACACACAGACAAGTGAACACAACACACACAATACACAGACACACACACGCACGCGCGCGACAACACACAACACATTCACTCCTCCCTCTATCACACGCACACACGCACACACACACCACACACACACACCAACACACACACACACACACACACACACACACACACACACACACACACACACACACACACACACACTCACTCCTCACTCCTCCTCTCTCCTCTCTCTCCTCTCTCTCTCCTCCCTCTCTCTCCCTTCCCTCTTCTGTGCTTTTCTGTATTTCAAACCTTTTTCTTAGTCCCCCCTCTCCCTCTTATCCTTATTTTAGGTCTATTCTTCTACCCTGCTGAGCATTTATCATTCTGTTCTATCTCTCCTTCGTTCCATCTCCCCTCAGCTCAGCAAAAGGTCTGCTCCTCAGCTCTTCTCCTTGTTTCTCTCCAATCCACCTCCTACAATTTACTCGTCTGCATTTTTCTTTCTCTCTTACATTCCCATACAGCCTGGGTGAACTTTCTGTCAGAGGAAAAACCTATTTCGTTTCCCCAACAACTCAGGCTAAATATCGTTATTTTTTGGGACCATTTTCAACCATAAGAGCAGATAGTTGTTTCATTGAGCTTGAAACACCAACGTTAGGTATACAAACAACACACTCAGCTGACAGCAAAAGAAGGGTCTGCTACCTCAGCTTATTCCTTGTTTCTTTCCAAACCCAACACACCTACAATTTACTGTCTGGAATTTTTTTTTTTTTACATACATACAGCCATAGGGTCAAAGGCAAACCAAATGGGTCTGATTGCAGAGGAGAGAGGAAGCCATATTGATCGTTTCCATGACAATAAAGGCTGAAATATCGTTCTGATTGGCTTTTTGGGAAAGCAGCCAACATTTTCATGACAATAAAGAGAGATAGTTGTTTCTGATTGGCTCTTGGAAAGGCACTCAACGTTTCCAGGGGTAATAACGGTAAACAAACATTTCTGATTGGCTACTTGGGAAGGCAGTCAGCAATTTATGAATGTCCAGCAGCGCTCGGACACTTTGCTGTCAGTTTTGAATGCAGAATGGAATGATTGTGTCCTCCGGTCATCTTTTGCTGTTGGGCTGAGAGCAGAGAAAAATGTCTTGCAAAAATGTGATATCATGAATATTTAAAAATAACTCTTCTTGTTCTTTTTCTTGTGCTTCTTGTTCTTGTTCTTCTTCCTCCTCCTCCTCTTCCTCAACTTCTTCCTCAACTATCTTCTTCTTCCTCAACTTCTTCTTCTTCTTCTTCTTTTCTTCTCTTCTTCTTTCTTCTTCTTCTTCTTCTTCTCATTCTTCTTCTCTTCACCCTCCACGTCCTTCTCCTTTTTATGCTCATTTCTTCCGTCTGTGCAAAACATTAAGTTCGTAATTTTCTGCTATTCATCTCCATATCACTAGTTTTTACGATAATTGTGTGTGTGTGTGTGTGTGTGTGTGTGTGTGTGTGTGTGTGTGTGTGTGTGTGTGTGTGTGTGTGTGTGTGTGTGTGTGTGTTTCACGGGAGGGAAGGAGAGAGGGAGGGGATAGAAAGAAAGAAAGAAAGAAAGAAAGAGAAGAGAGAAGAGAAGAGAGAGAGAGAGAAGAAAGAGAGAGAGAGAGAGAAAGAGAGAGAAGAGAGAGAACAGACAGAAGAAGACAGACAGACAGAAGAGAGAGAGAGAGAGAGAGAGAGAGAGAGAAAGAGAGAGAGAGAAGACAGAAGAGAGAGAGACAGAGAGAGACAGAGAGAGACAGACGACAGACGAGAGAGATAGTGCACCCTGGTTGCAAAGCAATGACAAAGTATCCAAGTAACAGACCAGCTGTACTAAAGCAACATTTTTCTGCAAAATTGGGTATCCAGAAGGACAGAAACAGAAATCAAGCATAATGTAGGTAAAGGTAAGCATCCCCTTAAGCATAAAGTAGAGGAGACAAACGACACAAAAAGGAGATAGGTCAGAGACAAAACCAACTGATAAAACTGTAGAAAAAACCAACAAACTACTGAACCAGATGCAAGAGAACAGGGGACGAAATTGACACTAAACAAACCCTTCCTCACTTCTCTCGGAGGGTGGCACAAGGAAATCTAGTTACTTCCTTACACCATTACAGGAGACACTTCCAGCACAGTACTTGTACCGTGGCTCCCCCTGTCATCTCTCTCACATGACAAATGGAGACAGCGGATACCGACGTTCCCCTCTTCTGACCTGAACAATTACACATCATAACAATTATGACCATCTTCTGCTCTTCTGACCCAGACAAATACACTATCAAGAAAATATCGTCGTTGGTGGATCGAATAAATTTTTGACCCCATATGGGTGCCTGGAAAATCATTGTTCTTTTCACCCAGTAAACATAACTTGTGTTGTTAACATCATGATAGATGCAGCTAAAGAAAATGACTCTGTTGACAAACAAAGTTAACTGATTTGTCGAAGACGCAATTTAATTTTACCTATGGAAGAAAGGAAAACATCACAACAAACAAAAGAAAGAGAAGAAAAAGCTGGACAAGGAAAGTGATAGGAAGGAAGGAAGAAAGAAGAAAGGAAGGAAGGAAGAAGAAGAAAGGAGGAAGAAAGGAAGGGAAAGAAAGAGAGAAAGAAAAGGAAAGAAAGAAAGAAAGAAAGAAAGACAGAAGAAAGAAAGAAAGAAAAAGAAAGAAAGAAGGGAAAGATAGAAAAGAAGAGAAAAATGAAGACGTTAAGAACGAGAATTTCCAAACACATTCAACAAACAAAAGCAAACAACAACAACAACAACAACAACAACAACAGCAAAACGGCAAGAAAACTTTGTGAACGTTCAAAAGGTTTAACACAACAAACTTTTAAGAAGCGAGGGAGGGACACCTAACATTATGAAAGCAGCTGGGTAAACAGACCTTCACACAAAAGTCAGTTCACAACCCTGGACGTTAACTGTCACAAAAATAAGAAGCTAAGAGAACAGAGACACAGGAAGCCGTTAAGCCGTTTATGAGACAATAACGGGAGATAACTCCTCCCTGCCCTTCCAAGCTCAGCCATCATGGCCGTTTATGTGACATAACAATAAACTTCTCTCCCCTCTCCTCTGACCGTAAATGACACAACACAGTTTCTGCCTCTTCCCTGTTGTCTGGGCAGTGTGCTGTCAGAGTTTGGAAGTTATTTATTTATTTATTTATTTATTCTTTTCTATCGAGCATAATGGAATAAGCACTCATGTGCTTTTTTACATCCAGTCCCCGTGTGTATGCAGTTCTGTAAATGTCATCTGTTCCCACCGGCACATGATGGCCTACTCTACGAAAAGCGGAACAGGATTTAACGTGTACGCAAGGTGTTCTGCATGCGTTCGCACACGGGGCCTCGGTTTATAGTTTCAAACGGAGGACTTTTGGGGAGAGTGGAGTCGGCACTGGTGTTAACTCCAGGAGAAAAATTTCCTCGACCGGGAGGTTTTCAGTGCAGCATGCCACCGTAAAAAGCATGCTGTCTTAGGCATCCGTACGTAGATAAAGAATGATAGAATGCCAATGGCAAAAAGGGACATGAGAACAAGGTAGAGAAGAATAAAGATGGTGTTTTAACTGTATCAACTGCGTTTTCCCCCACAAAGATGCCCATATTTTATGCCATAAACAAAATGCCGAGGCATTACAACATAAGAATGGAACCAGGTTTACAGTACAACGTATATATTACTGTCCGATACCACATAACACAAGAATATTGATATACGATGCAATACAGCATAGGAGCAACGTAAAACATCACATCACAGTGCAATGGATAACAATACAATACAATGCAATAAATACAGTCAATAAATACAATACAATACAGTACAATAATACTATACAAAATAATACAATACAATGTTTTTTGTTACACAATGCTCTAGTCTAAAATTTAATTTAACACCCGCTCCATCAATGAAAAAAAAAGGTCTTGTTAAGTCAACACTGTTGTTCATGAATTTGATACTTGCACTTTCAACAAATACTACTGAATAAACAAGAAAAAAATACTTAATTGCACCTGTACCGCGTGCAAAATGAACAAATAACTTCCCACGACTTGGCCTGAACTTACTTTGTTCAAATGATAAATACTGCTTTAACAAAACAAGAACAGCAACCAAATTTCAACCGAAATGGTACCCAGAGCGTAACTGTAAAATGCACAAATTCTATCTTCGTTTAAAGCCCATTACAGGAAATCTGAAAAAGTAAAACAACTGTTGCTATTTACCACACACTGTGTTTCACATTTCATTACCTCGCAATTCAAACAAAGGATCACGCAAACAAAGGCTACCTGACCAAGATGTGTCCACATTACACAAGTACAAATCTGTCTCTACACTACTATAATAGTTGCGCAATAAAAGTACAGTGTCACATACTAGACGCAGCAGTGCTACACATTCTACTACCATAAACAATCAGAATATGACGTTCTGCAGGAGAAAAAGGTGACGCAACTAGCACTCTGACCAGGGCAGGGAAGCCACACGTCAGCAGAAGTGTTTACAGCCCTGGATGTTAATGGTCAGAGCAGGCATCTGAGAGCAGGAGTTGCAGGAAGTCATCATATCCCTTTATGTGGCCATAACACAAGAAAACTCTCTGTCTCTGTATCTTTGTCTGTCTGTCTCTCTGCTTTGTCTGTCTGACTGTTTGTCTGTCTCTATCTCTTCTGTGTCTGTGTCTGTGTGTATGTCTCTATGTCTGTCTCTCTGTCTGTCTGTCTGCCTGTCTGTATCTCCTTCTATGTGTCTGTGTTGTGTTTATGTTTGTTGTCTGTCTGTCTGTCTCTCTCTCTCTGTGTCTGTCTGTCTGTCTGTCTGTCGTTGTCTGTCTGTCTGTCTGTCTCTCTGTCTCTCTCCTCCCTCCTCCCCCCCCTCCCTCCCCCCTCAACCCATCACGGCAGTTGATGTGGCAGTAACAGCAGATAACTCTACCCCCTCCCTCCTTCCTCCCTCATCCCTCCCTCATGGCCAACAGAAGGGCACTTGACAGTGTCTGGCTCTTCCCTGTGTGTGCAGTGCGCTGTGCCTTCACTGCCAGGTGACAGGAGGGCAGGGGGAAGAGGTTCGATTCTCTCTAGTCTGCTGTGTACAGATACACAAGACTAGTAGTTTTTGGAAAGCAATGTTGTGGTCATTTTAGTAAGAAACGTGGGCTTGAAATATCCTTTTCCTTTCGTCTGTGTGTGTGTGTGTGTGTGTGTGTGTGTGTGGTGTGTGGGGGGGGTGTGGGTGGGGGGGTGTTTGCCATCTTCTTGAGCTATTTTTCCGTGTTTTTTTTGAGCTGCTTTTTTTTTTTTGGGGGGGGATTGATTTTTTCAATGATTTGCTTCTAATTCTGTACTTGTGTGATTGTACGTTTATGTGTTGACTAGTGCGTGCGCGCGCGTGCGTGCGTGCGTGGTGTGTGGTGTGTGTGAGTGTGTGTGTGTGTGTGTGTGTGTGTGTGTTGTGTGTGCTGTGTGTGCTGTGTCGTGTGATTCCATCATATGTATATATATTATATATATATATATATATATATATATATATATTATATATATATATATATATATATATTAATTACAAAACCTATACTTCAGAAATACTTTATCTACCTATTCGTTTTGGTTCATGAAAAATCAAGGATAACATATGCATTCCATTTTTGTCGTTTGGTCCACAAAGTTTTGTCACTAACGCAACGATCATCTGGCAGTACTACTGATGATAACTAAAGATGGAAAATCTATTGGTTATGTCTGTAGAAACAGATTCAGAAGAAGTAGTAACTGATTTGGATGGCGTGTAAAAGGATAGACAGTCATTGCTATAGACTGACTTGAGTCTGTGGATCCTAGTCTTAAGATCTGTGTGGGAAAAAAAATGAAACCTCACACATAAAAAAGTAATGCACATGCATTGGAGTGAAGAAACACACACACACACACACACACACACACACACACACACACCACACACACACACACACACACACACACACACACACACACACACACAGCACGTGCGCACGCACGTACCCCCCCCTAAACCATCCTTTTTTGTTAACATTCTTCTTTGCGTCAGGGCACGATTCTTTACTCATATATATGTCTCTTTAAATGGGGGTGTTCAAAAGTCTGTAGAAATGCTGGTTGATATATGGGGAAACTCGTTACAAAATTAAAAAGAAAAAACCAAGACAAAACAAATCTCTATCTTCAATCTGGTATGATGGCAAACCCTTCACGGCTGCAAATAATCCAAGACTCAAGCAGGGCCCCACTACTGAAAATAAGGAAGCCAGCATCGCAATTTAAACCATAGAGATGGTTAGACCTCAGCTAGCCACCTCGCTGTGGTAGGACTTGCGAAAGCCTCCCCTCATCATTATGTCAATAACTTTCTTCGATGCGAAAGTCCGCAAAAAGCCAAACCTTTCTGGGCGAATCTCTGGTTGCTTATTGAGAAATCATATTGAAAGTTTCTTTTAAGCTTGTTTGCGCTTATGGTTTTGCCAAACGTCTAATGCACGCTGACAGCCTTCGGTCTCGGAAGACTATGGTACAGCGTCGAATGTGAATGGGGAGTGACCTCTCTAGAGCGCAAAGCCTGGGAAAGTAAGTATCGAGGGCAAGCTTTGAAGCAGACCCTCCCTTCCCACCCCCTCTCCGCGTCACTGGAATGGTCCACTCGAGAGAAAACCGCCTACACACATGGCTTCAGTGCCGTCCCGGAAGCTGCTAGAACGGTGCTGTATACAGCCTCGGACAGCCTAAAGGACTCCGACTCCCGACTTTCCTCAGGGTTGACGCTCAAAGCCTTCCCATGAGTAGGTATGGCTGCAACGCAGCGGAGGCTGAAATTAGAGTGTTCCTTCTCCGTGATGAACCCTCTCCCAGACTTATGAGCTTCATCCGATAAGAAAGGAAGAAACAGCCACCGCACAGTTTTAACCATCCCAAAGAAGAAAGGCCGACAATCCTTTTTAAAGAGGCCACACAACGCGTTCAATAATGTTTTGTCTTTTCCCCACCACTGATCAGTTTGCTATAAATCGCTTTTCTTTTTTTATGCTCATCTGAAATTATTGCTTTGATGGAAAATTGCCTTTTTTATAGCTTTTTTGGAAGGAAAACTCTTTGCTAGATAAACGTTATCATATGTATGTAACGGATGGTTTTGAACAATGATCTATGTGGTTTTTTTTTAAACGCGTGTATCGCTGTACTTATGGTTCCAGTTTTGAGATTCATGTATCTAGTAAATCCGTTTTTTGTTTCTTGACGGTTTGCATTGTTCAGATTTAAAGGGGCGTTACTGAGCTTTCAATCATTCTTTTTTTTTTTTTGGGGGGGGGGGGGGGGGGGGGGAGCGTGCGACAGCACCCCCATAATTTGCCTGTCTGTGTGTTTGAATGTGTGTTTCTCTATACCCTTCCTTCACTTCCTTCTATAGTTTATGGCCTGTCTGTCTCTGTCTCTCTCTGTCCCTCTTCTTTCTCTCTCCCTCTCTGCACCTCCCCATCCCCCTTTTTCTATATCACTTCTTGTCTCCCTAGCTCAGCATTGTCTTTGTATTTCTGTACCGTTACGGCAGATTTCCCTGTGAGAAATTCACGATGCTCTCTCCAGGGAAAACCTCAACACCACAAGAACAGCAGCACCCATCATTGTTCTATCTTTTCCTATCTGCATGTGTATATGTTTCCCAACCAGAAGTGGAAAAGTCGTGTTTAGATTTACAAAATACCATGGGTCATTAACTGCTACAACCAGAGTTAATGATTACAGTCGTTTGCATCAACATTTCTCGATGGACAAATCTTTTCTCCACAGTGAAAAATGTGTCAAAACAGATTAGCTATCGTTTGTTACTGCAATATGGTTTTATATAATATTAATATAACTGGCCTCAGGTCTCATTGGTAGGGTAGTTTTACATGGCAATGACAAGGACAACGAGTTCAGAGGAAGCAAAAGAGGTTAAAAAATGAAGACGGTAAAGATCTCCAGATGAGTCACTATGTAAGATCAGGTCAGCTCCTAGTCATGTCTGGAACACCTAGTTGCCTGATATGAAACGTGCCAGCCTCAATGTACACACCAAAAGACCACGTGCAACATTTCTGGCTCCTCTGAAATATTTGTTTTGGTTTTAGTTCTGAACATTCGTGATTTCTGTGAAACTTTTCATTCTGATGATAAGGGGTTCCTCTGAAACTTTTCATTCTGGACATACGGGGTTCCTCTGAAACTCTTTATTCTGAAAATTCGTGTTTTTTAAAAACTTCTCGTTCTGAATATACGTGATTTAAAAAAACAACAACTGTGTATTCTGAAAATTTAAGGTTTCTCTGAAACTACGTATTCTAAACGTGCGTGGTTTCTCTGAAACTACTGATTCTGAACATTTGTGGTGTCTCTGAAACTATCTAATGTGAACATTCGAGGTTTTTATGAAACTATCCATTCTGAACATTCGTGATTTCCCTGAAACCATTTATTCTGAAAATTCATTGTTTCTCTGAAATTTGCTTTCATCTGAACATTGATTTTGTTTTGAACATTGAGCACTGTTGGTTTCTCTTGGGTTTTTTTTTTAAACTATTCTTTTATTCAGAATATTCGTAACTTCTCTAAAACTCTTTTGTCTTCGACTGGATTTGTAGTTTTTATTATGAATATTCCTGGCTTCTCTGAAACTTCTTGCTTCTCTTTTCCAGTGCTATATAAAGCTACATTGCCATAAAGACAGGCTGCCAGTTATGTGACAATAACAACCATCAATTAACTAGATCATCCAGCAATATCAACGTTTTTAGTATTTTTACTGCATTGTTTTTGCATTGATTCTAGGAATCTTGTCATTTTATTTGTTATAAACTAAAGAACATCGAGGAAAGAGCGCATAGTGGTAGTTTACCTTTTTTTTTTATTTGCGATTATTTTCTGTTATACGACGGCTTTATTTTGTGTTTATTTTCTGTCTTTACAGCGTCTTTACGCCTCCCTTTATGTTATAACTTGACTCAGTTGTTGACATTTTTTCTTTTACTATATATTTTTTCCATTTGTTTTATTTCGCATTTCCTTAAATTGGATCAATGTCATGATCAGAGTTCTTTGCTTGGAATGAGACAGAGACGGGGGAGACGGGGAGAAGAGGAGAGAGAGAAGAGGAGAGAGAGGAGAGGAGGAGAGAGAGAGGAGAGAGAGGAGAGAGAGAGAGAGAGAGAAGGAGAGGAGAGGAGAGGGAGAGAGAGAAGAGAGGAGAGGGAGAGGGAGAGGAGGGAGGAGAGGAGGAGGGAGAGAGAGAGGGAGAGGGAGGGAGGAGGGAGGGAGAGGGAGGAGGGAGAGAGAGAGGAGAGAGAGGAGGGAGAGGAGGAGGGAGAGGGAGAGGAGAGGAGAGAGAGGGAGAGAGAGAGAGAGAGGAGAGAGAGAGAGAGAGAGAGAGAGAGAGAGGAGAGAGAGAGGGAGAGGAGGGAGAGAGAGAGAGGAGAGAGAGAGAGAGAGAGAGAGAGAGAGAGAGGAGGGAGAGAAGGAGAAGGAGAGAGAGGAGGGAGAGGGAGGGAGGAGAGGGAGGGAGAGGGAGGGAAGGGAGGAGAGAGAGGGTGAGGGAGAGGAGGGAGGGAGAGGGAAGGGAGAGAGGAGGAGAGAGAGAGGAGAGAGAGAGGGGAGGAGAGAGAGAGAGGAGAGAGAGAGAGAAGAGAGAGAGAGAGGAGAGAGAGAGGAGAGGAGAGAGAGAGAGAGAGAGAGAGAGAGAGAATTCACCCATTCTTTCTTGCAGATTACAGGGTGATGGGTATCAGTTGTAGGGAAAGGAGGGAGAAGGGGGGCGGGATGGACAATCTTTCTTGTTGACTCTGAAGCCTGTGGTGTCGTTCCTGTTGAAATCCTTGGAACCTAACTACATAATACTGGCAGAAACTCTTCCCCCTTGAGGACTGATCAGTGCAGTGTTTCTGAGGCTGAGGAGTCTCAGTAACTCTGTTATCGAAGATAGTGTCTTCTTACTTTTCAAAGTTTCCTACTCCGATTGGTTTCAATCACTATGTTTTCTACAGTGATACCTGCCGCAGGACATGATCTTTTGTCTTTTGTCTCAGGAAGAATCATCATCACAGAGCTGGAGCTGGAGGAGGACCTAGAGAAGTCTGATATCATCTTTTTGTTCTGGTATAAGATTGCTGGTGACTTTAAGTTTCATCATTTTGAAAAAAAAGAAACTTGTTCAGTTTTCGTGACGTTTCCTCAATGCGATTGTGTCTTTGACATTTTAACTGACACTTCCACCTCTTTGCCCTACTTTTGTTAAAGTTATTAGATACCTGCGCGAGAAGATGAGCACACGTGCTCTGTCTCTGTCTCTCTCTCTCTCTCTATATATATGTATTATATATATTGTTAAAGTTATTCGATATCTGCAAAGATGAGCACACTTCTTTCATTCTCTCTCTCTCTCTCTCTCTCTCTCTCTCTCTCTCTCTCTCTCTCTCTCTCTCTCTCTCTCTCTCTCTCTCTCCCTCCCTCCTCTCTCTTCTCTCTTCACTCTCTCTCTCTATATATACATGTATGTATGTCTGTGTATGTATGTGTGTTTGCGTGCGTGCGTGCATGCTTGCGTGCGTGTGTGTCAATGTGTGTGTGTGTGCGTGTGTGCGCGCGCGAGTGTGTGTTTGTTGTAATCATCTCAGATCAAACGACATAGAATTTGATCTCCTCCTTTGCTGACCTCCTTTTTTCTGCTGCTGGTGCTGCCGCTCACCATGACACTGATTATAACGGTCAGCTTTCTGGAAGCTTTCCCCTTATATTTCCAAAAGCAACCTTGTCTTTTGTTCTCGCTGACTTTTCCAAACTTTTTTTCTTTTCAAAGGTGCTTTTTTTAAATCTATTTTTTGTTTATATACTAGCGTTTTTTTGTTCTTCCCCTTATCCTTTTCTCCAAAAGAACCTATTGTATTTTACTCATCTTTAAAAACAGATCACAAAATATTTTTAGGAATTAGTTTTTATGACTAGTTGGTGTTACTGCATTCGAAATAATCTACACTCGCTACACCATCATCTGTTGCAAAGTCCACAGAGCATACACCTCACCAGTGCATGAGGAGCAGAAACCTCACCCTGTATGACCAGAAGAAACTTCCCTAGTGCATGATCAAAATGCAACAGCTTCAGTGGTGCCTCAATCGTCTACAAGACTACTGGGTGGGTGAATGTCAAGCTTTATT
>CM060332.1:36874721-36882221 GCA_030674155.1 Stramonita haemastoma
ATGTTTGGTTTTTTTTTGGTTGCAGTTCGGCTAATACCCAATTCCTGTAAACTGCCAAGCAAGGAGAAAAATACACAACATGTCACTGAACGTGACAACATATGATTGCCATTGTCATGGAAAAAAACAACAAAGGAACAAAGACTTCAGTCTGGAATGGAAACAGAACTGATCCTCCTTCTTCCAGAGCTTGGCACAGATTTCCCTCTGCAATTCCACTTTGATGAGGGCTGGTGCCCTCTGTCCTCGTCTCATGTCCCTCTGATCCCTCTCTCCTCTGTTTCATGATCACCGCTACATGGAATGGAGGATTCAGCTGTGGCATGTACGGGACAGTGTCAACAAGGCCAGCCATGTTTGTGTTCGCTATATCGTGTAGTCGAACACATGGCGTAAACAGGTATTTACCTTTGTTTGCAATACCACAAACCAGGTCAAAAGTGTCTATTCCTTTGTTTGTAATACCACAAACCATGTCAAAAATGGCTATCTGCCCACCATCTCATCTATTTGAAAGTCATCACAAATAATGACAGGAAATAGTTAAAAGGATGGATAGCTAGAACAGTAATTTCACCATCACAGAAAAAAACATCCGTTTTCTTTGATCTCTCAAAAGTTTTATAAGATTAAAACTTCTTATTTATCGAATACTTTTTATGATTTCAATAAAAGCCGGCTTTGTTCATTATTTGGACAACATTTCTTCTGTTAATTGTATTTGTTTGGTGATAGAAAGGCATTTAACCAACGTATGACTCAAAGATAAGAATTTTGATATGTAAGACAATATCATGTTTTATGTTCCTGGACAAAGCGTTGTGAAATAATCATTTCCCGGTGCCCACCCCGAGATATTATTTGAAAAGTTTCAAATGTTTGAAAACACGTTTTTTTCCCAAAAAATAGACGCCAACTCTAAAACTTTGTTGAAATCCAAGCCACTGATGTAACATCTTTTATCGTTGTAATAAAACACAAGTGACATTTATCAAGCAGAAACTTTTCCTGGGAAACCATTCCCGCTTGAACATAAACAAAAGAACAACGGAAATAACGTGAGCATCCTACAATACAAAGAAAACTAGTTTTACATAAATTACATGCAATTCAAAGGGAGGTATCGTGAGAGGAGAAAGACGATACCGTGTATCTGTTGTCGTTTGATTTCAAAAGAGCATTTCCGATGGGCAGTTTTAAAAGGAAACGGAGAAGTTTTGGATCAACTAAAGTTTTATGTGGTTTGGATGTAGTACTGAAGTAAATCTCAGCATGACTTTGACAACCCTGTGTACAGTTATAGAAAGAAAAGGGGACAGACAGAGGCCATAGATATGGATCAGTGTAAGGATATTTTTCTGTCCTGTTGTTTTCTGTATCACTTTCTGGCACAGCAGATTTGTCTGTGTGGAATCTGGGCTACTGTTCCTAATGGAGAGCGCATCACCACAATAACAGCACAAGGAACTAACAACAACGACAAACAAAAAATCTCGTCTGCATGCGTATTTGTTTCCCTTTCAGAATGAAAAAAAAAAGCAATACATGGGACAACGTACTTTCACTCTTGTTTTAATATAACGGACTTGTTAAGTTGTTTACTAAGAAAACATCAAATGATTTTGTCATTTAAAAACTGTCCTTCCACTTCAAGGAAATACTTGTGAAAGTTTGCATATGTTGTCAGATCCCAAGATAATGGAACATGGTATACCTGATACTTCGTGAAAAAATCAAACATATCAATGGCAGTTCCCATTAAGAAAGTTTTAACCATCATGTAATCTGACACCACGAAAAAGAAAAAAAAAGAGTACTTGATGTGCCCCATGGCGATGCGTTGTCAGTACAAATAGCATACCTACCCTGCAAATTCTGTGTTAGGAATTCCATCTTTTCTATCCCTCTCTTTGTTTCTTCCTTATTCCTTTTCTTCCTGTCACCCTCTTGTCTATCTTCTGCCTTCTTGGTCAGTTCTTCAGCCCCTTTTCCCCAAAAGACTTAAAGCAAGACAGTTCTCTCCCATGCCAAAGTCTGATGCGCTGGCCCCGACTTGTCAGGGGCTTAACAGCAGCGAAATGCATTATCGCTCACTTGACAGACGACAGTAGTTGCAGTTTGAGCGATTGAAGATGAATAGGAATACTTCATAATGTACAGACGAAAATAAACCTAAGACATATTCCCAAGATATGCTTACATTTCAAATCATAGTAAAACCATGTGTAAAAGAAGAAGCACCCAATACCAACTGAATACTAAATTGCGCCATCAGTATTTTTAAAACAGGCATATAAACGAACAAAACAACAACAGAATACAGCCTGGGTTTCAAAACGAGGAAAAGATACAAACTAAGCAGGTCCAGTGAGACAGCTTTTGAACCCATACACCTGTACAGATGGAGAAAACACAAATGAATCAAGAAACAGACGACAGAAACAGGAGAAAGATCAGAAACAAAAGCAGCTAACAAACGAATGGAGGAAAACTTCTAAAGCTGATTTCTCTACATGGGGAGACAGCGTTTCTGAAGAAAAAACATGATATCTGCTGGAGATTACCACAAGGAAATCTCACAATTACTTCATCACTGTACTATACCCAGACACTGTCCAGCAGTGCCCAGAACGGTCCTTGTACACATAAACCTCCCCACCCCCCACCTCCAAATACCTTTCCAGTGGTGAAAAGGGGAATGTACACCACGCTTTGCTCTTCTCGCCAAGACGATTATATTGTCACGTGAACAGATGTATTCTATTTTCAGCTCTTCTGACCTAAACAATTAAATGATCAAGTTAGTAATCGTCTAGGAATGATTTGGCCCATGAAGAAGGAAAATCATTTCCCTTTCATTCATCTCATAACTTGGTTTGTTGATTCCAGTGCAGATAGAGCAGAACGGTATGACTGAACACAAACAAAAGATCTCTGATGCTCTTTTGTTATAAAAGAGAACAGAAAGAAAGAAAGAAAGAAAGAAAGAAAAGAAATAAAGAAAGAAAGAAATAATGAAACAGAGGAAAATCTAGAATGCATAAGCACAGACAAAAAAACAATAAATTAAACTAACAAACACAAAAAGCTGGTGTGAACAGCCAAGAGGTTTGACACAATCTGTTAAAAAGCAAGACGTCCGTGTTTTAAACTCAGTCCACAAACATTTTTTCTTCCTCTGTTGGCCAGACCTTGAACGTTATGATGAATATAATATACATTGATGATCTGTGTGGTGCATGTGTCTAACACACGTAACAGAATTCATGACAACAAGAGAGCTAATACCTGCAAAACCATGTATACATAAAAATACATTGCAACTGTTAACACAAACACGAGGCAGGATGAAATGTGTGGTATCCCTCTGTTGTGATGCTCTAGCACTGTTCAGATAAGCCTACGTTTTATACTGAGATCTGCTGCAAGTTAAGGGCTGCACTACACTACACTGCACTACATTACACTAAATGCACTGTACTGTAGTACACTGCACTGCTCTATACTATCCTGCACTACACTACATTGCACTATGCAGTACCACACTGCACTACACTACACAACACGATAACGCACCACACCACACCACACCACACCACATCACACCACACCACACCACACCGCATAGATTTGATCTTTGCATTTTCAACAAACACTACTCGATGAACGATAAGGAAGCATCTAAGCACATCTGAGCAGCTAGCAAAGAGATAAATAACATGACACTGTTTAGTTTGGAGTTTGCTTTTTTTCCAAATTGTAAATGCTTAAAAAATAAAACCAGACCAACAATCAAGTTCATGCAGATAGTATCCAAAGTATAACTGTAAAAAAACGAAAAAAAAATGCTCTCTTGTTTTATTATGATACACTGAACAAAAATATGAAAATGTGAAATAAATATTATCCTTTTAAAACCAGCATCTGCAATATTATGTGGAGTGCAATCTCACGAAAACCAAAAAGAAGTCATACATTCTGCTTCTTCCAGAAGGCAAAGCGACTTCCTGTAGAAAAACAGCAGTGCAAACTATAAATATGACAGCGGCAGGGTAGTCACACCTCAGCAGAAGTGTTTACAGCCCTGGATGTTAACGGTCAGAGCTGGCATCTGAGAGCAGGAGTTGCAGGAAGTCATCATAGCCCTTTATGTGGTAATAACACAAGAAAACTCTCTCTCTGTCTCTGTCTCTGACTGTTTGTCTGTCTGTCTCTGTCTGTGTCTCTCTCTGTCTGTGTCTCTCTCTCCCTCAAGCCATCATAGCCATTATGTACCTATAACATAACTTTCCTTCTCTCTCTCTCTCTCTCTCTCTCTCTCTCTCTCTCTCTCTCTCTCTCGCCCTCTCTCTCTCTCTCTCTCTCTCTCTCTCCTCTCCCCCCCTCTCTCTCCTCTCTATCCCATCAAGCCATCACGGCAGTTTATGTGGCATTAACAGCAGCAGACAACTCAACCCCCTCCTTCCTTCCTTCCTCCCTCCCTCCCTTCCTCCCTCCCCAGGTCCACAGAAGGGCACTTGACAGTGTCTGCCTCTTCCCTGTCTGTGCAGTGCGCTGTCCCTTTACTGCCAGGTGACAGGAGGCCAGGGGGAAGAGGTTCGATTCTCTCTAGTCTACCTGTGAGTACTGATGATATGATTATCATCATCAGTAGTGCTGGAGAGGAGAGGAGAGGAGACTCATGGTGCAACGAAAAAAAATGACCCCTGGGTTTGGTCATCTTGGGTTTTTTGTTTTTTCCTTTTGATGCTATTTTCTGAAAACTTACTTTTTTCCCCTCGTTTCCTTGAATTTTGTTGCTTTTGGTTATTAGATAAACTGATTTTTTCAGTAATATTTTTTTTAGACTTAAGTTATTTTATGGCAGTGTGTGTTTGTTTGGCTCTGTGTGTGTGTGTGTGTGTGTGTGTGTGTGTGTGTGTGTGTGTGTGTGTGTGTGTGTGTGTGCGTGTGTGCGTGTGTGTGCACGTGCGTGTGTTTGTGTGTTTGTGTGTGTGAGAGAGAGAGAGAGAGGGGGGGGGGGGGTTAGAGAAAGAGAGACATAGAGACAGAGACAAAGAGAGAGGAAGAGTCAGAGACAGAGACAGGGATAGAGAGACTGAGAGACAGAGAAAGACAGAGAGAGAGGAGAGAGAGAGAGAGAGAGAGAGAGAGGAGAGAGAGAGAGAGGAGAGAGAGAGAGAGAGAGAGAGAGAGAGAGAGAGAGAGGACAGACAGACAGACAGACAGACAGACAGACAGACAGACAGACAGGCAGGCAGGCAGACAGGCAGACAGACAGACAGAGATACAGATCATGTTCTTTTTGTTTAGAATTAAAGATTAATGGATACAGTTATGGAGATCTTCCTGTGTGAATTAAAAAAATTCAGGTTGTAAAACATGTCTGTAGAAATAGGTCACTTCTACTTGTTATAGATAAAAAAAAAAGGTTTAGGAGTTTGAAACACTTAATTTTGGCAGCCATATTGGATTGTTTCCATGGCTACAACAGAGCACAAAACTGAGTAATTATTAGATTTTGATGCTTCACAAGTGATGCCCTTTCAATATATGGTATAACTTTTAACTTCAGCTTGTAAACAAAATTTCATCAGTTTTTACCCCCATGTCCCAACGGAATCCACACAGTGAAATGTAGCAATGTTCATGGTGGTTTTGAATATCCTTTTGCTAGAAATAAAAAAAACACCCTAAATGTATCTTATATCCATTTTTTCAGAGTTACGTGACTCTTACAGCAGTGTCCCTATTTCTTGTCACGTACCCACAAAGAAGAGTTGTTATGCACGTACTCTAATAATCATCCCAAAGGAAAAAAAAGCGTACAACACTTCTTAAATACTTCACTAAACGTGCTCAATAGTTTGTTGTTATTTCTGTTTCTTCACATTGATCAGTTTCCTGCGATATACATTTTTTTATGTGTTTATCTGAAATGATTGCTTCCATGGAAAACGGTCTTTTCATCGTTTTTGGAAGGAGAGATTTTTACAGGAAATTTATCACAGGTATGTAATGGATGGTTTCGAATGACCTTTTGTAAGAGGGTGTTGCTTTTAAAAAAAGTGATATGTCTCTTAGATCCATTTCATCGTTTTTTGAGAGCCATGTGTCTCCTGCAGCAGTGTCCCCATTTCTTGATGGTTTGCATTATTCATATTCACAGGGAGTTATGCGGCTCTCAATCATTCTTATTTGTTTTTGCCAATCTGTGACAGCATGCCCATAATCTGTCTGTCTGTCTGTCTGTTTCTCTCTCTCTCCCTCTCTCTCTCGCTCTCTCTCTCCCCCCTCTCTCTCTATCTTCTTTTAAAAATATTGGTTGAGCTGCTGTTGTTGGCAATGCTAGTATAAAGGGGTTGGGAGGGGTTTCTTAGCTTTATTCCCTGATCAGGGCAAGGGCCAGATGAAAAAAAGGATGTAATGCGTACTCTGTAACCCTTGAAAACTAAAGATCATTCATTCATTCATTCATTCAATCTCTCTCTCTCATAGCATTTCTGTCTTGTTATTCGATGACATCAGTTGGTTGCCCACAACAATAGTGACTGCACTTAAAATAGTGCTGAATACGACACATCTGTCTGTCTGTCTGTCTGTCTGTCTGTCTGTCTGTCTGTCTGTCTGTCTGTCTGTCTTTATTTCTCTCTCCCCTGAGCTTTTGAGTAATAGAACTGGCAAAGTTGTGTTTGAAATAATGAACTTAAAAGTCGAGTAGCTGGAAACACGTCTCTTTAACGGCACAGTTTTATGTGACCTTGAAAACAACAAGTTTCAAGGGAGCCAAGAATGTTCGAATGAAGATTTTAAAAAATGGAAACTAAAGGGGAGTTGTATTATAACAGGAAAGATACGGTTAACCTGTTCTTGCATGGTTCTCACCGTGGGAAAGAAGAGATCTTGCTGTAATATGCTGATATAAATGACCATGATAATCAACACAAGCTGTAGCAACTAAGAAAGAAAGAAAAGAAAGAAAGAAAGAAAAAAAAAGAAAGAAAGAGAGAGAGAGAGAGAGAGAGAGAGAGGAGAGAGAGAGAGAGAGAGAGACAGACAGACAGACAGACAGACAAACAGACAGAGAGAGACAAAGAGGTACATAGAGAGACAGAGACATAGAAAGACAGAGAGAAAGACAGAAAGAAATAGAGAAAGAGAGACAGACAGAGAGACAGACAGACAGACAGAGAGAAGGAGAGAGAAAAAGATAGAGATAGATATATATATATATATATACATATATATATATATATATATATATATATATGAGAGAGAGAGAGACAGAGAGACAGAGAGAGAGACAGAGAGAGAGAGAGAGAGAGACAGACAGACAGACAGAGACAGACAGAGACAGACAGACAGACAGACAGACAGACTGAAAAAGTGTTAAGGCACATCGGCCTTGGGTCAGGGGGACGGTAGACATTTTCATCCATTTTGCATTTCCAATTCTGCAAGTGCACAATGTTACTCTAAATGTATTCTAGTTATTATCGC
>CM060332.1:36889721-36897221 GCA_030674155.1 Stramonita haemastoma
TGTGTGTGTTGTTGTGTGGTGGGTGTGGGTGTGTGTTGGTGTCGGTGTGGGTGTGTTGTGTGAGTGTGTGTTTGTGTGTGTGTGTGTGTGTGTGTGTGTGTGTGTGTGTGTGTGTGTGGGAGAGGAGAGAGAGAGAGAGAGAGAGAGAGAGGAGAGAGAGAGAGAGAGAGAGGAGAGAGAGAGAGAGAGAGAGAGAGAGAGGAGAGAGAGGAGAGAGAGAGAGAGAGAGAGAGAGAGAGAGAGCTGTTAATTGCCAATGAGCATTACAGTCTGCTTGGCAATGCACACACAACTAACTCGTAATATTGGAGACCTTGTATGTCACTGGAAGAGAAGCAAATATATAACCAGAATTATGGAGAGACAGGAATGATCGATAGCACGATTTTCAGGAAATACTCTATATTTTGAAGTGTGAACAAAACAATGAAGAAATACTGGGTTATTAAGCCAAACTATTTGAACCAACGTGTACAATCACGGTCTTGTCTACCTGACATTTTCGTCAACCTATGTAGGCATGTAATTGTATTCCTACTGAAATGTCGTCATTCATATTCATGTGTTATACAGAATCGTCAGTATTCATACAAGACACACAGAGACAAAGACAGAGACAGAGACAGTCAAACTGACAGACTGATCTTGTTTGTAGGAATTCGTAGTTTTGATACATTATCTTATGAATTGAAGAAACAAAACAACAAAAAATGTGTTTATGGATGTCAGTTGACGCATGGCCATTTCATCACTTTATATAGAAAAAAGAAAATATCTGTCTGCATTTCTGCATTTCGGTTAATACCTAATTCCTGTAAACTGCCAAGCGAGGAGAAAAAATACAGAACATGTCACTGAACGTGACAACACATGATTGCCATTGTCAGGTAAAAACAAAGACAGGAACAAAGACTCCAGTCTGGAATGGAAACAGAACTGATCCTCCCTTCTTCCAGAGCTTGGCACAGATTTCCCTCTGCAATTCCACTTTGATGAGGGCTGGACCCATCCGTCCATCTTCGTGTCCATTTGTCCTTGCCTCATGTCCATCTTCTCCCTCTTCTGTATCATGATCTCCCCCGTAAGAATCGAGGATTCATCTGCTGCATGCACAGACCCTGTTTGTATTGGCTGTAATATTGTATTGTCTGACAAATGGCGTGAAGAAGGATTTACCTTTAAGTTTGTAATAATACAAACCATGTCAACAATGCATATCTGTCAACTAGCTCATCTGTTGAACAGGCACATTGAATAAATAGTCCAGCAACAAAAACTGACAGGTAGATCAATGATGCCATCACAGTGAAAAAGCCATTTCTTTTGCCCCTTGTCTTAGCGTCTATGAGAAAAAAGAACCTTTTTGATTCATTTCTGCATTGTTCCGTTTGTGTCATTTGTTGGTTTTACCACACATATTCTCTAAAGTGATGTGCAATAAATTGATATAACCGCTTGGACTGTATTTTTCCCCGAGACTAGATATAGAGCTCCAGAGCTCCCCAATGTTGAGAGTTGGCTATGCAACCGCTTGCCTACTATTACAATAGCCGCAGTGTGGCTTCGTCGATGATGTCTAAATACGACAATAATGTGCATGCAGGTTTTTTTTTCTTTTTAAATCAGTCATCCATTCCTACCGGCACGCGATGACCTGCTATTCTTGAAATCGCAATGGGTTTTCAAGTAGGCACAAAGTCAAAGTCAAAATTTTGATTTCCAATTGTACACTGAGTAAGCAATAAATTTGTTTTTTTTATCAAGCCATCTACGTTTGTACGCTTGTACACACAGCTTTGATATTATAGTCTCATCCAAAGGACTTTTGAGGGAGTGGAGTTGGTACTGATGTTAACTCCAGGGAAAAAATCCTACCCAATATGCAAATCAGTGGTGGCTGGAACCCACAGGTCAGATGGAGAGATGAAGGCTGTAACCACGAGGCTTTCCTCCTCCTCCTCTGCCACTACATTGACTGTATATAGCCCTCCACAACATCACCGTTGTTTTTGCTAACAACTCTCCTTACCAACTCTGAGCCCACACTGTTTCATGACCTCCTACACAAGGAGAAGTGGTCTCAAGCTAACATCATCAGCATTTCTAGTACCTACCTACCAAGTACTTTTCGTCGCATCATTTCCAGCAATTTCGCAGTGTCGCAAAACCAACGTGTTTCCTTCACAAAACTGCAAAGTGTGCACCTTTTTTTCCCCACGTATTTCTTTGAGAAATGGAAAGAAAAAAGCATTAATACGAGAACAAGACTTTGGTACATAAAACAACGCACTTTTTTTTTTCTTTACAGCAAAACACACCTCTCTAACAGCCCTTCAGCCATCAAACAAACTGTGCTGCCATCGTTACTCTCTCTTCCTGAGAGAACCCCAGTGGTTTCTTTCCGGTTCCAGGGATTTATGGAAGAGTAACACTCGTCCGCTGTAAAACTGGGTGAACGTGCGGAAGAGAGCTCACACATGACGTGTGTGTGCAAGCGCATAAGCACAGCCGCGATATCCTGAAAACAATCGACACATCCCCAGAATTGTGCTTTACTGCAGAATACCGAATCCGCTCTGGTCTGAAGAAAGACAAGAAGCACAGAAAAAACCCATAGGTTTGTGATTGAAATACTTCATATGTTTATGAAGATGTCACAGTGACTGTTGTCGCTATTTGTCAGGCTAGAATATGAAACAAAGTTAAAGTAGATCTTGACGAGGGTAGAGTTTTTACAGATAATGAAGGTGTGATGCATAAAGTACATGTTGACGGAAGAAGGAAAAGTGAGGTGTCAAAGCGAACAAATGGAAGACTAGAAAGGTGCAGAATTGGGGGACAAGCGAGAGACTGAGAGCAAAGAGAGAAAAAAAAAGTGGAGAGAGAGAGAGAGAGAGAGAGAGAGAGAGGAGAGAGAGGAGAGAGAGAGAGAGAGGAGAGAGAGAGAGAGAGAGAGAGAGAGAGAGAGAGAGAGAGGAGAGACACTGAACACTGAACACTGAAAAGTTTTATTGTACATCGGCCTTAGGCCATTATACAAAACATGTTTGAGGCAGGGGGAAGGTAAACATCATAGTAGAAAACAGACAGACAGACAGAGACAGAGAGAGACAGAGAGAGAGAGGTTACTGTTCATTATAACATGCATATAGCCAAATATGCCAGCAAATATGCACCAACACTTTCATGCACATACACGAACACATGCATGGGAATTTGATCATTTCCCATACGGTAGAAAAGCAGTTATATTCACATAAACAAAAGTACCCAAAAGCAGGAAGGAACGCCCAATAGCAGCATCAACAACAGCATCACATCAGTCCACGCTAGGGCAGATCGATTGGGATAATGGATCTATATCTCTTCTCTCCACCTTTGACTACAGGAAATGAACGTCTACCGAGAACTCGAACTACTCTCCAATATGTTTATAATGAATTTTGATTGAAACGGTTCTAAATTATTTTCATGTCAGTTCATTTTCATCCAATTTACTTTAATTTTTTAATCCATCTTATTTGGTTTTTTTATTTTGCCCCTGATTTAGTTTTGTATATATATATATATTTTTTAAAGATTTATTTTTTTATTTTACCATACCGCTTTAGAGTTGATTTCTTTTCTTTTCTTCTCACACGTTTTCGTCTAGACAGGAAAGATAAAAAAAACCGCTAAAAGGTGGACTGTATTCATATCAAATAGGTCTCCCTTCTGTACATGATAGATTTCGAGCCAAGTGGTTCAGAGACCTGGCTTCTACTCCTACTATTCCTGCAGTCTCAAGCTACGGGTTTGAATCTTTGCAGTAACCCCTTGGACAGAATGTTGACTTTGTTTCTTGTATTAACTTACGCACGCACGCATGATCGTTTCTCTTTTTCTGTCACCTTTTTCTTTACTTGTGTTTTTTTGTGCATCCAATGTACATTTGAAACTTCCTTTCTCTGAGTGAGAGAGAGAGAGAGAGAAGAGAGAGAGAGAGAGAGAGAGAGAGAGAGAGAGAGAGAGAGAGAGAGAGAGAGAGAGAGAGAGAGAGAGAGAGAGAGAGAGAGAGAGAATAGACAGAGAGAGAGAGAGAGACAGACAGACAGACAGACAGACAGACAGACAGACAGACAGACAGACAGAGACAGAGAGAGAGCTAAAACCTGAGTGACCTGAAAACAAAAATGATCAGCAGATACACTCTACAGACCGAAAAAAAGAATTATGCTAGAAAAAAAACACATAAAAAGAACAAGAAATGGCAAAGAATTACAGCGATTGGAATAAAATGCACACAGACGAAGAAAACTAAATAATACAGTTCAGCTGAAATCAGCTCTCCACCTCAGACTGCCTATACTTCAATCAGAGCAGCTTTATCTGATTGCATGTTTTTTTGTGGGGAGGGGAGTTGTTACATTTCATTCAAGTCAAACATAGCTGCTTTAGGCAATGATCGTTATGCTCTGTCTGTCTGTCCGTCTGTTTACCCGTCCTTTTGTGTGTCTGTCTGTTTGTCTGTGTGTCTCTCTGAATGTCTCTAGCTCTACATATATGTCTCTGCTTCTGTAATTCTTTGTACTGCCTTCGTCTGTTTCTCCTTTTCATCTTCTAATTCTCTCTCCCCCCCCCCCCCTCTTTTCATCCTCTCTCTCTTCTCTTTCTTATTCTCTTACCGCCTTTCTTTCTGTTGCTGTCCTTCTTCTTCTCTCTTCCCTTCTTCCTCTTTCTGCCCTCCTGTTCCTGCCTTTCCCTTGTGTCCTTTCATCGTTTCTTTAGTTTGCTTCTCTCCTCTCTTTTTTCTTCTGTTTTTTTTTCTTGCTTCTTTGTTTCATCTTATCTGTACAATTTAGTTTTTTTTAATTTTCTTTTACGCAGTCAGTTGGCAGGTCAGATATCTGAGACAACTGCGCATGACTTGCCTTTCCGACTTTGACTTCTTTTGAAAAGCGGGTGACAAATTAATGTGAACAGTATCAGGTACATTTCCGAAAAAAAAAGTTTTACCTTGTCAAGGAAAATTGACTATTTTTTCAAAAGTTCAAGGTTTTTGTCGTCAGCCATGGTAAACTCTAAGCACAAAAGCCTGCACAATCCTTTAAAGAAGAAAAAAAATCATCTGAAGTGGGAGAATAGCTGTTTATATGCGCTTCGGTTTGTTTGGTTTACAAGATTCAGCGCTATATAAATACCCTACCTTACTATTATTAGTAGTATATAGATCTATGTGAGATAATCAAAAGTGTAATACACATTAACTTCTGATCCAGTGTGTATTAACTTTACAACCTCAAAATCATTTTCAGATTTGAGAAGTGAGCAAAAGTACATATCTATTCTGAAGAATGGGCAGCTACAATAACAACAACAGCAAGAACAACAACAACAACAACAACAATATCCGAGGATGAAACTTGCTTTCGGAATGTTACATACAAACTACACTTTTTCAGGAAAGTAGATAGTGTGTATTCCTTGTGAAATGTAAGCTAGACTGATGAAAAGAGGTAAAAAAGAAGGAAGGGGGCGCAAAAAGGAAAACCGTATCCTGACCCCATCCATGAAATATTTACTTGCTTTTTGCTGGAAAAACTAAATGGGAAACCAAAACTTCTTCTATTACCATCACTTTTTAACTCATCTCAGTTCTGTAAATTCATTGATAAACAAGGCAAGGTCTTTCTACATCAAAAGCATTGCATGTGTACAAACAGCAATTTGTGTAACTGGCTACAGAAATCCCACTGTTAGGTTTTTGTTGATCAAATTGGATACTGAACGTTTAGCTTGTTTCTTCCGATTTACCTTCTAATATCTAAACAGTGTTTTGTTTCTAGAATGAACGTTGTAAGTTCTGGTTAGCGACTCCTTTCATTTTCATTTTAGTCGGTTTGTGTGCTTGCACATACGCATGAGTGTACAGATACACACATGCGCACACACACACACACACACACACACACACACACACACACACACACATGCACACACACACACACACACACACACACACACACACACACACACACACACACACACACACACACACGCTTGATTTGTTTGTATATATGGTCTTTCTGTTTTATCCGGATACAAGGAAAGATCACAGGAGAGAAACCGAAACAAGAGAGATGAAGATGAGTAAGAGAGACTGCAAATTACAGACAAAAAAGTGACACAGCGGAGACAGAGAGAGAGAGAGAGAGAGAGAGAGAGAGAGAGAGAGAGAGAGAGAGAGAGAGAGAGAGAGAGAGAGAGAGAGAGAGAGAGAGAGAGAGAGAGAGAGAGACAGACAGACAGACAGACAGACAGACAGACAGAGACAGACAGACAGACAGACAGACAGACAGACACAGACAGACAGACAGACAGACAGACACAGACAAGATAGACAGACAGAGAGAGAGACAGGAGACAGATGCATAATAAATCTGTAAACACACAGACAAACACACACACACACACACACAGACACACACAGCCACACACAGACACACACACACACACTCTCTCTCTCTCTCTGTCTCTCTGTCTCTCTATCTCTCTCTCTCAGACGCACACACACAAGATCACAACACAGCACACCACACAGCATCTCTATCACATCCCATAATAATTATCATCACATGAAATTTATGAAAATTGCCTTTCTGGCACTTCATCCTAATTCTATAAACCAACAGCAGTATAGATCGCCCCTTGCTGTCTGTCTGGCCATCCATCCATCCATCATCGCGGATTACAGCGGACAAAGCAACGCGCCACGTGGCACAGCTAGCTAGCTAGTGAGTGACCCCTCCTCATGAATATTTCATGAGGTGGTGTCAGTCACGGTCATGCGTCCAGAGACACTGAGGGGTCAAGCTGACAATGACCGCGGAGGATTCAAGCTAGTTGACTCCCTCCCTGGACTGCAGGGATAAACATCCGCTGCCTGGGAAAGGGGATGCCCAGTGTAATTAACAATGTATTTGTGTGTGGTTGGAGGGAGAGTTCTGGTGGATTGAATCCCTATCGTACTCAGATTACAGCCAAGTCGAGACTGTAGCCAGCCTGGTACCCCTGCTTTGGATTCAATGCACACGTTTTAAAATTTGTTTCAGAAATAGAGGTTTACTTTTTCTGTTTCATACTCTTGCAGCAAGATCTATCGTTCAATACTCTTGCAGCAAGATCTATTGTTCGATACTCTTGCAGCAAGTTTTATTGTTTGTTTTAACATTCTAGTCTACTGTTCTTGTTTTTCCATGTGTGATACTGACAAAGCAATTCACCTTGCAGGACTGATTTTCCTTTGCATTGCACTGCACAGTCACAGGTAGCATACACGTGGTTCTGATCACATTCCTTTTTGCTTCAGGTGCTGCCATACTTTGAGTAAAACATCAAGTCAATCTGTTCATAGCCGTCTTCGTATTTTTCAAATAGAAATACACAGCTGTATACATAACCAATGCTGCTTACTTCCTATGGGCTTCCCGTCTGCTCTCTCTCTTCTCTCTCTCCTCTCTC
>CM060332.1:36908074-36918074 GCA_030674155.1 Stramonita haemastoma
TGCCAACTCTAAAACTTTGTTGAAATCCAAGCCACTGATGTAACATCTTTTATCGTTGTAATAAAACACAAGTGACATTTATCAAGTAGAAACTTTTCCTGGGAAACCATTCCCGCTTGAACATCAACAAAAGAACAACGGAAATAACGTGAGCATCCTACGATACAAAGAAAACTAGTTTTACAGAAATTACATGCAATTCAAAGGGAGGTATATCAGAGGAGAAAGAGGATGCCGTGTATCTGTTGTCGTTTGATTTCAAAAGAACATTTCCGATTGGTAGTTTTAAAAGGAAACGGAGAAGTTTTGGATCAACTAAAGTTTGATGTGGTTTGGATGTAGTACTGAAAAAAAGAGCATAGCATGACTTAAACAATCCTGTATTCAGCTATGGAAAGCTACGTGGACAGAGTCCTTAGATATATGGATCAGTGTAAGAATATTTTTTCTGTGCTGGTGTTTTCTGTATCACTTTCAGGCACAGCAGATTTGCCTGCGTGAAATTTAGCTACGCTTCCCAATGGAGAGCACATCACCACAATAACAGCACAAGGAATTAACAACAACGACAAACAAAAAAATCTCGTCTGCGTGCGTATTTTTTTCCCTTTCAGAATGAAAAGAAGCAATACAAAGGACAACTTACTTTCACTCTTGGTTTAATATAGCGGACTTGTTAAGTTGTTTACTAAGAAAGCATCAAATGATTATGTCATTTAAAAACTGTCCTTCCACTTCAAGGAAATACTTGTGAAAGTTTGCATATGTTGTCAGATCCCAAGATAATGGAACATGGTATACCTGATACTTCGTGAAAGAATCAAACATATCAATGGCAGTTCCCACTAAGAAAGTTTTAACCATCATGTAATCTGACACCACGAAAAAGAAAAAAAAAAAGAGTACTTGATGTGCCCCATGGCGATGCGTTGTCAGTACAAACAGCATCCCTACCCTGGAAATTCTGTGTTAGGAATTCCATCTTTTCTATTCCTCTCTTTGTTTCTGCCTTGTTCCTTTTCTTCCCGTCACCCTCTTGTCTACCTTCTGCCTTCTTGGTCAGTTCTTCAGCCCCCTTTCCCCCAAAAGACTTAAAGCAAGACATTTCTCTCCCATGCCAAAGTCTGATGCGCTGGCCCTGACTTGTCAGGGGCTTAACAGCAGCGAAATGCATTATCGCTCACTTGACAGACGACAGTAGTTGCAGTTTGAGCGATTGAAGATGAATAGGAATACTTCATAATGTACAGACGAAAATAAACCTAAGACATTTTCCCAAGATATGCTTACATTTCAAATCATAGTAAAACCATGAGTAAAAGTAGAAGCACCAAATACCAACAAAATATTAAATTGCGCCATCAGTATTTTTGAATCAGGCATACAAAACAACAACAAAGTACAGCCTGGGTTCAAAACGAGGAAAAGATACAAACTAAGCAGGTCCAGTGAGACAGCTTTTGAACCCAGTCACCTGTACAGATGGATAAAACACAAATGAATCAAGAAACAGACGACAGAAACAGGAGAAAGATCAGAAACAAAAACAGCTAACAAACGAATGGAGGAAACTTCTAAAGCTGATTTCTCTACTTGGGGAGACAGCTTTCCTGAAAAAAAACACCTGATATCTGCTGGAGATTACCACAAGGAAATCTTACAATTACTTCATCACTGTACTACATCCAGACACTGTCCAGAAGTGCTCAGAACGGTCCTTGTACACATAAAACCTCCCTCCTCCCACCTCCAAATACCTTTCCAGTGGTGAAAAGGGGAATATATACCACGCTTTGTTCTTCTAGCCAAGACTATTATTACATTATCACATTCTATTTTCTGCTCTTCTGACCCAGACAATTAACTCATCAAGAAAGTAATTGTCTAAGAATGTTTTGACCCATGAAGAAGTAAATTCAGTTTCATTTTTAACTTATCTCATAACTTAGTTTGTTGATTCTGGTGCAGATAGAGCAAAATGGTATGGCTGAACACAAACAAAAGATGTTTGTTGCTCTTTTGTTACAAAAGAGAACAGAAAGAAAGAAACAAAAAAAATGACACAGAGGAAAGTCTACAACACAGAAGCACAGACAAAAAACAAACAATAAATTAAACTAACAAACACAAGAAGCTGGTGTGAACAGCCAAGAGGTTTGACACAATCTGTTAAGAAGCGAGAGGTCTGTGTCTTAAACTCAGTCCACAAACATATTTTTTCTTCTTCTGTTGGCCAGACCTTGAACGTTGATGATCTGTGTGGTGCATGTGTCTAACACACGTAACAGAATTCATGACAACAAGAGAGCTAATACCTGCAAAACCATGTATACATAAAGATACATTGCAACTGTCAACACAAACACGAGGGAAGATGAAATGTGTGGTATCCCTCTGCTGTGATGCTCTAGCATGGTTCAGATAAGCCTGCGTTTTATACAGAGATCTGCTGAAAGTTAAAGGCTGCATTACATTACATTACACTACACTGCACTTCACTGTATTGCTATGTACTGCACTGCACTGCACTGTACTGTACTGTACTGCACTGTACTGCACTGCCCTATACTACACTGCACTATTGCACTACACAGTACCACACTGTACTACACTACACTGCACTACACTACACGATAATACACTATACCACACCACACCACACCCCACCCCACCACACCCCACCCCACCACAACACACAACACTGAAAGTAATGCATAGATTTTATCTTTGCATTTTCAACAAACACTACTGAGTGAATGATAAGAAAACATCTAAGCACATCTGAGCAGCTTCCAAATAGATGAAATTAATAACCTGACAAAGTTTAGTCTGAAGATTGCTTTTACCAATATTGTAAGTGCTTAAAAAAAACCAGAACAACAATCAAGTTCATGCAGATAGTATCCAAAGTATAACTGTAAAAAAAACGAAAAAAAAATGCTCTCTTGTTTTATTATGATACACTGAACAAAAATCTGAAAATGTGAAATAAATATTATCCTTTTAAAACCAGCATCTGCAATATCATGTGGAGTGCAATCTCACGAAAACCAAAAAGAAGTCATACATTCTGCTTCTTCCAGAAGGCAAAGCGACTTCCTGTACAAAAACAGCAGTGCAAACTATAAATATGACAGCGGCAGGGTAGTCACACCTCAGCAGAAGTGTTTACAGCCCTGGATGTTAACGGTCAGAGCTGGCATCTGAGAGCAGGAGTTGCAGGAAGTCATCATAGCCCTTTATGTGGTAATAACACAAGAAAACTCTCTCTCTGTCTCTGTCTCTGACTGTTTGTCTGTCTGTCTCTGTCTGTGTCTCTCTCTGTCTGTGTCTCTCTCTCCCTCAAGCCATCATAGCCATTATGTACCTATAACATAACTTTCCTTCTCTCTCTCTCGCTCTCTCTCTCTCTCTCTCTCTCTCTCTCTCTCTCTCTCTCTCTCTCTCTCTCTCTCTCTCCCCCATCTCCCTCTCTCCCCCACCCTCTCCCCACCCCATCAAGCCATCACGGCAGTTTATGTGGCAGTAACAGCAGACAACTCTACCCCCTCCCTCCTTCCTTCCTCCCTCCCTCCCTTCCTCCCTCCCCAGGTCCACAGAAGGGCACTTGACAGTGTCTGCCTCTTCCCTGTCTGTGCAGTGCGCTGTCCCTTTACTGCCAGGTGACAGGAGGCCAGGGGGAAGAGGTTCGATTCTCTCTGGTCTGCCTGTGAATACTGATGATATGATTATCATCATCAGTAGTACTGGAGAGAAGAGGAGAGGAGACTCGGGCTGCAGCCAAAAAAAATGACCCCTGGGTTTGGTCATCTTGGGTTTTTTGTTTTCCTTTTGATGCTATTTTCTGAAACTTTTTTCCCCCTGTTTCCTTGAATTTTGTTGCTTTTGGTTAGAAGAGTAACTGATATTTTTTGTATGAGTAATACTTTATTAGATTTTTTTTTTGACTTTAAGTGATTGTATGGCAGTGTGTGTGTTTGTTTGTTTGTTTGTTTGAGTGTGTGTGTGTGTGTGTGTGTGTGTGTGTGTGTGTGTGTGTGTGTGTGTGTGTGTGTGTGTGTGTGTGTGTGTGTGTGTGTGTGTTTGTGTGTGTGTGTGTGTGAGAGAGAGAGAGAGAGAGAGAGAGAGAGAGAGAGAGAAAGAGAGAAAGAGAGAGAGAAAGGGGGTGGTGGTAGAGAGACAGAGAGACAGAGACAAAGAGACAGGAGGAGTCAGAAATAGAGACAGAGACTGAGAGACTGAGAGACAGAGAGAGAGAGAGAGAGAGAGAGAGAGAGAGAGAGAGAGAGAGAGAGAGAGAGAGAGAGAGAGAGAGAGAGAGAGAGAGAGAGACAGAGGCAGACAGACAGACAGACAGACAGGCAGGCAGACAGACAGAGATACATATCATGATTTTTTTTAGAATCAAAGATTGATGGATACATTTATGGAGATCTTCCTGTGTGAATTTAAAGAATTCAGGTTGTAAAACATGTCTGTAGAAATAGGTCACTTCTACTTGTTATAGATAAAAAAAAAGGTTTAGGAGTTTAAAACATTTAATTTTGGCAGCCATATTGGATTGTTTCCATGGCAACATAGCAGAAAACGGAGTAATTATTAGATTTTGGAACTTTACAAGTGATGCCCTTTCAATACATGGCGCAACTTTTAACTTCAGCTTGTAAACAAAATTTCATCAGTTTTTACACTCATGTCCCACCGGAATCTACACAGTGAAATGTATAAATGTTCATGATGATTTTGAATGTGGTTATGTAAGAATGAAAGAAAAACCCTAAATGTATTTTACATCCATTTTGTTTTTTTCAGAGTTACGTGACTCTTACAGCAGTGTCCCTATTTCTTGTCACATACTCACAAAGAAGAATCACTGCACACGTACTCTAATAACCATCCCAAAGGAAAAATGGCGTACAACACTTCTTAAATACTTCACTAAACGTGCTCAATAGTTTGTTGTTATTTCTGTTTCTTCACATTGATCAGTTTGCTGCGATATACTTTTTTCTTTATGTGTTTATCTGAAATGATTGCTTCTGTGGAAAACGGCCTTTTCATCGTTTTTGGAAGGAGAGATTTTTACAGATGAAATTCATCACAGGTATGTAATGGATGGTTTGGAATGACCTTTTGTAAGAGGGTGTTGCTTTTTAAAAAAATAAGTGATATGTCTCTTATGTCCATTTCATCTTTTTTGAGAGCCATGTGTCTCCTGCAGCAGTGTCCCCATTTCTTGATGGTTTGCATTATTCATATTCACAGGGAGTTATGCGGCTCTCAATCATACCAATTTTTTTTGGCCAGTTTGCGACAGCATGCCCATAATCTGTCTGTCTGTCTCTGTCTGTCTGTCTGTCTGTCTCTGTCTGTCTGTCTGTCTGTCTGTCTGTCTGTCTGTCTGTCTGTCTGTCTGTCTGTCTGTCTGTCTGTCTGTCTGTCTGTCTGTCTGTCTCTCTCTCTCTCTCTCCCTCCCTCCCTCCCTCCCTCTCTCTCATAACATTTCTGTGATGACATCAGTTGGTTGCCCACAACAATGGTGACTGCACTTGGGATGGTGCTGAAGACGACACATCTGTCTGTCTGTCTGTTTTTCTGTCCGTCTTTCTTTCTTCCTCCCACCCCTAAGCTTTTGAGTAATAGAAGAGGCAAAGTTGTGTTTGAAATAACGAACTTAAAAGTCGAGTAGCTGGAAACACGTCTCTTTAACAGCATAGTTTTATGTGACATTGAAAAAAAAACCCAACAAGTTTTAAGGGAGCCAACAATGTTCGAATGGAGACTTAAAACAATAAAAACTTAATAGGAGTTGTATCGCAGTAAGGTACGGTTAACCTGTTCTTGCATGATTATAACCTTGGTATAATGATGCCGATTTAAATGACCATGATAACTAACACAAGCTGTAGTAGCAGATAGATAGATAGATAGATAGATAGATAGATAGATAGATAGATAGATAGATAGATAGATAGATAAGAGAGAGAGAGAGAGAGAGAGAGAGAGAGAGAGAGAGAGAGAGAGAGGAGAGAGAGAGAGAGAGAGAGAGAGAGAGAGAGAGAGAGAGAGAGAGAGAGAGTGAAATGCAGAAACACTGAAACACACTGAAAAGGTTTATGGTATATTGGCCTTCGGCCACTATACAAAACATGTTTGGGTCAAGGGGACGGTAGATATCATAGCAAATAACATTTTCATCCATTTTGCATTTCCAAGTTTGCAAGGTATGCACAATGTCACTCTCAATGTATTCTAGTTATTATCATCCCCGTCGCCATCTTCATCATCTACATAAACATTGCCATCAGCATCTTCATTAACTATAGCGTCGGCTGCAGCAAGTGTATCAAAATCACCATCATTACTTTCATCATCTACGTCATCATCATCATCAATACCATCCTCTTCATCATCTGCACTATCATCATTCTCTTCAACCTATATAATTACCACAGTCATGATCATCATCTTCAGCAACTGTATCGTCACCCTTACAACTATCTCCTTCAACATCTACACCATCGTTACCATCATCACCATTAGTATCCACATCATCATAACCATCATCACCTTCAGCATCTATATCAACCTCACCTTCGTTATTTCCATCATCTTTTCCATCATCTTCCTGAACATCTACACAATCATCGTCATCCTCAACAAAATTGCCCTCGTCTTCGTCATCTGCATCACCATCGCCATTTTCATCAACACCACCATCAATCCTTTCAACATCTGCATCCTTCGTGCTAGCGTGCCTGCGAATACTCATGTGCATTATAGCATTTAAATCTGTTTATCAATTTTTTTCTCTTGTATTTCGAGGATAATGGAATAGGCACTCATGTGGATTTTTTTAAAACATCCAGTCCCTGTATGTATGCAGTTTGTAAATTTTGTCATTAGTTCCCACAGGCACTTAATGGCCTACTCTTCCAAAAAGTGTGTGTGTGTGTTTTGGAGAGAGAGAGAGAGAGAGAGAGAGAGAGAGAGAGAGAGAGAGAGAGAGAGAGAGAGAGAGAGAGAGGGAGAGAGAGAGAGAGTGTGTGTGTGTGTGTGTGTGTGTGTGTGTGTGAGTGTGAGTGTGTGTGTGTGTGTTTGCGGTGTGTGTGTGTTTGCGTGTGTGTTTGCGTGTGTGTGTGTGTTTGCGTGTGTGTGTGTGTTTGCGTGTGTGTGTGTGTGTGTGTGTGTGTGTGTGTGTGTGTGTGTGTGTGTGTGTGTGTGTGTGTGTGTGTGTGTGTGTGTGTGTGTGTTTGTGTGTGCATTTTGTGTGTGTGTGTGTTTGTGTGTGCATTTTGTGTGTGTGTGTGTGTTGTATGTATGTATGTATGTATGTATGTATGTATGTATGTATGTATGTATGTATGTATGTATGTATGTATGTATGTATGTATGTATGTATGTATGTATGTATGTGTGTGTGTGTGTGTGTGTGTGTGTGTGTGTTTGTGTGTGCATTTTGTGTGTGTGTGTGTGTTTGTGTGTGCATTTTGTGTGTGTGTGTGTTGTATGTATGTATGTATGTATGTATGTATGTATGTATGTATGTATGTATGTATGTATGTATGTATGTATGTGTGTATGTGAGTGTGTGTATGTGTTTGTGTGTGCGAGTATGTGTGTGTCTGCTCACGCGCGTGTGTGTATGTGTGTGTATGTGTGTGTATGTGTGTACGCGCGCGTGAATGCATACTTGCGCTAAAATGAGAGGCTGGGTTATTTGCTGGTTTTACTGTCTCTCTTTTCTGTGGCTTCTCCTGTCTTTAAACGTACCATTCTCTAACAAAGATAAAAACCAACAAGCACTCTTCCCTCAATACTGCCAATACCACCACCAAGACACAGATACCTTCACCGGTTCTTATTTACAGACTGTACAGCATTGTCTTTCGGGCTGGAGTGGAGTTGAAGGATGGGGTAGGGTGGTGTGTTACTGTTGAAGTTGAAGCTGTTGATGTTGTTGATGTGGCAATCCTCGAAAGACACCTACAGACCAACGAGAGATACTAACCCTCCTTGATGACCTGTCAGTGTCTCTTGGACTGCAGAGTCTCAGTAAGTCTCTTATTCCCAGTAGTGTCTACTTGCTTTTCAATGTCTCATAGGGAGTCTAGTTTCTGTCAGTATGTTTTCTACAGTAATACCTGCCGCAGGAAACGATCTTTTGCCTTTATTTCTCTCTCAGAAAAAGAAGCCTCACAGAAGGCTAAACTATAGGACTTTTATATAGAGTTCTGATGTCATCTTTTTTTTACCACTGGAAGATTGCTGATGAATTTTAGTTTATAATCATTTCAAAAAAAACTTCTATAGGACTTGGAAGAGTTCTGATGTCATCTTTTTTACTGCTGGAAGATTGCTGATGAGTTTTAGTTTAATCATTTCCCAACATTTTTTTTGTCAATTTCAGTGACCTTTCTTCAATGTGACTGTGTCTTTCTGACATTTTAACTGACGTTTCAGCCTCTCTGCACTTTTTTGGGGATGAAAATCAAAGTCATTAGATGTTAGCGTGCAGAAGTGCATGTGCTATGTCTGTTTATTTGTCTGTCTGTCTGCCTGCCTGTCTGTCTGTCTGTCTGTCTGTGTCTCTCTGTCTGCCTGCTTCTCTCTCTCTCTGTATGCGTGTGTGTGTCTGTGTGTGTGTGTGTGTGTGTACGTGCGTGCGTGCGTGCGTGCGTGCGTGTGTGTGTGTATGTGTGTGTGTGTGCGCGTGTACACATGTGTATATGCATAGTGATGCACATGTGCCTAAGCGTATACTTGCCAGGCTTGATTACATGGGAGTGTGTCTTCCCTGTCCCACTACTCACATCTATATCTAGGACTAATGTTTTTGGGGCTACTTGTCCTTCGGGAGTTGTTATTCTTTTTTGTAGGTATGTATTATTTTGTTTCTAAACGTGTTGAGGCAGTGTTGTTGTCATGTGATCGCCTCCGAGGAAGCGACATGGAATTTAATATCCTCCTTTCCTGACCCTCTACTTTTCTCTGCTGCTGCCGCTGCTGCTGCTGTTCACTGTAGCACTAATTAGAACGGTCGGCTTTCTGCAAGGTCCATTTCCTGTATATATACCATGGCAATATTATCTTCTGTTGTTGCTGAAAAGTTCAAACTTTTTCCTTCGTGTCCTTAGTTATTTGCTTCCATTTTGCAGTTGTTCAGTTTTTTTTTGTTCTTCCCCTTTTTCATTTTTTAATGAAAAAGCTGTAGTGTCATTCACTGCTCTTTTACATGGTAAAGGAACAACACTTTATCTTTTAGTGATTCCAGTTTCAGTTTTATGAGGTAGTGTCACTGCAAACAAACTAACCCATATCATTCTTCACCTTCACCTATCCCGTAGTCCCGCGGACCGTGGGGGGCACCAATGAAGTTCATTTGGAACCAGCTTCCTACATTCCCCATGGTCCTTTGCTCTCCGTAGCAAATCGTTCCGCCCAAGGCCAGTCCACTCTCTGATGTTGTTTTCCCATCGTTTCCTCTGTCTGCCTTTTCGTCTTCCTCCTGGTACTGTTCCCTGTAGGACAGTCGTGGCCAGTCTGTACCACTTTAGTACCACTTTAGTTTGTGTTCTTTTGACTGAAATTAGGAGCTTTTCATATGGTTCGATGACATTTTTATTCTGGTTTTCACTTTCTGATTAGTGATGTGATCCCTGTGTGACATACACAGCAGTTTGCAAAAGCATCTCATCTCCATTGCCTGTATCCTTCTTTCAATGTGTGCTGTTCTGGTCTACGTTTTATATTCGTACGCCTGTGAAACCCATATTATACACTACACCAAGTTTGTTATAAAATTCACTTAAAGCATCTCCAGCAGCGTATAGGATAAAAAGTTGTGTGCATTTTGGGCATACCTAAAGTCATTAAATGCTGCTCTCTCTCGGTATATATATATATATATATATATATATATATATATATATATATATATATATATATATATATATATATATATATATATATATAGTAAAGGACAGAATCAACAGCCCTG
>CM060332.1:36928074-36930574 GCA_030674155.1 Stramonita haemastoma
ACGCACGTCCAAAACCTCACCGTGCTGCCATTGACCACCTCACCTCGGTTCCAAAGGCCACACATGATATTGCCAAGATCAATGCCGCTCTGCAGAGTTTCTTTTCTCACTGCCCAGACCAGGGTTAGTTACATGTGCGGAGTACTTTGATGTTTCCATAACGCATTGGTATTGAATCATTCATGAAATCTTTCTTATGCATATTAGGGTATCGACTGTATCATACGTGTGTTGCATTATTTTGTACATCAAGAAGTATATATACCAGTCTCATGTTCATTGGGACCGGCGAAAACTTTCAGTCCGGGAACAGTACAAGGAGCAAAAAGAAGAGGAAGCCCAGGAGAAGATGGGAAGATGATATTGCAGAATAAACAGATATGACAGTAAGGGAGGCAGACAGAAGGGCAGACTTGTATGAAGAATGGAGGGGGATGGCTGTCAGAGGGATGGGTGCTTCCCACACCAACCCCAAGATTTTGGAATAGATGACATGATGATGATGATGATGATGATGATGATGATGATGATGATGATGATAATGATGATAGTTTACATACGTAAGACAGAGGCACTTGCAAATCTGAACACTGGAAAATACTTCTTAATTTCCAGTGTACAGCAAAGCACAAAAAGCTAATCACGCTCTTTGAACCTTCTAGTTAAACAGAAACTGAACATTCAAATCTTCACCAAGCAGTCAAGCAATTTTACAAAGCTGTTTAGGATCAAACTGGTGGTCAAGAAAAAACTTACGATAATTGAAAAACTATACTGTGACTGTAAAACCACCTGAGTATTCCGAACAGCTCTTTCTCTACAGAAAACGAAACAGTTATCCTTTGCTTGGATGTCTCCTCACACTCGACCCCTGAGGCACAGGAACCAAGAGTGTGTGGTTCTCTGTGGGTCAAAGTCTCTCTTTATTTATTCTTGAAAGCTTCCGTCTAGACAGGAAAACCCAGGACACCAAAAGCTTGACTTCCTTTTTCTGTGGAGAACCCTCTTTTGTATTGAAATCATCCGTCTGAGAGTGATAGTGCTGAAAGCCCCTCTGTAGCTAGCTCCAAATCTGCTGTTGATCAGTAATTGCCATCAGCGAGGCATCTGATAGTCTGCAGAAACACCAGCAGAAACAGACCCTTTGTCTCAGCAGTTTTCTTCTGTTCGATAATAAGTCGCCTGTTCCTACCTTTGTTATTTGATTGACGTGGATAGTAATATGATGTTGGGTGCAGGGAGTCTATTTAATGTGAACAATACATACAAAACTGACAGGACTTATCTCAGTAACGTCAGAAGGCACACAAAGGTGAACTGAGTGGGATCCAGCTCACAAGTGTCCAGAATACATGTCCAACACACGAGCAAGAAAACATTCTAAATATCTACATTATGTACTTTGGCTTACATTCTTATAAGAAGGATATAAAAAAAACCCAGCGACCTTGACCCGTAAGGCTTCTGACCCCATCTGTCAAAATCCTCAGTCCAACAGGTCAGTCCTTGATAAAGCAGGTCATTATAAGCTGGAATTAGTCATCGTCTGCCTTTGACCTCCTGACTGTTCTCCAATTACCGCTACTATGAACAAAACAGCTTTTGTCTAGTAGTTTAGTCACGCTGTGTACAATATTCCATTTTAAAGTCACGCTGTGTACAATATTCCATTTTAAAGTCACACTGTGTACAAAATTCCATTTTAAAGTCACATTGTGTACACTATTCCATTTTAAAGAGACTTTGCAACGTTTTGGCGTCCACCTCCTTCCCTATTATTTTCATTCTGAAAGCTTCTGTCCTGACAGGAAATACCTAGGAAACCTCGAAAATAACTTCCCTTTTCTGTCAAGATCCCTCCGGTAGATCATAAATTGTTTCCATGCTGACACTCAAGTCCATCTTTTGCTCTGATATATTTTAATCAGCAGTAGCCATCATCAAAGAACTTCTTCCAGGCTGTAGAAACACCAGAACAGGGGGGGTGTGTGTACTGACTTTGAATGACTTTTCTATGATGTGAGCTGTACCTTGACATCTACTTTTTTAGTCATTTTGTCAATGAGGGTAAATCTACGAAGAGAGCTGGAAACAGGAATCATTCCAACATCCTAGTGGCGTCAGGAGTCCTTTGGCATCTGCCTGACGTCACTAGCATGACATCACACCACTCAGGGGTGGTGGTAGGCTTTTTGCTGACGCTGTTTCCCAGCTTCCGAGACAGAGAGAGAGAGAGAGAGAGAGAGAGAGAGAGAGAGAGAGAGAGAGAGAGAGAGAGAGAGAGAGAGAGAGAGAGAGAGGGAGCGAGAGACAGAGAGACAGACAGAGAGACAGATACAGAGATACAGACAGAGAGATTACAACCCCAAACTGAGTCCTGCACCACTGTCTCCGGCAGAACAGAGGGATGACAAAACCAGATTAATGAAATTATGAACAAGTAAAAACAAACAACTAAAGAAAAACAGGGGAAAATAACTATAGGAATATGCAACAAGAA
>CM060332.1:36931732-36934232 GCA_030674155.1 Stramonita haemastoma
AACCCTTTCCCAAAAAAGGGGTATTTGGGGGAAAGGGGACCGAAATCGAAAAGTACATCGGCAAATTTGAAATCTTTACAATACAACGATTTTTCGCGTTTGGGAACCCGAAACGCGGTATTGTTTATACATGGTTACACATTGTGTAAATTTCCGGGTTATAAGGGATGTCGAAGCAGGACCCAGGAACTGCACAGAGCGGCATTAGCGGTGTGGTTCTGCTGCTGGCTGGTCACTGGACGTGTCCGGAAGTTTTCCGTCTTCAGCTGCTTTCAGTATTGACTCGAAGCCCCTGTCCATCGTGTTTTCAAATTTTTGTAAACGTTCCATTAACCTCCTGCAGTCCACGACGGACACAGTGTCGCTGTTTCGTGCTTGCTCGATCGCATTGGCACTTTCGGTACTGACTGGTTTCTTGCTGTTCTCCATCTCATCTTCTGCAAAGTCGTGCTCCGTCAGTGTCATAGGAGACATTGCTGAAGTGTCGCTGCATACTGTCATGACATCTTCACTTTCGTTATCTTTGTCGGAGTCAAAATCGTCACTCCAGTCCCTTAGCGCCAAGTCACACGGCTGCACTGTCACTGACACAGGATCAACAACAGGCAAGCTTGACGGAGACGAGCTGGCTGGCAGTGTTGCACGTGAGAATTTAACAGCACAGCTAGAAGTGCCAGAGGGCGTGTCATCTATGACTGTGTCCATAGCAGTTTTATTCTCGGCATTATAAAATAAGCTAGGGGAGACAGAATGTTCGTGTTGCTTTTTCATCAAACTGGCCTTACGTGTCACCACTCTCAATTTATCCCTGGCAATCTGCGCTGCTCCTTTCCTGCGGTACACGACACTGTCACTGTGGCTGTGTGTTGCTTGATGCTGGTGGGCTGGTGACAGGCGCAACACATTAACAGTCTGATGTTCTCCGCCGTCAATTTTGAAGGACGTCAAGGCCATTTCCTGCAGAAATGTGTTCAGAACTGTTTCTAAACAAGAAAGTAGTCCTGTGACGGGCATACTGAAGGCCTTTCTAGTAGAAAATAGAAAATTTCTCACTCACTTTTCAAACCACGTCTTGCTGGTAGCCAAGCAAGGGACGTCACTCGGAGGGAGAGAGAGAGAGAGAGAGAGAGAGAGAGAGGAGAGAGAGAGAGAGAGGAGAGGAGAGAGAGAGAGAGAGAGAGAGAGAGGGAGGGAGAGAGAGACAGAGAGAGTCAGAGAGAGAGAGAGAGAGACAGAGAGAGTCAGAGAGAGAGAGAGGGGAGAGAGAGATGGAAGAGAAAGAGAGAGAGAGAGAGAGAGAGAGAGAAGAGAGAGAGAGAGAGGAGAGAGAAGAGGAGAGAGAGAGAGAGAGAGAGGAGAGAGGAGAGAGAGGAGGAGAGAGAGAGAGAGGAGAGGAGAGAGGTGGAAGAGAGTGAGACGGAGAGATACAGAGACAGAGATAGAGATAGAGAGAGAGAGAGAGAGAGAGAGAGAGGAGGAGAGAGAGGAGAGAGAAGAGGAGAGAGGGGGGGGGGGGGGGGGGGGGGGGGAAGAGGGAGAGAGAGAGAGAGAAATTTTGGATCAGAATTTAGAGGTTTCACTTTTGTTGTAAGCAAGCTTTCCCTGCGTGGATGCCGGGGGCCTTTAAGTATAAAATATCATCGCCACTTTCCGGAAATTCTGTTCCAAGAATTCCTTTTTTCTTCTATACCTCTCTTTGTTTCTGCCGTGTTCTTTTTCTTTCTGTCACAATTTTCTGCCTTGTTGGTCCATGTTTCTGATCCCCCTGCAAAAAAAGGACTTAAAGTATAACAATTCTCTCCGACGCCGAAGTCTGATGAGCTGAGCCTGACGTGTCGGGCGCTGAACGGCAGCGCAACACATTTTCGCTCATATCACAGACAATGATGGTTGCTGTCTGAGTGTTCGACAAAGAAGAAGCAGGAATTCTCTTTATTACGTTGAACCCTGTTCCGCTTTTCGTAAGAGTAGGCCGTTGTGTGCAGGTGGGAACAGATGACAAGATTTACAAAACTGCATACACACGAGAACTGGATGTAAAAAAGCACATAAGTACTTATTCCATTAGAAAAGAATAAAATTTAAAATGAGATAGTCAATAATTTCTTATATTCATCTGATAACTTACATAATTAATAACAAATTTCAGCAAAGCAAAAGAACTACATTTCATCAACAACTTGTTTGACAGCTACAGCAACTAAAGCATTATAAAGCAAACACTTTTATTTATGACCGCTTTTCCCACCCCTCACACACAATGACACGTGAACGAAAATAAATATGTGCGAACATGCATGTGCATGCCTAAGCACGCACGCACGCACGCACACACACACACACACAAGCACACACACATACACACACGAACACGTACACACACATATATACAAACACACGCATACACACACATACACACACGAACATATCGTCATCAACTTGTTGAAATCGGGCTAGGAGATCAACCTTATTACCCGTGAAATATGGAATACCACAGGGA
>CM060332.1:36944232-36954232 GCA_030674155.1 Stramonita haemastoma
GCATCACAGGTTAGATCTTAGCTCCCATTTATAAGTTTTGTGTCTTAAGGGCAATGTGTTGATGGTCACGTTAACACACTGTCCGAAGGAAAGTTAATTATTTGACTTGATTCCTCTCTTTCATTCCTTGAGGTGTCTCTGAGGCACTGAAGTGAAGCTCCCAGCTGGTGTACCTTGCATAAGCTAATCCTACCACAGCCCTTACTTTTTCAAGGCATACAAAGAATGCTGGCTCTGTTCGTGTATCCATGCCGGCAGCCATGACTGACTTAACCTTATATTTATTTTTTATTTATACCACTTTATGTCACAGCAGTTTCTCTGCGTGAAATTCGGGTTGCCCTCTCCGGGGAGAGCGCGTCACCACAAGTGCAGCGCCTACCAATTACTTTTTTTTCCTGTCATCAACTGTATTTGTTTCCCTATCAGAGTGGCTTTTTTCTACACAATTTTGCTAGGGACAACCACCTTAGTTGCCGTGGGTTCTTTTACGTGCGCTAAATAATGATGTGTAACACACGGGACCTAGGTTTATCGTCTCATCCGAAAGACTAGCGCCCAGACCACCACTCATGGTCTAATGGTTGGGGGGAAAGTTTTGGGTCCAAACGGGATTCGAACCACCGCACACTCCGACCCGGACTTTTCGCTTTCTAGGCAAGGCGCGTTACCTCTAGACCGCCGATCCACTAAGACAACCGATCAACCAACTCACAGAAATGGATTAGTTTTAACAAATTCACCACAAGTATGCATTTGCACAAGACTCAGTTTGCAGTCTCATCCAAGGAATTGCAGAGGAGTGGAGTCAACGTTAATGTTTAAGAACCAGCTGTCAAAACTGGAAAACAGAATCTTCGAGTTAACTTCAATGCAAATTATCTCCTCAACCTGACACACCTCAGCAAAGGATTCGAACCGACTACCACACATACCCCCAAATGTTAAAAGTCCAACACTGTAACCATTAGGCCTCTTTGTCCTAGACAAGAGCCAGAGGTAGAAAAGGATCAATTAATAGCACCCGTTCCAAAACACTTTTCCGATGGTATCCCTGTGACTCTGACTATACTGACGCTATTGACTATTCCCAGAGATAGGTTTACCTCAGCTTCCCTGGGGATAGAGGGTCTGAGAGGGTTGTGTTTTGTTGTTGTTGAGACAACCTTCTTTCATTAAGAAGTCTCAAGCGTCCTTTTTATACTGAGGGTTGGTTTTCAGATATCTGTATTGAACTGGAGTGAAAACGCGCAATGGCCGAGTTTTAAACCACACATACACCCATTGTTTATATCTGTTTGGGCCTATACTCCTTAAATTGCGTACATGGTTTTGACTCTTTTCACTTGTAGTAACGCAAGAAAATAGTATTAGAATCGCCGCATACTCGGTAGAGATACCGTAGGTATGCTGTTACTACTTTGAAAATAAGTATGATAACGAGTCTCCTTTAAGAAAGAGAAAGAATAGAGAAAAAGAAAGAAGAAAGATGACAAGCGCGTGTGTGTATGTGTGTATGGTATGTGTGTGTATGTGTATGTGTTGTGTGTGTGTGTGGTGAGTGTGTGTGAGTGTGTGTGAGTGTGTGTGTGTGTGTGTGTGTGTGAGTGAGTGTGGAGAGAGAGGGGAGAAAAGTGAGAGAGAGAGGAGAGAAGGAGAGAGAGAGAGAGAGAGAGAGAGAGAGAGAGAGAGAGAGAGAGAGAGAGAGAGAGAGAGAGAGAGAGAGAGAGAGAGAGAGAGAGAGAGAGAGAGCGTGTCTCTGTGTGCGTACGTGCGTGCGTGCAGGCGTTTTTGTTTGTGTGTGTGGTGTGTGTGTGAGAGAGAGAGAGAGGATAGACAGACAGACAGACAGACAGACAGACAGACAGACAGACAGACAGGAAGTAGACATGGAAAGAGGGCGCAACACAGACCAACAAAACCAAAGATTGAGAACGAAACAGTCAAGCAGACAGAAAATAAAACTACTCAGTAAATTCAGAACCCCCTTTGACGGCCAGCAAAAGCTGAGCGTTTAGATGAAGATGGCGCGATAAACGTTCCCCTTCAGACACCAGCCCCTCACAACCAGACAGCAAAACACTCTTCACTTCTAAAAGCAGATGAATACCCTATCCTACCCTACCCTGCCTTCCCTACCTTACCCGCTTCTATGTTTTCCCAGTCGCCTTTTAGCATCCCGACTCAAACAACTTACTTGCAGGCTAATTTTAGCACATCCAGGATTCATATAATGCTTGTAATGTCAATTGGTTAGAATGAATCATATGTTATACATGTAATAAATTTAAATCACAGTTAGCAATAGATAGAAAAGAATGCTTTGCTATCAATGATTAGATAGCAATAAATAATGTAACTGTATGGAAAAATAAGCATGTACGATGGCCAATGGAATAAGGAATAGCAAGGGCAGGCCTAGTAATGCTTACACTAGACATTTCCCAAAATGGAAAAAAAAAGCGCACAATGCGTAAGACTTGCAAATTTTGCACAAGGAAAAGTGAAATAAGAAACTAAACAACTTAAAACGTGTTCAAATGCAGTATCATACCTCACTTTTTGCTCGCTTGGCAACATGCTTTTTTGTAGCATAATAATTACTTAAAAAGATAATTAAAATCAGCTGGTTTTGCAAATCTGTCGTCCTTTTTACATTGATATTCTCACGACAATTTACATTGATATTCTCACGACAATTTCCCATATCAGTAACTGACAGAAGTGACTCAAAGAGACCTAAAATCACTGCAGTTGATGTGGGAAATGGAGGATATAAACGTAGGGATATTAAAAATATGACAGTAGAAAGAAACAAAAATAACTGGGACAAATACAACGTTTATAAAAAATTGTGACAAAGAATGCCGAGTAGCAAAAAATCCAAAATTTCAGGAAACAAGAAAACACAGTATTGAAATACTCGATTCTCAGAGAAACTCTGCATAGTCTATTTGACATACAGCCATTAGCAACGAGCTGGGAATCAAACTACCAACACCTCATTTTATTTCGGTCTTCAAAGCTACTTAGGCTTAACCACAAAACTTCCTTATCGTTGCCAAGCAATTCTCACAACCAGCCTTGTGCAAACACTGCCGTTATGTATCCCTTTAGCCAGGGGGAAGAGGGCTCCATGCTCCTAGCCTTTTTTAATGGTATCGACTTTGTTGAAACAAGCAGTTCACCAGCATGTGTGTTGTGTGTGTGTGTGTGTGTGTGTGTGTGTGTGTGTGTGTGTGTGTGTGTGTGTGTGTGTGTGTGTGTGTGTGTGTGTGTGTGGTGTGTGTGTGTGTGTGTGTGTGTGTGTGTGTGTGTGGTGTTTGTAAATGCGTGAGAGAGAGAGACATTATATATATATATATATATAATATATATATATATAGAGAGAGAGAGAGAGAGAGAGAGAGAGAGAGAGAGAGAGAGGAGAGAGAGAGAGAGAGAGAGAGAGAGAGAGAGAGAGAGACAGAGACAGAGAGAGACAGAGAGAGACAGAGAGAGACAGAGAGAGACAGAGAGAGACAGAGAGAGAGAGAGAAGACAGACAGACAGACAGAGCAGAGACAGAGACAGAGACAGAGAGAATGATAATGGTGGCGAAAGCACAAATAACACACTTTCAAAAAAACTTTACCATCGTAAATACACTGCGTGAGTTTTTTCTTTTTTTTCTTCTCTTCTTCCCAAGAGCTTTCAGTATAAAAGTTACAGCATTTTCCCCCAGACTTTTCTGATTTAGATAATACCGCGGAACACTGATAGTAAATGTTGTCGACAGGGCGATTCAGTTTTGTTTTCTTTGTCCAAACTGCTGCAGTTGCTGTGTGTTCTATGGTGGAGTCACGCTTCTGGAAAGTGTGAAACACCGATCGCATGGTATCTTTTCGCTTTCCATTACACACTCGCGGCTTTGTTCTCAGGAACTGTGGTTAAAACTTTTGACCACTGTTGTCTTCTTCACTTAATTCCTTCTGCAGGTTTACACAGGTTAAAAGTTCCAAGAAAAATAAGCATAGGAAATGGAATGTTTTCATCCCAAATCATGAAGTCTCTCGTTTGGCATTAACTTCACACATTTGTGATTGCATTTGTGATTAGATTTAGGTTTAGTTTGAATATAAAAAGGTGCTGCTAATGCTTTGAATATTATTGTTTCAAATGTAACATCTGAGAGAATCGAAAAAAAATGAACTAAAAACAACACGTTGAAAATGATTGTAAGACACACTGCAAATGATATTTCTGTTTCATGTTTTACAACAGTCCTAATTATCACAGTTTTTACACTACAACAAGACTGTCAGTAAAAAATTTTTTCCATCGAACTTTACGTTTCAGGAAAGTGTTATTCCATTAAAAAAGAAAGCTTTCCTTCCTTTCTCACTCCTTTCGTTTTGCTTGCCTTACATATTGAAAGGAAATGAATTAAGCATAAAAGACAGAAGAAGGTAGAAAGAACAAATAAAACGGTTACAGAAGAAAATGCAAACAAACGAAAAGATAAACAGAAAGGCTAGAAAACAAGCAAACTGACAAACAGACAGCCGGCAGACATACAGACACACAGGCAGATACACACACTAACACATAACACAACTCATAACACAATAAAAACCCACATACTCCAACACACACAACAAACACACAACACACACACACACACACACACACACACACACACACACACACACACCAGCACCACACACAAACACCACACACACACACGCGACACAGCACCCACACACACACACACACACACACACCGCACACGCGCACACACACACACACACACACACACACCACACACACACCACACACACACACACACACACACACACAACAAACACACACACACACACACACCACAGCGAGAATAAAATATCATGCGAGATAGAAAACAAACACTGCAATGAATAAATAAACTGATAAATATGCCAAAAAGAAAAATAATAAACAAAAAAAGAGTTGATCGATAGAGAAAAAAAAAACCCTCAGAAAACGCAATGATATAAAAAGTAAATTAGTAAAACGAACTAACACAAAAGAATGTCACCTAAGCGGAAAAACAAACACTGTGCACAGCATGAAGATCCTGTCCTCCTTCCTCCCTACCCCCTTCCTTCCTTTCTTTCTTTCTTCCTTTCTCCATTCCTTCCTTCCTTCTGTCCTTCCTTGCTTCCTCCCTTCCTTCCCTCCTTCCTTCCTTCCCTCCTTCCTTCCTTTCTTCCTTCCTTCCCGCACCCACTTTATTCTATTCGCCTTTTGCTTGCCTGCTTCCTTCCTTCCTTTCCTTCTTCCTTCCTTCATTCGTTCGTTCCTTCCTTCCCTCCCTCCCTCCCGCCCGCCTTCCTTCCTTCCTTCATGCCTTCCTTCCTTCCCTCCTTTCTTCCTTCCTGCCTTTCTCAATCCACTTTAGTCTTTCTTTTTTCACTTTCATCTGATTTCGTTTCTTCTTTTTCTTTTTTGCTTTTTTTAGAACCTGGGATGGAGAAAAGATGGACGCCGCCCTTTATATGCTGGCCCCTGGAGAAGGCTGAGGTCTCTGACATCTCGCTCCCCAACGACCGCATAGAATATGGGAACACCTTTACCTTTATCCTTTTTCTTGTTTCAGTCTTATCCGTGTTTTTCTACTGTTGTTTTAAAAATTTTTCTTTTTTTAAAATTTCATTTGTATTGTTGCTTGCTTGTCGCTTTCGAAGAGAAAGAGAGAAAGATAGAGAATGGGAAGGAAGGAGAAAAGGAGAGGGAGGGAGGGAGGGAAGGAGAGAGAGAGAGGGAGGGAAGGAGGGAGGGGGGAGAGAGAGAGAGAGGGAGAGAGAGAGAGAGAGAGAGAGAGAGAGAGAGAGAGAGAGAGAGAGAGAGAGAGAGAGAGAGAGAGAGAGAGAGAGAGAGATTTCAGCTTGAATTTATATATAATTATATAATTAACATTATTTTAGACAGTATACAAAACTGCCGTTATGTTCCTGTATTTTACATCCAGTGTTACATAGTCTAAAGCAAAAGAAGACAAAATAATATTAAAAAAATATGGAGAAAAAAGAAGAAGAAGAAGAAGAAGAAGAAGAAGAAGAAAAAGAAGAAGAAGAAGAAGAAGAAGAAGAAGAAGAAGAAGAAGAAGAAAAAAGAAGAACACAAGAAGAACAAGAACAAGAAGAAGAACAACAAGAACAACGGGAAGAAGAAGAAGAAGAAGAAGAAGAAGAAGAAGAAGAAGAAGAAGAAGAAGAAGAAGAAGTAGAAGAAGAAGAAGACGACGAACAAGAACGAAAAGAAAGAAAACCGTCCTACGTTTATACAACTGAATCTTCCAAGTACTCACTCTATGATGGATGGCCCAGATTCGTATCGTAATTACAGGGATAGAATGGTGATGAACTTGACCTCTGAGCCCACTGACCCCACTGTCTACATCATCATCATTGCTAATGCGACAGCCAATGGATAAAGCTAGCTAATCACCAGGAAAGGAGGGCACTATGGGAGTGAGGAGGGAGGGAGGCTGGTTGGCTGGCTAGGGCTACACTCTATTGGTTTGTACCTGAACAACCTCACTTCATGTACTTATTACTCGGAGTTGTCGTTCTTACGATTATCTGTCCCGTTTTTGTTGAAAGAGAGGAACGGGGGGAGGGAGGGAGGGAGGGAGGGAGAGAGAGGGAGAGGAGGAGAGAGAGAGAGGGAGGGAGGGAGAGGGAGGGAGATAGAGGGAGGGAGGGAGATAGAGGGAGAGAGAGAGGGAGAGAGAGAGGGGAGGGAGAGAGGGAGAGAGAGAGAGGGGAGAGAGGGAGAGAGAGGGGAGGGAGAGAGAGAGAGGGAGGAGAGAGAGGGAGGAGAGAGAGGGAGGGGGGAGAGAGAGAGAAAGAAAGAGAGAGAGATAAGGGGAGAGAGAGAGGGAGGGAGAGAGAGAGAAAGAAAGAGAGAGAGATAAGGAAGGAGAGAGAGGAGAGGAGAGAGAGAGAGAGAGAGAGAGAGAGAGAGGAGAGAGAGAGAGAGAAGAGAGAGAGAGAGAGAGAAGAAGAGAGACAGAGAAGACGAGAGAGAAGAAGAGACAGACAGACAGAAGAGGAGAAAGAGAAGAGAAAGAAAAGAGACAGAGAGAGCGACGCTGTGGTGATGAGACGGTGTAGTAATGAAGGTGACAACGTCTTTCGGATTCCTCTCTTTGGCATTGTCATTATTATGACACAACAAAACAAATATCAAAATGTGACAAACAGAAGAAGGAGGGTAAAAAAAGGAGAAGGAGAAGAAAAATAAGGAAAGAGAAAGCGGTCAACAATGATGTCCATGAATACACAGCTGAGCACATGTGCACAGTTCCTATAAATCTGGCATGAAATGATTGCTTTTTTTTTTATTTTTTAAAGACATTATTTGATGGTTTAGGTAAAAACCATCCTCCCTCCCTCTCCGTTCTCTGCAAAAATAATGTCCACTAGCCTTTAAGTCGATAGAACCTTGTTTGGCAGCTGCATTGTTTCTTATTGTCTTTGTTCTGTTTATTTCGTTATTAGTTTGATTTCAACTTTCACTAGACTTTCTGTTGTTCATTTACATTTTTTTAATTTTGCATTTCCGTTTTTGTTGCTTTAGCTTACTTTTTTTTCCATTTTCATGTTTTGCCTGTGTACTTTTGCTTTTTAATCTAATTGTTTTGTTTTTTTTAGAGATTTGTTGGGTTTTATTTTAGATACACACGGAGAATATGCAAAAAGAAAGTGAAATAACTTAGGAACCAGCAAGAAGAGAGAGAGAGAAAGAAAGAGAGAGAGAGAGAGAGAGAGAGAGAGAGAGAGGGGGGGGGGAGAAGGGGGGGGAGAGAGAGAGGGAGAGAGAGTCAAAGTCAACATTTTTATTACCAGATGGTACATTGAGTAAGCAATAAATCTGCCTTTTTTTCATCAAGCCATCTTCCGAGAAAAACAAAAACAAAAAAACAAAAACAACCAAACAAAAAACAGACAAACAAACGAGAGAGAGAGAGAGAGAGAGAGAGAGAGAGAGAGAGAGAGAGAGAGAGAGAGAGGAGAGAGAGAGAGAGAGAGAGAGAGAGAGACAGACAGACAGACAGACAGACAGACAGACAGACAGACAGAGAAACAGACAGGCAGGCAGGCAGACAGACAGACAGACAGAGAAACAGACAGACAGGCAGGCAGACAGACAGACAGACAGACAGACAGAGAAACAGACAGACAGGCAGGCAGACAGACAGACAGACAGACAGACAGACAGACAGAGAAACAGACAGACAGAGACAGAGAGAGACGGGGAGGGAGTAACAGAGGCAGACATACAGACAGAGACACACAAGCAAAAACAAAAACAGAGGTAGAAAGATAATTATCAAAAGGGAGACACTTACAAAAACTAAAACAAAGAAAGCTAATTCAAACTAAAGTGAAGACATCATAAGTATATCTATACCATTTATAAACACACATATATCCCAAATAGTGTATCAAAAAAGGAAAAGAAATTTATAAAAAAAAGAGCCTAGTTCCAAGATAAAAAGCCGGATTAGCTCCACATAGCCAACTGCTTTGAAAGCTGTGGAAAAACTTCGTAAATATTGGGAACGATGTCGTAATAATGTTTGAGCATGCAAAGATGAGCACAGTTCCTATGCATCTGGCTTGAAAGTGGTAGAGTCCTTTTAAACCCATTGCTTGATTGTTTTAGGTATAAACCACGCTCCTCCCTCCCCACTCTCTTATACTTTCTCTGCATTTATTTCCATTAGCCTTTAAGTATATAGAACCTTATTTGGCAACCTACACTGTTTTCAGCTTTTTGTTTGTTCTGTTCCTTTTTTTGTAAGTGTGTTTTAAAGTTTTACCGGAGTTTCCGTGTTCTATTCAATTTTTTCTATTTACTTATTCGTTTTTTTTCGTTGGTTTTGTTTACTTCTTGTCAGTTTCATGTCGTGCCTGTCTACATTTTACCTTTTAATCTAATTGCTTTCCATTTATATTTTTTAAAGGCACACAAGAGAATGTGGAAGAAAAACTGAGAAAAATAAACTAAGAAACAGCACGAGAGAGAGAGAGAGAGAGAGAGAGAGAGAGAGAGAGAGAGAGAGAGAGAGAGAGAGAGAGAGAGAGAGAGAGAGAGAGAGAGAGAGGGGAGAGAGAGCCAGCCAGTCAGACAGACAGACAGACAGACAGACAGACAGACAGACAGACAGACAGACATAGACAGAGATAGAAAGAAAGACACAGAGAGAGAGAGAGAGAGAGAGAGAGAGAGAGAGAGGAGAGAGAGAGAGGAGAGAGAGAGAGAGAGACAGACAGACAGACAGACAGACAGACAGACAGACAGACAGACAGACAGAGACAAAGAGAGAGACAGAGAGACGGAGAGAGAGAGACAGAGAGAGAGAGAGAAAGAGGCTTGGAAAACAGAGAAAGACAGAGATAGGTACAGAGTGGCTGATGGACAGACAGACACAAACAGACAGTAGGACAGACAGAGTTGCAGAGTTAGAAGGAGGAGAGAAACAGAGATAAAGAGAGAATCAAATATACAGAGAGAGACTGAGAAAGACCTACACAGAGACAGAGGAAGACAGATACCAAGGCAGACAGACATACAGTAGAGACAGAGACAGAAGGATATCAAAGGGAAAAATTGAGAAAAACCGAGAAAAACTTAGACAGCCAAGACAAATTGAAGGAGAGAGAAAATAGTTATTCAGATGATCTGTAAAAAAAAATCTAAGTCCAAAATAATTTAACGAAAGTAAAAAGACATAAGAATAAAGAACACAAATACAATATAGAAAACCGGATGAGCTAAGACCAGCCAACTTGCTTTCAAAGCTTTGGAGATTTCCTTGTACATGTGGAAACGATGCAACAATGATGCCCAAGAATACACAGATGAGCACAGCTCCTATACATCTTGGTCATTTTTTTTAAAGTTTGTTTTTTTATTTTTCACTCAAGTTTCCGTGTTATATTTACTTTTTTAATTTGCATTTCCGCTTGTTTTG
>CM060332.1:36959232-36964232 GCA_030674155.1 Stramonita haemastoma
AATATGAACCTAGACAAATTCTCTTTGTGCTGCTCGCTTTGTAGTTGAAGCAGTATTGAGAATGGTAGCTGAACCGAGTCTCTTAGAAATTTTGATCGTATATCTGAATACATCTGACATTCATACAAAAAATGCGTTTCATTTTCAACACTAGATGTACAAAATGGACATGATTTCTTTTGATATGATTCACTGTAGCGATGCATGTTATTGTTAATGGGTTAAAACACCAAATCTAATTTGTGCGAGTGCAACTCTGAAGCAGTATACATCAATAGTCGTTAGATATTTCTCCCTCTCAAAAACTGTTTTGAATGATCGGTAGTGCCTGTATGTATCTCTGTCTCTCAGTGCCCCAGACCATTCCTGTATGAACATGTCAATCAGACGCTGTTTGAACATATTAAGAAAAGTTTTCACATTCCCAACACCCTGGTGCAGCCAAACTACAGTAAATCCTGATACACAAAGAATCATTCGTATCTGTGACACCCAACAGTCTTTTCCCTTTTCATCTAAACACAGTAACATTTTGTAAGCTTTATGTGGCAGTCGTTGTTGTTCCATTGCTAGCAGTTTAAACCAGTATCTTAATGAATTTATATAAGAATTAATATACAAGGGATAGCGCCCCAAATCACCATACACCATTTTGTTAGGAGTGCGTGTTGGAACGCCTAAAAACCTCTTACATGCCCTGAGGTGCACTTTCTCAATGTCCTTCAAACGATGCAAACCCCAAATTTCGGATGAGTACAGTAGAACTGGCTGTATTTTGGTGTCAAAAATCTTAAAGAATGTGCTTGGAGACATGTCCAAATATGTTTTGAAAATTTTATTCACACTCAAAAGTGCTTTTTTTCCCTTTGTCACCAGATGCTTTGTTCCTCGCGTAGCACTAATCTTAGTAGTAAAAGTGAAACCCAGATAACAATATTCATTTACAACTTCTAGTGCAACATTATCATAGAACCACTTTTCTTTTTGACCGAGAAAGCCACCTTTACGAAAAACCATAATTTTAGTTTTATCCTTATTTACATTTAGTTTCAAATTCTCACAACAAATCCTAAGACAATTTAACTGATTCTGAAGACCTGAAGGGGTATTTGACAGTAAAACAACGTCATCAGCAAAAAGTAATAGGAATATATCAGTAAGTTCGGGTAACATTTGAATACCATGTTTTCCATTTAATGAAATATAATCAGCTAGCTGGTTGATAAACAACGAAAACAGGTTAGGGCTTAATACACACCCTTGACGGACACCAACAGGACAAGCAAAAAAGTCGGACAATTGAAAATTCACCCTTACACAAGACAGAAGAGAGCTATACATGGATCTCAAAGAACACAAAAACTTTCCTTTTATCCCGTTGTTTCTAAGACATTCTAAAAGTTTACCATGGTGGACAGAGTCAAATGCTTTTCTAAAATCTATGAAAGCAACATATAACTTTTGGCCCTTTTTACTTAAACATTTTTGGACTGTAGCATAGAGAGTAAAAATCTGGTCAACAGTGGAATAATGTTTTCGAAAACCAGCTTGGGATTCAGAAATCAGCATGTTCTCTTCAAGCCATAAATACAACCTAGAATTCAAAATAGTAGTATAACATTTAGACAGTATACTAAGTAGAGAAACACCCCTATAATTATCCATGTTTTCTGTATCACCCTTTTTATGTAAAGGTTATAACAATTGCTTTAGCCCATTCTTGTGGATACTCACCTTTATCAAATAACTTATTAAACAACTTTGTCAAAAATAATACAACATCTTTTCCACTTGACTTGAGCATTTCTGCACATACCTCATCAAGTCCAGTTGCCTTGCCACTTTTTAGTCTCTTTATAGCATAATGTACTTCCTCCTCTGTTATAACACTGTTTAAAAAATGATTTGGTTCTTCATGTTCATCAAAATCTGGTATGTCTTGGTGATCACTGTTATCATTTCCAAAAACATTTTTGAAATGACTATACCAGTCATTTAACGTAAGAGTACTACTTATTTTACTTGTATTATGCGTGCATCCCATATTTCTGACTTCCTTCCAGAATGATTTTGGATCCATCTTGTCTGCCGCAAGTGCAGCAGCTTTTTCTCTTTTAAAACTTCGTTTTTTCTGCTTTATCAAGTTTTTATACAGCTTCCGAGCTTGTACATAATTTTCCCTGTCATTGTCACTTCTTGATAGACGGAAAGTTGCTAGCTTTTCCCTAGAATTTCGTTTAGCTATTAAGCATTCATCGTCAAACCATTTTGAGCGACGTTTATGTTTGCATGGATAAAATTTTGTTAACATACAGCTGCTAGCATTATTCAAACATTTCACAAATAAATTCAGAGCCTCATTTACATCATAATCTAGTTTGTCATTAGCTGCTTTAAGTATATCTTGGATGTCTTTACTTTTCATTTTTTCCACAAATTCTGCCTCTTTCTCTATCTTCCAGATGTTTTTCTTAATGACATTTTGTTTTACAGTCATATTTTTCTGCTCTTCTTTGGCAAAGCCATTTTCACCAAGATCATACAAAAGCACAACTGGTAAGTGATCTGATTCAGTTAAGTTTTGCACTTCAAGAGAAATAGCATGCATGTTCATATACAGTTCAGTAGAAATGATAAAATAATCAACAACACTGCAACCAGAGCTAGAAACGTATGTAAAACTGTTATCCAGACCTTGTTCACATAATCCGTTTAAAATAAGGCAATCGAACATACTGCACAACTCAAGTAGTTGCTCTCCAAACGTGTTATAGTTATTATCCAGGGAGTTACGAGGAAAATCACTTTGTGCACACACCAATGAGCTTGAAAAATCAGAGTCCACAAAACAATAATTACTATCAGCAGTTCTAGCATTCAAATCACCAAAAAGTAAAACATAGAAATCGTCAAACATTTCTTGTAACTGCAAATAACACAGCTCTAACAATTCTATACCATAACCATCTTGTTTGCCCTTCCAGTAATTTGAATCACATGGAGGAATGTACACACATATGCACATAACATCTTTGTCCGTACCAAATAAAGTTTTATCTATTTGAACAACAATAGTGTTATCTACAGAGGCTGGAACACATTTTACAAATGGGGAAAATATTTTCTTGATTAGTACAACTACACCACCAGAATACCTACCACGATGGGATAATTTCGAAGCTTTCGACGTAAATATGAGAAAATCACTGAACAAATCAGATTCAAAATCTGTGGCTATGAATGTTTCAGTTAAACAAATAATATCATGAGATTGAACATACTGAATGAAATCACTGTCATCTAGCTTAGGAAGCAAGCCGTTTACATTGTAATTGAGGAACTTTAAGCAACCCTTTGAACAAGAACTTTTCATGAAACTATGACACACATCATCCATATGTGAATTATGATTTCCCACTTTATAGGCCTGGCCGATGTCCTATTTGTTATGTACACTTTTTGACCGTGTTTTAGTCCCCCTTCTGACCCTTGTTTACCCGTTTTGCTCCCATCTTTTGACCCCATTCGTTTCAGTGAGTCCAGTATACTGGACTGACTTTGAGACCTGCTTGTTGCTGGGGTACTGTCTGACTGTCCCCTCTTTACCCTTGGAGCTTTTTGCTTGCTCCGTGCCATCCTACCCATCTTCTTTTTAGATTCTGTGGATGGGGAACTCACCTTTGCTTTTGTGGATTCACATGGTGCAGTTACCTCATTCACACCATTTTGTGTGTTTTGTCCCTTGTTTTGTCTGTTCTCTACCTGAGGTCATTGTCAGTACAGGGAGTGTCTGCAGTAAGGTCCTGTGGCACATCCACTGCTACCTGGTCATCAGACGGTTGCCTCAGGAGGAATGTCAGTCTTGTCTGTCAGTTTGTCATGTCCTGACTCATTTTGTTTGTCACAGTCTTGTTCCTTGTCAGTATCACTTTGAAGCTGTTGGGGAGGCTGTTCATTTTCCTCAGAAAGATCGTCCTCTGTGTCAGTACTATAGTCCCCTATTTTATGTGTTGCCCTGTTTTTGTCGAACCCGTCAGCTCTGACTTCACTGTGGTCCTGTCTGTCCTGAGAACTGTCATCGTCTGTAAGCATATCATTTGTATCTGTCTCTAGTTTGTCATCTATGGTTACGTTTTCCTTCTGCACAAGTCTGACAATGTCAGTATTATTTGACCTGTGCTCTCCCTGATTTTGCTGGAGTTGGGTGTGTCTGCTGACTTCTCTGTCTCTCTGGTAATGATAGAACTCCTGGCCTCTGGTTCTGTTGGGAGGTCTTGTGTTTACTTGCTCCTTCTTCCTGAAAGACTGGGGGCCCCTCTTGACTACTCTTGTGTAGGACTCCTGGCCTGGGGCAACGAGAGGTCCACTTCCTGGGTCACCAACGAAGTCCCTGCTGAGGTGGTGCTGACTTCTGTTCTGAGTAGGTTGTGACCTTCTGTTTTCCTCGGTGTTCCATTGCTGTAGTCCACTCTGCTGGTGGCCTTTGGAACTTCTGCCAGCAAAGTGATTTTGCTGTCCAATGTAGCTCCTGCCTTTCCTGTGTCCATCGTCAGAACTATCTCTTCCATGCCATTGCCCACGGGTTGGTTCTGGCCTGTGTTGCTGGGAACGTGGAAGATATGGCCAGTCTTCATAACGCAGAGTCTGAACACTGCCAGTGTCCATGCTCCTGTGTTGGTCAGGCTTGTACTCACTTTCTTGATACCAAGGGGCTGGTTTTTTCATAGTGTCAGCAAAGTGTAGACGACCATTTCTGTAGAACACTGTTTGTCCCTGACTTCTGTAGAACTCGATCATTTCCTTCTGTCTTGAGGTTGGGTCAGCTGTGACTCTAATCCCATCACGTCTCAGCTCATCTCTTAGCTGTTTGTTGGTGAGAACAGACAGCTTATCTGCCCACCATGAGAACTGGGCCACCACTGGACGGGGGTCATCACGAAACTGGCGGGAGTCACCAATGCGGAAGGCATGCTTGATGTCATTCAGCTCCCATGTTCTGC
>CM060332.1:36969232-36976732 GCA_030674155.1 Stramonita haemastoma
CCAAAGAAACAATAACCCACTCCAAAACAGCCAAAACGCAAAAGCAAACAAAAAAAAACAAACACAGAAAACCACCATGATCAATTATTCCAGGAAGAAAAAGAAACTTGCATCGTGGTCATGCACCCTTTATTCCACATCTAATCACAACACACACTGGGAAATAAAGTCATGTTTAATCATAATAAACTACACATAATTCACCACAGTTATCAAGCTCTCCATGAATCAAACAGAACAGTCAACACTCCCTGACATGGCCATTAAAAAAATCCTAAATGGCCACTCTTAAATCAGCAGTAGGATGATTTGGGGCTGTAACAGAAGGTCTTGAAAAAAGTATCGGGCAAGTGCAAGTGTAGTCTCCTCTGTTTTATTTTGAAAAAGGGAGAAAGAGAGAATGTTTAGTGAGGAAGTAGAAGAAACCATCGTTATTTCCTCGTTTTAAATAAGAATCAACAAAAAAGCATCTTTAAAAACAAAAAAGGCATGACTAGTGATGTTCAAAATTTTATAAACAAATTCACAGCTAAATGAACAGAACAACAAAGTATCAAAACCGCCGAAAAGTAGTTGTTCAATAGTCACACAGAAAGCTCTAAAACAGCCAAAGAAACAATAGCCCACTCCATCACAACCAAAACACAAAAGACAAACACAGACAGCCATGATTAACTGATCCCAATAGAAAAACGAACGTGTATTGTGGTCATACATCCTTTATCCCAAATCTAAGCACAGCCCCAGCAGCTGAGGAAATGAAATCATGCTTCATCATCATAAAGTACACTTCACCACAGGTATCAAATTATCCAGGGATTGAACAGAGCAATCAACACTCTCTGACATGGGAAAAAAAAGAGAAACCAAGATGACTAATCTGCAATCAGTGGTAGAAGGACATTTATAGGAATTCAGGCTTGGAACACAGTTGGTGATGAATTTGATAGATAACTTCAATTTAATGTCTAAAGGGCTGACACAAAAAATAATTAAAAGGCTACTGAAAGTTTAAGACGTTTGAAGCAAACGGCTGTTGTTAATTACAACTAGATCCATGAAACTTTTAAATTAGGTTAAAGTGACATATTATTATTTTGGGATGTAGCAGAAAGTCTTGCAAAAAGAACCAGGCCAAATTGTAAGTGTAAGCGTCTTCTGTTTTATTTTAAAACAAAGGAGACAGAAAATGCTTAGAGAAGAACAACAACTGTCATTACCGCCTCATTTTAATAAACATCAGCAACCATGCATACTAAAAAACAAAAAAAAAGTGTGACAAACGCAGTTCAAGATTTTACAAATCAGTTCGCAGCTAAATCGACAGAACTACAACTTATCAGAAACCAAAGAGTAGTTATGGAACAACCATCCAGAAAACTGTAAAACAACAAGGAAACAATAGCCCACTCCAAAACAACCCAAACTTTAAAAAAAACAAAAATAAAAACAGCACAGACAACGACCGCGATCAATTATTCCTAGAAGGAAAAAGAAACGTGCCCTGTGGTCATACATCTTTTATTCCACATCTGATCACAGCACCAGCAGCTGAGGAAATAAGTCGTGTTTAATCATCATAAACCACAGTTCGCCACAGGTATCACGCTCTCCAGGGGTTGAACAGAGCAATCAACACTGAAAGCTGTAGGTTGCTTGGTATCAGTGACAAACTCAACACTTAAAGCCTTATCTGTCATAGTGACAAATGGTACTGTCAGGGGTTAGACCATGTTTGGTAGAGTAACAACAGCCACAACCAAAGCTTGGAAATGTTTGCTGCTTAATAATTCATCTGCCACCATGCACTATATTAACATAATTATGCATGAAATACCTATCACTACTGTTATATTGAAAAAGAAACCACTATCACTTTGAAATAATGGGAGCTAGTTGTTGATTGAGGCTTTAGTTGTTCAGATATGAAACAAATTGATGCTTTGTCAATCAAAGGTGAAGAGGAGGAACCAATAACAAAAAGATGGCTATATTTTTTGTTTTCCTTATCAATCTTCTTCATGGGACACTCAGACAACAATATTGTTGTCTGTCATTCGAGCGAAAATTCCTTTGCACTGCATTTAGCGCCTTACAAGTCAGGCCCAGCACATCTGACTTCGGCATGGGAGAGAATTGTTATCTTTTAAGTCTTTCTGGAAGAAAAGGCAGATAGGAATGGACCAAGAAGGCAGAAAGTAGACAAGAAAGAGGTGAAAAGAAGAAAAGGAAAAGGAAGACAAAACAGAGGGATAGAAAACAGGGAAATCCTAGCACAGAATTTCTAAATGGTGGGGATGCTATTTATACCGACAGGTACCCGTTATCCCCACGGGAAATCTCATTGAAACAGACTTACTGTTGGCCAATTCGTTCATTGTTAGATGCAAACGGACAATTTCAGATTTAGGCAAATAAACTGATATCATGAATTGTACCATGAGTAAGAAAAGACAAAAACGCAGCAAATGACAGCAAGAATGCCACAGCAAAAGTGGCCATTAGTCTAAGGACTTTGCACTGCGTAGAAACAAAACCCTGGAGTATCTATTCTCTTCAGTTCCATAAATCTGGCCGTCACGGGCACTGCAGATACACGCACTTTTAATTAACAGAAATCGTCGCTGCCTGTCCAGTGAACATAGACTAGCCAACAACTGGACACTCCATCAGTGACGAAGTGATAGGCCAAAGCTGTAAACCAGCGTAGCAGCACACCTTCCTAGGAAAGATAGCATGATACATGGATCCTATGTTAGAGTTGATGTTTTTCTGTGCGATCTTTTCTGCTTGAAAAAGTGTCAACAGTTTTGAATCGATCCTTAGCAAAGTGGACAGTGTGGAAAAGGCAATACAAAGCTGGACCTTTTCTAAAGGAATCGGAGTAGACAAAGGTCATACTCAAAGCTGAATAAGTTTAAGTAGACTGAGTGTCGCAACAAACACCTCTGAAATTCTCTCGACAACAGGCACACATATTACTAAAAGAAATGGAGAGTGCAAGTGTAACACTAAACAAAAATTGACATTCATTAAGAGTGACAAATATAGCAGGTATAGTAAGCAAAGTTTATGCAGAACGGAAACCGAAGCAGTGAATATTGTAGGCAATGTTTACCATAAATGACAATCGTAACACTTAAATCCAAGCAATGTTTAGCATAGTGACACACGAACCATAAACTTAGACCATGCCTGCTAAACTGCCAACAGCCACAAACAAAACCAAGAAATGTTTGCTACCTTGTCTTTTACTGGTATAATTATCACCTTTCACAGCCTTCCCAAGATGTTGAACCCAAATGTTACAAAGGTAGTTTTGTCTTCATTATAGGGACAAGGTACAATAAACAGAGAAAGACCATGAGGCAATGCGAGTGGTAGTAGCCACAGACATCCAAACTTGGCCCAAAGAGTTGTGTGAGCAAACAGCTGTAGTCAGACACAACCTCAGAAAAGCAGGCAATTGAAGGATGCTTTTGCTGACTAAATACAGGACCTGACCATTACCTGTCTAGACAACACGCCTTCCCCTTATCCACCATTCCCTCTGCGTGTTCGTATGTATGTGTACCTGATTCGGGACAAACGGGCATTTTCGGACCCATGCGAGCTGTGTGTAATCATAGTTAGCGAAACTGGATGCTCAATATTGTCACGGAAAGATGAATGCCAGTTGTAAAACAATCCATAGCAGCAGAGTTTAGCAGTAGCAGTTAGAGGGTACACAGTTCTGTTTACCATCTGGGACTGACTCTTGTGTGCCTGTGTAACTACTTTTGCTCCATTGGTTTGCTCGTCTTTGGTTTCTGTTGTCTCCTTTGCCTTTTGTTTATCATGATCTCTGCATTTGTCTCGTTTGGTTTGCGTGTATGGTACCCTCTTAACAGCATAAACCTTTTTCGCTTTATCTAACAGCTTTACTGCTTCAACCTCATTTGAAATCTGAGTTCCACACCACACACACACACACACACACACACACACACACACACACACACACACACACACACACTTTACAAAATGCATGCATCCGGGACTGGATTTAGCAAAAACCACATGAGTGCTTTTTCAAATACTTGTTATGGAAGTCAGTCAGTCAGTCAGTCTGTCGTGTCTGTCTATCTGTCTGTATCTGTCTGTCTGTCTGTCTGTCTGCCTGACTGTCTGTCTGTCTATCTCTAAGTCTTGCAACCGTGGGGGCACCCCTGAAGACTTGACAACCAGTTCTCTCCATTCCTCTCTCTGTTCTTCCTTTCTCAAAATTTGTTTGAGTTCTAGGCCTGTCCATTCGCTGATGTTGTCCTCCCATCTCTTTCTTGGTCTGCCTCTTTTTCTTCCTCATTGGACAGATATGGAAGCAGTAGCTCTAACACTTCAGGAAAATAAAAGTAAGAAAATTATAAAGTGCTAAACAGCAGCTGGTAAACTCGAATTAAACCTAATTCTGAAGCTTGATTCAAACATTTCTGTAACGCCGCTCCACACACACACACACACACACACACACACACACACACACACACACACACACACACACACACACACACACACAAAAAATAACTCTAAGATTCATTGCTCCTTACCAAGATGGATGTTTCATTGATTTTCCCCCCGTGACTTAAAGATTGAGTGTCCCAGCTGTGAGAATCCCTACCGCGGCGGGAAAGTTCTCAGTGTGGCTAAACATCAGGCTTGATTTGCGATCCCAGCTGCAGCATTGGGAGGGAGGCTTAACTGAGTGCTGGCACAAATGTGCACCATGGCCTGTAAGTGTAATGACTGTTCCATTAAACTCGGTTTCTATCCGCTTTCGGATTATGGCTTGAATTTTTTCTTTCTTTTCATTTATATCGAGGATAATGAAATAAGCGATCATGTGCTTTTTTTTTTTTTTTTTACCTCAAGTCCCTGTGTGTATGCGGTTTTGTCAATTTCCTCATCAGTTCCAACCGGCCCACAATAGCCTACTCTTCCAAAAAGCGGAACAGGTTTTAACGCGTGTGCAAAACGTTCTGCGTGCGTTCACACACGGGGCCTCGGTTTATATTCTCATCCGAAGGACTTTTGTAGGAGTGGAGTCTGCACTGATGTTAACTACAGGGGAAAAATATCCCCTTGAACGGGAATCGAACCCTGGATCATCAGATTGCGAGCACAATGTTCTAACAACTAGGCTATCCGTCCCTTCAACAAGAAACAGCGTTTAATTGTCAATGCACTGGGATAGTAAGAGATGTGCTAGGAATGGTTATGAGAGCGGAGTGGTGTAGAGAAAAGGTGAACGATATTTTGGATCACAGTAGCCATGACTGGCTCACTGAAATGTAAACAGAAATACCTGCACAGCCTTGGTTGAAAGGGATTGTAGGAATGGATCCTTTTCCAGAAAGATGACTTGTTTCATAGCAGTCATAAAACACTATGAGGTGATTTCTTTCTGGCAGAAACATCAGTCCTTGCTTTTTTGCTAACTTTTTTTTATAAAAAGCTGTTATGAATATGTTAAAACAAAGACTTTATTGTGAGCAATACCTACATAAATGAGAGTAAAGTCATACCGAGAGACGTGCAATACTTTAAAAACGTAACATGAAGAAGAAATCTCTTGAGCCAGGTCATTGCCACCATCACCAAACAGTACTTGAACAAACACAGGACTGAAAAAGAACACGGACATAATAAAGTAGACCTCTGCTGTGGTTCATATCACCAAAGCATTTGAAAACAGCTTCGCCTTTCTGATTCTTTCTTTCTTTCAGTCCCCCGAGGAAGGAAGCTCTCTGTGAAGTGTGGTAATGGAACATCTTCACACCTAATGAAGTCTTAAGTGTCCTTTTCTGCAAACAATGCTTTTTGAATCCATCTTTTGAAGTGTTAGCCCCCCAAAAAAACCCAACTGAGAGCTGTATCTCTTCAGTTCGCCACTACACGCCTTGTCAAACAAAGATGGGGGGAAATGGGGGGTGGGGGGGTGGGGGGGAGACAGACAAACACACAGAGATGGGAAAAGAGATAGACACATAAAAGAGTGTATCTTCGAGACGGGAGATGGGATAGCTTTGTGGTTAGAGCGTTGCGTACGTAATTTGATGGCAAGGTATTGAGCCACCATGAATGTGTATGTTTTGGGGAAGTTACCTTGGAGTTAACATTATATGACTCCACCCCCCCCCCCCCCCCTGGAAAGTCCTTCGGGAGACCATAATAGTCCCGTGTAACGTCGGACATCTTGCACACGCGTTAAAAACCATTTCCTGCCAGCAGAACGGATGACAGAATTAAAAAACAAAACAAAAAAAACGTATACACAAAGAGGTAGGAGAGCACTGAACTGAACCTTTCACCCAGTGTGTCTTCACTTCAAGCAGTTCAACCTGGCAGAAGCCATCTCTTGTAGGTTTTACAATATATGCTGGGTAAATTTGTTACCTCCAACCACCCATACTGATTACTCTCAAAGTAAAAGACTGCTTTAAAAAATATGATACTAGTTTACGTTTACACACAATATGACTCAGTTTATAGCTATATCTCACCCAGAGGACATATAGGGGAATGGATGAAATCGATGTCAGTCAGCGTCACTGTTACCTTCAATGGAAAAAAAGGCTCTCAAAGTGACACTCTATTCTGACTTGAACAGGACCTACAGAAACCTTACAGGTTACAAGTCTAATGCTCTAACCATGAGGCTTCTATGGTGCTTGACGACTGCCAGAAGTAAAGAGTAACAGTTAACGGCAAAATGATTTTAGAATACAACAAAGACACTCTCGTGATGGCACCCTCACAATCACAGCTATACCATGATAAAGCTATTGACTACATCAGTTAGTAGACTTTTTGTTAAAAGAACTTTCCACTTCAAAGTGTGTCTAGGAGCGTTTGTTTTTAAAATTCATTCTTTCAAAAAGACGTCTCAAGTGTCTTTTCCCTGGAAGGATGTTTTTTTTTCAATTGCTTTCTTTGAGTTCAAAGCTAAAATCCCCAAAGAACTAGTTTTCAGCACTTCTGTACCTATTGTGTGCCTGTCTGGGCTTTCTTTACGTATTATTTACACGTTTGTCTTCTCTTCTCCAGTACCTAGCACGATAAATGTATTACCACAAGAAAGAAGTAGAGATAAGATATTTTGTAATCATCTTAGTAGCCGCAGAATAAAATATTTTCTCCAAGAAACTGAAAAGACAAGAGAAGAAGAAAAAGGAAACAGGCTGGAAAAGGGGGATGGAGAAAAGAAGAGACAGACAGATAGAGAAGAGAAAGACAGAGAGAGCAGAGAGAGAGGGGGGAGGAGGGAGAGAAGGGACAGAGAGAGTGAGAGAGAGACAGAGAGACAGAGACAGAAAGACAGGGAGAGAGAGAGGGAAGAGAGAGGAGAGAGAGAGAGAAGAGAGAGAGAGAGAGAGAGAGAGAGAGAGGAGAGAGAGAGAGAGAGAGAGAGAGAGAGAGAGAGAGAGAGAGGAGAGAGAGAGAGAGAGAGAGAGAGAGAGAGAG
>CM060332.1:36979232-36984232 GCA_030674155.1 Stramonita haemastoma
GGTTGGAGATCTTGAAACGGTAACGTGGTGACACTAGAAACCCAGTTCCTATGAAAATAATTGTAGGAAGGGGAAGGGTTCTTCTTCTTCTTCTTCTTCTTCTTCTTCTTCTTCTTCTTCTTCTTCTTCTTCTTCTTCTTCTAACTGGTTTAATGTCCATTCACTACAAGGTCACAATGGTACATTCACTTAAAAATGTACTGAAAAGGGGATGAGGGGAAAGGTGAAAGGATGAAGAATGTAATGGATGGTGGTAAGAGGGAAGGTTTCTTTTGCATTACGATGTTTGATGGTACTCGGCTTTCTCTTCATACACCACAAATAAGCAATAAGGTTAAGTAAAAGGTTTAGTATACAGTTTAAGTTTTCCACCACAGAGGAAGGTGTTGCTGTGAACAGAAAGATTGCCTACGCCTGGTCACATCTGCCAGGTAACAACAAGAAAGGGTTTGTGGTGAATAGAACATGTTTGATTCTGATGATTGCGAGACCCTGTTTCTATTTCTGTTTCTATTTTGTGTTGCAACAATCTCAGACATCACAGTTTCACCATTTATTTTACGATTCAATGTAGCAGCACTGTCAACTTATTGTTGCTGGGTGTTCATCTACTTAACAACACCTTGGCGGTTACCAAGAAGATGCACTTTGACTCATTCGCCATAATAAGGGAATCCTTTTAAAACATACATTCACACTGGAGGAGAAATTTGCCTGTGTGACTTTTTAAGTACCTCGCCCATAGGTAGATACAATCCGACTTCAGAGGATGTTTCTTCGCTTTTAATTGTGAGTACATGTTGTAATGTTGAAATTCAATCATGGTTAAAGGCAATTATTCATGGATAAAACAATTAATAATCATGGACAAAGACCAATAATCATGGACAAAGACAATGAATCATAGACAAAGACAATGAATCATGGACAAAGACAATGAATCATGGACAAAGACAATGAATCATGGACAAAGACAATGAATCATGGACAAAGACAATGAATCATGGACAAAAACAATTAATCATAATAAAGACAACCTCAACATTAACTGTTTGCCTGGGTCAACTCTAAGAGAATGACCCCAACCAACCCTTCTCAGTGCACCCCCCAGTCACACTGGTGAAAAACACTAATGATCCAGAAAAAGAAAGCCTCTCTGGCCTGCTCACTCCTCCTCTCTCTGCGCTACGCTTAGATAGGAAATGAAATCAAGTTGGAATGAAAAGAAAACACAGAACGACAAAAAAAGAAATAATAGTGCATATGGGACAGCTAGACCAGCAGATATAAAAAAACACTGACAGACTGACACAATAATAATAATAAATATAAGAAAAAAAATCATGCAGAGAGTCAAAACCAAAACATATCAATAATACGTTCATAAAGAATCAAACAAACGTGATGGCTACGTAAGATGGACATGTCAATATTGATTGACAGAGAAAAAGAAACCAAGCAGTACATATAAAGTGAAGCAAAAGTTAATTGATAAAACAGACTAAAAAATAATATTAAAAAAAACACCGAGCACACATGCAGGCCCTGCCTTTATTTATTCCTTCCTTCCTTCCTTCCTCCCTTTGATATTTTCGTTTCTTCCCTCTTTATCTATTTGTTTTCTTATTTGTTGTTTTTTTCTCCCGTTTTCCTTAACTTCTTTTTGCTCATTTCCGTGCGTCCATCTTGTTTTCTCTTCTTTCTCCTCTTTATCTTTGGTCGCTTGTATGCTTTGTAACACAGAGAGAGAGAGAGAGAGAGAGAGAGAGAGAGAGAGAGAGAGAGAGAGAGAGAGGAGAGAGAGAGAGAGGAGAGAGAGAGAGAGAGAGAGAGGAGAGAGGGAGAGAGAGAGTTTATACACACGAAAATAAGATAAAATCAGAGAGACATAAGTATGTATGAACAGGGAAAACAGATCCCTGAAATATCTTGAAATATCTCAGTTGGTCATCCTGATGTACTGGTCAAGCCTTTTCTCCCCTTTCAGGTACAGCTGTCCACATAGGTAAAAAAGACACAGTAAAGGTGTCCCATAACCTGTGTGGTCGTAGGGGAGCGAGGCGTCAAAGACCTCAGCTTCTCTAGGGGGCCAGCATTTTGAAGGCGGCGCCCATCTCCTCTCCTTCGCTGCTTTACCTTCCCTGATCCTAAAGAGGGCAGGTACCCATTTACATCTGGGTGAACTGGGGGGGACTGTACTGAAGTCAAGACGCGCAGACGGTCACCCATCGAATTGGTAACCACAATCGACGCTGCTTAACATTGGCTGGGAGAAAGCGAGCGCTCTGACCACTGGGCTATCCCGTCCCCAGCTGTCCACATAGCCTCTCATAATGCAATCACATGTGTTTTGTTTTAAACTGTTAGTTTATGCACATAAGCGATTAGAGGGAACGGGATAGTCTGGTGGTTAGAGTGTTGCGCTTGCAATCTGTTGGCCAGGGTTTGAGCCACTAATGAGACCCCCTTCCAAGGGGATTTCCCCCTTTGAGTTAACATCAGTGCCAAGCCAACTCCCCAAAGGTCCTTCAGATGTGAGTATAAATCGAGGTCCATTTCGCAAACGCATACAGAACATCAAGCGGGGGACGAGAGGGCCTAGTGGTCAGATTTGTGCGCTCGCAATTTGACGACCCGGGTTCGATTCCCGTTCGAGGGGTTTTTCCCCTGGAGTTAACATCAGTGCCGACTCAACTCTTCCGAAAGCCTTTAGGATGAGACTATAAACCGAGGCCCGTGTCCAAACGCACACAGAACATCTTGCGCACACGTTAAAACCCGTTCCACTTTTCAGAAGAGTAGGCCATTGTGTGGGGACAGATGACAAAATTTACAAAGCAGTATACACACGGGGAATAGATGTAAAAAAATGCACATGAGTGCCTAAGTCATTATTATCGCTATAAAAGCATAAGCACAAGCGTTAAACATTAAAGGCAGAACGTTAAAACATGTTCTGGTTGTCGGATAAGTAGGTCATTGTGGGAGCAGATGTTAACACTTACAAAAGTGTATTCACCTGAGGACTAGATATAGAAAAAACCCCACATACGAGTGCTTACTTATTATTTTCGAAATATGGATAAAAAATAAAACACATATCTACATGAATATCTTAAAATATCTTCTTGAAATATTCCTCTTTTTGTAAGCTGAGGATTTTATCTTTTTTGTTTTCCAGAAAGAATTGCTATTTTCAGAAATGCCACACACTTCTGGAAATGATAAAAAAAAAGTGCAGGAAGTGTGTGTGCCTCAGAGAAATTAAAGGAAAACGCTTTCACTATTTACAGAACTGACATTGCCAAAACATCAACAAAGCATTGGGGAAGGGTTATATATTCAAGAAACGAACTTCCCAAAAGGGTGTCTTGTAAAGACATCTGAACGTGACCCCCTCCCCCCCTCCCCATACACACACCAAAAACAGGAGACCTTTACCTGGAATCGTTTTGTTATTTTTTTCAACATAGCCATTTCCATTTTTCGTGTAGACAAAGAGAGAGAGAGAGAGAGAGAGAGGAGAGAGAGAGAGAGAGAGAGAGGAGAGAGAGAGAGAGAGAGAGAGAGAGAGAGAGAGAGAGAGAGAGAGAGAGAGAGAGAGAGAGAGAGGGAGCAATTAAAAAGTTAAACAATAAATCTTTCTGTGTGTGTGTGTCTCTCAAACACACACACACACACACACACACACACACACACACACACACACACACACACACACAAGCACGTATGCACGCACGCATGCGCGGGCATGAGAAAGGGGGTGGTAGTGTATATGCCTGGTGGTCAGAGTGATGCGCTTTTGATTTGTTGACCCAGGTTCAAATCTCGTTTGAGCCAATTTTTCCTCTGGAGTTAACATCTGTGCCAACTCCATTCCCTCCGAAGGGCCTTCGGATGAGACTATAAACCAAGGTCCCGTGTGCGAACGCGCGCAGGACATCTTATACGCGCGTTAAAACCCGTTCTGATTTTCGGAAGAGTAGGCCATAGTGTGCTCGTGGGAACGAATGGCAAAATTTATAATAACGGCATATACGTAAGGACTGGATGTAAAAAGGCACACGTGTGGTAATTTCATTGTCTACGGAATAAAAGAATAAAATAAAAATCAATAAAAACAAATAAAACACACACACACGCACACGCTTACACACATACACGCTTACACACACACACACACACACACAAACACAATCCACACACACACACACAAACACAATCACACACACATTCACCACCACCACCACCACCACAACAACCACCGCCCGCCACCACTATCACCACAACCACCACCACAGCCACCACCAAAACCAAAACGAAATTCAACAAAGAAAGGTGAGAAAAGCTCTGCAAACAAGTTCAGCAAACGAGTTATAAACTAAGCAGGAAAAAAAACCTTTGGCACTTCTTCAGTTTATTATTTATTTTTTCTTTTTTATAATTCAACAACTTTTCTGTTTGCCTTTGTGTTTGCTTGCCTGTTTGTTTTTTGTTGCTGTTTCTTTGCTTCTGCTGCTGCTGCTGCTGCTGCTGTTTTTGTTGCTGTGTACTCAAGGCACATTATCTTCTACGCTACTCCTTCACTGGAGGACATGTCTGTATATTGTGTGTCAGTCCTTTCTGGCATTTTATCCCATTAGCAATTTTCTTTTCTGCTTGTTTACTTTTTTGTCATCATTGTGTCTTCTGTCTTTTTAGGCTTGCATGGGCACGTGCAACCAGTCTAGAACACGAACACAACCATACAAGATCACAAGAACCAAGGACGTAGTAATAGTAAAACATAGTTGTGCAACAAGAAGAAAGATCTGAGATATACGGACTTTCACTTATATGACAGAAAACAATTATAGCTACTGTCTAAGCGTTTCATGAAGACGAAAAATCTGAGATTAAAAAAAAGATAAACAAAGATAAAAAAGCTTCTCCGTCAAATTACCCTACGCTACACTTGCAGTTGTTATGGAAAATGTTTTAACGGTGGTGTACATCCTTAT
>CM060332.1:36999323-37004323 GCA_030674155.1 Stramonita haemastoma
TGGGGTGGGGGAGAGAGGAGAGGGGAAAAAAGAGAGAGAGAGAGGGAGTGAGAGAGAGGGGAAGGGGGGGAGAGAGGGGGGGAGAGAGAGGAGAGAGAGAGGAGAGAGAGAGGGGAGGGAGAGGAGAAAGTTAGGTTTTAGGGGGACGAAGGGGAAAACGTGACAGAAGATAAAAACAAAAAAGAAAAAAGACAGGGGGAAGACCACGGCATGAGAAAAGACACAGTTAGAAGAAAAAGGGTGTTAAAAACTTTTTGGCTAGGTTTCCCAAAAAACAGGTTTTTAGATTAAGATGGAAAGGGGTTTTTGGGAGATATTATTTTTTTTTTAAAATTTTAAGAACCCAGAGAAAATTTAAATTTTTTTAAGAGAGAGGGGAGGGAAAAGGGGGGAAAAGGGGGAAAATGCGAGAGGGGAGAGAGAGGAGAAGGGAAGAGAAGAGGGGGAGGAGACGAGGGGGATGGAGAGAGAGGAGAGAAGATGAGGGAGGAAATGGAATGCGATTCGCACGCCCCCACACACACACACACACCACACGCACCCCCCACACAACCAACACAAACACACACGCACGCGCGCACGCACACACACACACACACACTCCCACACAAAACACACCCCAAAATCGCAAATAGTAAACCCAAAGACAAATTTTTTAAAAAGATTAAATTTTCAAGTAAAAACAAAAAGGTGTTGTCAAATTCAATTCTGTGGGGGAAGCCGTATCCATTTCCCAAGTATATTTTTTTACACATGAAAAGTGGTTCTCAGTCAATGGCCCTTTTCTCACGCCAACCTTACCCGGGGACGCATAGACCCAGGTTCTCTCTCTGTGTCTCTGTTCTCTCTCTGTTTTTTTTTTGGGGTGTGTGTTGTGTTGTGGTTTGGTGTTGTGTTGTGTGTGTGTGTGTGTGGGGGTGTGTGTTTTTGTGGTGTGTGTGTGGGGGGGGTTTGTGTTTTTGTTGTTGATTTTTGATTTATTGTTCCTTTTTTTTTTGGAGGATAATGGAATAAGCACTCGTGTGCTTTTTTTTCATCCGTACCTGTTTTATGCAGTTTTTTTTCACTTTGTACCCGTTTTCTCCCGTCACACAAAGACCCATTCTTCCCAAAGGGGAACGGGTTTTTTTTTTTTTTACGTGTGCGTCAGGTGTTTTAGTCGTTTGACACAGGACCCACGGTTTAATAAACTCATCCCGAAGGACTTTTGGGGGGGGGGATGGGTCGCACTGATGTAAACTCCAGAGGTAAAAAAAAAAAAACACACCTCTAAAACGAGATTTTGGAACCCGGGTCAGCGTTTATCAATGCATCCACTAACCACCGGTACCCCCCCCCCTTCCCCGAACCCAAAAAGGGGGTTTTTTTTAAAAAAACCCTTGGGGAAAAAAAATTTTTCCCAAAATTTTTAAATGAAAAGGGTTTTTAAATGGTTTTTCCCCCCCAAAATTTTAAAAGGGGACGCTTGGGGGATTTCTTTTTTCTGTTTTCTTTTTTTTTTTTGGGGGGTTTTTTTTTTTTTTTTTTTTTTTTTTGTTTTGGGGTTTGTTTTTTTTTGGTTTTGGGGGGTTTTTTTTTTTTTTTTTTTGGGGTTTTTTTTTTTTTGGGGGGGGGGGGTTTTTGGTGGTTTTTGGGGGAAAAAAACCCCTTTTTTTTAAAAAATGGTGCCTCTTTTTCCCCTTTTTTTTAAAATTTTTTGGGGTTTTTTTTTGGAAAAAAAACCCGCCAAATTTCCAAAAAAATTTTTTTTTTTTTGGTATTTTTTGGGTTTCGTTTACCGGGCCCCCCTTTTTTTCTTAAAAGGTTTTGGTTTTTTTTTATTTTAACCCATGCCTCCAATTTAAAAAAAAAAACCCCTTTTTAAAACAATTTAACCCCCTCGCTTCTTTCCTTTTTTTCATTTTTCCCCCCCCCCGGGTCCCCCCCCTTTTAAACCCCCCCTTTCCCCCCTTTTTTTTTAAAAAAAAAAAAAAAAAAAATTTTTTAAAAAAAAATTTTTAAAATTTTTTTTTTAAGATTAAATTTTTTTTTTCCCCCCCCCAAAAAAAAAAACTTTTTTTTTAAAACCTTTTAAATTTAAATCCCCCCCCCCTTTTTTCCCCCCCTTTTTTTCCCCTTTGTTTTTCTAAAGGGGAAAAATTTAAATCCATTTAAAAAAATTTTTTTTTTCCCCAATTTCTGGATCAAAGGATCAAGATAAAAAAACCCCTTTTTTTAAAAATTTTTTTAAAAATTTTTCTTTTCTTTAAAAATTTTTTTTTTTAAAAATGGGCCCCTTTTAAGTTTGAGGAAGAAGAAGGAAAATAATTTAAAAAAGGGAAAAAAAAAAGTCTCCCCTTTTAAAAAAATGGCAAAAAGTTTAAATTTGGGGGGTTTTGGGAAAAAATTTTAAAAAAAAATTTAACCCGCTTTTTTTTTTGGGGGTGGGGACAAAAAAAAGTTAGGGGGGGGGTTTTTTTTTTTTTGGGGGTTTTTTTTTTTTTTTGGGGGCCCCCCCCCCCCCTTTTTTTCCCCCCCCCCCCCCCCCCCCCCTTTTTTTTTTTTTTTTTTTTTTAATTTTTTTAAAATTTTGAAGGGAGGAAGTTTGCGGAGAGGAATAAAAATTCGGTTAAAAAAAGGGCCTTTTGGGTTAAGATTGGGCAAAAAGGGAGTTTTTGGTGGGGGAAAAAAAAAACCTTTTGGGAAAAAACAAATTTAAAACAAAAAAAAAATTGGGGGGGCCCCCTTTGGGTGACAGAGGTCAAAAAAAAGGGGGGAAAAGGGGGGGGGGAAAGGGAATTTTCCCGGGGGGTTTTTTTGGGGGGGTTTTTGGGTTTTTAAAAGGGGGTTTTTTTTAAAAAATTTTTGTTTTTGGTTTTTTAAAAAAATTTTTTGGTTTTTTGGGAAAATTTTTTTTTTAAAACTTTTCCAATTTTTTTTTTTACGGCAAAAATTTGTTCAACTTTGCCCATTTTTTAATTGTTTTTATAAAAAATTTATACTTATAAATATTTATTTTTTTTATTATAAAAATTTTAAAATTTTTTAAAAATTTTTTAAAAAACCCCTTTCAAAAAAAAAAAAAAAGAAAATTTTTTAAAAAAAAAAAATTAAAAACAAAAAAAAAAAAAAAGGGAATGGGGAAAAGAAAAAAAAAACAAAAAAAGGGAAACCCCCCCTTTTTTCCCCGAAAAAAACATTTTTTAAAATTTTCCCCTTGCGAAAAAAAATTTTTTAAAAAATGCCAAACCCCCCCCCCCAAAAAAAAAAAAAAAAAAAAAAAAAAAAAAAAAAAAAATTTTTTTTTTTTTTTTTTTTTTTTTTTTTTTTTTTTTTTTTTTTTTTTTTTTTTTTTCCCCCCCCCCCCCCCCCCCCCCAAAAATTGTTTTAAAAAATTTTTTGTTTGTTTTAAATTTTTAAACGGGTTAAAGGGGAGAGAAAAAAGGGGGAAAAGGTTTTGGGGGAAGGGCCCCCTTTTTTGGGGTATTGGGATGAAAAAAAAAAAGGGAGGGTTTTGAGTTGGGTTTTCTTTAATTTTGGGGGGTGGGGGGGAAAAGGGGGAAGGAAGGGGGGGGGAAAAAGATTTGAGGGGAAATGGGGAAAAAAGGAAAGGGGGGGAAAAAGGGTTTTTGGGGGAAAAAAAGGAAGAAGAGGGGGGAAAGGGGGAGGAGAGAGAAAGGGGGAAGAGAAAAAAAAAGAAAAGGGGGGGCAGACAAAGAAAAAAAAGGGGGGGGGGGGAAAAAAAGGGGAAAAAAAGGGGTTTTGGGAAAAAGGGGGGGGGGGTTTTTTTTAGGGTTTTTTTGGGGGTTTTTTTTTTTTTCTTTTTTGGGTGGGTGTTTTTTTTTTTTTTTGTTTTGGGGTGGTTTTGTTGGGGGGGGGTTTGGTTGGGTTGTGTTTGTGGTTTTTGGGGGAAAAAAGTTTTAAATGGGGAAAAAGGAAAAAGGAGGGGGGAAAGACAAAAAAAAAAGAGGGGGAAAAGGGGGGGAAAGAAAAAAGGGAAAAGAAGAGGAAGGAGGGGGGGAAGAAAGACGGGGAAAGGGAAGAGAAGGGGGAAGAGGGAGGACGAGGAAAAAGGAAGGGAAAAAAGGGAGGGGAATTTAAGGGGGGGGGAAAAAAGGGGAAGGAAGAGCCCGGGGGGAAAAAAGGGGTTTTTTTTTGGGGGGGGGGGGGGAAGAAAAAAAAGGGGGGGGGGGGGGGGGGGGGTTTTGGGTTGTGGGTTGGGGTTTTTGTTGTGGGTTTGGTTTTTTTTGTGTTTTTTTTGGGGTTTGGTTTTTTTTGTGGGGTTTTTTTTGGGGGGGGGGTTTTTTTTGTGTGGGAGGGGTGGGTTTTTTGGGTGGTTTTGGCCCCGATCGAGGGGGGAAAATCCCCCCCTTTTTATTAAAAAATTTTTAAAAAAAAAAAAAAAAAAAAAAAAAAAAAAATTTTTTTTGGGAAAAATTTTTTTTTTTTAAAATTTTTTGTAATTTTAGAAAAAAAAAAAAAAAAAAAAAAAGGAAAAAAAAAAGGGAAAGGGAAAAAAGTAAAAAGGGGAAAAAAAGAAAAAAAAAAAAAAAAAAAAAAAGAAAAAAAGGGAAAAATAAAAATTGGAAAAAATGAAAAAAAAAAAGAAAAGGAAAAAAAAGGGGGCCCTTAAAAAAAAAAAATTTTTTTTTGGGGAAAAAAAAAAAAAAAAAAAAAAAAAGGGAAAAAAGGGAAAGGGGAAAGGGGGGGGGGGGAAAAAAAAGGGGGAAAAGGGGGAAAAAGGGGGGGAAAAAAAAACGGGGGGGGGGGGGGAAATTAAGGGGGGGAAGGGGGGAAAGAGGGAAAAAAAGAAAAGGGGGGGGGGGGAGGGAGAGGGAAAAAGGGGGGAAAAAGGAGGGGTGGGGGGGGGGGAAAAGGAGAGAAAAGGGTGAGAGGTGGGGGGGGAAAAAAGGGGGGGGAAAAAAGGGGGGAAAGAGGGAAAGAGGGAAGAAGAGGGGGGGGGGATTGGGGGAAAGATGGGATTTGAGGGATGGGGGGGGAAAGGGGGGGGGGGGGAATTG
>CM060332.1:37009323-37031823 GCA_030674155.1 Stramonita haemastoma
GAGAGAGAGAGAGGGAGATATGGAGAGAGAGACACAGAGAGAGACAGAGAGAGACAGAGAGAAAGAGAGGGAGAGTGGAGAGAGAGAGAGAGAGAGAGAGAGAGAGAGAGGGAGAGAGACAGAGAGAGACAGAGACAGAGAGAGAGAGAGAGAGGGAGAGACAGAGAAAGTTACAGAGTCAGCAGAGCAGTAGGAAGTAGGGATGGAGATGGGCAAAACACAATGAATGGATATTTAATGACCAATAACGGTGGTTCAGGGCTCACACGCTGCTAGACTAGCAGGTGTTAATATCCCATCACTTTTTCACCGCTCTGTTCACGCTTTTAGAGAAAATAATAATGTTAACACCCCGTCACTTTTCACCGATCTTTTTTTTTACCTCTTTAGAAAAAATGTGCTAACATCCTATCACTTTTCACCATTCTTTTCAAGCTTTACAAAAAGACGTCAACATTGCATCGATTTTCACCGTTCATTTCACGCTTTAGAGAAAATAATATGTTAACACCGCATTAATTTTCACCGTTCTTATCACGCTTTTGGGGAAAAATGTGTTCAAAACCCATCACTTTTCACCACCCTTACCAAGCGTTAGGAATGTGTACAGAAGTTTCAGGTAATGGAGTAAAGGCAAGTAATCGTAGGTTTACATTATCTCCACCTCACATATACACTTTTACTGAGGAAAATAGAGACCAGCATATTGGAATACTTGGCATATGGCCACAATGACATGAAACACTGAAATGTGCAACATAATATGATATTAAAGGTTGCTTATTTTAAACCCTACAGCTCTCCTTTTGGTTTTAAAGCAAAACAAGTGACTTCACACACATACACACACGCACCCCCCCCCCACATACATACACAAGCACACACACGCGCGCACGCCCACCTACACACACGCGCGCGCGTGCAAACACACACAAACAAATGAGTGGGTGAGTGGAGTGAGTGAGTGAGTGAGTGAGTGAGTGAGTGAGTGAGTGAGTGAGACAGACAGACAGACAGACAGACAGAGGAGAGAGAGAGAGAGAGAGAGAGAGAGAGAGAGAGAGAGATAGACAGACAGACAGACAGACAGACAGACAGACAGACAGACAGACAGATAGACGGAGCCAAACAATGCGGAGCCACCTATCAAATAAAGACAAAGCGTTCACTTGACAAACACTAATGACTCTTTCATTGTCTGTTTTCTGTATGCGTCTCTGTCTGTCTGCTTCCCTGTCTCTTGTACGTCTGTTTCTGTGTCTGTCTGTTTCTCTGTCTGTTTCTGTTTGTATCTCTGTCTCTTTGTTGTTTCTGTCTGTTTTCTGTCTCTTGTTTCTGTTCTGTCTTTTTCTGTCTCTTGTGTGTTCTGTGTCTGTTTTTTCTCTGTTGTTCTGTTTCTGTGTCTGTTTTTCTGTGTCTGTCTGTTTCTCTGTTCTGTGTCTTCTGTTTCTGTGTCTGTCTGCTTTCTCTGTCACTGTGTCTCGTTGTCTGGTCTGTCTCTTCTCTGTCTCTGGCGTTGTTCTTGCCGTTTATTATTTGGAATCACAAGCCAAGATTCTTCCTTAATCCAACCACCCTTCCTCATAGAGACATCAAAACCATCTTGAAATAACTGCTTCTTGACAAGATGGATGGCATGTTGATTTGTGTTCATCACCAAAAGATCGAATTTTCTTGGCTGTGAGGTTATGTATCACCCTGGCAGGGGGGGGGGGGGGAGGGGGAGGGTCTAGCTCTGCTCGTGTGGGGCTGTCCACAACAGCATGTGATGGTGGGAACACAGCGTGACAGCAATCTGGCACTGGAGACTGGAGTGAGTTGCTGATTGCTGTAGGAATGCTGAGTGTCAGTGTCTCTGAAGCCAGTGACTGCTCTGCTGCACCGCATTCATGTCATGCCTCGTGCTGTGGTTTTAGTTACAGAACAAGAGAAGGGTTCGTAATGACCCTGTGCAGCAGAATGAAAAGCAGAATAGAAAAGACATGTTTGATTTATCATTTTTTTCATTTCTTCGTTTATTTCGAGGGTAATGTAATAAGTCCTCGTGTAGATTCAGTTTTGTAAATTTTGTCATCCATTCCCACCGGCACACAATGCCGTACTCTTCCAAAAAGCGGAACAGGTTTTAACGTGTGCACAAGATTTCTTCGTGCTTTTTTCACACAAGCCTGGGTATACATGTAAGGGGGTGGGGGTGGGATGGGGGTGTGAGTGTATGTATTGCAGTTTCTAGAGAAAACCGTTTCAGTCTTACAAGGATTGGGCACTCGATACATTGGCCATACAACTGCCATGCATGCTGTACCATATGGTACAATACGAATCAACACAAAAGGAATATGAAAACTGATACCCAATAATATGATATAACGCAAGCCAAGCTATTCAATTCAACACAACACAAGCATTATACAACAGATACCATACAATACAATGCAAAACAGTTCGATCAGATACAACACAACGAAACACAGTAGAACGTTCAAATAAAAAAATGATGCAATTCAATGCAATGCTGTGTAGGACAATCAGTACAACAGACCAATTGCATCAAATAATGAACTTCAGCATTCAAATCTCTCATATACTAAACAGACTTGGCAAACAGTGAGCAGCAAGATCCAGCCAGCCAGCCAGCCAGCCAGCCAGCCAGCCAGCCAGCCAGCCAGCCAGCCAGCCACACACACACACACACACACACACACACACACACACACACACATGCGCGCGCACACACACACACACACACACACATAGACACACACAAACACAGATACACACACACACTCTCTCTCTCTTTTTCTCCCTTCTCTCTCTCTCTCCCTTCTGTCTCTCTCTCACACACACAAACACACACACACACACACACACACAAAATCACATGCATCCCCCCCCCCACACACACACACACTCTCAGATTTATTTTTAAAGTGCAACACAGCTGATACAAAAATACACGAAGAGGACACAACCACATCCATGATGGCACTGACAGCAGTTATCCTGACTGTTTGAGGTGCATGGAGGTCGAACACGCCATTTCAATATTTGCCTTTTGGATGAGAAGTGCAGAGTCTGGATGATTACAAACACCAGTGGAAAAAAAAACAGGCAGTAGAGGATTTCCTTCAAGTCAATATTTACCCCACCAACAGAGTTGGGACGGCTCCTGTTACTGAGCTTGTACCATTCGTTTTAGTGCACAAACACATCGATATGGGGGACGGGATAACCTAGTGGTCAGAACATTGCGCTCGCAATTTGACGACCCAGGTTCGATTCCTTGTCGAGGGGATTCTTCCTCTGGAGTTACAATCAGTGCTGACTCCACTTCCCCCCACAAGTCCTTCGGATGAGACTATAAACCGAGGGCCGCGTGTGCGAACGCATGCAGAACATGTTGCGCACACGTTAAATCATGTTCTGTTCGTCTGAGAGTAGGCCATTGTGTGCCGGCGGGAAACAGATGACAAGATTTACAAAACTGCATACACACGGGGACTGATTGTAAAAACAACAACAACACATGAGTGCTTATTCCATTACCTCGATATAAAAGAATAAATAAACAAATAAATAAATATGTCCAGCAGCATCCACTGATACAACAAAGAAGAGTTCTGGATAGCTGTCATCCATCCAAAATGACTGATACTTGGTGGTTTGTGGCATAGGGATTATTTAATGTACACATTAATAAGGGAGAACTCTTTATGCGGTTCTTGGCTAAAACAAGATCTTTGCGCTAGACACTAGGCGTTCCTTTGGTGCTAGGGTTTTGGAAAAAAAGTGATAAACTAGAAAATAGCAACAGACAGGCAGTGGCTGCTTGTAAACAATTCACATTTATATGAGTTTTGAGAGACAGGATAGACTTAGTGGTCAGAGCACTCGCTTTCCCCAAGCGAAGCTTAAGCAGCATCGAGCGTGGTTACCAATTGGATAAGTGACCGTTTGCGCGCCTTGGCTTAAGTACAGTCCCCCTGTCCACCCAGCTGTAAATAGGTACCTGCCCTCTTTATGGTCAGGGAAGGTAAAGCAGCGAAGGAGAAGAGATGGGCGCCGCCCTCAATATGCTGGCCCTAGAGAAGCTGAGGTCTCTGGTACTTCGCTTCCCTACGACCACATAGGTAATGGGACTCTTTACCTTACTTTACATTTGTATTAAGGGGTAAAAACAACACAATGTGGACACAATTTTAAAGTTGTGGATAACAGTGTTGTTTGGAAAAAGCACTCTCCCTAAGGACATTTCAAAGTGTCACAGAGAGAAATCTGCCGAGACCATAATTATGACAAAATGACGCAGTACGACATGATTGTTTTATGTTATTGTACTTGGAAAATTGTCTAATCGGTTTCGCAACACAGCACAGGACAAGACAAGACAATGCAACACAATGAAATACATAATGCAATACAATACAATACAAAATAAAGACAGACATACAAAGACAGAAAACCAAATCCACACACTAAAGTAGGAATGTGAAATAAGAAACAATCGATCAAATGAATAAAAAGATCAATAAGTAAATGAATAAATAAATAAATATATAAAACGACTACACGAAACTAATAATAATAGTCACAAGAGTTTGGTGGTTTTGGATTTAGAATATTAACAAACTAATACAAAACATATGAAGAGGATGAAAACAAGTAAACGAAAGCTAAAAAGATACCCCCCCCCCCTAAAAAAAAAGATTCAAAGAAAATCAACCCAAAACAGAAAGTTGAAACATCAAAAGGCAGAAAATGTTCAGAAAAGCAAAAAACATCACATCATTGCTGACCCCGTCTGTCTGTCTTCCTTCCTTCCTTCCTCGCTTTCATGTTTCTTTCCATCCGTTGCTTCCTTAGTTTTTTCTTTGTTGTGTCTTTTCATTGTGTCTTGGGGTTGTTTTTTGGTCTGTAGTCATTTCTTGTCATTTTTTAAAACTTCTTTATTTGCTTTTTATTTTTTCCTTTCTCCGTATAACTTGCTTATTTGTTTTAGTGTGAGAGAAAGGGGGAGAGAAGAGAGAGAGGGGGGAGAGAGAGAGAGAGAGGGAGGAGAGAGAAGAGAGAAGAGAAGAGAAGAGAGAAGAAAGAGAGAGAGAGAGAGAGAGAGAAAGAGAGAGAAGAAAGAGAGAAGAGAGAGAGACAGACAGACAAAGACAGAGAAAGAGACAGATACAGAAGCACAAAAACAAATACAGACAAGACACAGACAGAAACCTAAGTAGACAAACAGATGGAAACATTTCCATCTTGCACAGTGTGCTGAAAATAGAAACATCTCAACTTGGGGTTTTGACATTTTTTGGAGGCGTCATTTTGTCAAAGCACTGCTAGAAATACATCTTGATTAAAATATTTGGCGAAAAGTAAAGATCAAAGAGTGTTGGCCTGATTTGGTTTTTTTCCTTATTTGATTAGTAGGTGAAAGTCGCCACATCTAAGTAGGTAGATTGCCAGACATTCAATCAAAACAACACAACTTCCAACCAACCAGCCATCAAAACCACCAGCCAGCCACCAACCAACAACCACAACCAACCAACCAAACCAACCAACCAACACCAACCAACCAGTAAGAGCAACACAATTTCCAACCAGCCAACCAAACCAAACCAAACCAATGATGTTGCTTATAGCCCCGCCGACCACATAGGCCATATCAGGGCTATCGCCTCGTCACATTTTAAAACTCGTATTAAAAGTGTGCAACTTATACAGTTTTAAAACGGGGTATAAAACCAACTCAACCGTCCTTGCTTGTATCGACGTCCCGGTCGACCATAAGGGTCAGCCCAGGACGGCCCCCCGCGTGGGAAAACCCACATCGATCACACAACCAGCCAACCAACCAGCCAACCAACCAGCCATACCAACCAACCAACCAACCAACACAACCAATCCAACCAACACCCACCCACCCACCCAACCCAACCAACCAACCAACCCCAAGGCAACTGTGTGCCAGTTGGAACGGATGACAAAGTTTACAAAACTGCATACACGCGGGGATTTTATGGGGGGGAAAAAGCACGAGTAATTATTTCATTATCCTCGAAATAATATAACAAATTAAAAAAAAAATAATCAAGAAAGAATCATACACCGGAAAATAATTTGTTTGTGCACATATTTAGTCACCATAGACATAACTATCACGATTTTTTATGGTCCAGTCTGTATGCACTGAGATTTTAGAGGTTTTCAGACGTACGTCCGTCAACTACAAAACAGCCAACAGATTTCTGAAAATGCTATAGTGGCACAGAAACTTACTGTGGCTCAGACAAAGCTAAGAAGAAACAACATCTGGAAGCAGCATTGCCAAACAGATAAGCCGGTGAAAAATGTCAATGCAGTTTTGGTAACAATACTTTCTAAAAGGTTTCTGGTACGTAAATTGTTTCGGGTTTAAAAAAAAAGAAAGATAACATTTACATAAATCTCTGTCGTGTCTGTTGTCTGTCTGTCTGTCTGTCTGTCTGTCTGTCTGTCTGTCTGTGTCCGTCTGTGTCCGTCTGTCTCCCCCTCTCTCTGTCTCTCTCTCAAAGAATAAATAGCAATGCATACACATATACAGACATATATAGACATAGATGAATATATGTATGGGATATTATATAATGTGATATATCTATCCATATATCCATATATCCATCTATCATCTCTCTCATATATATATATATATATATATATATATATTAATATATATATATATATATATATATAAAATATGTCTGTGTGTCTGTGTGTCTGTGTGTCTGTGTGTCTGTGTGTCTGTGTGTCTGTGTGTGTGGTGTTTCTATCTCAATTTGTGTCGAAAATTTTCCCCCATCAGACAATGAGAAGTGGTATAGGTGCTAGTCTTTCGGATGTGACAATAAACCGAGAGCCCGTGTGCAATATTCAATTAGTGCACGTAAAAGAACCCAAGGCAACAAAAGAGCTGTACATGGCAAAATTCTGCAGAAAAAAAGCTACTCTGACAGGAAACCAAACACAAATGCACAGATGAATAGAAAACACAATGGGTGGCGGTGCTTTTGTAGCAAAGCTATTATAAGGAAGCTAGAGCACGCGCACGTACCCGCAAGATGTTCATGATGTGACCCTGTCGTACCCACTGTGACCTATACTGCTGCCATTGCTGGAGTGCCAGGCAAGACAGTAAAACCTGGCATTACCACAACCTTCCAAGATTCCCAATGAGCCAACAGCAAAACAATCACGGATACGTCTGCCATGGAAGACATGTATTAAGATAAATCCAATCTTTCTCACTGTGTCGTGATTAGCTGTGACGCTATTTGCCGTCGTTATTCGCCCGCACACACCCATATATATATATATATATATATATATATATATATATATATATATATATATATATATATATATATATATATATATTTTATATATATATATATATACGCATGCATATATACAGATGACAATATGGGAACAGATGACAATACATGGGAACAGATGGGAACAGATGACAATATTTACAAAACTGCATACACACGGGGACGGGATGAAAAATAGCACATGATTGCTTATTCTGTTTTCCTCGATATAAAAGAATAAATGAATAAATAAGATAAATAAATAAATAAATAAATAAATAAATAAATAAATAAATAAAAACTCCACGACCACCCATCTCCGAGCCAATCCAAACCAGACCAGAAAAGAGAAGGAAAAAAAGAAGTTCTGAAAGCAAGTTCAGCAAATGAGACATGAACCTAACCAACAGATCTTTTGACATTTCTGCACTTTTGTTCTTCTACACTATACTTTGTTTTAGTTAGTTTTCTTTCGTTTATTTCATTTTTCTTTTTTTGGGGGGGGCTCAGTTGTTTTGCCTTTTTTCTTCATGCTGCTAGCTTGCTTTCTTTCTGTTCGTATTCACGGCGCATTTTCTTTCTAGCCTCTGTTGATTGGTTGGCTTGTGTGTAGGTGACATGTGGTTGTGTTTGTCATTTCATCTCTTATCGTTTTTTTTTTTTTTCTTTTCTTTGTTGTAGTTTTAGTTTTCTCTTCTTGTTTTCTGTTGTTTTTTTTATCGTTGGTTTTCCGCTTCGTGTTTTCAAAGACTCATCCATTATTTTGTGCTGTGTTTTTGGTCGTAGTTTGTCGAGAAACTCTTCTCTTTTACTAGTAAAAGAACTTTTAAATATTATTTTTGGTTGATTTGTCTTTTTTTTAATGTCACCATATCATAATAATTATCAGTCTATTCTGTCAAAATGTCAAATGTTTTTATTGCGCCAATTTGTCCTCAAGCGTTGTTGTTTTTTCATATTGCCAGTCATTGCACAAAGACAATGACATGAGTGCTTATTGCATTATCCTCGAAATAAAAGAATAAAATTAAAAAAAATTAAAAAGTAAAGATGTTGTGCGTGTATATTCCTACAACTCTAACTATGCTCTATACCTTTTATTAGAACACAAGAAGAGAAAGATGTCAACAAATTGTTTTGGAAATTATATGTGTTTAGTTTTTTTTATTTATTCATTTAATTTTTTATATATCGAGGATAATTGAGCGAGTAAGCACTCGTGTGCTTTTTTACATCCAGTCCTCGTGTGTATGCAGTTTTGTAAATCTTGTCATCTGTTCCCACCAACACACAATGGTCTACTCTTACGAAAAGGGGGAACAGGCTTTAACGTGTGCGCAAGATGTTCTGCGTGCGTTCGCACATTGGGCCTCGGTTTTTAGTTTCATCCGAAGGACTTTTGGGGGAGAGGAGTCAGCACCGATGTGTGTGTGTGTTGTGTGTTGTGTGTGTGTGTGTGTGTGTGTTGTGTGTGTGTGTGTGTGTGTGTGTGTGTGTGTGTGTGCGCGCTTCGTTCGTGTGTGCAGGTGGGCATGTGTGTGCGAGTGTGCATTTTGAGAGTGGGTAATCGCATTTCTTTTTTTTGTAATTCTTTTTCAAAGATAATGACTAAGCGTTCTTTTGCTGTTTTTTTTACATCCAGTCCCCAGATGAATGCAGCTTTGTAAATTTGCCGTCGTTCCCTCTGGTACACAATGGCCTACTTTTGTATAAGAGGGAACAGGTTTTCGCGTGTGTGCAGTGCTCACACGCGAGCGTGCGTGTGAATGTGTGTGTGTGTGTGTGTGTGTGTGTGTGTGTGTTTTGTGTGTGTGTGTGTGTGTGTGTGTGTGTGTGTGTGTGTGTGTGGTGTGTGTGTGTGTGTGTGCGTGCGTGTACGTGCGTGTGCGTTTGTGTAATGTATGTGTGTGTATGTGTGTGTGTGTGTGTTTTCTGTATATATATACGCACATGTGCGCACACCAGCGTTATGTCTTCTTTTTTTTTTATAGCTTTCAACCCTTTTTTGTACATTCTTCCCAGCAGAATTGCTCATTCCTGTGTTTGTATTTCTGTGACACGAAGCCTGGACAAGAAAGACTAGACACCACTCAAACTTTCACACCTTTGACCACACCTGCCAACTTACTTACAGCGTTGAAGAAAACCTAACAAACAAACAAGCAAAGAAACTCAAGCAAAGCAAAGAATGAAACAAAATGTTTTAAAGTGGAAAAACAAATCTAAACACAATTTCTTTTTTTTTTGTTACTAGCTTTTCTGATTCGTTTCTCTCTCTGTGTCTGTGTCTCAATCTGTCTCTGTCTGTCTGTCTGTCTCCCTCTCTCTCTCTCTGTCTCTCTCTCTCCCTCCCTCTCTCTCTCTCTCCCCTCCTCTCTCTCTCTCCCCTCCCCCCCCCCCCTCTCTCTCTCTCTCTCTTTCTCTCTCAGTTTTTTTGTTATTCCCTCCCGCTCTTTTTTGTTCGTGTTCTTCTTCCTGATACATATGTATAAGTAATCTTTTATTTATGTCTCTACACTTAATTTAATCTTAAGATAACTTAAGAGAAGAAAAAAGAGATAAGTGAGAAAAAGTGTTCTGAAAGATCAAGGTACCCGTTGTTGTTGTTTTCTCGATCAAACCGCACATTGCTGTCCCATGCAAAACAGAAATCAAGATGTAGCGCACGTAAAAGAGCTTATGGCACGATAGGGCAAGTTGAGTTCATTTTAACATAATGCACCCATACCCTCTTTAATACACAAATCAGATGCACATACAGGCAAAGAAAATAAGAAATACTGGCGCTATTCTCTACCACCAGCATTTCTCCAAGCAAGTCTGTTCAAATGTCTTGTTGAGAAATGCGGTTTGACAGGATTATGTCTCTCAACAAAGTATCCCTCCCTAGTGGCTTTGACAAAAAAAGAGGAAATGTGCTAGATGTGAGGGGGTGGAGATATCAAAGACATGAAATCTGATCATGCACCAGGAACAAGAAGAGGAAAGTAATGGCATGAGAGGATGATACCAAGGGAAGAGCTGACTCGACTTTGAATTGTTTGGAAAGTTTCATTTCCGGTGTGTGTGTGTTTTGTACTCCATGATCTTGGTGTGTGTGTGTGTGTGTGTGTGTGTGTGTGTGTGTGTGTGTGTGTGTGTGTGTGTGTGTGTGTGTGTCTGTGTGTGTGTGTCTGTGTGTGTGTGTGTGTCTGTGTGTGTGTGTGTGTCTGTGTGTCTGTGTGTATGTATGTATGTATGTATGCATGTATGTATGTATACATGCATGTGTGTATGCATGCATGTTTGTATGCATGCATGTTTGTATGTATGCATGTATGTGTGTATGCATGTGTGTCTGTATGTATGCATGTATGTATACATGTATGTGTGTATGTATGTATGTATGGATGACTGTATGTATGCATGTATGTATACATGTATGTGTGTATGCATGCATGTCTGTATGTATGTATGTATGTATGCATGTATGTATGTATGTATGCATGACTCTATGTATGCATGACTGTATGTATGCATGACTGTATGTATGCATGACTGTATGTATGCATGACTGTACGTATGCATGACTGTATGTATGCATGACTGTATGTATGCATGTATGTATACATGTATGTGTGTATGCATGCATGTCTGTATACATGTATGTGTGTATGCATGCATGTCTGTAAGTAACCACCTGCAACTCCTCTACACACAAAAAACCGCTTTTCCTCCTTCCCTGTTTCTACTCACAAAATCTTTTCCCAAAAGGAACACAAATACTTGACATTGCACTTAGTTCCCTACAGGAAACAGTACATCGTGGAGCCGATCGTATTCATAGAAGGCGGCATCAGAAAACCCATGATTTCTATACACAGCTTAGATGAGTATACTTGAGTGATGTGGTGGAAAGGAAAAAAAATCAGCTATTTACAAACTGGGGACAGTGAAGTGCATGCATACTGAACGAAGTAGGGCTGCAGACAGTGGACACTAAACAATCTCTGCTGGCTGCTTCTCCATCAGTCAGATGGGGAGAAGGAGACTGCTGCATCCAAATGGCTGCTGGAGCCATGGTCTCCTTTACCTTTGTTTATAGACTGAAAGGCTTTTTTGTGTTAAGTAATACTGGCCCTGACTCCCCTTTTGCTCTTTGCGTCTGCTTCACATAATTGTGTGCTTGCCTGAGTGTGTGTGCACGCGTATGTGTGTGTATACGTGTGAGCGTGCGTTTGTACAAATTAGCACACATCGAAAACAGAGCAGCAAAACTGAAATCCACCGAACAATACATAAATCATATTCATGTACGGATTCCATGCATTGTTGTTGTTATATCGTCATCGTCGTCATCGTCGTCGTCGTCGTCATCATCATCATCATCATCATCATCATCATCATCATCATCATCATCATCATCATCATCATCATCATCATCATTATTATTATTATTATTATTATTATTATTATTATTAAACGATCATCATCATCATCATCATCATCATCATCATTATTATTATTATTATTATTATTATTATTATTATTATTATTATTAATATTACACGAAGAACATAGCCAATTCTTATTCCGTGACAACAAAGTTCGGTTATTTCAATGCGATTTGCCTGAACTGCTAGAAGGTTCTCTTTTCTTTTCTTTACAAAACTTCCTTCTATTTCAAACCATCCTTTAACAGTGCAATATTTCAATCAAATAACAGGTAGTGTACAGGATGGAATTGTGCTCTCCTTGTTGGTCCTATTACTGTTTTATACAGCATCATCTTGGCAATCTGCAGAAACTAAGCTATCAATGCACTCAATAGCACTAGAAAGGCTTTACACATAAGTGACACTCCACCACATAATGAGTCGCATTGCACCAGAGGTCAATTTTTAGTTATTGACTTGCTATCAAATGATTATACAATACAAAAAAACAGATTGAAAAATCGGACAATTCTATGAAAAGTTATTACAAGTTGAAATGCTAGACTGCAGGAAATGACAAAATGAGAAATTGGCAAGTTTAGCATCGTAATAGGTGGTCAGAATGAGGGCTTGGGTATTTTTAAAACATATTTTCAGGCAAAAGTGACAAAATTATGATTTGATATTTCATTATGAGGCAGAATAATGGCTATACTTTAATCAATAAAAATCTCAAAATTGTCAACTTGATCCCACCTGCCTTTAATGGCTCCTGGTGGAAAAGTGGTTTGTGTGCTAAGCGACTCATTTCGTGGTGGAGCGTCACAAACAGCAAAACTGAGTCCTGCAGTCTTTCGTTGTACAAACCCTGAGGATTTTTCTTAGACTTTCCCTACAGTCAGTGTGTAAGGATGCAACGATGAAAAATCAAGGAGGGCTGGGTACATTGTTTCACCTTTGCCAAAGTAATGAGGCAAAAAGCAGTCCGTAGCCTTACAGCGCGATTACTAGCTGTAGCTGCCAACTCAGCCTCTAAGTCATCTAGCTAGTTAAAGTGAGGAGGTGAAAAGAACTACACCCGTTTTGAAGCATTCTTTTGTCTTGCCTGCCTTTACCATTCGGTGTCTGTTCTGTCCACGAAGAAGCAAAGACAGATGTGTCGATGCTGACGAGTGAAATTAACATTTTGTATGTAGATTTGATAAACAGCCTATAAACAAGTATCCTTGATATGAAATAAACTGAGTTATGTTGTTCTTAGACAATTTGAAGACATGTATAAAGCAGTTTGCGCGTTACAGAAAAATATTGCAAAAACTGAGATCTTTTGATTTTGTTACAAGAGAGTATAGACTAAAGTTATATCTAATAAACTGCAAAAAAACCCCTAAACTTTCTGTACATTTCGTTTAAGTTGTCATGTTTTCATGATTGAGAAAGGCAGACGCCAAATCATATTCATACAGGACAGACAACAATATTATTGCAACAACATAGAAGAGGAATTTCATTAATTTGATAAAATTAATATGGCTTATTTTGGATTATATATGGCTTATTGGATGATTCATTCAGAAACAATTTACTGCAGAAAGTATAACCAGAGACAAATAAAAGTAAAAACAAAATAGCAACATAAGAAAGGTAATTATGACTGACAATTTTATAAAATAGGTATCATGAAATATATGTATTGATGTTTTGAGGAAATGGCAAATGTAGTTTCTAGACATTTTTTATACAAAACATGCAATGTTTACAAACGTTTCTTTTCAAGAAAACAATATTTGCTAAATGTCATTTTCTTTCATTTCTTGGATTTAGCTATGTGTCAGTTTAGGAATGTCTTAGCAATCTTCGTGATAATAACATGACGCTTTTTATGCAATCATAATGCTAATGACTAAACTTATAACGCCCTCGATACATAATATCTGACAATGTCTCAGACTGAAAAAAAAAAGAATGCGGGATGCGGGGTAGGCTTGTAAAGCTACTCATCTGGATAGGAGGACATGCACAGAAGGAAAAAAATAAACAGCAATGCCTGAACAGGTCAGAGCATAGTGATGGTGCAAAGATGCTGAAGTGACAGCAGGCGGACTGGCATAGGGCCAGTTGGAGAGACCAGGCGGCCAGGCCACAGAGTGTAGAGGGAGGGTTGGTGCAGCCCCGTGTTCCCTAAGGTTTTCCTTGTTCCATGTCGAGTCAGACGTCATGCATATGCATGTCTGTGGTGAAATCAATGAAACGATGAAGATGGAACATCCATTCCATGACCACCCTTCACGGAGACAGGTTGATCAAGTTCGAATGCAGTTGTCCCGACAACTTCAGACGTATAAAGTAAGTGCTGGATAACAATAAAACAAGCGCAAATAAGCAGCACTCTCAATGTCACTGTGACCATATTACCTTAGTCGATATGTCTTTCATTCTAATCATTTATGCTTCAATTACTTTTTTTTTTCTTTTTCCTCTTAATGGCATCGTTTCAAACGAGATGCTTAATACAAACCTTTTTTGATAATCAAGAAATCCCGAAGGACGAGAAAAAATAAAGACTTTTGAATTCTTAGGATTTCAGACCCAAATGGAATGCATACAAAAGAAACTGTGTGACTGCTGGGCAGAAAAGGAACGGAAGAAGTACGAAGGAAAACCCGCTCTGTGTATTCTGGTAGGACTTAGAAACACAGAGAGGTCATTTGTTGGCAGTACATTTGACAACGGGACGAGATAGCTCAGTGGTCGGAGCACTCGCTTTCCCCCAGCTAAGGTTAAGCAGCATCGAGTGTGGTTACCAATGAGATGGGTGACCGTCTGCGCACCTTGGCTTCACTACAGTCCCCCAGTCCGCCCAGCTGCCCTCTTTATGGTCAGGAAGGCAAAGCAGCGAGGGTGAGGAGATGGGCGCCGCCATCAATATGCTTGCCCCTAGAGAAGCCGAGATCTATGATGCCTCACTCCCCTACGACCACATATTACGTTATGGGATACTATTTTTTAACCTTTACCTATATTTGACAACTAACGAGGAAGTGAGAATCAGAATCGGTCAAGCCATCAGGCCCTTTGAAGATCTCCTGACCACAGTCAAAAAACGCAAACTGAAGTGGTATGGGCACGTCGCAAGATCAACAGGGCTTGCCAAGACGATTCTGCAGGGAACTGTGCAAGGCGGGAGAAGGAGAGGCAGGCAGAGAAAGAGATGGGAGGACAACATCCGAAAGTGGACGGGCCTCAGGCTGAGTGACACCCTGAGAAAGGTCAAGGACAGAGGGAAATGGAGAGAGCTGGTTGCGAGGTCTTCCATGGCGCCCCTACGGTCTAAATAGACTACGGGATAGAAGAAGAAGAGGAAGATATCTGACAAACGCTCTGTGGGGAATGAAAGATGAAAGACAACTTACAGTGGTTGGCTGTATGTTGCTTCTGTCTTCCACTTATCCGAGTGTACCATTCAATACTGTGGTGATATATTTTTTATCCGCAGTCACAATGGTATAACTGGATCCCTCATCTTATTGACTAGAAGCCAGACCACATAGGAATATGTGTGGAGGAATCCCACAAACCCAAAGGGTTCAAGTATAACTCATGCCAGGGATATTCTCCTTCTTGTTTTCCACACAGAACTCTGACTACGCCAGTGCTTCTAAAAGCTATGAATCAGATCTATTTTAGTATCATATTTGAAAACACTTTTGATATTACGTTTTTCGTGGCCAGGAGAACAAAAGAGTAGTTATTAAGAAAATAACACTGTCAAAGAGATAATGAACCAAAAAATACTTTCTTTTTCCAGCAGCTGTCAACACTTATTGAAAAATAAACCAAATATTTTCTTCTGCTTCATTATCTGATTAATCCTCTATCTTCCAACAAGAAGATGAACTAATTAACCCAAGTTAGCAAGACAGGAGGTTGTTGTTTTCTTCTCTCACAACACATGTAGGCTTTGATAACACGGAAAGTGTCAGCTTCAAACATCACAGAAGCGGAGACATCGGGGAAAGGGGACTAATTGAAGAAAGGAAAAGAAACAAGTACACTGTCCTCTACAGGCTGTGATAAACACATTATCAATTTTCCCCTTTTTGTCTGGTATTTTTTGCCCCTCTGTCTGGCTGTCTGTCCACCTATGTCTCTTTTTGTGACATGCATAATGTGCGCACGTAATATGCACTCGTGCAAACAAGCACACACCGACCTGCATTAAGGTATTTGCCAATATATGTGGGCCAATCTATACAACCACACACGCAACGCACGCATGCACACACGCATGTACAAGCATTTTTATTTTTTACATTTTTACAAGAACTTAAATGCATTCTATATTTGTCGGTAGCTCATCTTACAAAGCCACAACACCCCTAACCCCACCCCCCAAAAAATAAAATCCTCAAAAAAGAGAACTCCAGCAATAAGAACAACACACGAACAAACAAAATCCCCAAAAGTAATGATGAAATGATGAAAGATCAAGAGAAAACAAGAAAGATAAGAAGAAAGAAAAGTCTATAGCTGCCGTTTGTCTTTATTACATCTCAATTTTCTACTTTCAGACAAAAATTGAACATCGAACTAATTTTTTGTTCATTGATTAGGCCTACACGTTTCGGCAATTTCATTGCGATGTTGATCCCCCCCCCCTCCCCCCTCCATCCTCCTCTCCCACGTCAAAAAATGTTCTCTGAAATTCAATTCTCTTTGAGATTGTAAAGTTTAATTCAAGTGTTCTTCTTAATTAAACAGTTTTGTGGGTTTGCTCTTTCTGTGTTGTTGTCCTTGTTTCATGTCAAAAATGTTTCACAATTTGTGGAGAATGCAAGCAACCAGTGGACACAATAATTGTACCAGAGGAAATTTGCACGAAACAGAAACAGTTGCTCGCAGTCGTTCATAATAATAATAATAATAATAATAATAATAATAATAATAATAATAATAATAATAATAATAATAATAATAATAATGATAATAATAATAATAATAATACATGGAATTTATACAGCGTTAAATCTTGTAAAGCAAACAAATCAAAGCGTTTGCCACATGCCAAACCCCACTTAGGCAAGTTTTAGCCAGCTGTAATCAGAGAACGAAATAAACCTGGAAAATACTTTTCTCTTACATTTCACTTTTGACTTGTTCCTGTTTACTACAGAACAAAGGCAGATGTATGGATGATGACTGGGGATCAGATGATATCTCTGCAGTGTCGCTGGCAGGAAGTCACGATACACAGGTTAGCATGAAACCACAGCAGCAGAACTCTGCTGAGAAATCTGCTGTGACATAAAGTAGTAATAACTAAATAAACTGTCACTGGACCGTCGTTACTGGAAGAAAGACTGTTGGGGAAGTTTTCAACAGATTGAAGACAACTGTTTAAGTGATTCCATGCTTGTGTTTTCATAAGGACATGACTTCGTATTATCATCTAACAAAAAGCCAATTGTATGAAGAATGCAGTCAGAACAAGGGATAGATTGAACTCCAGGGGAAAATTCTCCTGCAATAGCAACTGGACCCCAGGTCATGAAATTACTGTCACATCACATAATTTCACCATTCTAACAATTTACAAACTTGCTGTTCAAACCGCTGTGTTACTACACGTATGAGAGGAAGTCTCTGCCCCCTTACCAGGTGAGATGTGTAGTGCCTGGTCTTCCCAGGGCATGTTACTTTTCAGGAGGTCTGCCCACTGGCCTCGGCTGACACATTCCGACTTCAGAGCAGCTCATTTATTGTGCAGGATGCATGCTTGGTATTTTCGTGTTGCTGACACCCACCGAACACTGATATGGATTATGGGATCTTTTAACATCTACATTTTATCTTCTGTATGGATATATACACAACAAAAATAAATGACTGGCAGGTCAGCACTTAAAGTTGACCGGGGAGATATCAAAAGTGCCTATCCTTAATTAACCAGACGCTGCCAAGATTCGAACAGAGGACTCAATGGACCCACGTGTGTACACCACGAATAATCAGTTGCCCTGAACTATTTCAGAAACAAAGGAACTAAGAAATACTGGCAAAAAGGGAGAACACGGTGGACAAAACATGCCTTTTGAAGGATGAAGAGGATGACACGAAAGGATGTAAAACATTTTACACTTGCAGACAGTCGATGAGGGAAGAAATAGGAACGTTTTGTACCAGCTGATAAATCAAGGTGTCTGTGTATGGCACCAATTTTTTCCGTGCACAGAATAACCCTCAACAACAAGAAAAAAACACAGCCATGGAAAACAGTATGACACTATTTCCAATCCACTTCTGAACTTTTAGTGCAGCAACAAAAAAAATATTTCTTTCTAAAGAACAAACAATATCTCTCGGTTCACAACTGATATGTCAGCCACTCAACCACACATATCTTGATTGAATGAATGATTTTTTTTCAACTGATCACATTGTTGGTTGCACTTCGATGCTAGCGCTACTACAACAGTATTGTGACATGGCGTCAATCGAATAGTTCACATATTTTGATAGCTATGTCCTCAACTACGAAGAGGGCGATCACAATTTGAGATGTAGCCCCACTATCTCTTTACAGACAGGTTCACACCCTTCGCTCTTCTCTGAGATATCTCCGTTGCTCCCCAACAACCAGCCGACATGGAGAGAGTGACATGGGTACACAGTAGACCTTTATCGCTGACAGGAATCCAGGTCATAGTTTGCAACGCACTTTTCCCCAGTTTGTTGACTTTTCTTGCTCCCTGTGACACGAAAGTTCAAACAAATGCGAATCTCACCCCTCATCACTTTTCAACTTTCTTTCATAACGTTATATTCTTTTTCTACCCCTTTCTTTTTTTTTTCTCCTAGAATGTTCTCCATTGGTTTATTCAAATAGATGAAAAACATTTTGAAGCACAACTGTTGTCGCTAGTATATAACTTAATCGTGCCCGCGCACGCGAGCACATGCGTGCATGTGTGTGTGTGTGTGCGTGTGTGTGTGCGTGTGTGTGTGAGTGTGTGTGTGCGTGCCCATGCGTGTGCGCATGAATTGTGTGTTTGTGTATGTGCGTGTGTGTATGTGCATACGTGCGTGTGTATATATGTGTGTAAGCAAGCGCGCACGTGCGCGCGCGCGAGCATACTATGACAGAAAAGCTGAAAAACCTCGCCCGTGTCTCCAAATTTGCGTTCATTCCAAAGTTTACCAGGAGTCTGAAACCCTTATGGAAACAAAGCCAAACAGAAAAATATGACGAAATCAGTGCACAAATAAACCAATCCCACTTGTATGGGAGACATCAGTCAAATTTACTGTCTGTCTGCCCGACACACACACACACACACACACACACACACACACACACACACACACACACACACACACACACACACACACACACACACACTCACGCACACACACACACACACACACACACACACACACACACACACACACACACACACACACTTTCTCTATCTCTCCTGTGTGTGTCTCTCTCTCTACCTATGTGTGCCTCTCTTTCTGTCTCGCTCTCTCTCTCTCTTGCTTCCACCCCTCTCTCTCTCGTTCCCCCTCTCTCTCTATCTCTCCTTCACACATACACACACACTAACACACACCAACACACACACCAACACATACATCCCCCCCCCCCCAACACACACACCCCACCCCAACCCCCCCAACACCCCCGAACACCAATCCCTCCACCCCACCCACACACACGACAACCACAACAAACAGCGGGGGGGGGGGGGGGGGGGGGGGGGGGGGGGGGGGGGGGGGGAGGGCACGGGGAAGAGGGAGGGGGGGGGGCAGGGGTCAGAAGTAGTTAATCAAGTCTTTCCCCCGGGGTCATAATTGGACCTGCAGTGTAGAACCTGCTGGTCACGGTTCCTCCATTCACGCCTTGTTGACTTGCCCTGCAGAAACAACACACACACACACCTCATGCCCCCCCCCCCCCCTCCCACCACCACTGCGACATGGAAACAGGGATCAATACACAGTTAAAGGCATGAGTGCATAGATGGATGGAGGATGGATGGATGGTGGAGGATGCATGGATGGATGGATGGATGGAATGGATGAATGGATGGATGGATGGGGTGGGTGGGGGATGGATAGACGGATGGATGGATGGATGAATGAATTTATGGATGGATGGATGGATGGATGGATGGATGGATGGATGAAGGGATGGATGAATGAATGGACGGATGGATGGATGGATGGATGGATGGATGGATGGATAGAGGGGTCATCTGTGGATAGATGGACGGATGGAAAGCTGGAAGACAGACTGCGTGGCTGGGCGATTTTGCTGAAGTCATTGTACTTTTCCAGGAAAAAAAAAACTATTAAATAGCTTTTTTTACTGACCATCGTTATCGCTGTTGCTGTAACCGTTCTATCTGTTTTATCCATATCATTGCTTTGGGGGCAGTTCCACTGATTTTTGTTGAGTTTGAGCCAGATAACTGAGATTTATTAAGGTTTTCAACCAAGATTGTTTTGCCTGTCCCGTTTCTGTCTCTGTCTCTCTCTCTCTCCTGTCTCTCGCTTCACTGAGCTACCAATCTGTGTTCTAGCCCTTCAGACGATTCGACAAATCAAGGTTCTCTGCGCAATGTGCTTTTGTACACGTAAGAGAAGCCATTATATAAAATATTTTATCCTGGAAAGGACAAAAAGGGACTTTTCCTGTTGTACTTGTACTTGGAAATGACTTCTCCAAGTCTAATTGTCAGGCAGAGAAATTTGCGGCGATACACAAATGTTCTATACAAACTAAGCAATAACAATACATCGCTAGCATACAGCACTCTGTGCTGGAACTAAGCGTCTGTGTAGGTATAACTTCTGCGAATAGACGCTAACAGTCCAAGCAAGTAAAACGCGATAATTTGATGTTAAAAAGCGCTATTTTAATCGCCATCACAAACTGAAATTACTACAATATTTCGGGAATGTCCTTCAATGTACCGTCTACAATGCTAGAAAATTGTGAAGCAAAAACTAAGATATTGATTTTCCTTTCTCCCCATAAGCCTACCATTTTTGCAAAAGACAAAAAGTAATCTACAAGTGCTTAAAGATATCAGCTTGCCGATAACACTACGACTGGCCACTGGGATAATGTGACAATCAAAGGTCAGATTTAGCAACAACACTTATCTATAATGGAAATGAACGAGAACAAGAAAAAACATATACATAAAGGCATATCTTCTAAAATATACAACAACAGAGGACAAACTATTGGAAATGAAATGTTTTTGAGCTGAAAGGCGGAGACTGTGGGGAAACTCTATAGGAAGGGATAGGGATGGTTTCATTTTCATCTTACCAGATTATGTGCTAAGATAATGGCAATACAGAAAAACTGCACTGATTTAATCATGATAGACACATTCCATGGGCATTTTCTAAAGCATATGCATGGGGTTCTTTTTTTTCCCTTTAAATAATTTCTTTACATATACGCAGGAACGGAATAGCTCAGTGATAAAAGTACGCGCTTTCCTAAAAAGCTAAGGTTAAGCAGCGTTGATCATAGTTATTTCTTGGATACGGGACCGACCATTCATTCGCCTTGGCTGCAATACAGTCTCCTCTACCCCCTGGTTCACCCAGTAGAAAATGCATACCTGTCCTTTTTTAGGGACAAGGAAGGTTAATAGCGAAGGAGAGGAGATAAAGCGCTAGAAAAGCTGAGGTCTCTGACATCTTGATCCTTATTTAACGACAGTGTAAGCTACAGGACATCTTTACCTTGCATGTACGCGCAAACGCAGTGCCACTCAAACCTATAGTACCTAAAGATGGATACAAATCATCACGATTTATTTTTCATGCAACCAATAAACAATAAATAAGAATAATTTTCTAGAAATTGATTTCTTGTAATAATAAAAAACTACATTTAACACATTGTTGAGAATGACGCACGTGAGTAAACTGATGCAACTTTCTTGTTTTATTGTTGCCGATACATTACTTCATATAAGATTAGTATACGTTGATAGTAATATGTTTATAACACTTATGCATGTGCCCACACTATATTCCTTTGTATTGTGGCCCATGGCTGATGTACACTAAACGTCTGAACTAAACTCTATCTCTCTCTCTTCTCCCTCTCTCTCTCCTCTCTCACTCTCTCTTCTCTCTCACACACACACCCCACACACACACACACACACACACACACACACACACACACACACAACACACACCCCACACACACACTTTAAACAAATAAACAAAAGAAGCAAACATGTAGGCCTGAAAATGAAAAATAAAATTTTATTTGTTGGCATATACATGTAACGTTCCTTTCACACAATGAAGGGAAGATGTATGCATGCAGGCAAATATTATAAACACACATACGCGACAGAAAGAACAGACAGATCAGACAAAGAAAGACAAACGACTGAAAGACAAATAGACAAAGACATACAGGTGAGATAGACAGGCAGGCAAAGCAGGCAGCAGGCAAACGAGAGAGGAGAGAGTTGGGGGGAGGGGGAGAGAGGGAGAGAGAGAGAGAAGAGAAGGAGAGAGAGAAGAGAGAGAAGAGAGAGAGAGAGAGAGGGAGAGAGAGAGAGAGAGAGACAGACAGACAGACAGACAGACAGACAGACAGACAGAGAGACAGAGAGACAGAGAGACAGAGACAGAGACAGAGACAAGAGACAGACAGACAGACAGAAACAGAGACAGAGAGAGACAGAGACAGA
>CM060332.1:37036823-37041823 GCA_030674155.1 Stramonita haemastoma
AGAATCAATAAAGGACCATCTAAGGACTAGTTACTCTGTTCCGTTATCTTTTTCCTAATATTCATTGCTTCTCCAATGAATTTAGCTAGACTTTCTATTTTTCTTCACTGCTGACAGATAGAATTTTTTGCAACAGAATTCATATCAGCAATGCCTTTAAAACACTTAGCGCCTCACAGTTTTCTGCGTTTATCAGAATAGCCATACAATCGAAAAGAAAGTGAAATTCGTCTTCTGTGGCATTTCGGCATGAAGGGCATATATTATCGTTAGAGTTATCTTCACTTAAAAACCAATACTTACAATTTTTAGAGAGAGAGAAGAGGAGGGGAGAGAAGAGGAGATGAGAGAGAGGAGAGAGAGAGGAGAGAGAGAGAGAGAGAGAGAGAGAGAGAGATTGAGAGAGAGAGAGATTGAGAGAGGAGAGATTGAGAGTGAGTGAGAGAGAAACAGATAGACACAGAGAGAGACAGAGAGAGACATATTATATATATATATTTATATATATATATATATATATATATATATATACATATATATATATAAAGAGTGGAGAGAGAAAGAAAGAGAGACATAGAGTGAAAGAAAAAGAAAGAGATACAGAGAGTGAAAGAAAAAGAAAGAGAGACAGAGAGAGACAGAGATAAACAGAGAGAGAAATAGTGATGGATGAGAGCGAGAAAAGAGAGACAGAAAGTGGAAGAAAGAGAGAGAAACAGAGACACACAGAGACAGAAATAGTGATGGAGAGAGCGAGAAAGAGAGACAGAAAGTGGAAGAAAGAGAGAGAAACAGAGATACAGAGACAGAGACAGACAGAGAGTGAGAACGACACAGAGAACGACAGACGACAGACAGACACACACAACCATTTAAAAAAGAAAGTAAAGTCATCAATCTGTGCTTCAGAAAGGTCAGAGAAACTGTACACAACACAGGTGACGGTTTCCATTTAATTTAGAACAACACCTAAACGAGGAACCAGGTGGAGCCGGCAGAGACAATGGAAGTCATATTAGGAAGAAACCTCACACTTTACTTTACTGCTCTTTTTACTGAAGGTCTTTCAGCCTCCAGTCTCCAGCCTGTCTTTTTCCCCTGTTGTCCTCTAGGTTTGTACAATAGTATAAGCTTTTTTTCTGTATCTCTTGTTACACTGCAGGTGGGAGTTGAGGTACAGTTGTTGTGTATTGTGTTACACGCCGTAGTCACGACGTGGTGCATGATTGTGTGTGAAATTTAAGCTAACACTCTGCCCTTTTGGAGCCAAATGCAACTGTGCAATGTCTTTTCTGGCTGGCTGGCTGGCTGGCTGGCTGGTTCTCTCTCTCTCTCTCTCTCTCTCTCTCTCTCTCTCTCTCTCTCTCTCTCTCTCTCTCTCTCTCTCTCTCTCTCTCTCTCTCTCTCTCTCTCTCTCTGACGGGATAGCCTGAAGGTTAGAGTGATGTACTCGTGATCTGCTGACCCGGGTTTGAATCTCGTTCAAGAAGAATTTTCCTCTAGAGTTAACATCAGTGCCGACTCCACTCCCCCCCCAAAAAAAAAGTCCTTCGGGTGAGACTATTAAACCACGGTCCGTGTGCAAACGCACACAGAACATCTTGCACACACGTTAAAATCTGTTCTGCTTTTTCGGAAAGACCACTGTGTTTTCCTGTGGGAACGGATGACAAAACTGACAAAACTGTATACACATGGGGACTGGATGTAAAAAAGCACACGAGTAATTTGTGACTACGATAAGTAGCCTTGTAATCCCCCTCCTTTAGGATGCTGAAGGTTTCTGTGTATAAATAGCATCCCCGAATTCTGGAAATTCTGTGCCAAGAATTCCCTGTTTTCTATCCCTCTCTTTGTTTCTGCCGTGTTCCTTTTCTTCCTGTCATATCCCTCCGGTCCATTTTCTGCCTTCTTGGTCCATACTTCCCTCCTTTTCGCCAGAAATACATAAAAGATAATAATAAAAAAAAAAACTCTCCCATGCCGTGGTTGGCTGCGCTGGGCTTGTCTGGCACTTCAATGGGTAGCACAACTCATTTTCGCTCATATTATAAACAACAATAGTGTCTGTCTGAGCGTTTGATGATGATGATGGTGATGTTGAAGAAGAAGAAGAAGAAGAAGAAGAAGAAGAAGAAGAAGAAGAAGAAGAAGAAGAAGAAGAAGAAGAAGAAGAGAAGAATTTCGAAATAGAAAGAGCAGAAAAGAAGAATGCGAAGAAGGAGGAGGAGGAGAAATAGAAGGAGAATCATGTGATGGTACCGAGAGGTAGAGAATTAACTAGTATAAGCTAAGAGTGGAACAACAATTCTCAAGCAACAATTCATAGCATCAAAAAGACTCAGGGGAAGATTACACAGTAGGAGACTAATCATTCTTAATTCGCTCCTCAGCGTGGTGATGGTGGCACAGGAATGCAGTCCAAGAACAAGTATGAAAATAAAAATACCAACTCTCACTATTTACAAATACAGAATGTCTCACAATGTCCAGGTGGGTCCGAAAATAGTAGCACTGCGCAGCGAGCGACAAGGTTGTGTGGGAGCTCATATAATTAACTCCCCTGTCACGCGAAATCCCACACACTAAATCTAACATACAAACAACTGCGTAATTAACACAATCATACTCTCTCTCTCTCGCACTTGCTCACACACACACACGAACGCACGCACGCACGCACGCACGCACGCACGCACGCACGCACGCACGCACGCACGCACGCACGCACACACACACACACACACACACGCACACACACACACGCATGCACATGCACCCGGCTAGAAGAAGAAGAAGAAAAAGGAGGAGGAGGAGGAGGAGGAGGAGGAGGAGGAGGAGGAGGAGGAGGAGGAAATGAAGAAGAAGAAGAAGAAGAAGAGAAGAAGAAGAAGAAGAAGAAGAAGAAGAGAAGAAGAAGAAGAAGAAGAAGAAATCACGTATATTCCAATATAGCACACAGGAGTCCACCAAAAACATTGTTATACAGAATAATTATCTGCCTCTCAGACTATAGTGAGTTTGATCAGCAATACTAAAAAAAAACTTTTAAAATTGTCTCTCAGAAACCCAAGTACCCAAAAATTGATCACAAAACCCCCGAAATGTCACTTGAACACAAAAGCACACAAAACGAAATATAAGCAAACGTCTCATATTTCCTCAAAACAACACGACAAAAAATTCCCACATCGCAGAAACAAACAGCGAAAGTGCCAAACAATAGAAAGTGTTGGTTTGCAAATTGGGGAGAAAAAAAATCTAACTCAAGAAAAATCAATTTGCTGAAAACTTCAAAGCAACAGAAGTTATTTTTCGCTGAAAGTGTCAGGAGAGAAAAAAGACAGTTCAACTGAAATAGAACACGAGCCCTTTTCTGATTATATTGTCTGTTTAGGTATAAAAGGCTCCAAAATGATTGCAACGAAGTTTCGGCTGGATTGTGTGTGTGTGTGTGTGTGTGTGTGTGTGTGTGTGTGTGTGTGTGTGTGTGTGTGTGTGTGTGTGTGTGGCATGTACGTGTGTACGTGTGTACGTGTGTGTGCATGTGTGTTTGCGTGTATGTGTGGCGCACGTGCATGCGTGTGTATGACTGTGTTTGTGTAGTGTTGTGTGGTGTTGTGTGGTGTTGTGGTGTGGTGTGGTGTGGTGTGGTGTGGTGCGGTGTGTGTGTGAGTGATTGTGGTGTGGGGGTGGGGGTCGACCACAACGTACAAGGCAAGATAGAAAATACTTTATTTCTATACAAAGAGAGGCAAAGGGAGAGAGAGGCAAACAGAGAGAGAGAGGGAGGCAAGGCAAGGCAAGGCAAGGCAAAATTCTTTATTCGAGGATAATAGATAAGCACTCGTGTGCTTTTTTACATCCAGTCCCCATCCAGGGAGGGAAGGGAGGGAGAGGAGAGAGAGAGAGAGAGAGAGAGAGAGAGAGGAGAGAGAGAGAGAGAGAGGAGAGAGGAGAGAGAGAGAGAGAGAGAGAGAGAGAGAGAGAGAGAGAGAGAGAGAGTAGAAAAGGGAGAGGAGAGAGGCTAGGAGAAGAGAGGACAAAACAAAGGGGGGAGAGAGACAGAGACAGAGAGGCAGACAGTTACAGAGGGTGAAAACACACACGCACACACACATACACAAGCACATACACACACACACACACACACACACACACACACACACACACACACACACACACACACACACACACACACACACAGAGTTGGGTGGGGGATGGAGAGAGGGGAAAGTGCAAAAGGATAGATAAAATAGAGAGTCATGTCATGTGCATGTCATGTCATGTCATATCATGTCCAGATGTGTGGATAGGCGGCCATCAAAGAAAAAATGAAGCACGCAACTGTCTGTCTTTCTGTTTGTCTGTCTTTCTGTCTTTCTTTCTGTCCTGCCATTCACACACCACACCTGTTGCCCTGCACTGATCTCTGTCTTCTGATCTGTCCAGACTTTGAACACCTTCCCTGCCTCTTACCTCTAAGTGTGGTGTGTGTGTGTGTGTGTGTGTGTGTGTGTGTGTGTGTGTGTGTGTGTGTGTGTGTGTGTGTGTGTGTGTGTGTGTGTGTGACACACATACAAACATACAGAAACACACAGACACACAGACACACACGCACACATACAGACAAACTGAAAGAGAGGTACAGATCATCATCAACTGTGTGGACATCTGTCAATTTGAAGAAAATAACCTCTACCAGGGCTTTCAGACTATGCATCTGTTGTATGGATTGACTGAGTGATTGACACATCCATTGACTCATCCATTGACTCACCCATTGACTGAGTGATTGACCTATTCATTGACTAATTGCTCTCAGTTATTTTTTTACATCTGGGTAACAAAACTCCTCTACTGAAAAAGGGACAAATACAGATAGATAAATAGATACATTAGATAGATAGATAGATAGATAGATAGATAGATAGATAGATAGATAGATAGATAGATAGATAGATAGATAGAGACTGAGACAGAGAGACAGAGAGACAGAG
>CM060332.1:37046823-37049323 GCA_030674155.1 Stramonita haemastoma
GCAAGTCCGCCACCCCAAATCTCTTAAAGTGTACAACATATAGGTGCCGGAAAATGAGGAAAGGTGGAAAGCCGTAGAGCAACATCCCATAATCCTCCACTGCACGTAAAAAGCCGCCATCTTTGCTTGCCCTCAGCAACACCTCAGCCAAGGGTGTCTCTTCTTTCCTTGGTAAGCCACGGTAAAGATGTCACCACTCTGGTGCTGTCTTGGGTTTGGGAGGGAGGGGGGGGGGGAAGAAGCACGATGGCGATGTGAAACCAGAATCTGCCACTGACAGCTGTGAGGAGATGTCAGCTGCACTGGATCTCAGTGTACAAGATTGCCTGCATGCAGTGGGGCACAGGAACCACAGAGAAAAAGTGCTTTTCTACATGCCTCCTGTTGTGACGTGACGTAAATAGTTCCTGCAACCTGCCACTGACATGACTTTCCCATGGAAAGAAGATCCATTTTCAGCTGAGGCCACTTCAGATACAATCTGAAAATAGGCTGTTGTCGGAGTAGGAGTGTTAGCTGAATGCAGAACAGAAGCTGTGATAGTCTGCAGCTGTCAAAGTCTATTATTATGCATTTTGTATGTACCGATATTCAAATAGTATTTGTATCAAAAAGACAGAGAGGAAGAAAATATAGCACTTGATGACAAAATTATGACAGCAATAAAAAAAAAACTAGTGAAGATGGATACAATGTCTGCTACTCAATGCCACTTCTGTTACTTTGTATGTTTAGCTATCATCCCTGAAGTTTTGAATATAGCTGCAGTAATGGTACGTAAAACGATTGCATAAAAGTTATGCAAAATGTTGCTATTTGTGAAGTGATGAACAAAAACAGAAATAATAACCCCCAAAATCCACACACATTAACACAATGATGACCTGAAAAAATACCATGCACATGTACATCATCATTTTGTTAACCACTGTTTAAGAAATGCTTTTTCGTAGCTGAATAAAAATGTTTTCAAAAAAAGCAGAAAGGCTTTCACTGGCTACAGATTACTGCTAATCTTCAATGGATCAGGCTTCCTCAGCACGTTGCCGCTGAAATCTCAGCAATATCAAGCCGCTATTCCCAAAGATTAAGGTCGAAATAGAAGCTGAAACACTGCTCCGGGGCAGAATTTCAAACAGGCTCTTTGATTACCTCACGTAATTGTTTGTAAATTGGCTGAGATGCCTCCTCAGCTTGTTTTATTGCAGGTTCCAGCGAAAGATTCACGGTAATTCCAAACTGTATTATCTTCCATTCACTTGAACTCTTTGCCGAAACCAAATAATCAAACTAAAAAACTAGCAAGGAACAGTTTTTTGTAATGTGTATCCACAGCTGTGTATCATCTTTACGTGGAGAAATTGATATGTAGCAGTATTTGAAAGAACAATGATATCACAATTTTTTCCCGAAATTTGCACTTGTTTCTATGCTTCGTCCTATGCTCTCTTAGCCTTGATATGATTTCTTTGGTTGTTGGGCTTATAACTATCTTAAAGTTATATTGCTAGATATTCCCATATATCATTGACTGAGCAGTTTACTTGTTCATCGGACAAAATGACAGATACACACTGATAACAATTTGCTTTAAAATGTATTGTTTATATCGTTATTGCAATGCACTTTTTGTATTTCGTTTACATATCGTTTTGGTCACAAGGGAATAAAAAGAAAAACACAACGTTTAAGTGATGTATTTTACCTCTCTATGTTGAATTCAACTAAGCAATAGTAACAACAGTAAAGCTTTCCTTCCTCTTAGGAATCAACAATTGATAAACCCCTTACAAAAGCTTAATCAGTCCTTTAACCGGTCTATTTACTAAACGTGTAAAGACACGCTTTGTTTGACTATTTGCAGTTAGTTCACGGATGATGCACACTCACTGTTATCAGTCAAGCTTTTACAGAGGGAAGGGGACAATTCCAAATGGAGTTACACTTTCATGTCACTTCTATATCCAGCTGTCTCTCTCTACCCTGCCAGATGTTCCAGTCACCGCTGATCACCAGTGCCGGTTCTTCTGCCCATCAGAGACAGGCCACACTGCTCCGCTCCCACTCTTGTTCCCTTCCTCTCTCAACAAGCAGACTACTCCGTATAACTGCATGAACGATGCCTGGGAGAAGATAATGTACAGGTTCTTTCCATTTGCCCACACTTGGAATGTGGCCTCGAGGCTACTGCATGCTAGCTGTTTTGCAGTGATGTACATAGAATAACGGTTTGTGCAAACTTACTGCAGATAGTCAGGTTTCTGTTAATTAACAGAAAATGTCAATGCACAGATGATGTTAATAATGTAGCTTATCAAGTTTAAGCTGGAAAACTTTTTTTCAGAGTTTACAATTTCCCTTTCAAAAACATCAAACTCTTTTTGTCCTCTTGCTCCTTTACGTTAAAATTTGCTTTTTTTTATCTGCAAATATGTGGCAAAAAAAAGCAATTTCTGTCATAACTTGATACGGAAGTACGAACTGTTTTGTTGTTGATTTT
>CM060332.1:37064323-37066823 GCA_030674155.1 Stramonita haemastoma
TGTGTGTGATTGGGTGGCAAAGAAGAAGGGAAGGAATATGTGTTCATTAACTTTTTAGAGAGAGAGGGAGAGACAGACAGACAGACAGACAGACAGACAGACAGACAGAGAGAAGAGAAAGCGAGAAATACACACACAGAGGCAGACAGACAGACAGAGAGAAGAGAAAGCGAGAAATACACACACAGAGGCAGACAGACTGACTGACAGACACAGATAGACCGACAGACATGCAGACAGGCTGACACGCATACGCACGCGCGCGTGCCCCCCCCCCCCCTTCCCCCCCCCCCCACACACACTCACAGGCACACACAACACAAAACACACACACACACAAACACACAGACACACACACACACTCTCTCTCCCTCTCCCTCCCTTCCTCCTCCCTCCGTCTCGTGCCCTGATGAATGCATGCAGACCTAACTCATTATGAAACTAAATCAACTAATTTCACAGTAAGACTCTTACTGAGAAAGAGAGAGAGAGTCCAACAGAACCAAATCCGCCTTCCAGCAGTGGATAGTCAGACAGCTCCACTGCACCTGTCGCAAACCATTGGTGTAGTGTAGGTAGATTCTGTTTCGCTCTGTCTCTGGGTCTCACGGGTCCATCACACCAACTGTTGTTAGTTATACTTCACTGCTTTTACGCTACTTTCCTTTTGTGTCGTCTGTTCTTTTCAATCAGTTGGACGTGTTATATAGTATATGCCCTTGCTCCCTCTAATTAAATGTCTTCTGCTTTTCTGTCAGTCTGAGTTTTTTTTTCACTTAGAATTGTTCTTACGCTTCCCTTAATAATTATCTTTACAATGTCTATTAGACTTTGAGGAGGAGGAGGGAGGAGAGAGAGAGAGAGAGAGAGAGAGAGAGAGAGAGAGAGAGAGAGAGAAGAGAGAGAGAGAGAGAGAGAGAGAGAGAGAGAGAGAGAGAGAGAGAGAGAGAGAAACTCAGAACTCAGAATTCAGTCCTTCGGATGAGACTATAAACCGAAGCCCCGTGTGTGAACGCACGCAGAATATCTTGCGCACACGTTAAATTTTGTTCCGCTTTTCGAAAGAGTAGGCCATCGTGTGCCGGTGGGAACAGATGACATTTACAAAACTGCATACACACGGGGACAGGTTGTAAAAAAGCACAAGAGTGCTTATCCCATTATCCTCTATACAAAAGAATGAGATAAAAATAATAAAAATAAACACACACATACGCGCACGCGCACGCACACACACACACACACACACACACACACACACACACACACACACACACACACACACACAGAAAGCAGAAAAAGTCAGCCATGCGCCTTTAAACGGACAGCTCAAATGCACCTGTCGGAAACCATTGGTGTAGACTCTTTTTGCTCAGTCCATGGTTTTGACAGGCCTATTACACCAACTGTCCTTATACTTTACTGTGGTTACCCTGTTTTCTTCTGATTCTTCTGCTTCCCTTAGTCAGTGTGGTAGATAGTATGCCTCCCTCCTGACTTCCAGTTTTGTCTGTCTGACTGTCTGTCTGTCTGTCTGTGTCTTGTCTCTTTCTTTCCATCTCCGATTGTCCTTACACTTCATCCCCTTCTAAGTAATTTTCTTGTTTTTCTGCCTCTTTGAGACAGTCAGACAGATGGCATACCTAATCTTCTTCAATCCCCTGTTCCGTTTTTCGTTCTTTCTCTCTCTGTGTCTCTGTCTGTCTGTCTGTCTCTCTCTCTCTCTCTGTGTCTGCCTGCCTGCCTGCTTCTCCCCCTCCCCCCCCCTCCCCCGTCTGTTTCTCTCCAGTTTCGGTCTCTGTCTCCCTCTCTCTCCTTCCCCCTCTCTTTCCCTCTCTCTCTCTCTCCATCTCCTTATCTCTTTATCTATCTCTTTATTTCTCTCTCCACGTATCTCTCTTTTTGTGTGTCTCTCTTTTATCTGTCAATCTGAAACATACACACACACTTACACACACACACACACACACACACACACACACACACACACACACACACACACACACACACACACACAAATACATCCCCCTACCCCCACTCATATGGAAAAGTGTGTTTACGTGTACAAAACCTAAGCCTCTGAGAACCGAACCATTTTCACAAACTCAAAGCTGGAAAAGACCAAGACCAACCCCTCCCCCAAAATCCTCAGCCATTCAGTTTGAAACGGACAGCTTTGGTAAATGCACCTGTAAGAAACGCCCTGAACATCGACCAGAACAACTGGGAATTAACAGACCCTCGAACGGTCACCCTGGAGACAGACTGTGTGTGCAGAAAGGTCTCTCCAAGTTCGAAGAAGAGACACTTACTCAGCATGCAGCACGAGACAAAAGAGAATGAAAGAAAAGCTGCAGATCAGGCAGACAGACCAGCTTCAGGCAGACTTCATCTGCGCCCTCTGCCATAGTAGGGACTGTCATTCCCGTGTCGGACTGGCCAGCCACATCTGACACTGTAGGCCTACCAGAATTAACACTTAGGCAAGAGCGCAACTCCA
>CM060332.1:37079323-37081823 GCA_030674155.1 Stramonita haemastoma
AAAAGACCAACCAACAAACAAAAAACCCCAACTAAATTACTACGTACGTGATTTTGCCCAGATATCAGCACAAGCTTTCGTGTGGATTAAATGGGATATAAGTGTGATGGACATTTTAATATAATGGGAAAGAGATGAAATGTAGATTATAGGAAATAAAAGGGAAAGGTAATAAAGAGGAAAAAGATGCCGAAAAGGAGGGAAAAAACATAATTATATAAAAGACAATAGAAATGATGACAAGAACAGATAACACAGTGATTTCACTCACAAATTAAACATCATTATCAGAAAAGAGACATAATAAAATTATGGATTTTTTGGGTATTAAGACTGGAATAAAACCGGAAGAGGCAGTAGGAGAAATATAACCAAATGGGTTAAGTATCTTACAAAACCGGTGCATACATGTGTACATAGATACATGCATGTGAGGCTTTGTGCATGCGTTCTTGGGTGTGTTTACGTACGTCAGTACGTAGTAGTTTTAAGTCAATCAGTCAGTCAGTTAGTCATCAGGCAGTCAACAGTGAACCATTTTATAAACAACCGTACAGGAGTGTGTGTGTGTGTGTGTGTACGTATGTCCGTATGTATGTACGGATGTACGTATGCACGTACGTATGTACGTACGGATGTACGTATGCACGTACGTATGTACGTACGTATGTACGTATGTATGTATGTATGTCTGCATGTGTGTCTTTGATTTTACGTCTGTACACTTAAAGTGATATTAGACGAGGGATGAGGTTGGGGTGGGGGGGGGGGGGGGGGTGGGGGGTGGGGGCAATAAAGAGATAAGGGTTTTTTAAAAAGTGCGTTGGTAACTGTGTACATAAGAAGACTGATTACAAAAATATATAACAAGAATGTTGCAAAAGATGGCATAAGAAATGCAAATAATAACAAAAACAATCGAACAATAGAGAACTTTAAAATCTGAAACTGTAAGATGAACAATTGCAAACTACATGTAAAGGCTGCCATGAATAAAGCAAAAAGTACATTGCCACAGTAGGGTGTTATAATTTCACAATCTTCACATTAGTACTTTATAAAAAAGAGAATACTGGGGATCGCATCAGAGACAATGCTATCTCACTCAGTAACTTTGGATTGATTAACACTTCTTGCAGTGACTTATCTTGAAATGGTGGTAGGAACTTTTTTAAACCTTGACAATGATACAAAACATGAACATTGGAAAGTTTTTCACCGCATATACATTTTACATTTTTGGCAAATTTTGCTCGAAATGCATTTAATTTCAATCTGTGGATTAGAGAAACAATATTTCTAGTACTGGATTTTTGAAAGCCGTACTGAGTACAAAGGAAGTTCTCAATATCAAGAACTGAACAAGTATGCTGGGAATAGCCAGCCTCTTCATGTTTCTTTTTTACATGTTTCCAGCAAACACTTTGAAGCAAAGCATAACCCTCATGAAGAGAAAGAGGAATGTCTAAAACATTTGAACAGCTAGAATGTTTTGCTGCCTTTTTGGCTGCTTTGTCAACCTTTTCATTGAAATAAAGACCACAGTGAGATGGAACCCAGCAGAAAGTGATATTCGAACCCCTCAGAATGAGAAAATGTATCAAAAAATTAATTTCAGTAATGAGATTCTGCCTAACCATTGATGTAGACAGTGTAATGCAGATTTAGAATCAACGCAAAACAAAATCTGCAAAACAGTATTTGGAAAATCAAGCAGAAAGTACAAAGCCATCAAAATAGCGGTAAGTTCAGCAGTAAAGATGGAATGATTTTTGCCAATATGATAGGACTTTTCAACTTTCAGAGCTGGAATGATAAATGCTGCCCCCGCTTCCTTATTTTCAAGAAGGGACCCATCAGTGTATATCTTAAGATGAGAAGGGTATGTATCTTCTAAGTGTGCATTTGTGTAAGAGCAAAGAATAATCGCATTTTCTTCTTTTTTTAATGAGAGATGGTTGATATCAAAGTGTGCTTTCTGAAGTTCCCATTTTGGAACAGGTGTTAAAATAGCGGTGGATTTTTGCCAATCTTTAGGATTAATGGTTGCCTCTTTAAGAAGATTGGAAGTATATGTGCCAATTGAAGAAAGAGAAGATATATTTTTAGCTCTGTTTGGAAAGTCTAAGTCAGATCTAATTGAAATTTCCGATGTAATATTGTTTTTATTGCAATAAAGTAATAGCACAAGCTAAGCTTCAGCACTGGTCAACCTTTTGTAAAAATGACATATTAGGCTCAAAAGATCAACAAAAGTTATGGAAAAAACTGAAAGAGATGAAAAACGGTATACATTTACCAGATTATCCCATAAAATTAGAGAAAAAGGAATTCCTTTTTCTCTCTCTTTTTATGCATACATACATAAAGAAATTTCATTGTCTTTATGTATGTATGCATTTGTCCGTGTGTTGTGCGTGTGTGCGTGCGTGCGTGCGTGCGTGCGTGCGTGCGTGCGTGCGTGCGTGCGTGCGTGCGTGCGTGCGTGCGTGTGTGTGTG
>CM060332.1:37091823-37136823 GCA_030674155.1 Stramonita haemastoma
ACAACCAAACACAACCCCACCCCCCCACACCCCACCCCGCAGTCCTATCCTTCCCCTCGCCCCTTTTAAAGCAATAATCACCTCTCCACTTAACAAGGCTGATTCCACCACTCTCATCGCCATTCTTCTCTATAGTAGTACCAGTCTAAATTCTCCCAGCTCACACAGAAAAGACCACACAAGTCGATACCCGCCGCAGTTCTCCACACAGTCCAATACTATCAACGGCCTACAGTAAGACCAGCAGTACCACCGTAGCTTCGGTACAGGAGGAGAAAGGAAGCTGCCTCTCTCTCTCTCTCTGTATAGACCGTGGCTTCTGTAAAAGACACTTGCAGGCCTCACAGTCTGAGGGATGGGATGAAGAAAAGCTTTGAGGAGAGAGGGGCACAGTCGAAGCAGGTGCTTGTTGCTTAGATTGCCCTGGCTGCTGCTAGCTAGCTTCTTTCAGAGAGAGCTGTTCTTAGTTTTGTAAAGGCTGCAAGCTCAACTGGTTTCAGGACACTGAACGGGGACGGAATGACCTGGTGGTTTAGAGTGTCAAGTCAGGTCAAGTCAGGTCAAGTCACCAAGTCAAACTTTTTATTTCTAGATGGTACATGGAGTAAAAAATAAATCTGCTTTATAATTATAATTATCAAGCCAGTGTTGTGCATTGTGCTCGTGATCTGCTGATCTGGGCTCGAATCTCGTTCAAGAGTTTTTTTTTCCTTCTGGAGTTAACATCAGTGCCGATTCCGGGTTCAAATCTCATTCAAGATAATTTTTTTCCCTCTGGAGTTAACATCAGTGCCGACCCCACTCCCCCCAAAAGTCCTTCGGATGAGACCATATAGATACTGAGGTCCCTTGTGCAAACGCATGCGGAACATCTTGCGCACACGTTAGCACCCGTTCTGCTTTCTGGAAGAGTAGGCCCTTGTGTGCCGGTGGTAACAAATGACAAAATTTACAAAATTGCAAACTCCACGGGAAGTGGGTGTGGAAAAGCAGATGATTGCTTATTCCATTATTCTCGAAATAAAAGAATACAAAAAACAGACACAAAAGCTATTTTTACTGCCTTGGTAAATATCAGATATCAGTCTGTTAGCGCAATAATCATCATGTGTCCCATCCCAATATCGAAGAATGAATATCCCCATCAGTGATATCACTAAAATTGGTGTCAACGTAAACTCCGGGATGCAACATGGTACAGAAAACATTCAGAACACGACAGAGATGACTCATTTCCATTAGAAAGAAAACAAACCCAGGTATTTCAGTGCTCGATTTCAATTTAACCTTATGTTTTACATATCTGATAGGGGTAAAAAAACAAGGGAATGATTAACACATTCAAGGGTTTGGGTAGGCATGCACACACACACACACATACACACACACACACACACACACACACACACACACACACACACACACACACACACACAGAGGAGACAGACAGAGACAGACAGAGAGACAAAGGGAGAGAGATAGAGAGAGAGAGAGATAGAAAGAAAGAGAAAGACAGAGAGAGAGACAGAGAGAGAGACAGAAAGAGACAAAGACAGAGAGAGAGACAGAGATAGAGACAGACAGAGACAGAAAGAGACAGACAGACAGAGAGGGAGGGAGGTATTATGATAGACAGACTGTAGATTCCCTACCCCTCACAATCAAAGCCATGCAGCACAAATCGAACACACATAGATCTAGACAGTCCTGCATCAACAACTGTGTGTAGGATCATTTGCCTCAGGGAAAAACAAGGTAAGACATCAAAGAGACTCCAGCAAGCAATGGAAAAAAGCCACAAGAACAGACACGTACACAGACAGAAAAAAAAGCTTATCAACTTGATGATGAAAAAAAGAAACCAGCACTATTCAGATTATACAAAAGCAGACCAAAAAGACCACAAACAAGCAAAAAGCCCACAAAGGTTACAAGGCTTATGCTTGTGCAGAAGGAGAGACATGTTTCCCCTCATCAACTTTACGAATTGGTTTTACAGCATCAACCGAATATTGATAACAAGCGTTAGGAATATTGGCAAAATCAGTACAATCACTGCCACTAGCGTGACTACTGCCAACTTATAGATTGTGGTATACATTTTTTTCTTTGTATAAATATGTCTATATATACATATAAATATATACATACCTGATATATATCTATATTTCTATATATCTCTCTCTATATATATCTCTGTGTGTGTGTGTGTGCGTGTGTGTGTGTGTGTGTTGCACCTGTGCATGCTCCAAGGGTCATGCCAGAAGACATACACACATGAGCATATGTACGCAAAACGCCTGCGATAGAGACCGCAGGCACATACACAAGTTATATACACCCATACGCACGCGCACACACATTTAGACACATCATCTTCATTATTATTATCATTATTGCATTGCTTTAATGTCAGATTACCTTGAAGTTGTACACACACACGCGTTTATGGCGCGCGCGTGCGCAGACACACACATGTACGCGCGCGTGTCTACACACACACACACACACACAAATAAACACGTTCAAGCGAGCAAGCAAGCACGTAAAAGAGAGAGAGAGAGAGAGAGAGAGAGAGAGAGAGAGAGAGAGAGGAGAGAGAGGAGAGAGAGAGAGAGAGAGAGAGAGAGAGACAGACAGACAGACAGACAGACAGACAGACAGACAGACAGACAGACAGACAGACAGACAGACAGACAGACAGAGACAGACAGACAGAGACAGACAGGCAGGCAGACAGACAGACAGAGACATAGACAGACAGACAGACACACACACACACACACACATATACACACACATACACACACATACACACACGTACACACACACACACACACGCGCGCGCGCGCGCCACGCACACACACAGCGAGATAGGGGAAACTTCCATGATTTTCTTACTACATCTACAAAACTTTTAATTATAGAAACAAGCTAAACTGCCCTATAAAAGATTGAATGACAAGATTGTGGAGAATACACACTACTGCAAGAGCAAAAATGGAGAAAAAATCAAGAGAAAAAAAACGAAATGAGAGAAGAACAAAAAAAAGAGATGATAAAAGTGCAGGGGTAGGGCTTGGCAGCTTAATCGAATTGTAATGAACAGATGAAAACAGATACATGACAACGAGATGGAAGTGTGTTTTATACAGCAAGTAGTTTTGTTTCATAGAACTTTTTTTTTTGCTTCAGGCTAAGTTTCGTAAGTTCAATCATTACATGTTGTTCAATAAAGAAAAAAAAATACTCCTTTAATATGAAGTAGTAGTTATTATATAACAAAGTATATCTCAAAAATATACATGCAACTAAAGCAGAGGTGACAGAACCCTACAGCAGAGTGGTTGAGGATTGTTCGACTTCAATCCCAAGGGATTGGAACCGTGGCGGCGTCTGTTGAATTAAGGGGAGGGATTTTTTTTTACCATTTCCCATGTCAACTTTAAGTGTAGACCTATCATTGCCATCTTTCCTTTCGTGCATATACACACACGGAGAAGCTCAAAATATACACAGTTAAGATCCCAGTATTATTCGGTGGATTAAGGAAACACGAACATAGTCAGGTTACATTCCGGAACTCGGAATGCAGCTACCTTCATGATAGGCAAAAACGATCACTTAAACAGAATTTCACCAATGGTGAACGTCGGAGCTTTAGCTGAGGAACAAAAAAAGGATAAAACAGCCGGCATGTCACAAACAATCTGTGAATATTGTTTGTGTTTTCAGTGCTTGCATAATAAACTGTGGTCCTGTGTACTCTATTCTCTTTTTCTATATATTCTTTTATATCGAGGATAATGGGATAAGCACTCTTGTGCTTTTCTACATCCAGTCCATGTGTGTATGCAGTTTTGTAAACATTGTCATCTGTTCCCACCGGCACACGATAGCCTACTCTTACGAAAAGCGGAACAGGATTTAATGTGTGCGCAAGGTGTTCTGTACAGAAACACGTGTGTAACCCAACAATGCCTCTGGTTTGGTCTGAAGGGGGACACAAGGTCAGACCTCTCTCTGCTTTAATCCATCAATGACACGTAGCTTTCAGATCCTTCTGTTTGACGGGAGAGCTTAAACAGAGGCCCTGTTTGGGGGACAAACACCACACTAAATTGGTCTGAGTGTCGTGTGATGTTGCTCAGCACGTACACGTTTCATGACAGACAGCCCTTTGAGTTGTGTGATATGTGTCTTCCCTACTTTTGTTCTAGGTCTCTCTTCAAAGAACAGTGTGTTGTGTGTGTGTGTGTGTGTGTGTGGTGTGTGTGTGTGTGTGTTGTGTTGTGTTGTGTTGTGTTGTGTTGTGTTGTTGTTGTGTGTGTGTGGTGTTGTTGTGTGTGTTGTGTGTGTGTGTGTGTGTGTGTTGTGTGTGTGTTGTGGTGCTGGTGTGTGTGTGTGTTGTGTTCTGCGCGCGCGCGTCTGTCTATCTGTCTGTTGTCTCCATCTCTGTCTGTCGCTTTGTTTCTTTCTCTCTTTCTGACCAGCAGTCAGCTGAATGGTTTAGAAAAAAGCCCTTGATTTGAGGACAATTGATAATGTTCCGAGGTGACAGCCCCAATATGACCTTTGTTGTCGGCGGTGCTATAAACAACAATATTATCAGTCGAGTTGACCTGGCCACATTTAGAAGAAGGAAGAAAAAGAAAGGCTCAGACAATGGAAAAAAACTTATTTCACTTGTTCAAATTCACCGTTACGAAGGCCTCACAATAAAACTCGAACAAAAAGGATGTTTTTGATACCGCCTAATTTAGAATAAGTTAACTCCTGACCTATCTAAAAAGGAAGGATGGGGGAAGTTTGATTTTTTAAATTCTGATCTTTCAGCTTCAAAGGTCAATTCCTTTCATTAGTATTTATAAAGACGTCAGGAAAGACTATAGTTAGTGGATAGAAAACTAAATAAGAATATAACGAGATTTGACACAAAAATATATACAAAGCAAATCAAACTATAAAAAAGAGGAAAACTTTCAACAGAGCAAATGAACCAGACACACAAAAATCAAAACCCCAAAGTGTCCAACAACAACAAGAAATGCACGGAGCAACATGCCTCCAGGGGATGTTTGAGGACATGATCAAAGGGAATCCCGGCTGTAGCAGGGAAAAGAGAAGGACACAGAATGAAGCAGAGACAAAGGCAGAGAGAGAGAGAGAGAGAGAGAGAGAGAGCAGCATTGAGGTAGCTAGCTACATGGCACACAGACAACCTCAACACCAATACACTAGCACACAAAGAGAAGAAAAGAAAGAGAAAACTAGAAGACACAGACTGTGGACTTGTAAGCCGATAGAGCAAAAGAGACTGACTTTTTACAAGCTGCTGTGGCTGATGATATTCATGCATGGTTGGCTAGTATGTGTATGTATGTATGTATGTATGTATGTATGTATGTATGTATGTATGTATGTATGTATGTATGTAATGGATGGAAAGGATGGATGGTGGTGTGTGTATGTTTGTATGTATGTAATTGTATGTAATTGTATGTATGTATGTATGTATGTATGTATGTATGTATGTATGTAATGTATGTATGTATGTATGTATGTGTGTATGTGTATGTGTGTATGTGTGTGTGTATGTGTGTATGTGTGTATGTGTGTCTGTATGTATGTGTGTATGTGTGTATGTGTGTATGTATGTATGTATGTATGTATGTATGTATGTATGTATGTATGCATGTATGTATGTATGTATGTATGTATGTATGTATGTAGGTATGTATGTATGTATGTATGTATGTATGTATGTATGTATGTATGTAGTGTTGTGTGTGTGTGTGTAGATTCAGATTCAGATTCAGAATATTTATTGCCATTTAGTCATGCAGACCTATTTGACACAACAAAACAAACATCAGTTTTAATTATCTTTCTGCCCAAATGATGTCCACTAAAAACGTGTTGCATTCTACTTTTCTTTGTCTCGTTTCTCCATACATTCATTCACATATCTAATGATATCTGTATATGTGTATGTGTGTATTCTTCTTCTTCTTCTTCTCATTGGTTTGATGTCCGTTCACTACAAGGTGATTTAGACAATGGTACATTCACGTTAGCCTAAGGATGCACTGAAAAGGGGATTGGGGAAAAGGTGAAAGGATAAAGAATGTAATGAAAGATGATAAGTTTATACAATTTCATTTATAGTGTATGTGTGTATGTATGTGTGTATGTGTGTGTATGTGTGTGTATGTGTGTGTATGTGTGTGTCTGTGTGTGTCTGTGTGTGTCTGTGTGTGTATTGTGTGTGTATATGTATGTGTGTGTGTATGTATGTGTGTATTGTATGTGTGTATGTATGTGTGTATGTATGTATGTGTGTATGTATGTGTGTGTATGTATGTGTGTGTATGTATGTGTGTATATTGGGTATGTATGTATGTATGTATGTATGTATGTTATGTATGTATGTATGTATGTATGTATGTATGTATGTATGTATGTATGTATGTATGTATGTATGTATGTATGTATGTATGTATGTATGAGTAGATCTATGTGTGTATGTACGTACCTACGTATGTGCGTATTTATGCATACTGGAGCATTGTATTCTGTATCTCTGCCAGAAGACAAATCCTACTTCACCGAATAAATACTTCTATTTCCTGCCTTAACCTATTGCCACCCTGTTAATGCTAAGCTAACAAAATAGGTCAAGAACCCCTCTCCACCCCCCATCCCTCATTACAAAAGTGAATATCTCTGTCAGTGGTATCACTAAACTGAGTGAGGTGGGGACGTGAATACCTGAATAGAAAAGGGACAAAGAAATTCAGGGCACAATCGAGTGGCCCTGTTTTTAATAGAGAAGATCAGTATTTTAGTGACTGGTGTGTCACCTCTTGTCTTCCATGGGTGAGGTGGAGAAGAAAAAAGCAGATTTACACATTCAGGGGGGGACAAATTGAATAATTGATTTGGTTAAAGTCTATACGTTCTTTCTGGTATGCTGGTGCCCTCACAATAAATACATAAACTAACATAACAAAAACAATTTTACTGATCTGACAGTGTTTGTTTTCCGGAACAAAATTATATACCCTTTGGTTTTCAACATCAGTGGTAGATTTTGAAAGGTATTCTAATCAAACTTTTAAAAAGACGGATAGTAAAACAATGAAAAATTGCATTTTGAGAAAGGTGATTTTCTACGAGGTAAAGCTCAACGTTAAATCATAACTTAGAACATAACTCCATCGAAGTAGCATGTTGTGCATTTTTAAATCCAATTCCGAATCTGTGGACTGAAATGCACAGACAAATACCACACACTACAACAAACGTCTCTTGCATACACCAAACGGGAAGACGAACACACACAAACGCAGAACATCTTGCGCACACGTTACATCCTGTTCCGCTTTTCGTAAGAGTAGGCGATCGTGTGCCGGTGGGAGCAGATGACATTTGCAAAACTGCATACACACAGGGACTGGATGTAAAAAAGCACAAGAATGCTTATTCCATTATCCTCGATATAAAAGAATAAATCAAATCAAATCAATCAAATCAAATTCTCTCTCTCTCTCTCTCTCTCTCTCTCCTCTCTCTCTCTCTCTCTCTCTCTCTCCTCCCCTCTCTCTCTCTCCTCTCTCTCTCTCTCTCTCACTCCTGTCTCCGCTTCTCTGTTCTATACCCTCGATTCTCGTTCTCGCTAGTGTCGTAAAGTCGATCGTGTGCCGGTGGGAACAGACGACATTTACAAAACTGCATACACGTGGGGACTGGATTTTAAAAAAAACCATATGATTGCTTATTCCATTATCCTCGATATAAAAGCATAAAATAAAATATAAAAATAAATGTGGGCAGGATTGACTGTGCTAATTCCTGTCCAGTATGAACCGCCTGACCAGCAGGGAGAGTTCTCACACTGGACAGTGAGTGCTGTGTGCCCCATCCCCACTCTCTGCCCTGCTAGGGATAGGTCAATGCTTCACAAATAAAATGAATACACTGCCTACATAAATCCAGGCAGATGGTTGATGCCATCAGACATTATTTACTCTGTGCATTATTGTTTGTATATCATACTGCAGAAACAGAGTGGATTGATGGAGTTAGCATATACAGATTCGGACACTAGTTCGAAATCGTGATATTTTGGCCACCACTCCTTTCTATGATGGGTGTATATTGGATAGATTTAGATTCAGATTTAGATTCAGATTTAGATTCAAATTTAGATTCAGAATTCAGCATTCAACATACTGGGTATGCTGTCTTCCCAGAATTTTGCCAATTGTTGACATATGAATAGCAGCATCATTGCTCTGCGTGACATTTGGCCTTCCGCTTAAAATGGAAATGCAGACATAGACTTCTTATGCATAGAAATATGGAACTTCGCACAGGCAGAGGATAGAGAGGAAAGCAAACACCTATATAAATGCATACATACACTTGTATGCCCATGTGCCGACGTGCACGCGCGCGCGTTCTGACCCGCACGCGCGCGCGTGCACACACACACACACACACACACACACACACACACACACAAACATTATAATTTGTCTAACATCAATTAATATGAATAGACGTTAAATTAAAGACGAACACACACACACACACACACACACACACGCACGCGCATGCACGCACGCACGCACACACAACACACACACACACACACACGCACGCACGCACGCACGCAGACACGCACAGGTACACCGATAAAGAGACATCTCTATGACTCTAATCAGCATCACTTTGTCAGCATCTTAGTGTTCCTTCCACACGCATCACTATCGGAGAACACGACAGACCTGAAGAGAGGAGGCCAAAGGAACAGAAAGAGCAAAGCAGCCGCTGCACTCACTCTTCACGCAGCCTCCTGCAGAAACCAGACAGGTCAGAGTAGAGGGGCAGAGAGAACACCGATCGCGCGAGTGCAGGCTTCTTGGTCACTTGACTTATGGTAGTTTCTATCATATTTTGAGTTATTGGAAGTAGAAGATAAGCGAGTGAAATATCAGATACACATGCACAGACACAGGTACACAGTTCCACAGACAGACAGACAGACACAGACAACAGACAGACAGACAGACAGACAGACAGCACACACACACACACACACACACACACAGACAGATACAGACAGACAAGAGAGACAGATAGACAGACAGAGAGCGAGAGACAAAGAGAGACAGAGAGAGAGACAGAGAGACAGAGAAAGAGACAGAGAAAGAGACAGAGAAAGAGAGACAGAGAATGAGTCAGAGAATGAGAGTCAGAGAATGAGAGACAGAGAGAGGACTGAGGCAGACTGGAAAGGAAAACGGAAAAAATGAACTGGTCAGATATCAACGAGAAAGGCCAAGAAAGATAGTTATATACAAAGGTATATTACAAGATAGGAGAAAAAAAGACAAAAGGTATCCCAAACAGAGAAGTTTTTCATATACAATCAAATAATTATCTCGACATTCATCTCCATCCATGTCCCTGTTTTCATCAAAATTCTCATCGATTCGCTCTTCATTCCCATAAAATAACATTGAAAGGCATTCACTACAAACTGGAAACCAAACCCCAGTTGTAAAGCCAACAAACAAACGAGCAAACACGAAGCAAGAAATCTACAGAAGATCAAACAATAACTATCCAGCGACTGTCATCCCCCTCATCCCCCCCCCCCCCCCCCCCCCCCAACGAAATGTGTAGGATTGCTTGCCCCATGAGACTTCAGATACGTAATCAAAGAGACTAGTTGATGACAAAGACCAACAAAAATCACCTACACAACACAGACAGTATACTAATAATGAATGACAAAATAAAGGAACTAACGAGCCAAAAATACAAAGAAAATAAGAACAGAAAAACACTATACTTCACATTTGTCAAAGCAAGAAGTGCACCTATTTTGTTTTTGAAATGAACTACCTACGGTTCAAATATAGACTAACCACTCCTAAAAATGTGTCAGTTGTTGTTGTTATGCGTTCCCTAGCTTAACATCCTGCAGGTCACCCAGAATGTGCACTCTGACTCACTCATCCCACCTGGGAATCACTGTGAGATTGAAACTGCACACTGAATGAGAAGCTTGCGTATAAGACTGTTTTCAAGATCTTCGCCATTATTATTGGCAGCCATACTCCAACATTAGAGGATAATGCGTCCGTATAGCAAACTCACCAATATAACCGACTCTACTATTTCTTCCACTGTCACTTCTTTCTTTCTTTGTTTCTTTCTCTTTCTGTCTGTCTTTCTTTCTTTCTTTCTTTCTTTCTTTCTTTTCTTTCTTTCTTTCTTTCTTTTTCTTTCTTTCTTTCTTCTTTCTTTCTTTCTTCTTTCTTATCTTTCTTTTCTTTCCTTCCTTTCCCTTTCCTTCTTCTCTTTCTACCTACCTACCTACCTACCTACCTACCTACCTACCTACCTACCTTTCTTTGTTCTTTCCTTCTTCTCTCTCTCTCTCTCTCCTCTCTACTCTCTCCTCTCTCTCTCTCCTCTCCTCTCTCATCTCTCTCTCTTCTTCTTTCTTTCATTCTTTCTTTCTTTCTTTCTATCCCTTTTCCAGCAGCTGGTATCATTACTAGTCAATCATGGTTGCATGTATGTGCACATATGCACCAACACGCGATTGAGCATGTGCCCGCAAACATACCTGAGGGCACGCAAGAGTATGGCCACGTTCATGAGCGCGCGCGCGACACACACACACACACACACACACACACACACACACACACACACACACAACACACACACCACAAACACACACACACACACACACACACACACACAACAAACACACCACAAACACACCACAAAACACACACACACACAAACACACCACACAAACACACAAACACACACACATACATTCACACATATACACACACACACCCCTACCCCCCCCCCCCCCACACCACACACACACACAAACACACACACACAACACACACACAACACACACACACACACACACACACACAAAACCACACACACATACACACACACACTCAAACTCAAGGAAAAAAACAAGAAAGAAAGAGACAGAGAGATGGACAGCGGAATTCCCGGCAGGTATTTGCAACGCAGAAACAATCATAACTTTCTCTCAATGTCCTGCAGCTTGTCAAAAAAAAAAAAAACAGCAACAACAAAAAAGAAGACAAACTGCCATACAGAAGATTGACTGAATACAGAGTACATAATTATAATGCAGGAGAAAATAAAGCAACACGGTGGGGAAAGGAGAGGAGACAGAATTCAGGAGAAAAAAAAATGATAAAGGCGAGGACAGTGGCTGAATGCTGTCACATGCAGCACATGAACTGCTTATAAACAGAAAATACACGAGACGAAAAAAAAGAGAAATTTGTATAACAAAAACACGCACATGTACATACATATACATAAACACAGACACACATACACGCTCACACATATATACACACACATACACGCTCACACACACACACACACCACACACCACACACACACACACACACACACACACACACACACACACACACACACACACACACACACACACACACACACACACACACACACACACACACACGTATGACTTTTCCAGTACTAAGTTCTGAGTGACAAAACCACAAGAAAATTCTCTTCATTAATTTTCCCCTCCAAACCTTGTCTACAGGATACACAGAAGAAGGGGACGGGAGAGCCTAATGGTCAGAGCATTACGCTTGTAATTTGACGACCCGAGTTCGATTCCCGTTCGAGGGGATTTTCCCCCTGGAGTTAACATTAGTGCTGACTCCACTCTCCCCAAAGTCTTTCGGATGAGACTGTAAACCGAGGCCCCGTGTCCGAACGCACGCAGAACATCTTGCGCACAACGTTAAATTCTGTTCCACTTTTTGTAAGAGTAGGCCATTGTGTTCCGGTGGGAACAGATGACAATATTTACAGAACTGCATTCACACGAGGACTGGATATAAAAAAGCACATGAGTGCTTATCCATTATCCTCGATATAAAATGATCTTTCACAGTGCACAAACCACCAAAAACACAACAATGGCAGTAAACAGAGAGATTTTGCTCGCTGTCAAATCATACAAAACTTATATTCAATCAATCATAAAAACCAGTTATCCCAGGCTAAAATCTTCGACAGTTATCACGATTTCAAGATTCAAGACTTTTTTTTTATCGAGACAAGCAAAGTGCCAGAGCTTTTGTTAGCAGCTTTTCATAGATAGGTGTTTGTCATTTTTATTCATTATATGCTCAAAGCGAATCAATCTATATGCTCCATTAAAACACGAGGGGGGGGGGGGGGAGTTTCAAGAAGTCGAAGTATGGTGCCTATATAGCAAAGCATTTGAAAACAACCGTACCAGTGCGTACTTTCAGTCTTTCTTCTCTTTGATGAGTGAGACAGGGTACATAATTATTCTTGGGTAACCCTCAGGATGATTAAAACTGGGAATGCTTATTTTTATATATATTTTTATTTTTATTTATTTATTTATTTATTTATTATTTATTTATTCATTTATATCGAGGATAATGGAATAAGCACTCGTGTGCTTTTTTTCATCCAGTCTCTATGTGTATGCAGTTTTGTAAATATTGTCATCTGTTCCCACCGTTGCTCAACAACAACGTACCTATCAATCATCCAGCAGTCAAATCTATCCACATACTAAGCAATTGATTAAAACAAGAGGAGGATGGCAATTATTACAATCAAAGGCAGTCTTTATGACCAAGGCAAAGTCTCATCCTGAAGGTACCATCACATCTTTTTCTAAGACCAAGAGCGCTGTCTGTCACTAGCTCTATGATTCCCGTACTCCCATCACAGACCGATATATCAGTCATCCATCAACACAGACGCTGTGTGTACACAATGATCCGGCTTACGGGGTGGCCGGAATGGCCGGAAACTCGAACCTCTTGACCTAATGCACCAATGACCAGGCTTGCACACGTAGCCGCCATTATCCTGCCCACGATATCCTGGTCAGCTGAAGAGAGGCCCTGTTTGGGGTATGGGGGGACACACGCTGTAATAAAGGATTGATGCTGTTATTCTCCCAGGATCTACAGCGCATCTATATTCCTGATGGACCCCTTTTTTTGTTCTGTACAGTTTTGTCCGCTATGGGTTTTCTTCTCCTCCTCCTCCTTCTTCTTCACCCTTTTCTCGCCCTCTCTTTTTGTTAGGACACGTTAACTGTGTTTTTTTTCTGTGCTGCCTTTTGTGTGTGTGTGTATGGCTATCTGTCTGGGTGCCTGTGTGGTGTGTGGTGTGTTGTCGGTGTGTCTGCTGTTGTGTGTGTGTGTGAGTGGTTGTCTGTTGTCTGTCTTGTGGCTGTCTGTCTGTCTGTCTGTCTGTCTGTCTGTTGTCTCTGTCTGTCTGTTCTGTCTGTCTGTCTGTCTCTCTCTGTCGTCGTCTTCTTTTGTCGTCTCGTCTCTTGTCTCTCTCTCTGCTTCTCTCTCTCTCTCTCTCTCTCTCTCTCTCTCTCTCTCTCCTCGGCTTACGGTTTGATTTGTTTTTATTTATTTTTTGATCCGATTTTGTTTGATTTGTTTGTTTTGATTTGATTTGTTTTTTGAGTTGTTTTTCTGAAGAAGCCTGACAGTTATTTTGACTGACTTACTATATTATTGTGTGTTAAATGTAAAGTTATTTGATTTTACTCCTTAACCCATTTCATTTGTTCTTCTGAAGAAGGCTAACAGTTACCTTGACTGAGTTATCATATTTATTGTGTGTTATATGCAAAGTGATTTTGATTCTACTCTTTAATTCATTTCATCCCCTACCCCCAATCAATTACTTATACTCCCCCCCTTATTAGTAAACTTTCAACATATTTTCATTTTCCCCATTCACCAAATAAGGCAAATTTTACAACACATTATTAATTCTCACCAAAGTACCTATAGCAGATGCATCCAAGACATAATACCTGGCCCTCCAAGGATGGCTTACGAATTTGCCATCTAAACATAAACCATGCAATTAACAAAATTGAAGATATATCAACACTCATCACAAATCAAGGTAAACCATTTCACATACTAGGGCTTTCTGAGTCAAGGCTCTCAGAACATATAATGGACACTGACATACACATACCAGGTTATAAAATCTTGCGAAAAGATCCACATAAGCCAAAAGAAACAGGTGTGTTAGTATTATATTAGTGAATCTGTAACATTCAAACGTCTCCCTGACCTAGAACGTCATGAAATAGAATCTATCTGGATTGAAGTTTCAGTGAAAGGTACACGGCCTGTTGTAATAGGGTTCTGTTACAGGAATCCAACAGAAAGAACAAATTGGATAGACAAATTCGACTCCATGATGAATAAAGTCCTACTTGAATGTCAGGAACTAATCTTACTGGGTGACTTCAATATTGACCTTACTAAAGTACATAATCAATGGACCCAAGTTACGAATTCCTTCAATCTTCACCAATTAGTTAAATCTCCCACGAGAGTCACATCAAATTCAAGCACACTAATTGACCATATCTATGTATCAAACCCCGAAAACATCACAGAAACATGTGTCCCTGTCTATAACTGCAGCGACCACTACCCAGTCTGTGCCACTTGGTCAAAAAAAAGAACAAAAATTCCCAAACCTGGCCATAAAACTATAACCTATCGTTCTTTTGCAAAGTTTAATGAACAACATTTTCTCCAAGAACTATGTAACTCCACGCTGTCGGAAACATTCAACATTGCTGATCCAGACTTACCTATTGAGTTCTGGTTAAAGACATTCACTGAAATCTATAACAAACATGCCCCACTAAAAACCATTAGGATCAAACACGTTGCCAAACCACCTTGGCTCACAAAGGAACTAGAGGAAGCATGTTATCTAAGAGATTTTCTAAAAGAACACAAATATTATGAGGAGTCCAAAAAATTAAGAAACGCCATAATCTCACAAAAACGGCGTGAAAAAAAGAAATATTTTCAAGACTTACTATCTTCCAAACAAAATTCAAAGACTGTATGGCGAGCAATAAATCAAATAACAAATCAATCATCTTCCAAATCAAATATAATCAAAGACATCTCTGCTGAAAAACTTAACAACCACTTCATCAATGTTTCTTCTAACGTAATTAGCAATGATAACTCAAAATCCAATGACCTCAATAAATTAAAACAATACTGCCAAGAAAAGCATATACCTTCAAAACTTCACTTACCATTCATGTCTGTTTCAGAGGTCTATAACTATCTGACTCACCTCAAACAATCCAGAACGCGTGGTCTTGATGGAATAGACAGCAAAATATTAAAATTATCAGCTCCAGTTATCACAGACACCCTAACATATATATACAACCTTTGCCTTGATAAGAACTACTTCCCCAACGCCTTCAAATGTGCTAAAGTGATCCCCATCTACAAGTCAGGTGATACTTCAGATCCTTCAAACTATAGACCAATCTCTATTATACCTATCCTTTCAAAACCCCTGGAAAAACATATGAATAAACATTTACTCCATCATATAGAAACCAATAACTTACTTCATCCTAATCAGTCTGGATTTAGACAAAAGCACTCGTGCCATACAGCACTAACCAGTCTTGTTGACAACTGGCTATCAAACATTAATGACAATAAATTTTGTGGACGTATTATTTGTTGATTTCAAAAAAGCATTTGATACAATTGACCACAAACTTCTCCTTAAAAAGCTAGAACTGTATAACATTTCTACAAAAACCCTAGGACTACTAGATTCCTATCTTACATACAGGCAACAGTGTGTTTCAATAACTACATCAACATCCAAACTAAAAAACCATTCATTATGGATTACCACAGGGATCCATATTGGGACCAATTCTCTTCTCATTATACATAAATGACCTTCCTCTACATATCAATTCCAAATGTGAACTATTTGCTGATGACACAACCATACATACGAGCCATAACAACATTGATTATCTTGCAACCATACTACAAAAAAGCGCTGACAAACTTGTCAAATGGACAGAGCAAAACCACATGTCTATTCATCCCCAAAAAACAAAATGCATGCTTATCACCACCAGTCAAAAGCGACAAAATTTATCACATAAACTGTTTTAAAATTTACATAAAAAAGGAAGCAACTGAACAAACCTCTCACCACAAAGTACTAGGAGTGACAATCGATGAAAATCTCAGCTGGTTCTACCACATATCTCATCTATGCAAATATTTGTCCCAAAAAGTCTACCAGTTGACTAAAATCAAACATTTTCTTGACTTCCATTCAAGGAAACTGTTCTTCAAGCTTATATACAATCCTCAATAGACTATGCAGCAACCCTGTGGGATTCTGCCAGTGCAAATACCATGAAACCGATACTTAGTCTGTATAAACGTGGTCTTAAACTGGTCCTTTTGAAGAAAACAACCTTGCTAGAAGTAGACTATACTCAGTTAAATATTCTCCCCCTACACCAACGACTAAAATATAACAAAGGCATCATGATGTCTAAGATAATGACAGGAAATGTCCCCACATCCTTAAAAGATAAATTCCCAATAAATCATTCCAGAAGTATGGAAAAGCCAAGTGTCCCAATCCCAAGAATAGACCTGTTTAAATCTAGTTTACTATACTCAGGCCCTACACCGTGGAACTCCCTTCCTGATTCAATTAAACAGCACCAATCATTAACAACCTTCAAAAATTACCTTCTAAACCACTTGATGCATTAAAAACAACAAACCACACTCCCCCCCTCCCCCCCTCTCTACCACTGTGTGTGTACATGGGTGTGGATGTGTGTATGTGTGTAATTCTTATCTGTGTGTCTGTATGTCTGTATGTGAGAGTATGTGAGTATGTGGAAATCATTATCCAATTTCTAAAAATGTTTTGCTAATTTTATAAACATCTGGGATGGTTTTTTTTTTTTTTTGTTTTTTTTAGTTGTTTTTTTGTTTTTTTTTTTGTTTTTTGTTGTTTTTTTGTATAGTATTCTCCCCCGCCCCCTTCAAATAAGAATATCATTTATTTTTTCCCCCTTTTATCCAAATGTATGATTTAAATGACTTGTATAACTTTAGACATATGGACGTAGACTGATGTTTCAGCTGTTTATTATAATGATCTCCTGCTGGCTCTTTGTTTATTAGCGGTTTTGTTGTTGTTGTTGCTTTTGTTGTTGTTTTTTTTGGGGGGGTTGTTTTTTTTTTTTTTTTGTTTGTTGGTTTCTTTGTTTGTTTGTTTGGGTTTTGTTTTTTTTTGTTTTGTTTTTGTTTGTTTGTTTTTTGTTTGTTCATTTGTTTGTTTGTTTGTTTGTTCTGGTTTTTTTTTTCGTTTCTTTTCTTCTTCTTTAATAATCCAAATTATTTTGTTGTGACTTCTGATTTTCTCTTCTGAATGAGTGCACCTTTCTCACCTTATTATATGTAGTGTACTGTCGCATTTCTCTTACCTTATTATATGCAGTGTACTTATTTCTGTATGTTGTTTGGTACTGCGTATAGTTTTATTGTTTAATATCTTTTATTTTGATGTTATCCCTGAAAAGGGCGGGGAGTGGGTGTAAAAAAGCACATGTGTGCTTATCTATTATCCTCGAATAAAAGAATTTGCCTTGCCTTGCCTTGTTGCCTTGTCTCCCCTTCGTGTACATAGCTTCTCTGATGTTATAAAGCCTGACTCATTTCCACAACTGACATACACTGTGCTAGCCTGATGAGAACACGCCTGCCTCTAAACCGTTCTAAAAAGTAACATCATGTCCACCCTCTCAAGCAGACCATTATTGCTCAGTCCAAAACTATCATTCACTAAAAAAAAGACAAAAATACCACGTTTTACCAGTTCCTCTTTTGTAATGGAAACAGGCCTGTGGGAAGACATTGTAAAGGAATGGCATCATTCCAGTAAAACCCGACACTTGCGTTCTCATCATTATTCTCTACAGTGCCTCTTACTGAGCTAAGAAAAAAAGGACTAAAGGTCGACACCAGACGTTATTCACAAATGTGAATACAAATTGATGGCCTAAGAAAGAACACCCATGCTCTCAGTAACCCCCCCCCCCCCACACACACACACACACACCCTCCAAAAACTGCCAGTCTTTCTACAGAATCAGGAATAGACTGAAGCTTTTGGGGGAGGACTGTCAGACCTATCAGTCTGATTGACAGACTGACAGACATTCTCCAGTGAAGACATTCAAAGCGGCTGCTGGGATCAGGTGACTGGTTCAACGAGAACTTGCTCTCATTTTTTGTGAAGGTCGAGAGTTCAATTCTTATCTACCACACACACGACATTGCCATTGTCCCTTCCATGCCCGTCATATCAGTGTCGATCTCTGAGTGTAGTTCTGCCCAGGTCTCCTCAACTTCAGAGTTCTACAGGATCATTAACCCTGTAGGTGGTACTACTCGACTGAGGGTTGACAATGGATGTCAGATGGAAATGAGAAAAGGGAGTCTCTCTCTCTCTCTCTCTCTCTCTCTCTCTCTCTCTCTCTCTCTCTCTCTCTCTCTCTCTCTCTCTCTCTCTCTCTCTCTCTCTCTCTCTCTCTCTCTCCCTCTCTCTCTTTCTCCCTCTCCTCCCTCTCTCTCTTTCTCCCTCCCTCCCTCCTCTTTCTCCCTCCCTCCCTCTCTCTTTCCCCTCCCTCCCCCCTCTCTCTCCCTCTCTCTCTCCTCCTCCTCTCTCTCTCTCTCTCTCTCTCTCTCTCTCTCTCTCTCGACCTTCTCAAGTCACTTGACTAGACTTAATTGTGTTATAGAGACTGCATAGATAAAAGTGTGTTTCAGCGGCTTGGTTTTCAATGTACTCCTCTATGTCACACAGGGAGGATGGAAAAGGAAGAATTCTGCCACTGTAGGTGTCTACTTCAGTAGGCTTTAAATAGTTAAGCCTTTTCACTGTGGCGGAGTTTAGACTCTCAATTCACCAATGCAAAAATAACGAAAGAAGTAGTGCAGAAGTACTGAAAAATCAGTGATTAAATGAAACCCATCCAAAATTTTACAACACTTAATTCAGAAGCAGATTTTGTTGATTCGATATGGCCATTGGTGCATTACACTATGTCAAATGACTATTATTCTGATGTATCAAATTTAGTGCTAAATGTACACCTCAAAAGTTCAATGTAGAATATACATTAAACTATGTATCAGACACCAAAAGAGAGAGAGAGAGAGAAGAGAAAGAGAGAGAGAGAGAGAGAGAGAGAGAGAGAGAGAGAGAGAGAGAGAGAGAGAGAGAGAGAAAAAGGACAGAGAGAGGAAGAGAGAGAGGAAGAGGAGGACGAGAGGGGGAAAGAGAGGGTGAGAGAGAGGGGGAGAGAAACAGACTGATAGACAGGAACACAGAGAGACAGTCTGGCAGGCAGACAGACAGAGGGGGAGAGACAAAAGAGAGAGAGGAGAGAGAAGAGAGAGAGAGAGAGAGAGAGAGAGAGAGAGAGGGAGAGAGAGAAGACAGACAGAGAGACAACAGACAGACAGACAGACAGACAGACAGACAGACAGACAGACAGGACAGACAGACAGAGTGTTTGTTTAAAAACAGAAAATGTTGCAGAATCCCGCCATTTTGTTTTTGCCAGACATCTCCAAATTCATTAGCAGAAAGCAGTTGCTTAACATGAAGTACCCATGTCTTTTTTCATGAGATAGAGAGAGAGACAGAGACAGAGAGAGGGAAAGAGAGACAGACAGAAAAGAGAAGAGAAAGGGCCCTCAAGCTCCATCCCCATCAAAAATGAAAAAAGAAACTAATAACACAAACAGAAAGACATTTTCATTCCAGATACGCCAGCAAGCTATAAAGACTTTTTTTTTTAACAAAGGACAGCTGGTTTTATACAGGAAAGCTACAGCTCATATATTGCCCATCTCTATTTTTTTAACCACGTTCTAATTTCACAAGTATTTCATTTTCCCCCATCTAATTTCACAAGTATTTCATTTTTCTACATCTTCAATGTTTGCAGTTTCTTATCCTGTCAGTATTTTACTCGTTCTTTTATTTTTCATCTACTTCCTTCCTATCTTGCTTTCATTCCTGCGTTGTTTTCTGGGAGCAGTTTTGCATCTTAGCTTTGTGGTGTCGGTCACTAAATATTGTGCGAGACAGACAGAAAGGTGTTCAAGACTCTCTCTCTCTCTCTCTCTCTCTCTCTCTCTCTCTCTCTCTCTCTCTCTCTCTCTCTCTCTCTCTCTCTCTCTCTCTCTCTCTCTTGCTGTTTAAAATCTCATGCACAGAGCCAGTATGTTTGACCATGATCGCTGGATTAGTGAAGAAGGAGAATGCAAACGTCGTCGGCACAGATATATTTGATACAATTATTCCACATCCTTCTTCTGCCGTATATTATGACATTCATAACAGGCACACACACACCACACACACAACACACACAACACACACACCCCCACACACACACACACACACACACACCACACACACACCACACACAAAACACACACACACACATGCACACAAGCACATCACATACAAGCATTAAGTATGCACAATATGCACAGTTTTCTTAAACGTGTCTTGTCCTTAGCACCTAACTCGTACAACTTACAAAGGCAATTAAGACTCATCCTCAGCACTATTTTAATCAGTAACAGACACATTATTGAAGAGTCAACCCCACACGGACACCGTGTTGTGTGAAAAACATCAACCACAAGAAGAAGAAGAAGAAAGAAGAAGAAGAAGAAGAAGAAGAAGAAGAAGAAGAGAAGAAGAGAAGAGGAAGAAGAAGAGGAAAGAAGAAGACAAAGAAGAAGAAGAAGAAGAACAACAAATAAAGAAAATGCATTGAAAACATCAGATAACGAAACACATACACCTCAAACAAGTTCAACCAATAAACGACAAACTATCACCAACACAAATACACACGCATCGCACGCACGACTCACGAACCACCACACACACACACACACACACACACACACACACACACACACACACACACACACAACACACACACGCACACACATACCACACACACACAACACACACACACACTACACACACACACACACACACACACACACACACACACACACACACACACACACACACACAACACACACACAAAAACAAACACAATAAAAAACACACACAAAACATACTACACTACACTAAACACACACAAACACACACACAAACACACACACACACACACGTAACAAACAAACACACGCACGCACGCACACACCCCCCCACCCCAATACAAAACACAACACATCACAACACACAACACAACACACCAAACCACCCCACACCACACCACAACACCCACTTTTTTTTTCAAACACAGTACTGTCACATTAGAAAACCACAATATTTATTTACCTGTTTGGTGCACGTTGAAGGAGCCGGCATGCCACAGCACATGTAACAGAGCAGAAAGAAAACAGATGTGGTTAGCAACCAATAACCAACTGACATTTTTGAAACAAAAACGAAGGAAAATTACAAAATTAATACCACTGTCAAGTGGATTGGTGGTCTAGAGGTGACGCAGCTTCCTAGAAAACAAACAAAAAAGTATGGGTTTGAAGTGTGTGGTGGTTCGCTGCTCGTTTGGGCCCAAAACTTTTCCCCTTTCCACTAATTGTGAGTCGTGGTCTGGGTGCTGCTAGTATTTTGGATGAGATGACAAACCGAGGTCCCGTGTGTTACACATAATTATTTAGCGCACGTAAAAGAACCCCGCACGGCAATACGGGAATTGTTCCTGGAAAAGTTTGTAGAAAAAAGCCACACTGATAGGTAAGCAAGTATAGTTGCAGACAGGAAAAGATACACAGAGATAGGAACTCCTGCCTCTCACTTTAGTTAGTGAGTCATGATTTAAATAGTTAACTGATTAATTAGTGTATGTGCGTTGTGTTTGTGTGCGCACACACACCGCGCGCGCGTGTGTGTGTGTATGTGTGTGTGTGCATGAGTGTGAAGCGTGTGTACGCGCGTGCGTGCGCGCGCGAGTATGTATGTGTGTGTATGTGTGTGTTGTGTGTGTGTGTGTGTGTGTGTGTGTGTGTGTGTGTGTGTGTGTGTGTGTGTGTTGTGTGTGTGTGTGTGTGTGTGTGTGTGTGGTGTGTGTGTTCGGACATGTTTACAGGGTTCATCTTACTTTCTTTTTGTTCTGTTTCGTTCATTAGGGTATAAACGAGCCTGTTTTGAATCTTTTCACACATACTTTCTCTGTAAACCACACCTCTCCTTTCTCTCTTTCCACTCTCATTAATCATTCCCAGAGAGAGAGAAAAAAAAGACCCCACAATACCACATATCCCTTTCTGTGGTGTGAAAGAGCCTGTCTGTGAGACATTGTAAAGGGATATCATCTTCCCACTGAACTAGACAATTCCATTCTTTTATCTCCCTTCCCTACAGTACCATTCAACGAGCTCATAAAAAAGACTAAAAAGGTCGACACCAGACGTTATTCATAGATTCAAATACAGTCAACGGCCTAAGAAAGACCATACGCAGTCTTGGTAACCCCCAAAAAAAACTGCCCAGTCTTTTAGAGAATCAGGAATAGACTGAAGCTTTGGGGAGGGACTGTCAGACCTATCAGCCCTGATTGATAGACTGACAGACAAGTCTCGAGTGAAGACATTAAAAACCGGCTGCTGAGATCAGGTGACTGGTTCAACGAGAACTGTTCTCATTTTAAGAAGGTCGTAAGTTCAATTCTTAGCTGTCACACGTTCAAATTTGTTATTTGCATTCATTGCCCATATTAATACAATGTGTAAGTCTGGAAATGTGGTATAGGTCTTCTGAACCACTAGATTTCTGCGATGATTGATTACCCCTGTCGGTGACAGTACTGACAGAAGTACTGACAATGAAACTCGAATGGAAGGGGGCAAAAGACGCTCCAGAGTGCAATTGAACAGACCTCGTTAGGTTCACCTTCACCTGCCCTTGTAGACTTGTAGACCATGTTGCTGCAGCCAATTCTCCACATCTCGCAGTTCCAGATTTTCAGGGTGTGTTGTTCCACGGCAAAAGTGTATTTCAGTGACTGTGCTGTATGATTGAGTGTCACAAAAGTGAATAGAAAAAAGAAAACTGACAATGCAAAAGAACGCTACGTGTGGAACTGAGTTGGCGTTGTTTAGCTAGTTTGTCCATTGTCATCTCCTCTCTTTCCTTCGCTCCCTCGGGAGTCATTGGGACACAGGCCCTGTCTCTTGGACAAGTTAAAAGTTGGTAGAGCCCATCCCGCCCCAGTTGTAGATTGCATGCTGGGCAAAAACGGGAACAGTTGGTTTTCTGCACATATAATGAAGACACTGGCAGGTCTGGCAGCGCCCAAAATTCACATAGCGAAATCTGCTGTGACATAAAGTGGTATGAAAATTAATATGATAAAAGAAATAAGAAAAACAATCTGTTTAATCAGCTAGCTGTAAGGGCCGTTAGTCTTGCCACCTCTTAGTTTCTCAGCGCAAATAAGGCAGGATGTAGGGAAGAAGTGAAAGCAGGAAATGAGCGATTGAATCCATCCAGCGATGCTTTCCTTTTTCAGATCAATGGACAACTCTTGCCGAACGGACATTATCTTTTGTAGCACACTTTGACTGACACTGGCGCCAAATTGAGTCCTACAGCTGTTGTTTTTATTTTTTTTTTTAATTCAAAGCAGAAAAGCAGAATACCGGAGAAAACATCATAGTAGAGGCAGAAAGAGGAGAGAGCGGGAGGGAGAGGGGAGAGAGAGAGAGAAGAGAGAGAGAGAGAGAGAGAGAGAGAGAGAGAGAGAGAGAGAGAGAGAGAGAGAGAGAGAGAGAGAGAGAGAAGAATAGAGACAGACAGACAGAAACAGAGAGAAAGAGAAACAGAAACAGAAAGAATACAGATAGACAGACAGACAGACAGACAGACAGACAGACAGACAGATAGAAGATAGATAGATAGATAGATAGACAGACAGGGCAGACAGACGACGACGACAGACAGACAGACAGACAGACAGACAGACAGACAGACAGACAGACAGACAGAAAAGACAGATAGATAGATAGATAGATAGATAGATAGATAGATCAACACACTTGAAACGTCTCCCATGCTCTCGCTAAAAAAATGAGCACATATTTCAAGTAGTAGCAATGAAAAAAACCCCACTCTGAAGCAGCTAAATACCCTCTCAAGGATTCGGGTAGAGACCAAACTGAAAAGCAACTTTGAAAACAAGAGTTGTTCATTTAGTGAAGTTAAAAAATGGCACCATCATATCTATCTTTGAAAGAGTTGAAATGCGGAGTTAATTTTTCCTCATCGTACACTCAGACCGTAACTTTTGTTATCCTTTCAATTTTTTACCTTTCGTAAAGAACTTTCACAAACACGCACACACACACGCATACACACACAAACACACACCACACACACACACACACACACACCCACACACACACACACACACACACACAAACACACACACACACAACACAACACACACAACACACACACACACACACTACACAAACACACTCACACATTCCAGATCATCTTGCGCACACGTTAAATCCTGTTCCGCTTTTTGTAAGAGTAGGCCGTCGTGTGCCGGTGGGAAGAGACTACAAGATTTACAAAACTGCATACACAGGGGGACTAGATGTAAAAAGAAGCACACGAGTGCTTATTCCATTATCCTCGATATAAGAGAATAACAGAAAAAAATAGCATAACACACACACACACACACGCACACACACACACACCCTCCTCTCCACCCCCCCCCCCCACACACACACACACACGCGCGCGTGCAGATACACACAAACATACAAAAACAAACACACGCGAGAGAGGAAAGGATTATTGACTGCCAGGCTTTCACACCCTGAACTTGAAGTGTGGAGGCAGGAGAGGAGGGCCTGCCTGCCTGTCTAATGGCCTTTGATCCTAATTGCTTCTCCTTCAAAGTCGCTGAGAACTCGCCAAGAGCTGAAAATCCCCCCCCCCCCCCCCCCCACACACACACCTTTGGAGAAAAAAACCCACCAGGTGAAACATATACTTTGAATGTTTTTTACTGTTCCATATCTAGAATGAGATGTTATAACAACAAAAAAGTATAACAAAGAAAGATGGGATAAAGAAGTAAAAAAGGCAACCAATGTTCAGCAATCTTTGTTGTTGTTGTTGGTGTGGTCTTTTACTTAGGATGACACCAGTTCCTAAAGACAAATGTAACAGAGTGCAGATACACAACTTTAGCTTGAATCACATACCGTAATTATTTTCAGTCATTCAAAAATCTTATCCTAAAGATTGGGAGAGAGAAAGAGAAAGAAAGAGAGAAAGAGAGAGCTCTCTTGCTCTGTCTCTCTGTCTGTATTTGACTTTTAGTGCATGTCTCTCTCTGTCTCTCTCTCTACCTAGACCTCTCTCTCTCTCTCTCTCTCTCTCTCCTCTTTCTTTCTTTTCTTTCTTTCTTTCTTTCTTTCTTTCGTTCTCCCCTTCTTTCTTTATATCCTCTGCTTCCTTTGTCTGGCTTCAAGCCAGAAGTTCAGCAGCAGTTGACAGTATTCCAGCCTTTTCCGAGTAACTGAAATGAGTATGCTAGTTCAAGGACTCTCACGGACTGGCAGGCAAGTGGGAATCTCTTCTTCAGGAAACGGCACTGTCTTCTTTGGAGACTGAGAAGAAAGGAGATCAAAATGCTGTAGCGCTAAAGTTGATACCTGCCATTTCCTGCCAACCCCTGTCAAGCAAGAATATAGAGCTAGCTGTGTTCAGAAGGAAATGTTCCTCTCAGATAAATTGAGATAAAGAAAGAGCAAAAGGGGATGGGGAACACACATGACCTACATGACAAAATTAGGTACAAAAAGGCATCCCTAAGGTGTTATGTTTTTCTCCTACTCCATTGATATGTATTTGTCCTACTCCACCGATTACGCTTTATAATGTAAATTGTGACGTTAGTGCATTTCCAACATGTCTGCAGAGAGCAAATCTTTGCTAGCCTTAAGAGTTCTATAGAACCATGGAAAAAAGGCAGAAAACTTGGCTGTTGGGTTGTAGAAGAAAATTAATAAGCGGCAGGGGAGAAAAAGACACAGGGAAATCAGTCAGCTGTTGTGTCTGAGCACATAAGCCAGGCATCTTCAATGAAATTTCATTTCATGAACATCTTCTTCTTCTTCTTCTTCTTCTTCGTCTTCTTCTTCGTCTTCTTCGTCTTCTTCTTCTTCTTCTTCGTCTCTTCTTCTTCTTCTTCTTCTTCTTCTTCTTCTTCTTCTTCTTCTTCTTCTTCTTCTTCTTCTTCCTCCTCCTCCTCCTCCTCTTATTCTCATATAAGCAGTATACACATACCTTGTCTACCTCTAAGAGAGGGACAAAAAAAAGGAATTCCTAGCACAGAATTTCCCAAAAGTGTGGACGCTATTTATACCGATATCCCCCCCCCCACACACACACACAGCATCCTCACGGGGTAGTCTTGTCCACCTTCTTCAAATGTTCAAATGCTGGTGTCTGCCCTATTAGCGAAAATGCGTCACGCTGCTGTTAGGCCTAAGCGCCTGGGAAGTCAGGTCCAGTGCATCCCACTTCTGCATGGGAGAGAATGGTTACAAGTCTTTCTGGGGAAAAGGGCAGGAGAATGGACCAAAGCGGAAGAAAATAGACAAGAAGTAAGTGACAGAAAGAAAAGGATCAAGGCAAAAACAAACAGACAGACAGCACAATATTTCCTAACATATTTCCCAAAAGTGTGGGTGCTGTTTATACTGACATCCCCCCCCCCCGGCGATCCCATGGGAAAGCCTTGTCTACCTTAAACATTTCATTCATCGAATACAACTTTTCAAAAGATTACACATATTTGGGGAACATATCTTTGATTTTGTTATTCCCTTCTCCAGAAAAAACGCCACCTATTCAATGAGCAACAATCTTCCTTCAAAAGAACAATCATATGTATCCTTTCAGATGAAATTCGAGAGGCTAAGTAAAAAAAACGTTCACTCAGGTCATTTCTTCCGGCACCAGACCAGTGTCTCACCGTAACTAATGATACCTAAGGGCGTCAGGTTTCTAGCTTTGCTGTCACAGAAGATTCCCAGCTGAAATACAGTCACGCACTCGGAGCTTTAAGGGGATAAGACAAACAGTGCCCAGTCTACTTTGAGAGGTAAGTAGAAAATGGATGTGAAAGTCTTGTGTATTGATGGCCTGTATAGCAAGCAGACTGACCGAGGAACCTTGGGCTTCTTATCAGGAGATTCTGTCCTCTTTATCTATCACGAAACCTGTTATTGTTAAAAAGGACAAAGGACACCGTTTAGAATGGTGTGTGGATAGAAATAAACAGACCCAGAGACAGTCAATCTGTATACAATGGATTTCTGAGTGGGGGGAAAAAGTAGCTAGTACCAAAAACTGTTTCGCTACAGTCACTGCTGTACGAGCTACACTGTAAAGGCACCGTTTCCTTTTTTATTTTAATTTTTTTATATAGAAAACTTGAGGTCCGACCAGAGAGGACAGAAAGACAGAGACAGAGACAGACAGACAGACAGTCAGACAGACAGACAGGCAGACAGACAGACAAACAGAAGACAGGGAAAGAGAGATAAACAGAGATAGAAACAGAGAGAAGAGAGACAGAGACTGACAGACAGTCAGTCAGAAGAGAGGGAAAGGGAGAGAAAGAAAGAAACAGAGAGAGTGAACAGATAGACAGAAAGGGACAAAGAGAGACAGAGAAACATAGAGAAATACAGAGCAAGAAACAGACTGAAAGAGACAGAGAAAGTAAAAATACAGACACCCAAGAATCAAAACAAAAAGGTTGTTTCTCTTTTTTTTTTTTCTTTTTTTTTTACTAAACATTCGAACAGGCAAGAAGAAGTCTTAAACAATATAAAGCTTGTGCGCAGCTGGAAACAAAGGGAATGAAGGCTTTGATGTGAGCCATCAGTTTTGCGGTGGAGTCTTTCCCATTCACTGGCTTGGCTTGCTTCCTTTAGCCTTGCCTCTCTCTGTCTGCACATCTCTCCCCATCATTATCCTGCCTCTCACGGGCTGCAGATTTGCCTGCCCTGAGGAGCTAGGTCAGTTAAGAAGATGGCACTGTATAGTACAAAGAAGGGTAGAACTGACGCTGAGTACTGTGTGTGAGGTGACGCGTGTGTAGTGTGTAGTGTAGTGTAGTGTAGTGGTGTGTAGTGTAGTGTGAAGTGTGGTGTGTGTGTAGTGTAGTGTAGAGTGTGTGCGTGTGTGATGTTGTGATGTGTGTGCGTATGTGTGTGTGTGTGTGTGTTGTGTGTGTGTGTGTGTGTGTGTGGTGTGTGTGTGTGTGTGTGTGTGTGTGTGTGTGTGTGTGTTGTGTGGGGGGACATTTGTATGCGTATATAAGGGAAAATAGTCGCGGTGATACTAGCAGTCTCTTTTGACACGACCAACCACCTTCTTTTTAATTCAGATTATTTTTTTTTAAAAAAGGAACCTGAAGAAAAATGTTTAAAAAACTTTTTTTTTTTACATAGAAAGCATTCGGAGAAAAAACAACAAATCCCGAAGAGATAGATACAGAAGGGGACAAAGGGGGAGGAAAAGAAAATAATATAATATACCCAGAATCAAACTGAGAGAAAGAGAAAAAGCGAGTGAAGACCTTTTATTTTCTACACTCAGAATTGATGGCTTGTGTTAGCAGTTTCAGGTTTTTAAAAAAAAGTGTGCAAATTCTGGGTCTGATTTAGATCTCGAAAATAAAAAGTTATCTTTTTTGCAGCTTTCTCTCTGTGCGCTAATCCCGGTCGTCTACTCATTGCGTTTTAAAAGAAAATACTCCATGTCGTTGCGTTATCAGAAAAAAATCAGAGAGAGTGAGGTGAGAGTAAATGAGGAGAAGAAAGAGAGAGAGAGAGAGAGAGAAGAGAGAGAGAGGAGAGAGAGAGAGAGAGAGAGAGAGAGAGAGAGAGAGAGAGAGAGAGAGAGAGGGGAGAGAGAGAGAGAGAGAGAGAGAGAGAGAGAGAGAGAGAGAGAGAGAAAGAGAGAGAGAGAGAAGAGAGAGAGAGAGAGAAGAGAGAGAGAGAAAGAGAGAGAGAGAGAGGGGACAGAGAAAGAGGGGAGAGGGAGAGTGAAAAAGAGGGGGGGGAGAGGGAGAGAGAAAGAAATGGAGAAAGAAAGGGAGACAGAGAGAAAGAGAAGAGAGAGGGGAGAGGGAAAAGAGAGAAAAAAAATATGGACAGAGAGGGCAATAGAAAGAGTGAGTGAGAGACAGAGACACAGAGAGAGGAGATAGAGGAAAGAGAACGACAGAAAGAGAGATAGATGGAGAGAGAAAAAAGAGAGGGAGAAAGAAAGGGAGGCAGACACATAGAGTGTGAAGAGAGGGGGCCCGAGAGGGGACAAAGAAAGAGTGTGAGACAGAGATTCAGAAAAAGAGAGAGAGACAGACAGACATACATACAGACAGACTATAACAATAACGAATCAAAAAGGAGGACACCTATAAGAAAAAAGTTCAGAGACAACACCCCCAGAAAGAGTGCTGCTCTCAATACAACCCTGAAGGGGTGTGCGTGTGTGTGAGAGCTAGAGGTGTTGACAACACAGTGCCTACAGCTGGGACCCAGACAAAATGGCTTTCCTTTGATGTAAACGCTATTGTTTCTGTTTGTGTGCTTTTTCTTTCACCTAGGGAGCTTTTTATAATTATGTTAAAAAAAAAGTGTCTACTATCCAGTTGTCACAGATGGAATATTTAGCTGTATGAGTTGAAAGAATTATTGAACCAAGGTTTGAGGGAGGGAGGAGGAGGGGAGGGAGGGAGAGAGAGAGAGAGAGAGAGAGAGAGAAGAGAGAGAGAGAGAGAGAGAGAGAGAGAGAGAGAGAGAAGAGAGAGAGAGAGAGAGAGAGAAGAGAGAGAGAGAGAGAGACAAACCAATCTAGCAAAAAAGGACACTTGTTTTCATGTTTTCAGCCACTACCCTTACAACCACATAGCTACTCTGTCTGTCTGTCTGTCTGTCTGTCTGTCTGTCTGTCTGTGTCTGTCTGTCTGTCTGTCTGTCTGTCTGTCTGTCTGTCTTCTCTCCTCTCTCTCTCTTTGAGGTTTGAAAAGTTTGAAATATTTAGTTTTGGCCGCCAAATCGGATTGTTACTATGGTGACAATGCATAAAACTAAGTAATTCCTATATTTTTAGCTTTACAAGACAAGTGATACCATTTCAGTATATCATACAAATTCTAATATAAACTTGTAAGCAACTTTCAGTTTCGACCTCCATGTCCCCCCTTATAAATCAACAGTTATGAGGATAACTTGGTTTAATTAACTATTCAGTACCCAAGTCTTTCCACTACCGTACATGGAAGCAGGGGGGAGGAAAAGCATAAAAAGAAAGTCAGAAAAGAAAAAGTTATGTTGTTTGTAGATAAGAGGAAATAGCTATTCCCGCATTCTTTCGTAAGTATATGCAACAATGAATTCACATCCTTCATAACTGATATGAAGGAACCGAGTCAGAGAATTTCAATTATTGAGAAATATACAAGCAGGAAACAGCGCTCTGCAAACCTTTCGTATCCCAGTCAACACCTTTCACACACTTACATTTTCTTTCCGTTCAATCTGTTCCCAAGTTCATGTACTCAGACCTGAACACCTTCAAAAACCAGGAAGTCGGATAAGAAATAAAATGCGATCTGTTTGCTGCCACAACACCAACCATGAAGTGTGGCCAAGGACACTTGATGGCGTCTGAAGCTCCTTACCGTGTCACCAGTGACGCCATGACGTCTTGTGACATAGCTAGAGTGGAGGTACTTTCAGCAGAGAGGGGGCTGTAAACTGTATATGTAGGCAGTTGTCTGTGTTGGGAAGCCGGTACAGTCTATAGCACACAGAAGCAGTGTGTATGTCAGTAGCCCATATTATTAATAACAACAGTTTGAATGATAATATGGGCTACTGACATACACACTGCTTCTTTGTGCAGTATTTGTGCTTCTTTGTGCTATATTCTATATGCAAGGTGGTTGTGATATTGAAGTGTCAGGATGGAGACATCTGACGTGTGACAAAGGTATGAAGAAACAAAGAAACTCGATTAAAAAATGTAAATAAATAAAAATAATAACTGGTCATATTAACCGCATTGTTTGCCACGGCGTCATCTGTCTCGGACTCTGCCCTCTTATGTCCACTGTCTGTCTCGTGTCCACTCTGTCTACAACGAAGACGTGTTGGAACCACTATGATTACTCTTGACAGCGTGGGCAAAATGACTTCGTTCTTTGAAGCTTCTTTCCTACACGCTGTGTAGATGTCTCATTTTTTTCTCATCAATATGTCGCAGTGGTTTTTTTTCTTTTATTCAAGGTTCATTTGTGCATTTCCTGCAAGTTCCAGGATCAAACAGAGTTCCAAAATGCAGAGTTTAGGGAGATATCGGGTGAAGGAAAAAGAAGGCATAAGAAAAAAAACATACTATCAGTCTTCAAAAGGGCTAAAAGTGTACATGCACTGAATTTGACTGCACAGAGCCTACACAATACACACACAAGCTTTCAAGGGTAAGGTGTTGCAGAGTTTGGGGTATATTGAATTTATCCCTTTTTAAAGTCACAGCAGATTTCTCTGCGTGAAACTCGAGCTGCTATTTCCGGGGTGAGCGCATCACTACAAGAGCAGCGCCACACATTTTTGTTTTCTTTTTGTTTCTGAATATGTATTTTTTTACTCTATCAGCGTGCATTTTTCTGCATAATTTTTGCCCGGGACAACTCTCTTGTTGCCGTGGGTTCTTTTACATCCGTAGCATACGTGTTGCACATGGAAGTACGAATTATAGACTCATCCGAAAGACTAGCACTTAGACCACCACTTACAGTCTAGTGGATGGGATAAAAGTGTCAAGCAGAAAAGGTGCGCTACCTCTAAGCCACCGATCTACCAGGTATGCAAGAAGTACAATGACGTGATATGACTATTTTGTATTTTACACGAAAAGTTACTTCCACTGACACACAGTAAACAGTAATGGTATCCAAGATCTGAAAAAAAACCTCAGCCACAGTCAACAATGCTAACAAAACCTAGCAGTTAACATTTGAAGTGTAATGATGCTTTCACATCAATCAGAAATAAACACGTATGGCAGGTAAGCAAAGCCTCGGAAAGAGCGGAAAATGTAGGCACCGCAAATAGCTCTTTCTTTTAAAAAGACAAACCGATTTCACTCTTTCTAAAAGCAACAACAAGAACCAACAACAACAACAACAACAACACAGAAATGAATGACGGCATAGTCTGCCATATGCCATCACTGTCTACTTCAATTGGTTCAAGTCTGCATAAAGAGGACAAACTTGTATATTAGTATGACCTCTGTCTGTCTGCCTGCCTGCCTGCCTGCCTGCCTGTCTACCTGTCTGTCTACCTGACTGCCTGTCTGTCTGCCTGCCTGCCTGTCCGTCTCTGCGCGTGCGTGCATGTTGTGTGTGTGTGCGTGCTTGCGTGCGTGCGTGCGTGTGTGCGTGCGTGCATGTGTGTGTTTGTGTGTGTGATATTCCACACATACACGCACACACGAACACAAACACACGCAGCCACATTCACATTCGCTCACAAATTTTTAAAAACCAAAGTGGCCATATGTGATATTTTGGATAGTGCCCTAATGATACACTCAAGGGTCTAAAATGATTAAAAAAAAATCACTCCAAACGCACCATTCTCTCTCTCTGCCTGCCTGCCCCCCCCCCCCCCCCCCCCCCCCCCCTCTCTCTCTCTCTCTCTCTCTCTCTCTCTCTCTCTCTCTCTCTCTCTCTCTCTCTCTCTCTCTCTGCGTGTGTGTCTTCGTGATCACATGTGTGTGCATGCGCGCGCGTGCGCGCGTGTGTATGTATATGCGCGTACAAACATAAGTGCATGCATGCGTGTGTTTGCTCGCATACAATGCGAATTTGCGTGCCTTCATGTGTGCAAGCACGTTTACCAGTGCCCGTACACCGGTGGATGCGAGAGGGCCTTAATGGGATACCAAGTCCTTACAAATCTTCCCCAGCCTTTATACGGGCAAAACAAATCCGCCACTTTTCTCTCTACCACTCTCCCCTTCGCTGATACCTCATCTTCCCACCAACGATGCTGCTCTGACTCTCGTGGTCACATAGACAGGAGATCAGAAGATCAGGTGGGGGATCAGACATCAGCTGTTCTCTCGCTACCTGGTGATCCAATGCAGGATTTCATTAACACCAAACGGCGTCAGCCCCTTTTTTAACGCCTGTGTCTATGACAGTGAGGCACGAAATGCCGTCACACCAAAAAAAAGAAGTGTGCGTTAGTGCTGGAAAGCTAATTATTGGAAGGCTTTTGGTGATGGTCATGTTTCGTTATCAAGTTTGTTTGTATTGTTACTCCAATGTCAATGGGCTATTTTCAACTCTTATGAATCATATACGACTATTTTCTGAAGTTGTAAAATGCACATCAGTTCCATAACTATGATCTTTCAGGGATTACAGTCTCTTCTTGACATATGACTGAGATAAAAAAAAAAAACGAACCCAAAAGTGTAACCATGCACTAAGTTAATACATTTAGATTGTTCACTCTTCTTTCTTCTCCAAAGACATTTCAGTAGATGAAAATGCACAGTGTTAACGTCTTCTGAAGCCTGTGCATCCAGTTCTAAAGGCAGGATGTAATTAAAGACTGACAGAGGTGAAGCACTCTTCAGTACGTGTATAAGGGGGGCAATTTGGAAATGCTAGTGTCAAGCAGAGAGATGGGAGGGATCCAATGAAAAGCCCGACAACCAATGTTGCAGCTGATAGCAGCTCAGAGCGTAGATATTGTATTATGCTTAAAATAAACACAGAGAGCTCGTAGCCACAATAGTCATAAAGTGTACCACATGAAATTTGTAACAGGCAACTGTTACATCTGGAATTCATCTTTAATAACCCTCATAACTACTCCACAGTATAAACGATAATTTGGATTTGTACATTTATGATAGACTCAGGGGTCTAAAATGAAAAGGCACTCTCAAAACATTGTTTTGGAAAGAAAACCAAGCCGTGTGACTGGGAGAAAAGGTGGAATGAAAACCAATGGAAGATTGACACAAAGTGAAGGGCAATGGAAAGAACGCAAACTATGGATTTCAAACGAGGACATAGACGTCTGTAGAGCTTTGCCGTCAGGACAACAGGTCTTCAATATACCGTAGTTGGCTACGCTCAAGTGGGGTGGGACTGCTTTGATAACTCAAGTATTAATTTGGTATTGTTGTTGGTAGATGTCGTAAAGACCAAGAAGAAACTATCCGAACATAGGACTAACTCAAGGAAGAGAACACCGACATCCTTCTTATCCTTCCATCCTTTTCACTTACTCGTTTTCAATTTCTGATTCATAAAAAAATTGATTTTTGTTCCTGCCATTAAAATCTGGAAAAGGCAAGAATAGTAGAAACATCTGACGCATAAAAACAAAACCTTTCCCAGTATTCTCAAACACAAGTCAAGCAATGCCCACACTCTTTATACTTTCTGTAATCGTTGTCATGCTCTAGATCCAATGTGTGTCCAAACTCTTGGACCAATGTTTAAAAAACGTGCGCTTCACTGCTAAGAAACACAGGAGCACAAAGAGTCAATGAGAGAACACGAAATCATTCCTTGGCTACAAGTGCCTTCTTTTTACCATTTTACAGATCCTGATCCAACTACCTTCCAGGGTGAAAGTTTGCACAAATGTGACGCTCTACCACGAACTGAGTCGCTTAGCACCTGACCCACTTTTCCCCTAGGAGCCATTAAAGGCAGGTGAAGGTCAAGTTGTCGATTTTGAGATTTTGATTCATTATAAAACTATAACCATTACTGTACCTTGTAGTGAAATATCAAGACATAATTTTGTTTCCTTTTGCCTTTAAACGTGTTTTAAAAATACCGAAGCCCTCATTCTGGCCACCTATTACGATTCTTAACTTGTCAATTTCTCATTTTGTCATTTCCTGCAGTCTATAATTTCAACTTGTAATAACTTTCGATAGAATTGTCAGATTTTTAATCTGTTTTTTGTATTGTATAGCCATTGTATTGCAGTCTAATAAAATGACAATAACTAAAAAGTGACCTCTGATGCAATCCGACTCCTTATGTGGTAGAGCATCACAAATATCAATCACTCCACAGTACACCAAAACTTAGCTATCACACATCCAAATCTGCAACACCTTTTTTAAAATTTTTTTTACACAAGCTTTAACTACTAAGCTTAATGTGTCAAAACGCGGGGTGGAATCTTTTTTCGTCTTCGTGTATATATATACAAACTTTGGCAAAACAACAGTATCATTCCTAATTAGCTCCAGATTGGCTGTGGTTTCCTTCCTGTTTGAGCTTTGCGGAGGTGTGAGCATGCTAATGTCAGTGCCGGTGTGAACAGGAATGGCCATTGTTAACTGCTACCCCCTGGGGGGCAGTAAATGTGTGTTGTGAGGGCAGGCGGGCTGTGAGTGTCTTTTTACAGCTCTGTAACACCCCCCCCCCCCCCGACACACCACACACCACACACACACACACACACACACACACACCGCAATCACCTTCCTCTGCTAAGTCCATTTTGATGGAATTGTTTTTTTCTATTTCTTTCTTTCTTTCTTTGCTTTCTTCTTACCTTCTGTCTACTTTGTCTGTCCTCCTCTCTGTCATTTTTCTCTGAATGTCTGTCTTCTCTCTGTGTTTTATTCTTTTCCTCTGCTTGTCTTCCATCTCTCTCTGCCTTATTCTTCTTCCCTATGTGTCTGTCTTCTCTCTGCCTTATTCCTTTTTCTATGTCTTCTCTCTGTCTTCTTTTTTTCTGTCTGTCTTCACTCTGTCTTATTCTTTTTCTCCGAGTGTCCGTCTTCTTTCAGCCGTATTCTTTTTTCTCTGAGTGTCTGTCTGTCTGTCTGTCTGTCTGTCTGTATGTCTGTCTCTCTCAGACAGGACAGGGGACAGGTTAGCCTGGTGATTATGATGATGCGCATTGCGCTTATGATCTGCTGAGCGGGCTTCGTATCTCGTTCAAGAAGAATTTTCTTCCCTCTGGAGATAACCTCAGTACACCGACACCACTCCCCCCCCCCCCCCCCCCCCCCCCAAAAAAAAAAAAAAGTCCTTTGGGTAAGACTATAAACCCGTGTATGAATGCACGCAGGTAAGGGTAAAGATATAAACAAAAGTAGCGATAGAAAAGAGGTAATTTCTAGCACATAATTGCGAAAAGGGGGTTGGAATACTATCTTTATTGAAATTCTCCCCGGAATTTTCACGGTCAGGAAAAGGGGGGTGGGGTGGGGGGTGGGGGTGGGGGTTGTGGACATAAAACTAATTAGCAGACAAGCCTATACTTGGTGATGTAGGATGATAATGATTCTCATACTACTAAAACATCGACAACATTCCATCCCCAACATCGAAAGGTTAATTTCCGAGGCAGAAATGACGTGAGCAGCATTAGGGGTGGGGTGGGGGTGGGTGGGAGGGGCGATCAAGTTTGCAGCCAGGGTGGGTGGCACGTGATCCATCAGCGGAAAGAGAGAGAGAGAGATCAGGGCCCCTAATCATCTGTCTGATGCCCAATCAACACCCCCCACCCCACCTCCCACATGCACGCACAGACCTGGAGATGAGATCGAACAGGCGAACAAACAAACAAAGCATTACCCAGATTTTTGTTTCCAAAGGGAGTGAGGAGTTATGTGTGTGTGTGAAACGTGTGGAACTGTCAAAGCTGAAAGATGTTAGTTAAGATAAATGAAATGTTTAGAGAAGCAAACTGCGATCAAAAAGCTAATCAAAAAGACCAGACAAAAAGAAACAAAAGCAGCGGAATATGTGACAGGAACTGTCGTTTTCGTGCTGATCATGCTGATCATGCTAGTGTGGGATGACCGGGAGGATGGCTGCACATTGATTTCTCAAAATCATCGCACGAGTTGTTGTTTTTAAATAATCATATTTATACCTGGCTTTTCAAATCTGAAATTATAGCTGTAGTTTTTTTTTAAAAGGGAGAAAGCATACTTTGATTCGTCATCTTCACGCAAAACCTGGTCATTAAAACAATGGTTGAGTGTTTATAAAGTACAAATCGATATGTGTGTGTGGAAAAGTGGAAAAATGCCGTTATGGGATAATGGAGCTCATACTTTTACAGTTTTAATAATGAATAGCTAGTGCTCATGTTACTGCCGTGTTTTCAAAACCCATGAAAGTCCTTCCTAATCCTGTTATGAAAAACACATTTTCCCCAATTTCATTCCTTATAATTAACGTCTTTTCACCTGACATATATAAAACATTAGGTGAAATTCGGGCTGCTCTCCCCGGGGAGAGCGTGTCGCCACAAGAGCAGCGCCAGCACCCATTATTTTGTGCAGTCTGAAGAACTGGTGTACTGGTTTATAAATCAGAAAAAAGAACAAGTGTTAGCTGAAGAAAGTGTCAGGCCCACCAGCATTCGGAAACGAAAGCAGAGAGGCGTGATATGACATACACAGAAACAGAAGCACGTGCTTTGCGACAGTTGCACACTCTTTTACAACGTCATCTGTTTCTTTCTACCTAGGTTAGATGTGACCAGGATAGCCGCTCCGGAGCTAAGTGTCAGTGACACATCGCTCTTTGAAATACCCTCCTGCAATTTTACAGGATAATGCATTGCCATTGCCGCGGTATCTGTGTCAATGACTGACATCGCGTCACAGTAATTGGAATTACCAGCGCTTCCTTTATGTATGGCTTGTATATAACCGCCACCACAATAACATCCATTGATTACTCTGTCTTTGCCTCTGTGTCTCTGTCTCTGTCTCTCTCTCTCTCCCTCCCTCCCCCCCCGCTCCCTCTCTCCCTCCCCCCCCCCCCCGCTCCCTCTCTCTCTCCCTCTCTACTTGCTGCAGCTGCAGATATAGATAATGAAGATGCTGATAGCAGTGATTACATAGATGATAAAAATGATGACGGGGTTGATGATAACTAGAGGGCATTGAGTGTGACTTTATGTACTTGCAGAATTGGAAATGCATAACGGATGGAAATGTTTTCCGCTATGATGTATACCTTCCCCTTGCCTCAAACATGTTTTGTATAATGGCCTAAGGCCGATGTACAATGAAACTTTTCAGTGTTCAGTGCGCGCTCGCTCTGTCTCTCCTCTCTCTCTCTCTCTCCTCTCTCTCTCTCTCTCCTCTCTCTCTCTCTCTCCTCTCTCTCTCTCTCTCTCTCTCTCTCTCTCTCGTCTCTCTCTCTCTCTCTCTCTCCCCCTACCCCTCTCTCTCTCTCTCTCTCTCTCTCTCTCCCCCCCCCCTTCTCTCTCTCCCTCTCTCACCCACATATCTTTTCTGTAAATGTAGTGAAATAAGATGAGAAGAAGAATAAGAAAAAATAGACAACCTCTCCTATCCATCTCTTAACCTAATTTTTTTAAAAAAAGTAACAGCTTTAGACATCAGCCTGTAAGAAAGACTCTGAGAATGAGAGGGGTATCAAAATAAGTAGGCTCATGCAGACAGTGGATTTATCACCAGCAGTGCACCATGGCACTGATGGTCCACACTGGTCGATTCCCAGCATCGGGTACTGACCCTCAGTTAACGCCTTCTTTACACACAGCCAAAACAACAGAGAGAGAGAGAGAGAGAGGAGAGAGAGAGAGAGAGAGAGAGAGAGAGAGAGAGAGAGAGAGAGAGAGGAGAGGGGGGGGGGGAGAGAGGAGAGGGAGAGAGAGAGAGAGAGAGAGAGAGGAGAGAGAGGAGAGAGAGAGAGAGAGAGAGAGAGAGAGAGAGAGAGAGAGAGAGAGAGAGAGAGAGAGAGAGAGAGACAGACAGACAGACAGACAGACAGACAGACAGACAGACAGACAGACAGACAGACAGACAGACAGACAGACAGAGAATACAATGAACACAGTCACTGAAAAGACACCACTGGAAGTTTCTTCTTGCAAGCATTTTTCAGCTCTGAATGGATGACATAAACTATATAAAGGAAGAAACAAGATCAAACACCCCTGAAACTTAATGCGCAGTACAATTACGATTGCATGAACTTACAAAAATATTTCAAGCAATGAAAATCACGATAAGTGAACATTCTACGAGTTAGAAAACTGTATTTCACATCATTCTGGTTCATATTTTATAACTATGTCACGACTTAGCATCTATTCCCTGTATCTCTACTCTGTAGTTATTTCTTATACTGAAATAAAAGACAAAAACAAGTGTGAAGAAAACTAAACAAGAACGATATTTCAGTCCTCTGCATTCTTTTTTTTTGCCCTGACAAGCATACACCCTATGCCCAACACTCGGACATACCCTTCCCCCATATCCCATGAGAAAACACTACCTCAGCACTCTCAGCTGCGGAAACTGGGGGAAAAGGGGATGGCGGGATAAGTAAAAGTGGATCAGTCAGCAAGCCACCAGACGGTGCAAGGATTGTATTCAATAAAAACCAGTGCTGGGTGTCTAGTGGAGCTTCTAATGTTGTTGATCGACGGAAGCCTACACTGTGGTTCCAGTGTAGAGTACTGCACTGTCATTGCAAGTATACAGAAGGCTTCTTCTATCACGTGCAATGCTGTAGGTCTGACTTCAGAGGACCTTGAGAAGCTTGTGTGTATGACAGTTTTTTTTACAAGCACCTCATCATAAAGTTAGTCATAATCTAACTTCAGAGGATTTTTTTTCCTCCTTTAACTCAAGAGAGAGCGAAGGGTGGGTAAGCTTAGGGCTTGTCATGGCATGAAGACAATCTCAACATAGCCATTAAAGCAGAACAACGAGGGTAATGGAGGCCAGGGCACTTAGCTCTCATCAATAACTAATGAGGATTTGTGGGCCTGGGAGGCCTGTTTCTCTCTTCGTTTGTTTTGTATCTAATGTTGTGAAGTTGTTTTTTAATTGTTTTTTTTCTATCTCATTTTGATTGTCTAGGGGAAAAAAGCCTTTCAACGTAATGTTTTATTTCTACCGTAGTTTTGCTACAGGGTCCAGCCCTGACGATAGGTTAGCATGTCAATTCGAAAGTGTATGTGGTGTGTGTGTTTGTGTGTGTGTGTGTGTGTGTGTGTGTGTGTGTGTGTGTGTGTGTGTGTGTGTGTGTGTGTGTCTGTGTGTGTGTGTGTGTGTGTGTCTGTGTGTGTGTGTTTGTGTGTGTGTGTGTGTGTGTGTGTCTTTGTGTGTGTGTCTGTGTGTGTCTGTGTGTGTGTCTGTGTGTTTTTGTGTGTGTCTGTATGTGTCTGTTTGTGTGATTGAGAGTATGTTTTTGTTGTTTGAGTTTGTGTTTGTATGTGTGTGTATTAAAATTGTGTGTGCGAGTGTATTTTTTGGTGTGTGTGTGTGTGCGTGCGCGCGCGCTTGTGTGTGTATGTGTGTGTGTGTGTGTGTAAATGACGATCGTAAACTGCTTCCCCCCCCCCCTGGCGAGCGGTCAGTGTGGGGTGTGCATGTTATGAGGGCAGCGGGCAGGAGGGGGGGGGAGTGTCTTTGACAGCACTGTTCCGAACACACGAGTTCAATCACCGCACTCTGTTTTAGTACAGTCTCTGCTGATCCATCTGTCTTTTGTTTCACTGCATCCTCCCTTTTTTACCTGTATACATGTCTGTCTATTCTTCTTTGGCAAGTTTGTTTTACTAACTCTCTCGGGCTCTCCGTCTGTCCGTCTGTCCGTCTGTCCGTCCGTCCGTCCGTCCGTCCGTCCGTCCGTCCGTCCATCCATCATCCATCCATCCACCCATCTATCTATCTATCTATCTATCCATCTATCTTATCTAATCTATTATCTATCCCCCTCACTCACACACACGCACGCACGCACACACACAGAGACACAAACCAAACAAATACCCCCCCAGCCACCCCCCCCCACACACACACACACGCGCGCGCGCACCACAAGCACACACATGCACCACAAACACATACACCCCACTCACACACAGAGAGTAAAAGAAGAGCACTAAAGAAAGTCTTAGCCTTATCCCATTAAAAAGTCAGGGAAGTCAAAGAACAGTAGCCTGTACCACCGCCAAGCGAAGAAAACTTGACACAGGACTGCTTCACACAAAAACGACATCTTTACAGCGACAAGAAACCAAGGGCTGGAAAGACAGCTACCAAATACCCACTTCCAATTAAAAACAAATCAGATTACAAAGTGAGAATCAAACTCTAAAAATGAAATTACGCGGCGGTCATTAAGACTGCCAAAAGTGATTAAAATGTTGAATTATGTAAAGGAAACCGGAGTGGTGTGAAACCTCATTTTGTAAAATCCTCTTTCTTGGTTGTCTGTTGTTGTCCTACGTCCGATGTTTGTGTTGCTACAGTTGATTGAATTTGTATGGTAAACTATTCGTGGACTCTCTCTCTCTCCTCTCTCTCTCTCTCTCTCTCTCTCTCTCTCTCTCTCTCTCTCTCTCTCTCTCTCTCTCTCTCTCTCTCTCTCTCTCTCTGGGACTGGATGTAAGAAAGCACATGAGTGCTTATTCAATATCCTCGAAACAAAAGAATTTACCCTACCTTACCTTACCTTACCTTGCCTTGCCTTGACTTGCCCTCTCTCTCCCCTCTCTCTCTCTCTCTCTCTCTCTCTCTCTCTCTCTCTCTCTCTCTCTCTCCCTCCCTCTCTCTCTCTCTCTCTCTCTCTCTCTCTCCCTCCAAAACTTAAAACTTGAAAAGACAATAGCCTATATTATGCTATTTAACGTATCAATGACTTTTCTACAAACCACAAGTTGATGAGGTAAGAGATTGGCATGGCTGTTGACAAGGTCAGCGGCACATTTTTTTTCCTAAAGTAAATAGGCACTGGTTACATCAGTAAATGAGAGAGACAGAGAGAGACAGAGAGAGACAAAGAGAGACACAGAGAGACACAGAGAGATAGAGTCAGAGATAGAGAGAGGCAGGAGGAAACCTAGAGGCAGAGACGATGATAAACAGTAGCAGACAGAGCCAGCATCAGTGTATACCTTCCTCTCTGTCCTCTCTCTCTTTATTTGTGTGTGTGTGGGGGGGGGGGAGGTGTGTGTAGGGGGGGGGGAGGTGTGTGTAGGGGGGGGGAGGTGTGTGTAGGTGGGTGGGTAGGTAGGTAGGTAGGTAGGTAGGTAGGTAGGTAGGTAGGTAGGTAGGTATGTATGTATGTATGTATGTATGTATGTATGTATGTATGTGTGTGAGTGTGTGTGTGTGTGTGTGTGTGTGTGTGTGTGTGTGTGTGTGTGTGTGTGTGTGTGTGTGTGTGTGTGTGTGTGTGTGTGTGTGTGTGTGTGTGTGAGTGAGTGAGTGAGTGAGTGAGTGAGTGTGTGTGTGAGTATGTATGTGTGTGGGTAGGTAAGTATGTGTATGTGTGTATGTACGTGTGTGCGTTTTCTTGCTTTTGCAGGTTTGTTTGCTGCATGCACACGCATGCCTTTTCCTATTTTTTGTGCTTTTAAGTCTGATTACTTCTGTGACTTGGGACATGGCTGATTTGGAGTGGGGTGGGGGAGGCCAGGGGAAAGGAAGTGCCATAAAGGGAGGATCCACTATGTGTGTGTGTGTGCGTGCGTGCGTCCGTGTGTGCGTGCGTACATGCATGTCAAAGTCAGTGTCAAATTTCATTTCCAGATTGTACATTGAATAAGCATTGATTTGCTTTTTTCATTGTGTGTGTGTGTGTGTGTGTGTGTGTGTGTGTGTGTGTGTGTGTGTGTGTGTGTGTGTGTGCTCTGTGTGTGTGCTCTGTGTGTGTGCTCTGTGTGTGTGCTCTGTGTCTGTGTGTCTGTGTGTGTGCTCTGTGTGTGTGCGCGCATGCGTGTGTGTGTGTGCGTGCGTGCGTACAAACTGTTGATGGTTTTGGTTTGATTATTTGCTTCTTTCTACTCCCAAAGGCTAATTTCAATCTAGTTTTCAGTGTTATCACCACTTTTTCTTTTAAGCGCAATTTTTTTTCGTCCTTTTAAGAGGTCAATCACCAGTGTGGTTCTTGTTAAGTTTTGTTGTTGTTGAAGTTTTCTTTTTTTGCTCTCTGCTCTCCTGCTGCTATGGTCCTCAGGCTACTCATTTTTATTTCAGCTCCAGTCAGGCCTCAGATAGCTAGCTTGGTCACCCCCAGAGTCCCCTATTCTTTTCAAGAAAGGAAACAGCTTGAGGACACCGTAAAGCCACTCAGCAACATAAGCCCTGCACTGTCATCGTGGCAGTTCAGTGATGTTTACCTCTGTGCATCTGATATAAAACATACTCAGAACATTAACTACAGACGGTAATAACCAGCTTCGAGCCACTATGGAGGCGCCCGCTTCAGGAGATTTTCTCCTGGAGTTAGCGTCAGTACCGACTTCACTTCCCTGTAAGTCGTTCGGATTAGATTATAAACCGAGGTCCCATTTGCAAATACACAAAAACAACATCATGCGTACACAAATAAACCCGTCCCGCTTTTCGGGAGAGTAGGTCGTTTTGTGCCAGTAGGAGCAGCTGACACCATTTTAAAAACTGCATAAACTACAAATGTCGTTTTTAGACACCATTCCCGGAGTCAGAATGCAGCTACCTTTCTTTTAAGCAAAAACAGTCGCATACGCCAAATCTTACCATTGGTGAACCTCGGAGCTATAGCCAAGAGGAAATAAAATCAGCTTAGTTTCATAGCCAAGCTGAGTGAAATAGCCATCTCACGATGGTGGTCACCACACGTCCCTTCAACACCACATGACTGGTTGCCTACCAAACCTTCAGACCAGAAACGGACCACCGGTATGAAGGCAAAGGAGAAAGAGATGGCACATTTCACACATACGCCCCCCCCCCCCCACAGTACACACACCACAGCAACCCCCCCACTCCCCCCCCCAACCCCAAACACACACAATAACACACTGTCCACGAACAAGCAAAAGAAAGCGTAGGTCATTAGCCCTGACCAAGAGCTTATTAGTCAGGGAGATGCAGCAGAGTGATGTGACGAACAGTGATAGATAGATAGATAGGCCTTGTAGACAGGAGCTGGGGGGTGATGGGGCTGAAGAGGGGGGCTTGAGGATCATAAGCAGTAGCGGGGGGGGGGGGGGGGGGAGACCAACACCCATCAGGATTGAGGTCTGTCAGCCCTCACAGACATGACGGCAGACGTGAGGATCAGGGCTGATCTGCACGTGCATGTATGGAACACAGACATCTATGCGCTGGACAGCGGAGGGGGAGGGGGGAGGGGGGGAGGAGTGGGTGGAAGTTTGGGGGTAGGGGGGAGGGTAGAGGGAAGGTTGGGAGGAGGGGGGTGGGTGGGAGAGGGAGTGATAAAATGATTAAAGGAGGGGGGGAGGTAGTGCGTGCGTATTTTTGCTTGTGTCAGCATGGAACAAGTGTGTTGTGTGGGGGGGGGGGGGGGGGAGGATTAGTGTGTGTGGGGTGTGGGGTGTGTGTGTGTGTGTGTGTGTGTGTGTGTGTGTGTGTGTGTGTGTGTTGTGTGACACAGAGAGACAGAGGTGGGGAGGTGGGTAAGCAGAGGAGAGGAAGAAAGGAAGAGAGGGAGAGAGAGAGGAGAGAGAGAGAGAGAGAGAGAGAGAGAGAGAGAGAGAGAGAGAGAGAGAGAGAGAGAGAGAGAGAGAGAGAGAGAGGAGAGAGAGAGAGAGAGAGAGAGGAGAGGAGGGATGGAGAGAGATGAGATTTGGGGAGAGAGAGAGACGGAGACACAGACAGACAGACAGACAGACAGACAGAGACAGACAGACAGACAGACAGAGACAGAGAGATGCTGTCAAATCAGCAGACCACAGCCACAGAACAACTTTCAACAGCTATACTTCCAAACCGGGTTACCTGACGGTATGTCCATGACAAGCTTTAGGCTGACATTAATTTGCCTAATGCTGTGCACACCCAAAACACAGTCAGCCAGTCCCACCCGACCTCTGGATACCCCTGTTTGTCTGACATCATCTGGTTTACATC
>CM060332.1:37141823-37154323 GCA_030674155.1 Stramonita haemastoma
TCCACAGGGAGAAGGGGAGAGGAGAAACACAGTGTGTGGGATTCAGTCTGCACCGAGTGTCTGAGCTCAGTGAACCCCTACAGTCGGCTCTGGTTCCCACTGCACTGACTACAAGTCCTGAAGAGATTATAAACCACACTCCTGTGTGTAAAAGATACACTCCCGATATCTGTTCCGATATGTCAAAAAAGTCACACTTTGATATCTGTCCTATTAAATTATAAACCACAGTTCTGTAAGTAACTATATACACACCCGACATCCTGCTCATGCCTAAAAAACAATCTGCGTTTTTGTAGAAGAGTATGCCAGCTACAGACAGTGCCATGCACGGCATAAAATCCCAAGGCGCGCAGTCTAGGTCTCACCAGGAATACCCCAGCTTTCAGGCTAGCGGTCTAAGACGCATCCTGCCTACAAACTCCATGCAACGACATGATGACTCCTCAAGACGTTTAAAGGTGAGATAAAGAAAGCAAAGAGACATCACTCTGTCAATCTATATCCTGCACTAGTATAGCAGAAGGAAGAGAAGAAAGAGAAGAGACACCATTCTTATCTATATCCTGCAATAGTATCAAAGAAGGGGGATAAAAAAAGAAAAAGAAAAGGGACACCACTCTGTCAATCTATATCCTGCAATAGTATCAAAGAAGGGAGATAAGAAAGGAAGAGATACTACTCTGTTATCTATTATCCTGCGATAGTATAACATAAGGGGAGATAACAAAGAAGAGACACCACTTTCGTTATCTATATCCTGCACTAGTATAACAGAAGGGGGATAAGAAAGAGAAGAGACACCATTCTTATCTATATCCTGTAATACTATAACAGACACCACTATAATGGTTAAAAAAAAGACTACAGTGGTGGTCGTTCTTCTAATCAAGTGACGCATCAGGCAGGTGTAAAATGATGCATGTGATGAGCAGTGATGTGGTGGAGCACAGTGATATTATGTCAGATTAAGATGTGGTGCATATGATTTGATGGGCAGTGATGTGTTGCGCATACACACACACAACACACACACGTGCGCGCGCTTACACACGCATACACACACATATACACACAGTACGCGTAGCACATTCTCCCCCCCCCCCCCCCCCCCCCCACACCTCGAGTTTGAGACAGAAACAGAAAAAGAGGAGAAAGAACAGAGAGACAAAGGGAGAGAGAGAGAGAGAAGAGAGAGAAGAGAGAGAGAGAGAGAGAGAGAGGAGAGAGAGAGAGAGAGAGAGAGAGAGAGAGAGACACAGACAAAAGAAAGAGATTGTAACAGAAGACACAGACCGCAAAGAGAGCACAGCAAAGTAACTGCAGACAGTCACAGCAAAGAAAAGTGAAGGAGAGGGAAGAAGGGAGTGTGGGCACTGTGAACGGACACTGACAGAGGCTGTCTCCTCAGCACAGAAGACACAACAGTTCAGATCACATCTCCTGTGCCCTGCGGAAGGAAAACTGACAGGGGGATTCTGGAATCAGATGGAAACTGAAATGGACTAAGCACCGCTTTCCAGAGCTGATCCAAGTTGAAAAAGAACAGTGTGGCTGAGAAACTGTTCATATGATGCTGAATAGGTACATGGTGGTAGATGTCTGTCGGTCTGTATAGTTTTATTCCTTTTTGTATTTAAATGTGATCTGAATATATAAAAATATTTATGTACATATATATGTGTGTATAATAAGATATACATATATACACATGTATACAAAGAGAGAGAGAGAGAGAGAGAGAGAGAGAGAGAGAGAGAGAGAGAGAGAGAGAGAGAGAGAGAGAGAGAGAGGGTGGGAGGGAGGGAGAGAGAGAGAGAGAGAGGAGAGAGAGAGAGAGAGAGAGAGAGGGGGAGAGAGAGGGAGGGGGAGAGAGAGGGAGGGAGAGAGAGGTGAGGGAGAGAGAGGTAGAGAGAGAGAGGGGGGGAGAGAGAGAGAGAGAGGAGAGAGAGGAGAGACAGACAGACAGACAGACAGATAGACAGACAGACAGACAGAACGAGACAGAAACATAGATAGACAGAGAGAGGGGGGTAAGGGAGACAGAGAGAGACGCACAGAGAGAGAGGTGGTCTGGGCGTTAAGTCTTTCGGATGAGACGATAAACCGAGGTCCCGTGCGTTACACATCACTATGTAGCGCAAGTAAAAGAACCCACGGCAACAAGGGGGTTGTCCCTGGCAAAATTCTGTGGAAAAAAGCCACTCTGATAGGGAAACAAATACAGTCGCAGTCAGGGAAAAGAAGGGTAGCCGCTGCACATGTGGCGACGCGCTCCTCCCGGGGAGAGCAGCCTGATTTTCACGCAGAGAAATCTGCTGAGACACAAAGTGGTATGAAATAAAATAAATATAAAATAAGTAAAGATAATGCGAAACAAGCCAATATCAATATTTACCAACAACACTGTATCGCGTTCACACAACCAGTAATCAAGTATGTATGAAAAAAACACAGTGTTGCGAGAACAGATCGGTAAGAAAACAAACAATCAATGCTCAACTGCAGTCACAGAAAAAAAAAAAAACGTGGCTGAAACAACTTCTGCCAGAATGCAGCATTCGGGACACTGTACATTAGACAAGGGCTGTGGTTCCTTCGGTACGGCAAAGTGTGTGTGTGTGTGTGTGTGTGTGTGTGTGTGTGTGTGTGTGTGTGTGTGTGTGTGTGTGTGGATGGGGGAGGGGGGAAGTGACACTAAGGAAGAGGCAGGGGAGGGGGGGGGGGGAGGGTACAGGTCTGAGGGGAAGAGGGTCATGCAGAAGTGAAGATTAGATTTTCGATTCCCTCTAGGGAGCGCCATTGTGGATTCAGGGCATTCAAGGACTAGAGGATTCTGTCATCGACCGTTACAGTTTGACACATGCTGTGGCTGATTATGGATCAGATGTTTGTGTGTTCGTGCGTGCGCGCGCGTGTGTGTGGTGTGTGTGTGTGTGTGTGTGTGTGTGTGTGTGTGTGTGTGTGTGTGTGTTGTGTGTGTTATGTATGTGTGTGTTTGTGTGTTTATGTGTGTGTGTGTTTATGTGTGTGTGTGTGCGTGTGTGTTTATGTGTGTGTGTGTGTGTGTATGTGTGTGTGTTTGTGTGTGTGTGTGTATGTGTAGGGGATAGAGAAATCGACAAAGGGGGAGAGAGAGTGAGAGACAGGAGCAGAAAGATAGAGGGAGAGAAAGAGAAAGGGAGAGAAAAATAGGACAGGAAAAAAGAGAAAGTTTGAGAAAGAGACAGAGAGAGAGAGGAGAGAGGGAGAGGGAGAAAGAGGGAGAGGAGAGAGAGGAGAGAGAGAGAGAGAGAGAGAGAGAGAGAGAGAGAGAGAGAGAGAGGGAGAGAGAGAGAGAGAGAGAGAGAGGGAGAGAGGGAGGAGAGAGGAGAGAGAGAGAGGGGGGGGGGGGAGATTAGAGATAAAGAAAGACAGGACAGAGATGAAAACAGAGAAAGAGAGAGAGAAAGAAAGAGAGAGAGAGATTGAGAATGATACATACCAAAAAACTACCTGACACAAAGAAACCCCCCCCCCCCCCCCTGCACCAACCGACCTCCCCTCCTCCCCCCAAAAAAAACTGAAATAAGAGCCACAAAGATTCGATGGAATCTTCCAACAGAAGAACTTGCATCCTCCAGCCAGCAACTTCACACGTCTGTCTAGTCTGTGCGAGGACGAAAGTGTACATACACCTAGTCATCACTCTGCACCATGTACAGTACAGTACCCGCCTACAAAACCAAACCCCCACCAGACATGCAGCTGACAAAGAAACCAAGAAACATTTCCCCCAGGACAGCAAAGTCCTGATAGAGGGACAGGGAAAGAACGTGAAGCTTTCACTCTCTCTTTCGAAACAGCAATGCACTACTATCTGTGGTGCATGCTTTAGACGAATGAAAAGATGTACGTTTAAGTACATACACAGGCAAATAAGAATATGTATAGATATCTCTCTGTCTCTCTCTCTATATATATATGTTATTTATATTATATGTAGGTAGGTAGATAGATGGATAGAGTAGATAGATATAGATAGATATAGACAGATAGAGAGATAGACAGACAGACAGACAGACAGACAGATAGATAGATAGATAGAAGATAGATAGATAGATAGATAGATAGATAGATAGAGTAGATAAATAATAAATAGATAGATATAAGTAATCAACCAGTGTGAACACAAAGAACAAAGAACACAGGACCAATAACTATGTGAAAGAAGAAATCAAAAAGCGTGTGGGCCCCAAGAGCCTTTGCTCTCCACCATAAAGAGGAGAAAGCTGATGTGGTTTGGTCACACCACAAGACACAACACCTTAGCAAAAACCATCTTGCAAGGAACAGTCGAGGGCAAGAGAAGAAGAGGCCGCCAAAAGAAATAATGGGTTGACAACATCCAAGACTGGACCGCCCAACCCCTGCAACACCTCCTACAAGCCACACAGGATCGTGAAGCATGGAAAAAGATCTCAATTGCGTCTTCTCTCATGTCCCCCCTACGTCCTTTGGGACATGGGACTGAGTGAGTGTGAGTGACAGGTTCAAAGTAAATTGGTAACTGAATTAAGCCTTAATCAGACTCAGAGCATAAACCCCATGTAGCAGCAGCAGCAGCAGTAGTAGCAGTGTCACCGTCCTGAAGCAATAATTGTCCATGACACTGTCTCACCTATCGGCATCACTGGGTACAGAGTTAACCACTGCACCAAAGGACATCAACAGACAGAATGGAAGAGAAAAGTACATAAATGCAAGGAAATAAAGACAGATAGAGAGGCACAACTGACAAACTACCTAACACAGACACCCCTCCCCCCTCTCCATGAACTACTACAGTCAGTACAAACTTCAATGGAATAAAATAAAACTGCAGTCGCTCACTCTGAAAGTAGGCACCTCGTCACTCCACACTATGTACAGGTTGCCCCCCCCCACCCCCCAAAAAAAATCCACAGACACAGGGATCCAGACACGTTACATCACAGCATTGAAGATACCACTCCCCCCCCCCCCCCCCCACGACCCAGGACAGTGAAGTCAGACAGAATAGGTAACAACTTTTAAAGTCCTCAGTCACACGACATTGCTAGTACATGCACGACCAAGCACGTACAGTTTATAGATACGTAACTAGACATAATTATCTTTGTTCTCAAACAAGCACCTCTCTCTCTCTCTCTCTCTCTCTCTCTCTCTCTCTCTCTCTCTCTCTCTCTCTCTCTCTCTCTCTCTCTCTCTCTCTCGTACATAAGCTATATATATATATATATATATATATATATATATATATATATATATATATATATATATATATATATATATATATATATCTTATTACCTAAAATCACAAGTTTCCGGACAAATTTGAACTATAATACAGGTTGAAGTAAAACAGAAAAAAAGAGAAAAAAAAAGAAAAAATCTCACTAGACAAAACCAAATTCGAGACAGACAGCAACAAAGACAGAGACAAGAGAACTTAGAGATATAAACCGAGACAACGGTTGATACTGTTAACACTGCCAACACAATGCAAAAAGGCTGAACAGTAGCAGTTCCAACACACAAATCAAGCCATGTTAGCTCTGGAAGAGACTGCCTGAACATTGACCCCCCTTCCACTCTCCCTGCACCTAACTCCGTCACCCCCCTCCTCTCCTCCTCCCTCCTCCTCATCCCTTTTTACCCACCCCCTTCCCTGGGTACTCCCCAAAAAATCTGCTGGTCTCCCCCCAGTTCAGCCCCTTTGCCCCCACAGCAGCAGAGGCTAAGTGAAACTAATCGGCCACGGTCGCCTAGTTCATAGTAACTGGGCGATTAGATTAACCCTGAACCAGACCCACAGCACAACTCACTTCGCAGCTAGCAGCAGCAGCAGCAGCAGTAGTAGCAGCAGCAGCAATAGCAGCAGCAGCAGCAGCGGCAGCAATTATAGTGGTAGCTTCACTAATCCAAGCTGACTGATGAGTAGCTCTTGTCCTACCCTACCCTGAAGCGTGTATTGATCTAGATGGATGCCTTGAGGGAGAGAGAGAGAAAGAAAGGGGAGAGAGGGGGGGAGGGAGAGAGAAGGAAGGGGAGAGAGAGAGGGGGGGAGGAGAGGGAGAGGGGGAGGGAGGGAGGGAGAGAGAGAGAGAGAGAGAGAGAGAGAGAGAGAGAGAGAGAGAGAGAGAGAGAGAGAGAGAGAGAGAGAGAGAAGACAGACAGACAGACAGACAGACAGACAGACAGACAGACAGACAGACAGACAGACAGACAGACAGACAGACAGACAGACAGACACAGTCAGTCAGTCAGACAGACAATGAATGAATGAATGAATGAATGAATAATCTTATTTTTCAAGGGTTACAGAGTAAGCATTACATACTTTTTTTCATCCGGCCCTTGCCCTGATCAGGGAATAAAGCTAAGAAACCCCCTCCCTACCCCTACATACCAGCATCACCACCAACAGAGAGAGAGAGGAGAGAGAGAGAGAGAGAGAGAGAGAGAGAGAGGAGAGAGAGAGAGAGAGAGAGAGAGAGAGAGAGAGAGAGAGAGAGAGAGAATGAGAAAGAGAAAGAGACAGACAGACAGACAGACAGACAGACAGAGAGAAAATGAGACAGACAGACAGAAAGACAAATACATAAACAGACAACAGAGACTGATAGAGAAAGACAAGCGTAGTGACAAAGAAAGATAGCACAGCAAAGAACTGCAGACTGTCACAGGAAAGACAGTGGGGGAGAGGAGAGAGGAGAAAGGGGTGTGGGCACTGTGAACGGACACTGACAGAGACTGTCTCCTCAGCACATTCCCTGAGCCCTGGGGAAGGAAAACTTGGACAGGGGGATTCTGAAATCTGAGGAGAAACTGAAACCGACCCAGTTCCAGTATAAAATAGACTTTGTTGGAACAAAAAAACTGTGGTTGACTCACCATATTGAGTATATTGAGGGTATTGCATTGCATTGCATTGTATTGTATTGTATTGTATTGCAATGTACTGTCCTGTGTTGTATTGTACTTTACATCACCTTAAGTCACGGCAGATTTCACCGCGTGAAATTCAGGTTGCTACTCCCGGGGAAAGTGCGTCGCCATAATAATGGGCAGCTCCAGCCATAATTTTTGTTTACGTTTTTCGTCTGCTCGTGTAGTTATTTGTCTACCACGGTGGCTTTTTTCTGCATAACTTTGCCTAGGGGCAATTCTTTTGTTACCATGGGTTCTTTTACGTGCGCTTAAAGCGCACTGCAAACCGTACTTTAGTGTATAGTACCATCCGAAAGACTAGCAGCCTGGCCACCATTCACGGTCTAGTGGATGGGGAAACAACTTCGGGTAGAAAGGAGAGCGGTTCTCTGTAAGTCAGACTTTGGATGATTTTCTATTTTTCTTTTTTTTGGAGTTGTTGCTCTTTTTTTTGCACTTTTACATCTTTACTTCATAATTACCATATAGCTATACACCTCTACATCTTTACTCTATTCCACACAGTCAACTGTTTTCTAAACAAAAGTGCATACACACGTAGAGTGGATTTAAAAAAATAAAAAAGCACCTGAGATGTGTCAAATAACTCCATGCGACTTTTATGGCAATGCATATTTTCCTATTCTTACTCCGATTAACACATTCATAGATATATCTTGTATCTTTATTTTGTACCACTTTATGCCACAGCAGATTTCTCAGCGTGAAATTCGGGCTGCTCTCCCCGGGGAGAGAGCGCGTCACCACAAGTGCAGCGCCGACCTTTTTTTTTCTTCTTTTTCCTGCATGCAACTGTATTTGTTTCCCTACCAGAGTGGATTTTTTCTGCAGAATTTTGCCAGGGTCAACCCCCTTGTTGCCGTGGGTTCTTTCACGTGCGCTAAATAGTGATGTGTAACACACGGGACCTCGGTTTATCGTCTCACACGAAAGACTAGCGCCCAGACCACCACTCAGGGTCTGATGGATGGGGAAAAAGTTTTGGGCCCAAACGGGGTACGAACGACCGCACAGTCCGACCCGGACTTTTTGCTTTCTAGGCAAGGCGCGTTACCACCTAGACCACAGATCCACCGATATCATAGATAGACTAAAATCACTCCTCTGGTACTTCCGCACAATAAGGAAAGGGAGGGTAACACAAAGAAGGGAGACAGGAGAGGGGGGGGATGGGAGGAAGGAAGGAGGGAGGAGGGGGGCAGGCATCACTGAAGATGAGATTTCCTTCTCTTCAAGGAGGCTGGCTGTAGACAAGAGGAGCATTCAGCACTGGACTGTCCTGGTCACTGACTGTCACACAGTCTGACAGCTAGCGGTGAGGGCTGATTATGAAGCTTCGCATCACTGTCTGTCTTTCCGTTTGACTGGCTGACTGTCTGGCTGTGTGTATGTATGTGTGTATTGTGTGTACGTGTGTGTGTGTGTGTGTGTAAGTGTGTGTGTGTGTGTGTGTGTGTGTTGTGTGTGGTGTGTGTGTGTGAGTGTAAGTGTGTGTGTAAGTGTGTGTGTAAATTTGTGTGTGTGTGCGTACAAAGCGATAGGAGGGGGAGAGAGAGGGAGAGGGAGAGGGAGAGAGAGAGAGAGAGAGAGAGAGAGAGAGAGAGAGAGAGAGAGAGAGAGAGAGAGAGAGGAGAGACAGACAGACAGACAGACAGACAGACAGACAGACAGACAGACGGACAGACAGACAGACAGCAGACAGATAGACATACAGACACACATACAGACAGAATAACAGCAAAAACGCAGATATAGAGACAGACAAAAAGATACACACTGACAAACTACCTGACACAGAGTCCGCCACCCACTCTTCCCTGACACACACACATACACACACACACGCACACACACACACACACACTCTCTCTCTCTCTCTCTCTCTCTCTCTCTCTCTCTCTCTCTCTCTCTCTCTCTCTCTCTCTCTCTGTGTCTGTCTCTGTCTCTCTGTCTCTCTCTCTGAATCAGGAACCTTGGTACTCAATACGAATTTCAACAACACACATACACCTTCTTCAGGCTATAACTTCACACATCTCTCAGTGTAGTGACAAAGGAAAGTAAAGCATCTTCCTCACTCTCCACCACCCACAACCTGCCAGCACCCAAGAATCCACATGCAAAAGCACCCAGACATGCAACAGACAAAAGAAACCAAGAAGCCCCCTCCCTCGCTCCCTACCCCCCCCCCCCCCCCCCAACCCCCGGGACAGTAAAGTCTGGCAGAGAGGGAAAACTTCAGAGAGTTCTGCAATCTCTCTCTCTCTCTGCACAGTGATATAGAAAGGAAAACTTCACAGAGTTCTGCAATCTCTCTCTCTCTCTGCACAGTGATACAGAAAGAGTGACAAGTGAAGCAGAGGACGTGATATCAGACACAGAAAGAACGCAACAAAGCAGTCTGCAGAAACCGGCCAGCATCCATCGCTGTACCTAGTGATAAGAGTTTCCCAGCGGCACCTGGGTTTTAAAGCGATACAGTTTCCGAAAGGCACCTGGTTTTTAAAAAGATTCTCAGAAAATATGAACAGTTATACGTTTGAATTATAAAAAAAAAAGTAGAAATAGGACTCAGTAAACTCCCTTACCCAAGGTTTTTTTGCTAAGTCATAGACATAGTTATCTCATTTTTATTCTTTCTTTAAGTTTCACTGTGGTCTTATACCAGAAAGAGAGAAGGGGGAAGTGAGAGAGAGACAGAGAGAGAGAGAGATAGACAGACAGAGAGACAGACAGACAGACAGACAGAGACACAGAGACACAGAGAGAGAGAGACAGACAGACAGACAGACAGACAGACAGAGACAGACAGACAGAAACAGACAGGCAGACAGACAGACAGACAGTGTGTGTGAGTGTGTCTGAGTGTTGAGTGTGCATGTGTGGGCACGCGCGCACGTGCATACTGTCCTGTACTTTGGAAACAGTATGTCAACTGATTTTCTCATTTTAGTATTGCTTCCAAACATTACTTCATGTCATCAAAAACATAGACCAATACACAGACACGCAGATCAATAAACATTCAAACACTCACACACACACATAAACACACACGCACACACACACACACACATGCACGCACGCACACGCATACACACATGCACGCATACACACACACGCTCGCACGCACACACACACAAATATTTCTTTTCGAAATTTGATTATGCATGACAGAGATTACAGACCTGAACAGAACCTACGGCTGGTGCACAGAACTCGACTTGGAAGAAACAGAAGGCGAAGAGAGCGGGAGATCGAAAAGAGGGCGGGAGTGGAGAAAGAAGGGGGGAGAGACAGAAGAGAGAGAGAGAGAGAGAGAGAGAGGAGAGAGAGAGAGAGGAGAGAGAGGAGAGAGGGAGAAAGAGAGAGACAGAGACAGGAAGAGAGAGACAGAGAGAGGATACAGAGAGAGACAGAGAGAGACAAAGAGAGAGACAGAGAGGAGACAGAGAGAGAGAGAGAGAGAGCACAGAGAGAGGACAGAGAGAGACAGAGAGAGACAGAGATAGGGGCAGAGATACAGGCAGAGATAGAGAGGCAGATAGAGATAGACAGAGAGACAGACAGACGGACGGAGAGAGAGTGAGACAGACAGACAGACAGACAGACAGACAGACAGACAGACAGACAGACAGAGACAGAGAAAGCGATTGCCTGATGGTTTGAATGTTGCTCTCACGATCTGTCGGCCGAGGTTCGAGCCCCTCCATCCGTTTAATTAAGGGGGTGTTTCAAATGGAGCTAGCATCAATATGGACTCAACTACCCCTAGGAAGTCCTGATAAGAATGTAAACCAAACGGTTGGAGAGCATATTACTCACACGTAAAAACCTTTTCCGCCTTTCGGAAGTCTAGAGGTTTTTTTTGTGCCAGTGAAATGGGTGATACTATTTTACAAACCTCAGGATTCCAGGTAAAGGTAAAGGTGTCCCATAACCTGTGGTCGTAGGGGAGCGAGGCGTCAGAGACCTCAGTTTTTCTAGGGGCCAGCATGTTGAGGGCGGTGCCCATCTCCTCTGTCTCGCTGCTTTACCTTCCCTGACCTTAAAGAGGGCAGGTACCCATCTACATCTGGGTGAACTTGGGGGACTGTAGTGAAGCCAAGGCGCACAAACGGTCACCCATCCAACTGGTAACCACGCTCGACGCTGCTTAACTTAACTGGCGGAAAGCGAGCGCTCTGACCACTGAGCTATCCCGTGCCCCAGGTACGCAGGTACTAGATGTAAAAATAAAGCACACTAGTGCTTATTCATTCAGTACCCTCGAAATGAAATAACTGGATATAATGAAACCACACACAAACGCACTTAGATATTCCTTATCTTTATACCTGTCTGTCTATCTATCTGTCTGTCTATAAAAATCACGTCTGTTTGTCTGTCTGTCCCTCTGTCTGCCTATATATCTATAAAAATTATGTTTGTCTGTCTATTTATAGATCTATCTTTCTATACAAATCATGTCTTTCTGCGTTTGTCTGTCTGTCTCTTGATGTATGTCTCTACCACGCGATTACTTTAAAGATAATGTAACTTACATACATGCTGGCATCGCTAACATGCATTCCCAATACTCACTGCTTGCCATTTTTTGTATTCCTTATTTTTTAACGATTTCGAAATGCGTGATCATTAGCAAGGGGGTTCGTTAATAGCATGATTTACCTTGTAAAATGTAGGTCATGTACGCTTACCTCCATTTTTCTTTGGAGCTGCGTGAGTGACGATAATTAGACATTCGTGTAAGGAGGTTTTTTTTATTTTTTATTTGTGACTCTCTCTCTCTCTCTCTCTCTCTCTCTCTCTCTCTCTCTCTCTCTCTCTCTCTCTCTCTCTCTCTCCCTCCCTCTCTCTGTCTCTCCCTCCCTCTCTCTCTCTCTCCCCTCCCTCTCTCTCTCTCTCTCTCTCTCTCTCTCTCTCTCTCACCTCCCTCCCTCCCCCCCTCTCTCCCTCTCTCTCAATACTTTCTATTGCCTGGTAGCCATCAAGACGCCATACTCTGCAGCTGTTCAATGTTGTTGTTTTTTTTAAACTTGTCCTCGCAGTTTGCTCTTTATTGGTTCGTTATGTAAGTTGAAGGTTTTCCATCAGCTTTATAAAGCGTGGTGAATGCTGCATTAAAAGAGATGTCCGTGTCCTTCGTAGATTTAAAATACAAGGCAGAGACAGTCGTAGTTACCATTCTGTCACCTACACCTTCCATTCTCCCCCCTAGGCCATGAGACTTAGAACAAGAATGCTTTTTATTGAAGAAAATGCTCTTCACAGGTCAGCAGAGACAGGAAAAGACCCCAAAAAACACAGAGCAAAGGAAGAAACACAGGCACGTATTCCGTTCCTTTTATATTTAGGAAATCGACTTTGCATCTAACAGGGAACTGTTTTCCCGCAACTCTCATATGGCTGTGTCTTCTCTTAAGCAACAGCTTCGACTAGAGGAAAAATAAGAGCTGACGCACCTCAAAACAAAGCAGATACACAAGTGATGGCAGCCTGCTGTGAGAATGAAACAAACTTGTAAC
>CM060332.1:37159323-37166823 GCA_030674155.1 Stramonita haemastoma
GCTACTGGTAAGAGTTGCAAAAGGTTGAGAGAGTTAATGTGGACCGTCGGCTGTGAAATCATTACAGATTTCTCGCGCTGGCGGGAAAGTACAGGTCTCATATTCCTTAAAGAGTAAAATCAACAAACATCGGGGTGAAACGTGGGATAAGTGGAGGAATCTCTTGCATATTCATGAGCACCTTCCATGGTTGTTTCCGCCTGTTGTTAATACAGTGTACATGCATGCACTCTTCAAGAGAAGAGCACCACGACTTTTGCGGAGAGAAATATGCAGCAGGTGGCAATGGTACATGGCTACAACACCACCACCAACAACAGCAGCAACAAGACAGATACAGACACAAACACACACCCACACACACACAACACACACAAACACACACACAGAGTCTCACACACACACACCCCAACCCCCCACCACACCCCCCACCACCACAACCCCCCCACAACCCCCCACAATCCTCCTCCACCCCACCCATCTCCTCACCTGCATACTTAAACCCGATCTCCTCCTGAAGCACGTTCTGAATCTCCTCGTCGGTCAGGTCCTTCTCCTCGCTGATCTGGAAAAAGTCCAGCTGCAGGTCGGGCCGCATGTTCTTCAGCATGTAGAACAAAGCCTCCGTGGCCACGTAGCAGAAGCTCTTGATGAGGTAATCCTGGCCCCCGCGCGCGTACAGGAACTTGAGCTTGCCCCAGCTGTAGTAGCCCGACACGGTGGAGAAGAAGCTGGACAGCATGCCGAAGTTGATGGGGCTGACCCGCGTCAGGAGCGGGTAGTTGTCCTGGCGGTACGTCTTGAAGTCCAGGGCCATGGCGCCCGTGGAGATCATGGGGATGTCCCAGAAGCTGATCTGCCGGGCCACCGGCGCCACGGCGAAGTCGCAGACCGGGCCGAACAGCACGTCCATCTGTGTGGTGGGTGGTGGGTAGAAGAGAAAAAAGGGTAAGAATTGTAGGCTATACAGGCTTGTAGAGTGTAAAGGCTTGTAGACTATAAGGCTTGTAGACTATAAACCGGTAGGCTTATAACCGGTAGGACTATACAGGTTTGTAGACTATACAGGGTTGTAGACTATAGAGGCTTGTAGACTGTAAAGGCCTGTAAAGGCTTGTAGACTGTAAAGACGTGTAGACTATAAAGGCTTGTAAAATATAAAGGCGTGTAAAATATAAAGGCTTTTGTAGACTATAAACCGGTAGGCTTATAACTGGCAAACTATAAAGGAGTAGGCTTGTACACTGTAAAGGTTTGTAGACTATAAAGGCTTGTACAATATAAAGGCTTGTAGACTATACACGCTTAACATATAAAGGCTTGTAGACTATACACGCTTAAAATATAAAGGCTTGTAGACTATACACGCTTAAAATATAAAGGCTTGTAGACTATAAACCAAAGCCCCGTGTGCCAACGCACGCAGGACATCTTGCGCACACGTTAAATCCTGTTCTGTTTTTCGTACGAGTAGGCCATTGTGTATCGATTGGAACATATGACAATTATATTTTCATAATTGTATACATACTGGACTGAATGCAAAAAAGGACATTAAGTGCTTATTCAAGTATTATCGATATAAAAGAATATAAAAGAATTTTAATAAAAAGAAAAAAAGATGGTTAGCTTTCTAAGGAGAGAGGGAGGGAGAAAAGAGAACGTTCTTGGGGTAGGTAATGTGCGTGTGTGCGTGTGTACGTGCGTGTGTGCGTGTATGCCTGCGTGCATGCGTGCGTGTGTGCGTATTGCGTGCGTGTGTGTGTGTGCGTGTGTGTGTGTGTGTGTGTGTGTGTGTGTGTGTGTGTGTGTGTGTGTGTGTGTGTGTGTGTGTGTGTGTGTGAGTGTGTGTGAGTGAGTGAGTGTGTGTGTGTGTGAGTTTGTGTGTGTGTGTGTGTGTGTGTGTGTGTGTGTGTGTGTGTGTGTGTGTGTGTGTGTGTGTGTGTGTGTGTGGGAGAGAGTGTGTTCGCGCGCGTGCGCGCGTGTGTGTGTGTGTGTGTTCGTGCGTGCGTGCATGTGTGTCTGTGTGTGTGTGTGTGTGTGTGTGAATAAAACAAACAGTGTCTTGTATTTGTAGTAATCTTGTGTAACTGAACAAAATATGACAAAAGACCAATGCTTTCTTGTTCGGTTTTTCTTATTTCATAAACTAATATCATGAAGTCTGTGATACTTCCAGTCCGTATTCAGACTACTCTGAGATTTAGTAACAGAATAGCGTCTGGTAGGACTAAGCTACGCACTGTGATAAGAGCATTAACTGTAAGACTATTTTTTTTCAATAGAATATACGTATGGAAATGATGTTGAAACGAAATTATACGTTCATCCTAAGTGGCTAATTCATTTAAATAATGTTAGGAAAAAAGGATTAGATTCGCCTCCTTAGTGTAATGGGCTAAAAGATTTCACGAACCACTATGCAAAGCTTTCAAAAATAAGTTATTTAAGGGCGTTTTACGACAAAATCAATATTAAAGATTTATTTACTTGTCTGTTATAGGTGTTAATATATTAAAGGCTAATATAGCGTGTGTTTTAAAAAAAATGTACATTTGATTTTTCAGCTACTTTGTACTCGAGTCAATTACATTAGAAACTAGCTTGTACAAACCAAATAAAGGTATGCCATAAGCAAAACGTGAACAAACACATATACTGGCATTTTTTCTAGAAAACTTAGAAAATCAGATTTTACTTAACGTTAATCACCTTGAAAAACACTCTACCTGTTTATTTTGAATATAAGATACAGAAAAATATACGAGACATTATTTATAAAAAATGCATCTTGAAACAACACAAGATATTATACAATTATAGACTGTGAAGAAAAGAAGCAAACAAAAGGTATTCACATTTGGTTTGCATGAAAAAAAATCAATTAAAAAAAACACAAGAAAATCGGCATAAGAAAAAAAAACCTGGCAAAAACCAGCATGAAAAACAACAAAAAAAACAAGACAAGAAAAAAGGCAAAGGGACTGAATAAATTTTTAAAAAGGCAAAAAAAAGAGCCACTACCACTGACCTGATGCTTCATGAAGAAGGTGATGGCCTTGTCAATAGCCACAGCAATGTGACACTTGGAATCCCCGTAACGCACCATCAGATGGTGACGCCGCAACAGACGCGTGTTCTGATTCAAAGCCTCGATGGCCAGGTCGATCGCGGGAGACACACGATGATAGGAAAAGAGATAGCTATCGTCAAAGGGCAGAAGCACCGCCACGTTGATTTCTATGCTCTGAGTGAAGGAAGCCAGTGAAAGCGCGTACAAAGCCGTGAAAAGAAAACCCAATGTCTAGGGTTAACCCCCGAGATAGAAGGGTGTCGTGATTTGGTTGTCCCCATCGCCTGTTTCCTAGTCTGATTGATGCTCTGAAGAGTCTCCGCTTACTCCACTTACACAGGGATATATCCACAAGGTAAACGCAGACCCGTTGATAATTGTTGTTGTTGTTGTTGTTTCTTCGATTTTTATGTCTGTTCACTCAAAGTGATATTTGACGAGGACGGGTATTGTGTTGATGGAAGTTGATAAGTTTTCAGCTCCAAATATTGTTACCTTGATATTTTTTTCAGTTGTAAAATAAAAACTAGATCAACCCTGAACAGTGATCAGTAAACAGCATTGCTTTTTTTGTCACCAAAGGGCACGCATTTCACGAGCAACACTGTCTAGTTCCAGCCAATCGCTGACACACGCCACGCACACGCACGTGCAAAAGAATACAACGACTGAGGGAAGGATAAGTTTTACTGCACTGCGGCACACGCGTTCCGGTCTGATTTTTGGTCTTTTTTTTTTCGTTATCTACAGGTATTAAATAAAGTTGTCTGGGTCTAGGTGAAAGGTTTCCGACAGAAGCTTAGTTCTCTGAGGAAACAAGACTTGGGTGAACCCTCGGCGGAACAGCTCTGTTATGGACACATAGGCGCCGTAACTGCCATTCAGCGTTTATAGCACAAACAACAATAACAACAACACACAGACACAACACACAGACACATACACACACACACACACACACACGACACACACCACACACACACACACACACACACACCAACACACGTGTGTTTGCTTATTGCATTATCCTCAGTATAAAGAATACATAAAATAAATAAATGAACACCGCACACAAACACACACACCACACACACACACACACACACACACACACACACACACACACACACACACGGGTGCTTATTCCATTTTCCTCGGCATAAAAGAATAATAAAATAAATGAATAAACACACACAAACACAGACACGCAAGTGCTTATTCCGTTATCTCGGTATAAAAGAATAAATAAAATAATAAATAAATAAATACACACACACGCACACACTGTCACCGATGGACCAAACACACACACACACTCACACACACACACACACACACACACACACACACACACACACACACAACACACAACACAACAGCTTTTTCCATTATCCTCGGTATAAAAATAAATAAAATAAATAAATAAAAAAACACACACACTGTCACCCATATCAGGCTACAGAAGACAATACCGATGGACCCAAAAAACTGGAGATGCTATCAAACACAAAACATTTGTCTGGAAATACGGGACAGTTTACTCTCTCAATGAAATAGTGCCAACAGATAGAGGCAGCTCAATAAACACGCACTATGTTTTGCATAATAAACACCTAACTTCTGCATAATAAACACGTCTTTTGTATACACTGAAGCTGTACCTAGTTCGACAGTCTTTTATCCACACAAAAAAAAGTAAACATTGATAGCACTTTAGTTCTCTGTCTGTCTGTCTTGTCTGTCTGTCTGTCTGTCTGTTTGTCTGTCGTTCGTTCGTTCGTTTTTTCTTTCTTTTTTTCTTTCTTTCTTTCTTCCTTCCTTCCTTCTTTTCTTTTTCCTTCTCTCTCTCTCTCTCTCTCTCTCTCTCTCTCTCTCTCTCTCTCTCTCTCTCTCTCTCTCTCTCTCTCTCTCTCTCTCTCTCTCTCTCTCTCTCTTTCTCTCTCGATAGCTATGGTCAAACATTGCGCTGCAATTCGACCGTCGGTCGTGAGGGATTTTTTCTGGAGTACACATGCTGATCACTCACCAAAAGTCCTTCGTATAACTTTAAACGATCCCGTGCGAACGCACCAGAAATCTGCGCACACTTAATTTCCGTTCCGCATTTCGTAAAGTAGCCTCGTTGCCGGTGGAAGATGACAAATTACAAACTCATACACACGGACCGGTGAAATAAGCACACTATTGCTTTTCTGTTATCCTCATATAAGATAAAAAAAAATCTCTCTCTCTCTCTCTCTCTCTCTCTCTCTCTCTCTCTCTCTCTCTCTCTCTCTCTCTCTCTCTCTCTCTCCTTTCCTTCCTTCTTTCCTTCTTTGTTTCTTTTTCTTTCTCTCTTTCTTTACTTTTCTTTCCTTCCTTCCTTCCTTCCTTCCTTCCTTCCTTCCTTCCTTCCTTCCTTCCTCCTTCCTTCCTAGCATGGTTATGTGCTGGTTTGGTCAAACACTTCTATAAACAAATCAGAAAAAGTTCATCGGAGAAACTAACGACAGAAGTTATGGGAAGAGATCATACATAATTATCCTTTTCCCTGACAACAATTGACTGTGGAGAAGATAAAGCTATTTTCACAGATGATCGCAATGAACATCAAAATGATGTTCCTGTCATTTACTTACTTATTCACCAGATGATAGATTACATCACCTATAAGATCAGAACATGACAGAAAATTGTCTCTGCCGATCAAGAAAATGGTTTGTCTACTAAATGGTGATAATACAATGATAATGATAAGAAGAAAAAGTAATAATGTGCGAATTATATACGCTATCTGGTAAAGATAATACATAACGCTTGCATTCAACCTATTCTTACACAAGCAACCCAATAACAGTCAACATTACCTTTTATCTGTCAGCAATCATAATTTTTATCCTCTTAGACGCAAAGACAGATTTATCAGAAGAGATAATGAAGGAAGATGATGTATCACGTAGACGCTGATCACAATCATCGGTATCCACCGTCATTGCAACACCGTGAATTGAGGGCAAAGTATTGCTGTGCATTTACCGCCCCATCATCTGCCGGCTGCTGTTACACTTACACTGTTAATAAGCAAGGCGTCAGAGGCCTCTCTCGTCTCTCCCAGACCTACGTTCATTGCTTTTGAAAAAAAGTGGTTTATCTATTTCTCCCACACTCACTCACTCTCCACCCTTCTATCTCTCCTCTCTCTGTTCTCTTTCTCTTTGTCTGTCTTTATCTGTCAGTCTTTGTATCTCTCTGTCTCAAGTCTGTCTGTCTGTCTGTCCGTCCGTCTCTCTCACTCTCTCTGACTATCTGTCAGTCTTTGTATTTATCTTCTGTTGTCTTCTGTCTGTCTGTCTGTCTGTCTGTCTGTCTGTCTGTCTGTCTGTCTGTCTGCTCTTCTTTTTCTCTCTCTCTCTCTCCTCTCCTCTCTCTCTCTCTCTCTCTCTCTCCCCCCCCTCCTTCCTCCCTCTCTCTCTCTCTCCTCTCCCCCCTCCCCCCCTCTCTCTCTCTCTCGTTATTGGCAAAAAGCTTAATCGTGATCATTTTTAACATAAGGGTTTCTCTCCCCAGGGAAAGCATATCATCATAGGTGTAGAGTCATCCATTATTCTTTGAATCTCCTTCTCGCATTCTTATGTATTCGTGTCCTTCTGGAGAGAGGGGGGCAGAATGACTGTAATGACATAATTATTGCCAGGTGTTCCGCGCACTAGGCCCTCTACAAACAAACCTTAGCCTGTAAACCTAACTGTCCTCTCAAACGTCGTAATTTACAGACGTTACAAAACAAGTTAGTTCCATACTACCTACATATTGCCTGTTACTGAGGAGATATTTCTCTACAACGGAAACTGGATCCGACTTTTATTTCTGGGTAGTTTCAGCACAGGTACTAATCAAAATAATTGATCTTTGTAAGAGTGCTGATAACTGTGTGTGGAAAAACTGGACAGGGTGTTAAAGTAGTGACAATGTGCATGGTGATGGCGATACATTTTCTCTTGAAAACACTGATACTTTTTCTTCGTGGGGAAACGGCAATTGAGTACAGAGATAATGACACTCAATTATCTCTAGAGGTAATACTAGCCAACGAAATAAGACTCAAACCCCAAGAGACAATGACATTAGGTGTGTCACGACTATGACACTGGTTTTTATAGAGGTGATAACAATGCTCATAGTGGCAATATCGATTTTCACAGAGGTATTGACAATGGTCATAGAGGCAGTATCAATGGTCAAAGCTATAGAAGTGATATCAATGGTCATAGAGGCAATATCAATGGTCATGGCTATAGAAGTGATATCAATGGTCATAGAGGCAATATCAATGGTCATAGAGGCAATATCAATGGTCATGGCTATAGAAGTGATATCAATGGTCATAGAGGCAGTATCAATGGTCATAGAGGCAATATCAATGGTCATGGCTATAGAAGTGATATCAA
>CM060332.1:37171823-37191823 GCA_030674155.1 Stramonita haemastoma
AAATCACTTGTAGATATAATGATCGTTTTTGTATGGAGTAAATTAAACTGACTTAAGAATAGGACAATCACAATGCCTTAGCAGTGGAGATAATGATAATAACTTACCTTTAACAGTAAAAATTATATTAATAAAAAATGACGAAGGAATGCTTTGTACACAAAGTAGCAATGACATATCTTTTGAGATAATCAAAGTAGGTTTACGTATAGATAACGCATTTTTGTCTGTAAAGGTAATGAAAGCATTATCTATAGCAATTATGACTTAATCAATTTACACAAATAATAACAATAATCATTTCCTCTTTAAAAAAAAAGACAACAATTTTAGTTTCAGTATCATAAACTATAACCTATCACTAGAAACCACTAACTTCGCAGAGGAAACATCAGCATTGACTTAATATCAGCGTGGACAATGACATTAATTCTCTACGTAGATCAGTATTAATATATCCGCCATCGCAGCATCGCAACACAGTGGATGGATGACAGAGGCAGCTCTGGGTACAGCTGTGTGTGTGACCTTTATGTTAGAACTCTCCATCATTCGCCGCCTACTGCTATGATCACACTGCCAGTAGTAGGCAAGGCGTCAAACGCCTCCTCTCTCTCTCTGCGCTTCACTCCCCGCCTGGGGAAATGTACCGAGTCTTATCCTTCTTCCTCCCTCGCTCTCTGTCTTGTCTTTCTGTCTGTTGGTCTGTCTGTCTGTGTCCGCTTCTGTCTGTTTCTGATTCTCAATGTCTGCCTGCTTCTGTTTGTCTGTCTGGCTATCTGTCTGTCTGTCTGCTTCTGTCCGTCTTTTTTCTGTCTGTCTGTCTGTCTGTCTGTCTGTCTCTCTGTCTGTCTGTCTGTCTGTCTGTCTTCTCTCCCTGAGAGAAGAGCAAGTGAAGCAGAAGAAAGGACGAGAAAGAGCGAGAGAGAGACAGAGATAGAGAGAGAGGGAAGAGACAGACAGAGACGCAGAGAGGGAGATAGAGGGAGGTGGAGAGATAGAGACAGAGAGACAGAGACAGAGAGGGAGGGGAGAGAGAGATATAGAGATAGAGAGACAGAGACAGAGAAAGAGAGTGTGACAGGTAGGACAGCCAGAAGGACAAACAGACAGAGAGACGGACACACAGGCATGCAAAGACACAGAGAGAGATGACGAACAAAGGGCGAGAGAAGTGTACATAGGTAGAAAAGGAAATACCGAACAGAAAAGGTGGGAGATATAGAAAAAACAGAAACATACACCCAGCCACCCACAATATGTCCGTCTGAATGTTCAATCTAAAAAATGAAAACTGAAAAGAAAAAAAGTCACCTACGCAAAGATATTTCAACAGTGATAGAGATAGCTGAATAAAAGGTCAGCAACAAACAAACCCAACAACCAAAAAAACAATCACACAAAAGAAACCAAAAAAAACAACCCCACAATAGAAACAAAAAAAGAGAGAAAAGTGTTATATTCCTGACTTTGTTTTCCCGTTCTGTCAGTAATCTCTGAAACATGAGGAAGTCGTTTACAAAAACAGTAGTTAGCAGGTGGCACCACTTGTGACTGACTGACTGATCACACTTCTACTTATACCTCATTTTGCCGTTCGTATATCGCTGTCGTTAGCAGTCAATCTGTGTTGCAGCTGGTGGTTTTGCTTTTTTTGCCAGAACCGTGATATTATTATTATTATCACTATTATTATGATGATGATTGTGATTATGATTATGATGATGATGATGATGATGATAGATGATGATTATTATTATTATTATTATTATTACCGTAAAATCCCTAGCATAAGCCCACCATCTAGCAAACGCCCACCCCCCCACTTTGGGCCAAAAGTTGTGCACAGGGGTAACTACCTAGCAAACGCCCACCCTGCTTTTTTTCAAAGAGACTATGCTCACTTTCACTAGGACTTGTGCAGACTGTTCTAAAAGTCATCTTTTTCCCCTTGTTTACCTTTTCGTGTTTCTTTTTTTTCTTATTCTTTGTCCCCTCTCCTAACTCCCACCCATCCCCAACAAAGTGAATTAAAATTACGTCATGCTTTTTCCACTGACGTCTTTCGTCTGTCACTGATGTACGGGTACTTTGACGACGCTTCCTGATGGCCGGAAGATGGTTCTTGAATCCTTTTGTGCCATTTTTGCAAATGCCGAAGCGACAGTCTTACACTGTATCTTTCAAAATGGTGAAGTCGCTGGAAAGAGCGCCACTTGGTGTCTTGTCGACAGGGAACCAGCTCAAGCCAAAAGGTCCCTGCAGACTTTGAGGATCAACTTCTTCAGTTCCGACAGAACGTTCTGCCACTACGTCATCGCCATGGTTATCCTCTGTCCAACATCACGAACATGGATCAGACGATGGTCCGGTTTGACATGATGCCAGCCCGTACCAACAACAAGAAAGGTGCAAAACAAGTTAGAATCAAGAGCACAAAGGCTGAAAAACGAGGCTTCATGGTGGCACTCGTCCTCGTTGGCCTTCTTTGCTTCAAAGTCCCTTTTTTTCTATTTTCCTTCACTTCTACTCACACGACCTAAGTTACATGCTTTCGGGGTTTGTATTCACTCAATTACAGGGTTGAGCACAAAAATTACTTTGTGCAAAGGGGTCTATCCCTAGCAAACGCCCACCCCCCCAATTTTGCCTTAAATCAGTGGGCGTATGCTAGGGATTTTACGGTATTATTATATTATTATTATTATTATTATTATTATTATTATTATTATTATTATTATTATTATTATTATTATTATCATATTATTATTATTATTATCATTATTATTATTATTATTATTATTATTATTATTATTATTATTATTATTATTATTATTATTATTATTATCATTATTATCTCGATCGGTCCAATTGCTTTCTCTTTTAATGAAAATTGTAGGCTGGGCTGAGCTGACTGTTGCAATAATACGTACAAACAAGAAAGAAAGCAAGCAAGATTGATGGAAGAAAGAAAGAAAGAAAAAAGAAAAGAAAGATACAAAGAAAGAAAGAAAAGAAAGAAAGAGAAAAGGAAAAAAAAAGTAAGAAAAAAAGATTTAAGAAAGAAAGAAAGAGAGAGAGAGAGAGAGAGAGAGAGAGAGAGAGAGAGAGAGAGAGAGAGAGAGAGAGACAGAGAGAGACAGAGAGAGACAGAGAGAGACAGAGAGAGAGAGACAGAGAGAGAGACAGAGAGAGAGACAGAGAGAGACAGAGAGAGACAGAGGGAGACAGAGACAGACACAGAGAGAGACAGAGAGGGACAGAGAGAGTAAAGAAAGAAATAAACGAACAGAAAAAAGAAAGAAAGAAATGAAAAGAATGGTAGTGTCGGTCATGAACTGTCATGGTTTTATTCATGTCCTGTGGTCCGGTATGATAATCATGGCCAGTGACCAAAACCTGATACACTCCAGCAATGGAACGCCTGGTAGTAACAAGCCAATCTAAGGCATCAGTAGTGCTCGAACTCAAATCCAGTCCGAGGGTCCATCTTCCTATCTCCCTTTCATCCACTACACCATGCCTGCTTTGTTTGGGCGCTCTGGTTTCTTTCCAATAAGAATGATAGATCACCGAGGTGTGTTCTGAAGCACACGTGTGAGATCCCACGGGAAACAAGGAAAATCTGTAGTTGCTGTAATAACATCATTACAAGGTGATGCAAAAATTAACAACTCGTTACAAACCCAAACAATATTATGACACGTTTATAACGCTATATACAATCAGGGTAGTGGAGTGGAGTGGAGTGGAGTGGAGTGTGAGTGGAGTGGAGTGTAATCTTGTGTAGTGTAGTGTAGTCTAGTGTAGTGTAATGCAATGTAGAGTAGTGTAGTGCAGTGCAGTGCAGTGCAGTGTAGTGTAGTGTAGTGTAGTGCAGTGCAATGCAGTGCAGTGCAGTGCAGTGCAGTGCAGTGCAGTGTAGTGCAGTGTAGTGCAGTGCAGTGTAGTGCAGTGTAGTGTAGTGTAATGTTTGAGAAACTGTAAACGAGTAGCTGTATGTGGCCATGTATGATACCATGTATATGACATCTGCACAAAAAGATATAAGAAAGAGTGCTGCAAAAAAGTGCAGCAAAAGTATTTCGTTTAGATGTTCATGTACATGCCTCCTACTCTTTCTCTCTCTGTCTCTCTCTGCCTGTCCCTGTCTGTCTGTCTGTCTGTCTGTCTGTCTCACACACACAACACACACAAACACACATGCAACCCCTCCCCACTCCTCTTCACACATTCTCTCAGACCCTTCCCTCCCTCCATCCACCCCTTTACCTCTCTCTACCCCTCCCCCCACCACCGCCAAAAAAAAAAATCAATTTGCGATATGCCAGTCAGGTAGCAGCCTATCTGTGAGCTAGGCCTAGCCTAGCTATCACTGTCTGTTTCCCTACAGTCAAAGGTGAGGTGTGAAAGAAGACCAGCACTCATTTCCTACAGCACGCATACTGTCTTGTGATGTGGGGTTCAGCACTGGAGCCAGTGTGGATGGTCATTCACCTACCCCTCCCCCCCCCTCCCCCAACCCGAAACCTCCGCCTCACAGAGATACACTCCTACTGGTCAGTGCAGGGATGCACCGGACTTTGCTTTTACTTTTTTCAGTGAGTGACCGCTGTCAGTGTTCTTGGGCCGGGTTAGAGAGTTTTCTGTGGTCTGCAGTGTTCTTGTGTCTGATTGATCAATTGGTTATTTTCTGCTGATGTAGTGTAGTGTAGTGTAGTGTAGTGTAGTGTAGTGTAGTGTAGTGTAGTGTAGTGTAGTGTAGTGTAGTGTAGTGTAGTGTAGTGTAGTGTAGTGCAGTGTAGTGTACTGTCTGGTACAACACAATCGTTGAACTGTCTGGTCGGTTGATTCATCGCTACAACTGAAGGACTTGCTCAGTGATACTTTGAGCTAATTTATTCTCTGAATTTGTTGTATATAAATTATGGCTTATTAGATGACCCAGGCCATCTGCTCATTGATCTTCTGATTTTATCTTTTTGACAGAGTGATCATTTGATTATTATATTAATCCGTTGGACTTGTTGATCTTCTCACTTCTCTTAGTTAATGGTTCTAGTTAGCTGACAAGTGATTCATTGATTTAGCTGAAGCATCAGCAATAATAATAATAATAATAATAATAATAATAATAATAATAATAATAATAATAATAATAATAATATATGATAATCGGAATTTATCAAGCGTCGAATCTTGTAAAGCAACCAAATCAAAGCATATGCATTAAATCATTTACATGCATGTAACTTCCTACAACCATTAAAATTAACAGATAACAACATGTAGTGATTCTATCAGTTCAAAACATATCCAATCTTTTCATTTCAGACTCTATTCCAACAAATGGTGTGTCACAGGGCAAAGGAGACAGATAGATCTGTATAAGGAACAGATCTCAGATCACTCTCCCCGCTGACCCCAAGGTCTTCAAGGACTAGACTCTGATTTGATTTGATTTATTCTTTTATATCGAAGATAATGGAATAAGCACTCGTGTGCTTTTTTACATCCAGTCCCCGTATGTATGCAGTTTTGTAAATGTCATCTGCTCCCACCGGCACACGATCGCCCACTCTTACGAAAAGCGGAACAGGATTTAATATGTGCGCAAGATGTTCTGCGTGGGTTCGCACACGGGGCCTCGGTTTAAAGTCTCATCCGAAGGACTTTTGGGGGAGAGTGGAGTCAGCACTGGTGTTAACTCCAGGAGAAAAAATCTCCTCGACCGGACTCGAACCCGGGTCGTCAAATTGCCAGCGCAATGTTCTGACCACTAGGCTATCCGGCCCCCTTCTGCCTGTACTGGCCACTGTGTCTTGTCTGTCCCCTGCTGAATTATTCAGGGGGCTGAAACAGACCCACTAGCTGGCAGTGACCCCTACACTGCACTGCACTGTGTGCATCACTCACTGACAGAGGACAGCAGGAGGAGAATGAACTAACTCGGCACCAGAAATGAAGAGCAATGACCCAAAACTTAGCAGCTCCCTCGTCACCTCAAACTAAACACACACACACGCACGCGCGCACGCACGCGCGCGCGCGCACGTACGCGAGCACGCACACACCGCGCACCACTGCACGCGCGCATGCACACACACACATGCACACGCATTCACACACAGACGCACATACACACTCATTTTTGGATGAGACTTTGCTATGTGCGAGCGTTTGAGGAAAAAGCTTAAACCAACAACAAGTGCCATTCAGACAATCTTGGCTGAAGAGAATGTCACCATAACACGTCAAAGCAGAACAATAATAACACTCATGTGGACTGTAGCTATTCGTGACGTCAATAACTGATACTGTTCATTGCCTTGGGCAAGTCACATATCTAGATAATAGGCGTGTAAATATTTCTAGTCCACTGCTAGAGAAGTAATCCACGGGGCTCATTTCACTCCTGGGCAAATTGATCCTTTTCAAAGTTACTTCATCAACTTGGAGTACTTTGTCCTTGAAGCTGTCATCAGCTGATCAATCTCATTAACTGATCAACAAATCAAGTGGAGTCAATCTTGTTGCTGATTGACACAACAGTTAATTCACTGTTTGAGGTGAAAGAACAACTGATGAATCCTGTTTGGGTGAATGACAGATCAGACCGTCGGTGTTCTGTTATCGACGTGGTTACTAAATTGTGTGGCAGCTTAGGATGTAAAATCCTGTTAAGAGCAGAATCTTCATCACCTCACTAAAATGGAGAGAGAAAAGAGAGAGAGAGAGAGAGAGAGAGAGAGAGAGAGAGAGAGAGAGAGAGAGAGAGAGAGAGAGAGAGAGAGAGAAGAGAGAGAGAGAGAGAGAGAAAGAGAGAGAGAGAGAGAGAGAGAAAAGAGAGAGAGAGAGGAGGGAGTGTGTGAGTGCGCGTGCGTGCGTGCGTGCATGTGTGTGTGTGGAGTGTGTATGTCTTTGTGTGTGTGTGTGTGTAAGTGTGTGTGTAAGTGTGTGTGTGTGTGTGTGTGTGTGTGTGTGTGTGTGTGTGTGTGAAAGTTTGATTTTGTTAAATCTATCTATGATTGATTGGATGTGTATGTACAAGTTGAATGTAAGCCCTTTGATTTGTTCTTTGTTCTCTCAAAAATATAGCGCTATTGAAATTCCGTATATGGTCATTATGACTGTTGTTGTTGATATTGCTATTTGACTATGATGATGATGATGATGATGATGATGATGATGAGATGATGATATCATCATCATCATCATCATCATCATCATCATCATCATCATCATCATCATCATCATCATCATATCATAATCATCATTATAATTGTTGTTGCTATTATTATCAATATTAACATTATTATTGTTATGACTATTATCATCGTCATTATTATTAGTAATATCATTATCATATTCTTTTTAAACCACAAGCAGCCAAACAAGCTGAAAGACACAAGCACATTGATACTGAAGTACATGTGCATGCATAAAAGCGGACATACACACACACGACTCTCTCTCTCTCTCTCTCTCTCTCTCTCTCTCTCCTCTCTCTCTCTCTCTCTCTCTCTCTCTCTCTCTCTCTCTCTCTCTCTATCTATCTATCTCATCTTTCTCACACACACACACACACATACACACACACATACCCCCACCAACACACACACACTGCACCCTCCCCTCACCCCCCCCCCCCCCAAAACCAAAAAGGCGCAAAAAAAGGAGAAATTAATGAACACGGAGGTTGTAACATGCATTGACAGAGGTGTAGAGGCGAGGACAATAAGAAGACTGGTGTGACAAAAGGCTGCATTGTGAGAGCTCTGTCTGAGGCCGGCTTTGTTCTCTCAGGAACACCATCTGCTCTTGCTCCCAACCGTTCAGCTCTGGTTCTAGTGGGTAACGCTACAAGGAGAAAAAAAGGAGGAGACAACACAGGCCCCACGTGCTCAAATTTCCTTTGCTTGCATCCCTTGTACTGGAACCTAAAATGCAGCACACTTCCGTTTTTGAAAGATTAAACAAGAAGATTTATTATAAAAAATAAATAAATAAATAAAAGCATGGAAAATGAAAGAAAGCGAGAGAAAAAAAAATTGCGGGTGAAAGAGTGAAAGGGAAAAAATGAGAATAAACTGAAAGAAAATGTAAGAACGAACGAAAGAAAGATGTAAGAAAGAAAAACAATAGAAAGAAAGAAAAACTAAAAAATAACGACCAAAAATAAATAAACGGATGAAAAATAAAGAAAAAAGGAGAAAAAAAAAGAGAAAGGAGAAGAAAGAATTGATTGAAAATTAGCAAAACAAAAACTCTGAAAAGACAAAAAAAAACCCAAAAAGATGTAACAAAAAAGCTGGAAGAAAAGGAATACATCAAAAGAAAAAAAAGAATGGCAGAAATCGCTGAAGAAAAAAAGAAAAAATAGAAACATAAACAGTAAACTAAACAAGGTTGGAAATAGGAGAAAAAAAAACGTTAGAGAGAAAAAAAAAAACTGAATTATTCCGACAAAGATCCTTTAATTGGGTGGGCAAGAAATATTTTCTGTGTCAGGTTTTCTTACAGTAAATCTTTAAAGTTTCTACTCCATCTTTATCTTACTTTGTTTTCTATTTTAGTTTATATCTTATTTAGATTTTTTCTTAATTAGTTCTCGCCATTTTTTTTTTTTTTACATCAAATCAATCTATTTCAGAAATGTCTGACATTGGAAAAGCAGTGAATTTACGCAAACACACAGACACACACAGACACACACAAACACACTCAGACACACACACACACACACACACACACACACACACACACACAACACACACACACACACACACACACTTACCGTTTAAAGTGAACACAGAGAGTAAAAGTGCAATTGTGACGCTCGCCACGAATGAGTCGCTTAGCACATCACCCAATTTTGCGCTAGGAGCCATTAAATGGAGATGGGGGTTCAAGTTGTCAATTTGAGATTTTGATTGATTATTAAACTATATCCGTTTATCTACCTTATAATGAAATATCAAGGCATAAGTTTCATCCCTTTTGCTTTTAAATGTTTTTGAAAATACCAAGCCCTCATTCTGACAACCTGTTACGAAAACAAATTCGCCCGTTTCTCATTTTGTCACATCCTGCAGTCTATCATTTCAACTTGAAATAACTGCACAGAATTGTTCGATTTTCAATCTGTTTTTTGTATAGGATAGCCCTTTTATTGCAGATTTAAAACTTGTCAAACTAAAAATTTGACCTCTGGTGCAATGCGATTCCTTATGGGATGGAGCGTCACAATTAGAAAGTCGAAGTGAAATTAGAAAGTCAAAGTAAATAATTGCGAAAGAGTGAAATTGGAGGGAGACAAAAAAGCCAGAAAAGACAGCGATGTTAGAGAGAGAAAATGATGATAGACAGTAACTACGAAGTTATCAATACATGTTAGAGGGTGAAAGTGAAACCAGAAGGTCTGAATAAAGTTTTAAAAAATGAACTACTAAAACCACCATCGTCAAAAAAAAACAACTACTAAAACCACCACTCTTACGAAAAGCGGAACAGAATTTAACGTGTGCGCAAAATTTCTGCGTGCGTTCGCACACGGGACCTCGGTTTACAGTCTCATCCGAAAGACTTTTTTGGGAAGAGGTGGAGTCAGCACTGATGTTAACTCCAGGGGAAAAAAATCCCCTCGAACGGGAATCGAACTCGGGTCGTCAAATTGCGAACGCAATGTTCTGACCACTAGGCTATCCCGTCCCCATATCATCCAGTGCAAGCTGGCCAAAGGTCTGCAGACAGAACAAGGCCACACGCAATTTCCGCCGTAGACAGCTTCTGTCCATCACGGCTAATCGCTGAGAGTGGCCTTAGTCTTTGATCATGGGCCAGAGAGGAGATCAGTGCTTTGAGTGAGCATCATCTTCAACTTTGTCATATTGCAATATATAGTCCCGGCCAGAAAGAGAGTGGGCTGAACCCTATAAACATGCAGAGATATTAATTTGTCACTAAAAACATTCTAATGGGGAAAAAAGCAAATTCATTTGAAAAAAGTGCTGGCATGAAAACTTGTTATCAAAGAACTAATGTGAAGTAGGAGAGTTTAGATAAATTTCTTTCATTCTAAAGAACCATTTTGCTATACAACTGTACAAGTGAATACAACTATCATGGCCATTGGCATTGTGTCAAGAAAAAACAACGTCACTGAAGGGGAAAATGTTCTTGTTTGCCGGAGGAGGTAACAGTTGCCCGAAAAGAACAGCAAGTGCTCTGATGCCTTACAGTTCCCCTTCAAACACGTTTAGTATAGATGTCAAATCAGCGCTGTATAATTCGCAAACTTATTTAAATACCAAATGGTTATAGCTGGTTGTATCATGATGTCATCAACAACACTAATGCTGCCATTTCCAACACAATCAAAAGACTTTACTTTGTTTTGGTTTCATAAACAACCTCCCTCCCCTATCTTTTTATTTCATTTTTTTCTCTCATTCAACTGTGCCGAAAATAACAAACTCATGAAAAGCAAATTATCTATGAATATCACTGATAGAGGCAAGTGGTGTTGCTCTCGTTGGCATTCCTCGCTGTACATCAAAGTGCACTCTGCCTTCGTCATCCCACCTGCAGATCTTCGTTAAACTTGTACTTACACAGTCACTGAAGGAAAAAATTTTCCTGTACAGCGGTTTTCAAATACATCGCCAACTGGGCAGCCATACTCTGACTTCAGGGGTACCGAGTTTTAATTTGCTTTTGAACTAGATGTGTATGGCTCAAAACTGCACCATCAAGTGTCAGAGCTGAGTTCTGCCACTGCTACAGGAACATCTTGCACGCAGAACATCTTACGCACACGTTAAATCCTGTTCCGCTTTTCGTAAGAGTAGGCCATCGTGTGCCGGTGGGAACAGATGACAACATTAATTACAAAACTGCGAACACACGGGGACTGGATGTAAAGAAAAGCACATGAGTGCTTATTCCATTATCGTCAATATTAATTAAATTTTTTTTTAAAAAAGAACATAGAGGTAGCTAACCTGGCTAGAAAGAGAAAATTCCGGGTTTCAAGCGTGTGGTGGTTCAATCCCCGTTTGGGCCCGAAACGTTTCCCCAGTCCACAAGAGCGTGAGTGGTGGTCTGGGTACTAGTCTTTCGGATGAGACGATAAGCCGAGGTCCCTTGTGCAATAATCATTTAGATCTAGTGCACGTAGAAGAGCCAACAGCAACAACAGAGTTGTCCTGGCACAATTCTGTAGAAAAAAGCCACTCTGATAGGAGACAAATACGTATGCAGACAGGAAACAGTAATGGGTGGCGCTGCTCTTGCGGCGACACGCTCTCCCCAGCAAGAGCAGTCCGAATTTTAGGAGGAGAAATCTACCGTGACTTAAGTACTGTACAATACGTCACAACATATATCTAAAATAAAACACTAATTATATTAGATATGAACAGGAGCATGTATGCTGTCACAGACAGTTACAGAACAGCTTTCGACAAATTGACACCACTAACACGTGGTGCAATACCACCTTTAATGAACACAGGCATACATCTCCCAGTGGGAAAGGACAATTAGTCCTTGTTGAATAATTCAGAGCAGAGGGGCAGGGATGGTACCATTTGGAGGAGCTGAGAGGAGAGGAGAGGAGAGGAGACTCTCTGTCTCTGTCTTTGGAATACACGGAGCAAGATCAGAATGACAAAGACGTGCAGTGTATATGTGACGCTCCACCACATAATGAGACGGAGTGCACATGAGGTCAATTTTTAGTTATTGACAAGTTATTAATGTGCAATAATGTGGCTATCAAATACAAAAAGCAGATTGAAAATCGGACAATTCTGTGCAACATCATTACAAATTGAAATGATAGACTGCAGGATGTGACAAAATGAAAACGGGCAAGTTTATTTTAGTAACAGGTTGTCAGAATGAGTGCTTTGGTATTTTCAAACTCATTTAAAAGCAAAAGGAATAAAAATCATACCTTGATATTTCAATATAAGATAAATAAACAGATCTAGTTTAATAATCAATCAAAATCACAAAATTGACAACTTGACCCCCACCTGCCTTTAAAGGCTCCTAGCGCAAAATTAGGTAATGTGCTAAGCGACTCATTTCGTGGTGGAGCGCCACATATATTATGTCAAGTCAAGTCAAGTCAAGTCAAAAGCACTTTCATTATCCCATGAGGGGCAATTGCAATACGGACAGGCAGTTTGATACGAATCACAATCTCAAAAGACACAGGATAGCTACATAATTTTCATACTGGTTCAGATTCCCTTTTCAGCAAAAAATACTTTATTCAATATTGAGTTGTTCATCTTTTCGTCTGTTTGTTTGATTATTTATTTATTTATTTATTTATTTATTCTTTTATATCGAGGATAACAGAATAAGCAACCATTTGCTTTTTTTCATCCGGTCCCCGTGTGTATGCAGTTTTGTAAGTGTCATCTGTTCCCACCGGCACACGATGGCCTACTCTTACGAAAAGCGGAACAGGATTTAACGTGTGCGCAAGATGTTCTGTGATTAGATATATACATGAAGCTCACATGGGTAAAATAAAAGGTAAGGTAAAGGTAAAGGTGTTCCATAACCTATGTGGTCGTAGGGGAACGAGGCACCAGAGGCCTCAGCTTCTCTAGGATCCAGCATATTGAGGGCGGCGCCCATCTCCTCTCCCTTGCTGCTTTACCTTCCCTGATTCGAAAAGAGGGCAGGTACCCATTTACAGCTGGGTGAGCTGGGGGAACTGTACTGAAGCCAAGGCGCGCAAACAGTCCCCCATCCAACAAGTAATCACGCTGGATGCTGCTTAACATTGACTTGGGAGGTAAAGTGAGGTATGTCATGTCATCACTGTTACTATGTCGGTGAGATATGTGCGAGCGGGCATGCCAGAAGTACAAACCATGCTTTAATTAATCCTCTTATCTTGCATTCAGATTCTCTGAACACAAACTGCTCATAGATTTCGTATTCCATCACGAAATCAGGTCAGGCACACATGCTCGCTCACCTTTTCCTCCTTCTGAGTCCACACCAGCAGCTATAATTACTTCCAGACTCTCAGCAGGATTTCTACTTCTATCCTGATAGAGCTTTAACATGTAGTAGCAATTAGTGATGGTCACAGCTTGATAGAAATCTACTGTGTGTAAATCCTGGCAAATCCCGGTTCGGGATTCAAGGAGGGCAATTATTCAATCCTGGCAAATCCCGGTTCGAGAGTGAGAGGGTTTTAAAGCAGATTAGCTATTACCTCTGATTGACAAGGTTGTCTTTTATCTAAGTGACTTAGTTTTTTTTTTTTCCATTTGTTTTTCTATCCACAGTGTTCCCATTCTATTGACAGGCAGATAATATCACATACCTAATTTTTATTTTATTTTTTATTTATTCTTTTCTACCAAGGATAGTGGAATAAGCACTCATGTGCATTTTCACATCCAGTCCCCATGTGTGTGCAGTTTTATCAATTTTGTCATCTTTGCCCACCGGCACACAATGGCCTATTCTTACGAAAAGAGGAACATGATTTAGCAAGTGCGCAAGATGTTCTGCGTGCGTTCCCACACGGGGCCTCGGTTTATAGTCTCATCCGAAGGACTTTTGGGGAGAGTGGGGTCAGCACTGATGTTAACTCCTGGGGGAAAAATCCCCCCGAACGAGAATCGAACGCGGGTTGTCAAATTGCCAGCGCAATGTTCTGACCACTTGGCTATCCCGTCCTAATGGAAACTGTTACAGGATACTCACTCGGTTACCTGATGTGCTATGATGGCTTGGATTGTAGGGGGAACACAAACACCGTATTGTACCATGGGGTCTAAAGAGAGCGTGAAAAGGATCTGCTTTAGGCATTCGCATTCTCACAGATCACATATCTACAGTGGTGTACCGGCCATGGAATTCTCTCTCCTCTCTCTCTCTCTCTCTCTCTCTCTCTCTCTCTCTCTCTCTCTCTCTCTCTCTCTCTCTCTCTCTCCTCCTCCCTCTCCCTCCCTCCCTCCCTCCCTCCCTCTCTCTCTTGGATGTTATAATCGTTGTGCTTGGAAGTGTTTTCAGGTGCATTCTTTGCGTTCTTGGAAAGGATTGAGAACGAAATTAATGTGAGGGAGGGGGGGGGGGGGGGGGGGGGGGGGGGGGGGGAAAGCGAGTGTGTGAAATTGTAATGGGTCCGGTGGCCTTCTACAATAAAATCGTTTAGAGTTAGAGTTCTTGGTGGAGTAAGATATTTGTAAATAATCGAACAAGTAAATAAGCTAAAACAACAAAATCAGTAAATCAATACATAAACGAATAAAAAAATATAACACACACACGATAACACAAATGAACTCGTGGATAAATGGATATATCATTTTAATGAAGGAATGAATACACAGATAATATAAGTAAAATGATAGATAAATAGATAACTGGACACATGCATAAAAACATAAAATGAAAACAAAAAACCAAGTGAAACTTGAAGTGATCTCCAAGCTAATCAAAGAACGCTTCAACTTTAGTTTTCTATGAACAATATCTTCACTACCCCTAATGTCCCCCCACCCTCCCTCCCCATCTACTCCACTCCTTTCTTCTCCACACACACACACAACAAAAAACAATAAAAGACAAAATAATTAAACATACCATCGAACCAGAATTAGAACCAAACTAAAAACGAAACTGAACAAAAGAAAACCCACACATATTGCCTCAGAAAAACAATATAAGTTCCCTATACCCTAGTTTCTACAGCGCATATATATTCATTTCTCATTCTGTATCTCCTGCTCTCTTTTGTGTGTGTGTGTGTGTGTTTTTTCTCTTCTCACTTTTGGTGTGGTCGTTTTGGAGTGTTTTTGTTAAGTGTGGCCAGTTCTAAGTATAGTCATAATTATCCTTTCAAGTGTACGCTTCTTACCCTCCTGTTGTTTTTGTATCTGGCTTTTAGAAAAGGGCAAACAAAATGAAAAGGATATGTTTTTTTTTTCTCAAAGATTAAAATTGCGACTTAATGTTTGAAAAGCGTAACCAAATATTTCTCTTTTGTGTTCTGTTTTTAGTTTCGCTATTCCTGTGTCTTGTCTTTGTGTGTGGTTTTTGTGTTGTTGTTTTTCTCTATCGGTTTTATCTTGCTTTCTTCTTTTCTATTTTTTTCTCTTACCTTTTTTAGATTGTTTGTTATTATCATCCATCCGTTCATTGTTCCCTCTTGGTTTCCTTTCTTTCTTTTCTATTTATTTTGATTTTTCCTTCACTGTTCTCGTTTTCTCTTTTCTCGATCTTTCTTTTAACTTATCCTTTCTTGGCTTCTTTTCTGCATTTTGATCTCTTTTCATACCTCTCTTCCCTCTCCCCTTTGTCGTTACCATTTTTAAAGCTGGTTCTTTCTTTCTTTCTTTCTATACCAGCACACGATGGCCTACTCTTACAAAAAGCGGAACAGGATTTAACGTGTGCGCAAGATGTTCTGCGTGCGTTCGCACACGGGTCCTCGGTTTATAGTCTCATCCGAAGGACTTTTTTTTGGGGGGAGAGTGGAGTCAGCACTGATGTTACCTCCAGAGGAAAAATCCCCTCGAATTGCATGCTGACAGTGTTCGTGTCATCCCAAACTCCCACAATAGCTGGCCTACTTTTCTACCCGAGTTGAATGGGGTTTTAATGCATGCTCCTGGCGCGTGTTTGCATGTGTTTGCACGCAAGACTTTGGTCGTGATCCTAGTTGAATTCCAGGAGAAAGCTTTTCCCTGAAAAGTTTGCTCAACCCAAAGAGTCGAACCCGTGCTTTCCAATTATTTATTTCATCACTTTGATCCTAGAACTGCATTTCCAATGACCCACAATCATATCCACAATACCACGATGCAGCAAAATGAAACGACAGTCGATAATTTACAATGTGCTATTAAGCCCGTTGGGGCCCAAAACTTCCCCCCCCCCCCCCCCCCCCCCATCCATTAGACAATGAGTGGTGGTCTGGGCGCTAGTCTTCCAGATGAGACGATAAAACCGAGGTCCCGTGTGTTATACATCATTATTTGCACACATAAAAGAACCCAGAAATAAGGGAATTGTCCCTGGCAAAATTCTGTAGAAAAAAGCCACTCTAATAAGGAAACATATAGACTACAGTTGCAGACAGGAAAAGGAAAACGAAAAAAAAGGGTAGCGCTGCAATTGTGGCGACGGCTCTCCCCGGTGAGAGCAGCCCAATTTACGCGGAGAAATCTGCTGTGACATAAAGTGGTGTAAAACCTGCAATGTACTCACTATTGAGGGACCAAAACTTCTCTAGAAAAATCCTCTAAATCGGTAAGTGTTGCCTTATATAGCAGAAGACTCGACTCCAGCCATACCAAACACTTCTGATCCTGTTTGTACATTGGATCTTACAGCAGTATTTCAGGGTATGATGAAGAAAACATTGTGCACATGCACTGTATTGTGGCAACGCGCTCTCCCCAGAGAGAGCACCTGAATTTCACGTAGAGAAATCTGCGTGAAATCAAGTGGTATAAAAAAAATAAAAGATTGGTTGTAATGTTTTTCCTAATTTTCTATAACATCATTATATTTCATTATGCTTGGTGTGAATAATTTTGCTGCTTGGAGTATAGTATGTGAAAAACCGCTTTCACGAATACACCAAGGTACATACACGTAAACTGAATAAAAATGGTTTAAAAAAATAGAGGTTGTTATAAAAAGGAAACTTGTCATCATGGGAGATAGCCCATCATTTTAAAAGCATAAACATCAAATGATGACGTAGACTATGGACACTTTGCTGACATGAACAACTGCAAACACTACAATAACGGAGGACAAAAGACACTGGTCAGTCACAGTAGCCCCCCCCCCACCCCCCATCCCCATTTTTTTTTTATAGTTCTTTCCTGTAAAGGCCATAACAGCGATGGCTCACAGTGCAAAAGCATGAATCTCCTCCGCTCGAGAGATTTTCAGATTGGACCATAACAAACGTCAATAAGATCATATCGATATTGTCCGTGACGGTTAAAAGGAAAATAATAGAGATGACGTTGAGAATAATGATAGTGAGTCATCAATGTAGTTTGACTAGTGATAACATAATGATGATGATGATGATAAAAAATCATTTTCATCATCATCATCAATCATCATCATCATCATCATCATCATCATCATCATCAACTATCGCCATCGCTTCTTAAAATCTCCAGACACACTGTAAACCTTGTATAGCACACACCTCATAGCCATTTAAAACATGAAAACAGACACGCTATTTCACACTATTCTGATTTTCTCTTTAAAAGACAAACAAGCAAACATCTGATTTATTGTTTATCTTCAAACTCAAATTACTCATAACATCCCTGTGGGCGTTCATGCGCACACATAAAAGCACTTAAAAACACATAAACACGTTGCGCCCACCTGCTCACACACACATACACACACACTACACACACACACACACACACACACCACGCACACACACACACATACACATCTTGGATGTAAAAGAATAAAATGAAATAAATAAAAATAAATAAGATAAACACACCACGCACGCACGCACGCACAGCACACACACACACACACACACACACACACACACACCACACACACACACACACACACACACAGCTACGATGCCCAAAGCTAAAACAGAAAAAAAAGTCTTAACATCGTCAAGGTAGAGTACACAGTGAATTGCCCATGAAATGACAGTTTTATGAGTTATGTCATTACATTTGTTGTAAGGAATAGATAATCACAGATCAGATAGGTAGTGATAGATAGAGATAAAAGACACACACAAAAGAAGACGGAGACAGAGAGACAGAGAGAGACAGAGAGATATACAAAGAGTGACAGAGACATAAGAGACACAGAGAGAGAGACAGAGATACAGAGAGAGCAGAGAGACACAGACAGACAGAAGACAGACAGACAGACAGAGAGGGGGGTGAGAGAAAGAGAGAGAGAAAGAAAATATATATAAGAGAGAGAGAGAGAGAGAGAGAGAGAGAGAGAGAGAGAGAGAGAGAGAGAGAGAGAGAGAGAGAGAGAGAGAGAGAGAGAGAGAGAGAGACAGACAGACAGACAGACAGACAGACAGACAGACAGACAGACAGACACAGACAGACAGACAGAACAGACAGAGAGCAGAGAGAGAGAGACAGAGACAGAGAGAGAATGAGAATGCTTGGACTATAAAGAATCCCAAAGCGTTTCATGTCTTTCCTTGTCAAAAGAAAAGAAGTTAAGGGAACCAGAACTTGGTTAATGTGGACATTGACGATGATAATGACCACAACAATAACGATACTGATGACAATATAGTGATGAGAATAACAATAATGATGGTAATAACGATGACAATGGTGACGAATAACAATGACAACAATGACACTAATAATGACCGTGATGATAACAACAGTGACGATGATGATTATGATAATAATGATTACGACGAAGGTGATAATAGTGATGATGAGGAGGATAACAGCGATAAGAATAATGATGAAAACAATGATGACGCAATGATGATAATAACAAAATAACAATAAGAATGAAACTAAGGATGGTAATAACAAAGACAATAACGATGAGTGTTATTGCTATTACAATAATGCTGAAAATAACTATGACAATAACAATAACAATAAGAAACAAAAACGACTACGATTATGACGATTATAGCAACGATATCATCGATGAGAATAAAGATGACGATAATGATGACAGCAATGACGATAATGATAATAACGGGGAAGATACTGATGATTATAGCGATGACCATATTCTTTCATTTATTCTTATTTATAACACTTAAAGTCACGCCAGATTCCTCTGCTGAAATTCGGGTTGCTCTTCCCGGGGAGAGCGTGTCGCCACAAGAGCAACGCAATCCATTTTTTTTTCTTTTCTATTCGCAGCTTTATTTGTTTCCCAATCAGAATGACTTTTTCTACAGAACTTTGCCAGGAACAACTCTCTTGTTGCAGTTGGTTCTTTTACGTGCACAAAATAATTATAAGTAACATACAGGACCTTTAGTTTATAGTCTCATCTGAAAGACTAGCATCCACACCACCACTCATGGTCTAATGGATAATGGAAAAGTTTGGGGCTCAAACGGGATTGGAACCACCGCACACACCGACCCGGACTTTTCGCTTTCTAGGCAGGTACGGTACCTCTAGACCACCGATCCATATGATGGTGATGCCAAAATACAAATGAGAGATATAACTCAATAACTGTTACTGTCAATACTCCTGAAAATGATACTCCCAAAAAAGGAATTGTTTGGCAGCCGAAAAAAGATGTACAGTGCAACAAAGCGACTGATCTGGTCAAGATTTTCCCCCTGGAGTTAACATCAGTGCCGACTCCACTTCCCCGAAAAGTCTTTCGGATGAGACTATATAAATCCAAGGCCCCGTGTGCGAACGCACGCAGACACATCTTGCGCACACGTTAACTCCTGTTCCGCTTTTCGTAAGAGTAAGGCCATCGTGTGCCGATGGGAACAGATAACACTTACAAAACTGCATAACACGGAGGACTGGATGTAAAAAAAAAAAGCACATGAGTGCTTATTTCATTTTCCTCGATATAAAATAATACAAAAATGAATAAATAAGTCAATAAAATAAATAAATAAATAAATAAATAAATAATATAAATACAAATCCCACAATAGTTCTCAGAGCAGAAACACACACATCTTTCAGCATCGTTGGCTGGCGGAGCAGGAAGGGCGAAGCGCTCTCCCGTGGAGAGGGGCTGTCTCTTGCCCCAACGCATGGGGCGAAAATCACTCCAGAGACCCCGTCTACTTTGAATGCCAAAAGGGCAATTTGCCCTCAGCTGAATAATTCAATAGACCTCTCGGCGCCCCCTCTAATGGGAGCTTAATTTCTCGGCCTCAAGAACCATCGCTTCCCCGTCAAACAGCTTCAGGAGGGAAGGATGGAGAGAGAATGGGCAGGACTTGAAAAGAAACCTAAAGAAAAAACTCC
>CM060332.1:37199323-37206823 GCA_030674155.1 Stramonita haemastoma
AAAGAAAGAAAGAAAGAAAAGAAAGAAAGAAAGAGAAAAAAAGAAAGAAAGAAAGAAAGAAAAAGACAGACAGAAAGAAAGAAAAAAAGAGAAAGAAAGAAAGAAAAACGATAAAAAAGAGCGAGAGCGAGAGAGAGAAATTGTTTGGAGTTTTCTTGCATAATGGTGACAGATGGGCAAAATGATTAGTCTTTAAAAACGGTTGTACTTAGCTTTGAGAGAGAGAGAGAGAGAGAGAGAGAGAGAGAGAGAGAGAGAGAGAGAGAGAGAGAGAGAGAGAGACAGACAGACAGACAGACAGACAGACAGACAGACAGACAGACAGACAGACAGACAGACAGACAGACAGACAGACAGACAGACAGACAGACAGACAGACAGACAGAGACAGAGAATGAGAGACAGAGACAGAGACAGAGACAAAGACAGAGACATTTTAGAAAACAGAGACAGAGAGAAAAAGCATACATTGAATTATACTGTATACCACTGTAAGCTAAGACGTATTTCTCTGCGGTTAATTCGGGATGTTCCACTATGGAATCCACCATAGAATTCACCATGGAATCCACCCAAGGAATTCACACATGGAATCCACCCATGGAATCTCGGTTGACAGTCTTGTCCTGGGGTCTAGGTGAGGAGTGCAGTCAGTACCGACATGAACTCAAGGAAAAAAAAACCCTCCCTTCCAACAGCCACTGGAGTGAAGACTGAAATCCGTACCCCTAACATACCCTGACATCAGATCAGCAGTTCTACACTTATCTTTAAAACAAAAAAATCCACTTTATGTCACAGCAGATTTCTCTGCGTGAAATTCGGTGCTGCTCTCCCCGCGGATACCGCGTCGCCAAAAGTGCAGCGCCACCATGTTTTTTTTCTTGTTCTTGACTGCAACTGTATTTTTTTGTTTCCTATCAGAGTGGCTTTTTTTCTACAGAATTTTGCCAGGGACAACCCTCTTGTTGCCGTGTTTTTTTTTTTTTTTTTTACGTGCGCTAAATAATGCTGTGTAACACACGGCACCTCGGTTTATCGTCTCATCCAAAAGACTAGCACCCAGACCACCACTCATGGTCTAATGGTTGGGGGGAAAGTTTTGGGCCCAAACAGGATTCAAACCACTGCTCACTCCGACCCGGACTTTTCGCTTTCTAGGCAGGCGCGTTTCCACCTAGACCACCGATCCACATGATAAATGGTTATACAGGGGAAACATCCTGATGAACATGAATAAGCCATCTAAAGCATTCATAACACTGCCCTTTCTTTTAGTACAGTCATATTCTCTACAGCCTGATGACACAACTACGCAGGGTTCGATTCCCGTTCTAGGGGATTTTTCTCCTCGAGTGAACATCAGTGCTGACTCCCCTCTCCCCAAAAGTCCTTCGGATGAGACTATAAACCGAGGCCCCGTGTGCGAACGCACGCAGAACACCTTGCGCACACACTAAATCCTGTTCCGCTTTTCGTAAGAGTAGGCCAAAGTGTGCCGTTGGGAAGAGATGACAAGATTTACAAAACTGCATGTAGAAAAAGGACCTGAGTGCTTATTCCATTATCCTCGATATAAACGAATGAATAAACAAGTAAATAAATAATTAATAAAGAAAACATTCTCTATAGCCTGATGAACAAACTATACAGCATTGGATTGATCTCAGAGGTAGAGGCTGATTTGAGAGCGTACCACCACCACCACCACCAGCACAGCATACACTAAACTTAATTTGAAGAAATCGATTCCAGAACGTGGAATTTTAAGTGTGGAGGTGTCTCTATAGCCTTACCCCTGCAGTCCTGGTCAATGCAAGGCTATCACATTCTTGTTGTTTTTTTCGCTTTAACATGAGTTTTTTTTTTTCCACAACAGATATTAAAACATGGAGCCAGGAGGAGAGAGAGAGAGAGAGAGAGAGGAGAGGAGAGAGAGGAGAGAGAGAGAGAGAGAGAGAGAGAGAGGAGAGAGAGAGAGAGAGAGAGAGAGAGAGAAGAGAGAGAGACAGACAGACAGACAGACAGACAGACAGACAGACAGACAGACAGACAGAGACAGACAGAGACAGACAGAGACAGACGAGACAGACAGACGAGAGTGAGAGACAGAGACAGACAGACAGACAGACATACAGGCAGAGACAGCAAAGACATAGAAAGATAGGCACACGCACACAGACAGACACACACACACACACTACAACACTCACACGTACACACTACAACACACACACACACACACACACACACACACACACACACCACACACCACACACACACCACACACACACACACAGAGAAAGAGGTTATGATATATGATAACTACAATTGCTTTCGATTCACGAAGAATTCACCAGACTTGGACCTGCATAATTGTCTAGGATCCAACGCGCAATAATAATACACCTACAGGCTACAGAAGAACATGAGAACACGTTTGAGAACACTGTACATCCCCTAAGTGGAGTTTTAACACTTGACTGCCCTACATGGAATTACTGTAGGATGCCCAGAGCTAACACATATATATGTTAATGTCAAGGATATGCAAAGGCTGGGATTCCATTTTGCTCTTAGGCCAAACTGATCTTGTTCTAGCCAAATCCCAACAAGTGGTTTTTAACGTGAGCGCAAGATGTTCTGCGTGTGTTCGAATTGCGGACCTCGGTTTATAGCTGTATCACTGATTGTATGTCACTGAAATTTTTCCTTTAGTCTTAAGTTAAATTACTTCAACACAACAGATGAAAAAACAAAATATAATAATTAGCACATATTTTATTTTTGTTTCCAGTCTTTTATATTGCATGTGTTTTACGTTCATTTTATTCCCAACAAGCCTATAGTAGGACACCTTGGGTTTTTTAAAGCAGGAGAGAGACTACCTGTACTCAAAAGCAAAGATCAAATTATATTTACATAGTTATGTCAAAATTAGGAATACTCCCAAACCAAACCGTTGGGAAAAAAAACAAACAGACGGCAAGGCATCAAAATGCTTGGTTTAGACGTAGGCTATACACAGAAAAACAGGAATGCTTCCAAACCCGACTGGCATTAGTGAAATCCCTACCAGCCAATGACTGCCTTGAAGAAAACCTATTTCTGGAGTCATAAATCTCTGTGATATTGCTAATGTAAAGATTTATGTCCCTTCTTGTGTTTATAAAAAAAAATGTGTCAATGCGTTTAAATTTATAACTGTGTAAGCAAATTTAGATGCAGTGAGGTTTATACGTTTAAGATTTATGTGGGCCTTAGATTCTATATGTGCTGTTTTCCATGCGTAAATCTATATGTGCTGTTTTCCATGCATAAGCCATACGTTCACAAATCTAGGTCATTCTACCCATTTTTTAAGCAGAATAACAATGAGAAAAGTCATTGCTTGCTTGCAAGTTTTTTTGTTCCTCAAATTAAACGTTGTGTGCAGAAAAATAGTTTGTGCTGCCCATTTTCGCGGCGTTTCCATCCCACTGTTCCTACGCCACTCATGTCAATCTCCCCCCACAGCCATGTTATTATTTTGCATCGTCAGGGTCGAAAGTCCACAGAGAGCCCATAATATCAGGCCGCCGTGGGGTCACCAGCCAGAGGGGCCCTCACAAACACAAACACACACACATATAGACAGACGACAGACAGACGGACGGACGGACGGGACGGACGGGCGGGCGGGCGGGCGGGCGGGCGGCGGCGGCGGGACGGACGGACGGGACGGACGGACGGACAGGACAGACAGACAGACGGGACAGACAGACAGACAGACAGACAGACAGACAGACAGACAGACAGACAGACAGACAGACAGACAGACAGAAGAAGATAGAAGATAGAAGATAGATAGATAGTGTGTGTGAATGTGTGTGTGTGTGTGGTGTGTGTGTGTGTGTGTGTGTGTGTGTGTTGTTGGTGGTGTGTTGTTGCGTCTTCGGTTGATTGTATCTTAACTAAATGACACCCCGCCATTTTCAAGCCCTTTTTTTTCCAATTCAGTATATCCATCCGAAATAGCCACCCCCCCCCCCCCCCCACTAACACACGCCTTGCCCTACTATAAAGCTCCATCCCTTCTCCTTCCTCCCTCCCCTCTCCCTCCTGTGCCCTCTTTGCATCCCAGTGTCTTTATCTTCCACTTTACCAAGACACCCTGACAGCAGTAGAATCAATGCCTAGGAAAACATGGGAGTGGTGGCCAGAAAAACAAAAAATGATGGCAGCAACAATACCACCACCCCCCCCCCCCCATCCACACTTGCCCTCAGGGGAAAACTTTGATTTCCACACGATACTAGTCCTGGCAGGTACGTGTGACAGCCCGCTAGCGGGGCGGGATAGTCAGTCCTCTGCTACTGCATGATACTAGCCGCCGCTGTAGCCTAGTGATTAGGGCGTTGGACTCGTAATCTAAAGGTTGCGGGTTCGATCCCAGCTTTCGGCTATGGCGTTGTGCCCTTGGAAAAGGCACTTTACGGCTATTTTCTCATCCCACTCAGGTGTAAAAGGGGTACCAACCTTGTGTTGGGGGTTAACCCTGCGATAGCACTGGCGTCCTATCCAGGGGGAGTCTATGACTCTCAGTCACTTAACGCCACAGAAACCGGGATAAGCACCGGCCTGATGAGCCTTAAGGCTCGGGACAGACTTTAACTTCAACTGCATGATACCAGTCACTGCTTTCTGCTCACTCACTGTTTAACACAGTGTGTCAGTGAAGCTTGATGCATACTGGGTACTTTGTCATCCATACCCCTATCCACAATTAAATCCTTTTTCCCGAAAGGTGTCGTGAGTTTGTATTCTGTGAGCATGGTAATGACGAAGGCAATCCAATCCAATCCAATGATGTTGCTTGGAGCCCAGCGCCGCCGACCGCACAGGGCATATCGGGGCTGTCACCTCGTCACAGTTTAAAACTCGTATTAAAAACTGTTGCAACTATATACAGATTAAAACAAGGTATAAAACCAACTTGACTTGTCCTTGCTTGTTATATGATGAAGGCAGCAGTCACACTGGGTGTGTTGATGGTAGGTGGGTGAGGGGGTGGGGGGTTGCTTTGCAGGCTCATCCAAAGAGCTTGCAGGGAAAGAACGTTGAACTGACGCTGACGCTGGGCAAAAATCTTCAATCGTTCAGTTCAGCCGCAGTGTGCGCTTGAACAACCGTCTCTGGAGGACAAGTATGACGCTTTACCCGCTATGCTACTGCAGCCTAGAAAACAGACCTGGCCAATGCCAGATAAGAAAACAGGGGCCGGTCAGTTCAGTAAACCTTTTGTTCTGTGTCCTCAAATGGCTTCAGCTTGTGGAAGAACGTATTTTTCCCCTTTCCATCAAGCCTTTACGAAATTGTGTTCGTTGTATTTATGCTGTTTCAGACAGTGTTCGATGTTGTTTATTTATTTATTTATTTCATTCTATTACATCGAGATAATAGAATAAGCACTCATGTGCTTTTTTCATCCAGTCCCGTGTGTATGCAGTTGCGTAAATATTGTCATCTGTTCCCACCGGCACACAATGGCCTACTCTTACGAAAAGCGGGACAGGATTTAACGTGTGCGCAAGATGTTCTGCGTGGTTTGCACACGGGGCCTTGGTTTACAGTCTCATCCGAAAGACTTTTGGGGAGAGTGGAGTCAGCACTGATGTTACCTCCAGGAGAAAAATCTCCTCGACCGGGAATCGAACCCGGGTCGTCAAATTATGAGCGCATCCAGCCTACCTAATGATTCTGACATTAATGAAACTGTAAACGTTTCTACAAACATGATGTCTTCTTACAAACCCTGTTCTTCAGAAAAAAAAAATGTGGCAGGACAGAAAAAAGGCGAAAACGATTTAATGGGGAGTGTGTGCATGCGAGGAGGGTCACTCAATCAGCAGCTCTTCGTGCTTGCTTACGCACTCAGTGTGTACTGGACAGAATGATTTTCGTACTGTAAAACTTGTAGAAACGACCGAAAGCTTTAAGCTACAAAAGAAAAGGAATGAACCAAAAAAATCAGAAAACATGTACACAGTTTAAACGCTTCAGTGCAGTAAACTCGTTAGGGTTCATACAAAAAAGCGTCATAAATTTTGAATACAGTAGTAGACTGAACGCTTTGAAGGGATACTTCGGTGGTGTTAGGGTGGGGGTGGGGAGAGTAGGATAAAGTTACTGACAGTGATGCAAATATATCTAACTCCTTGAAAATTCCACAGGGGGTTGTAGATCAAATTGAGACATTACGGAGGATAGAATCATAAAATGCCATCAGACTCTTACAGATAAGCTTCCTGCTGCGATGTGATCAATTAAGTGTTTAGCAAAGCAGACATGAATAATAAAGTGGTTTCTGCTCCATCAATTTCATAACATCTTTTCCTCTGGACTCGAGTCAGAATGTGGGATGGACGCTATTTATCACCCCATTAATAAGGAAGGATGCATTGACTATCCAGATAATGACACAGTTGTTTCATTATTAAGCATTTGTAATAAAATCCTCAGCTAAATGATTAGTAATTGGTTATCGGCGTTTGCAGATAAAAATATTTTGGGTTGAATACATGACAGTTTTTGTAGAGCTCACTCAAAAGGAGATCACAATTTTACATTTTTTGGCAATTATTCAAAGACACTACCTAAAAAATGAAAAACTATATGCTGCTTTAGCAGATATCAAAAAGGCTTTCGACTTTATTTCCCATGGTGAAACTGGTAATAAACTAAAACTATAACAGACTATGTATACAACTTTTAAAACATGACACGTTTTGGAGGAAGATATCAAAGCCCAAGCTTGTTTCAAGGGCCTAAAACAAGGCAACGTAAACCACCCTTCTTTATCAATGAGTTCTTTATCAATGAGAGTGTTCTTACAGCAACAAAAAAGTGTGCTAACAGGAACAGAAAAGTGTGTTTACATGAACAGAAAAGTGTGCTTACAAGGAAAGAAAAGCGTGCTTACAGGAACAGAAAAAGTGTGCTTACAGGAACAGAAAAAGTGTGCTTACAGGAACGAAAAGTGTGCTTACAGGAACCGAAAAGTGTTGCTTACAGGAACAGGAAAAGTGTGCTTACATGAGCTGAAAAGCGTGCTTACAGGAACAAAAGGTGTGCTTACACGAACAGAAAAGTTGCTTACAGGAACAGAAAAAGCGTGCTCACAGGAACATACATGGGTGGTCACAGCAACAGAAAAGCGTTTTTTACATTAAAACATAGACCAGCAACATCTGGGAAAATACAGGAGTGAGTCAGTGTTGCGAAGAATCTGTCCAGATTTCAGGCCTTGATCAGGGAGTGAAGCCACATCAAACGACCATCGCTTCTGGCAGTGCTCCGAAGTGGCCTCCCAGAATACTTTTATGTGAGAGGGAAAATCACTTTGCTGCCACACGAGGTCATTCCTGTTAATTTTGGACAGAGAGAGAGAGAGAGAGAGAGGAGAGAGAGAGAGAGAGAGAGAGAGAGGAGAGAGAGAGAGAGAGAGAGAGAGAGGAGGGA
>CM060332.1:37211823-37229323 GCA_030674155.1 Stramonita haemastoma
CGCTCGCAATTTGACGACCCGGGTTCGATTCCCGGTTGAGGGAATTTTTCCTCTGGAGTTACTATCAGTGCTGACCTCACTCTCCCCCAAAAAAGTCCTTCGGATGAGACTATAAACCGAGGTCCCGCGTGCGAACGCACGCGGAACATCTGGGGCACACGTTAAATTCTGTTCCGCTTTTCGTAAGAGTAGGTCATCGTGTGCTGGTGGGAACAGATGACATTTGCAAAACTGCATTAACACGGGGACTGGATGTAAAAAAAGCATATGATTGCTTATTCCATAATCCTCGATATAAAAGAATAAATGAATAAATGAATAAATAAATGAATAAATAACCAAACAAAACAAACAAATAAATGACCTGACCCCTGATGCAGCTTTCGTCAGGCCTGAGCGAGCTAGTGCTAGGGGCTGACTGACTGACTGTCGTTGCTGCCTCCTGTCAGCTGTCACCTTTAGAGTGGGGAACAAACCACATGGACACCCTCTACAAAAAATCGACAGGATCCACCTGTCAGGGTCATCACCACTGTATCAATATTCTGGATAGACTATCTTCAGGGCATGCATACACATAATATGCAATTGCGGGTACCAGCAAACAAACACGCAGACACTTATGCGCGCGCGCGTGTGCACATGCATGTGTGTACGCGCACCAGACACGCAAGCACACACTCAAACATATGCCTCTACAGAGACGCACATGTGCCCACACACATGCACATGCATATGTGTGCGCATGTGTGTGTGCGCGTGCATGCGTTTGTGTTTTGTGTGTACGTGCGGGTTTATGTAAAAGAGAAAGAGACAGACGTAGACAGAGAGATGGAGACAGAGAGGGTCAAAGACAGATAGAGAGAGAGAGAGAGAGACAGACAGACACACAGAAAGACACACACACGGACACACAGACAAGCAGACAGAATGATAAAAGATACACCAGAAACAGACAGAGAGACAGCCCACTCAAAAAAAAACACTCTAGGTTTCACAACTGCAGATCAGAAGTTATTGCCGGGAAGTGGTGGTGACAAGACAAAATGTCATCACAATAACTGCCGGCCTCCACACAGCTAATCTAGCTGACTGCACACTTGTCGCGGTTCTGGTTCTGGCCTTATAGTGACGTGGGCATGGGGGGGGGGGGGGGGGGGCGCGAATGCAAGCTTATATAGCCACCTGATCTGTGCTATCCCTCACTTGATATAATTCATTATGCACACCTACGCAGGTGTATGCGTGCATGCAATCATGCACGCACACACATACACTGGATGTACTATCTGGAAACAAGATTTTGACTTGACTTGTCTTGACACACCCGAACATACACACGCACACACACACACCACACACACACACGCATGCATGCATGCATACATACACACACACAAACCACACACACACACACACACACACACACACACACACACACACACACACACACAATCTTCGCTTCATGCATGCACATTTGTTTGTGCATATGTTCATTCACATTCACGTCATGGACGTTCAGCGCACATTCAAGTGTGATTTCTCTTTATGGCTCGCTGGCTCCCTTGCATGCAGTTTTACACACACACACCACACGCGCGCGCGATCGCGCGCGCACGCACACACGCACGCACACAATCTCGACTAATATCACTGAGAGTGAACAGACGTTAATTTGAAGGCAACAACAACAACAACAACAACACCAACACACACACAACACACACACCCAAAACACACCACACACACCACACACACCACACACACACACCACACACCACACACACACACACACCACACACACACAGATGCGTGTGCACGATGTCATTTCAAACAGTTTCCACGAAACGTGACTTGGGGAAGAGAAATCTCAAATCTGAATGTTGGGAGGGGGAGGGGGAGGGTGTTCAAAAGATTGAAAGCAAACAGAAAAAGCCGTTTGTCATATCATTCATGCTAACAAACTTCATGAATGATCTCCCTCTCTCTGTCTCTGTCTCTGTTCTGTCTGTCTGTCTGTCTGTCTGTCTGTCTGTCTGTCTGTCTGTCTGTCTGTCTGTCTGTCTGTCTGTCTGTCTGTCTTCTCTCTCTCTCTCTCTCTCTCTCTCTCTCTCTCTCTCTCTCTCTCTCTCTCTCTCTCTCTCTCTCTCTCTCTCTGGACATGTGCAAGTGCATTTGCACATGTACGAGTGTACACACTTGCACACACTCGCACTCGCACACACTCGCACGCATGCACATGCGCGCGCGCGAGTGTGTTGTATGTATGTGTGTGTGTGTGAGTGCTAGTGTGTGTTTGTGTGTGTTCGTGCATGCATGTATGCATTGCACTTGCTTGCATATACAACAGCTTGCTTGCCTGTATTGGAGTATTCATTTAAAACATGTCTGCGTACATAAATACGTGTGCACGTCTGTATGCATGATTGCAAGTGTGGGTGTGTGTGTATGCAAATCATCTCAAAATGAGAATTAAAAAATCCAGCTAAGTGAAAGGAGCCAGCCTGACACGTTGGCTGTTTATCCTGCAATTTCAGCACCAGTAGTACTAATCAAAATATAAGAATCAACATCATCATAATCGTCATGATAACATCATAATCTTATCAACATCCCTTTACACATTATGCTGTTTTTTGTTCTAATACAGGTCTGAATCCAGCACAAAAGATCAATCGGAAAAAAACCCAATCAAGCAAAGAAATAAAAGCTGAGAAAGAGATAAGAAATGCTGTTTAACAAAAGAATATCACCTCATCATAGAGCACAAAGAGAGGACAATGTAAGGTGTGGAGAATTGAAAATAGGAACAGAGAAGAAGAAAAAGAAGAACAGCGAACTAACAATGAACAGGACAAAACATCGATCAGACAATTGGTCAGACAAACAAAACACTACACAGAGAAATGCAGGATGAATAAGTAAATACAAAAGTAAATAATGACTGGATATTTAGATGAATTAATGAATAACTAGATAAATGACTTCAAATACATAACACAGAAACAGGATGACTTACCTGTATTTTGGAAGCAGGCCAGGAAATCAGCACATGAAACAGAGAAAAACAGCATTCATTAGGATAATCATAAGTGAAAGCACTGATGAAATTTGATCCAAAGTCATTACTTTCGCAAAAAGTTTTCTAACAAAAGGTCATTTGTAACTAAAGTACAATATCTCTAACAACAAATAAAAAAACAGGTACAATTCTTTCCCTGCTTTACTCATTAGGCTTTAAAGCTCTTACAGAGTTCTGAGTGAATGTGAAGCAGTTCATTACACCTTGCTAGTGATCTATCTATTAAGGAAAAAACATGAAGAGAAACATCACCCGATACCACAAGCACAAAAAGGGTATATCAATTGTGCATGTGATATTCCATAGTCATAAGTATAAAAGCAATCATAATACAGTTAACCCTGTTTTGTCTCCAGGACAGGTAAGAAAAAAAAGGTACCAGGATTAAAGGACCCATGCACCTGTCTGCATTAATACACCCCATCACTTCCTACGGACCAGTGTGCTTCGATACACCCCATCACTGTCCGTGGACCAATCAGTATCGATACACCCCATCACTTCCAATGGACCAGTCAGCATCAATACACCCCATCACTCCATATGGACCAATCAGCATCGATACACCTCATCACTTCCTATGGATTAATCAACATCGATACACCCAATCACTTGATTTCCTGATGTTAAATATTCAGTCTCTCAGAGTAGAAGGAAGCAGTGTAGTGACTTCTCTGGGTGCTGTTTAAGTAGCTTTCAGGTCTCCCAACTGCTGGGTCATTTTAGTGGTTTTAAGTCATGCTTTCTTTCTTTTTAATTTCAAAACCGCGTACTAAACCTTTGATGAAAAGTGTGCATGCAGTCGTGTAGCCATACAGGAAAAGACAGCAATCTGTAGTGGTGACCACAACAACGTCCATTCAACGACCATCATGAGAAATTCTAGACCTCAAAGACTGTAGTACATAATTACCACAGGAATAAAAGCGTCTTGGAAACTGAAATAGTTCACAATGGGACCAGAGCTACAGGGTCTACTTAATCAGAGAAAGTGTTCTTTTTTCTTTTGCATTAGGATCAATGGTGATGGATGTGATGCAATGAAGTGCTACGGAAGTGCTGTAACTGTGAGACTACCAGACAGGGATGTCCTCTCACTTCCTATTATGTATCCTGGTGTCAACCAGGCCAGAGATATACAGCCACCTGTAAAACATGTCAAGTACTTTTAGCAACATTCTCAAAATCACATCCGAAAAAGAAAAACATGTTCAAATACAATGGTTCCAGTCTTTGTGTTGGACATAGCAAGCTGGTAATTTCATTTATTTAGTTTGCTGTCATATATATCTTTCATTCATTTTTTTATTGCGTGGCTGCTTCTTTTTATTGGATGTGCGATTCTCATTGCAGTAATATCGACCATTTATGATATGTCAACATCCATGACTGATTAGTTCTTTGTAACATGTCACGCTTTCCATAAACTTCTGACATTGCATTCGTTTCTTCTTCCACCAGACTGTGCATGATATAAGCTCTACACTTGTTGATGCTCAAGACCACGTCCTGATCATTTTATCATATAGCTTTTTGAATCCAACATATCAAAAACAAAATTAATCAGACCATGGCTAAACCCCGAGCCAGCTGGAGGTGGAAAAAGTGCTGTGACATAATTATTTTAGTGAAGCCAGTCAGCCTTCAGGCCAGGAGTCCCACGCACTGATCACTGCAGCATGGAGGTGTTGATAAAATATTGTAAACGTGGAAACAAAAAGAGCAAACGCTATTTCCAAAACTGTTGCTGCATCCTTCATTCTCTGATGGCGGTAATGGTGGAAGCAGCGCTAAGCCGTAAGTGAACAAGGACATTAGTTTCCCCACGGCCTCTTTCAAACCCCTTTTCTCAGCACAGCCGTCACCGTTTTTGGGCACGGGTTATGAGTGACAGCACAATCCCATTATTGCAAGTAATTTGCAAAAAAAAGGTTCACTTTAATATTGTGGTGGAGTTGGGGGACTGCCCACTCCGATAATTTGCACTTAGGCACACACGCCGAAAAAGGACACTGTAGAGTTCAAAATCAAGTGTTTGGAGTCAGAGGGTGTGTGGTAACGTTAACGGCTGTTTTGTGGCATGCTTTGTTCTGCTTGTCTGCTGGACTTTTCTCTGCACTCCTTCACAGTCATTTGGGCGCGACACTGATGGGTTTCAAGCAGAGCAGAATGTACCTTTTGAATGTAGTGGAGCCATCTTTCTTCCAGTACCAGGGTGCACGCTATATTATGTGCTGGTGTCGGTGCACGTTATATGTGCTGGTGTCATCATTGTCTGGTACCAGGGTGCACGTTATATGTGCTGGTGTCATCATTTTCTGGTTCCAGGGTGCACGCAAAATGTGCAGGTGTCATCATCTTCTGGTACCGAGGTACACGCTGTATTAAGTGCTGGTATCATCATCATCTGGTACCAGGGTGCACGCTATAATTATGTGCTGGAGTCATCCTCTTCTTATTTTCATTTTACACCACTTAAGTCACGGCAGAGTTCTCAGCGTAATATCTGGGCTGCTCTCCCAGGGGAGAGCGAGTCGCCATGAACCAGTAAGACAACAAACAAACATTGTTCCGCAACTTGCCTTTTCAAGGTGTGTATGTACTACACAGAGACATAACAAGGCAGTTTCCTTCTCATTACCAATGAACGAATTAGCTGCAGACAGTAGAGAAGAGTATCAAGCTGGTCCAGGAACGATGTAATTACGACCTTAACATGGCCGAAAGTCATGTATGATGGAGAGTCTTGCCTGTCTCAGACAATGCCTGACGGAAAGACAACTGAGGGCCAAAGGAATCAGCGTCATGGCCTTTTTCCCTTAATGTCCACATCTAGAGCCATGGTAGAGGGTAATGGCGGTGAAGTTTACGGGGACAGGTGTTGTGGTCCCCCTCTCTAACGACCCTGCCCAGAGCAACGTGTTCAGCCACCGTCACCGCTTTTACTTCTGACAGGCACTGAAGCGTGTGCAGTTAAACAGCTGTCAATGGACCCTGTCCATCAATTTATTATTTTCTTCCTTACCCGCTGATTTCAGGGACCTGTACCATTCACCTTCCCTTTATGGGTTAGCACCACCGTCACCCAACATAGACAGTGTTCACAAAGCGCTATTTGGCCATTGGCAATAGGTTACTACCCTCTAAGCCTCGGTTTTATATGGCAACGATTTTGCACGGTTAGAGAAGTCAGGAGACTGTACGAGAGACAAGCACCAAACAGATAGAAAGATTGAGGGGAAGACAGACAAATAGGCAGTAGTAGGTAGTAGGTAGGTAGGTAGGTAGGTAGGTAGATATAGATAGATAGATAGATAGATAGATATATAGATAGATAGATAGATAGATAGATAGATAGATAGATAGATAGATAGATAGATAGATAGATAGATAGATAGATAGATAGATAGATAGAGTACAGTAATCGATTAATTGACAGATTGAGAGATAGAGAGATAGATAGTATACAGTAGATAGATAGATGAATAGAGAGATATAGATAGATAGATAGACAGACAGACAGACAGACAGACAGAGATAGAGATAGATAGAGAGAGAGAGAGATAGATAGAGAGAGAGAGAGAGAGATAGAAAGAAAGATAGATAGATAGATAGATAGATAGATAGATAGATAGATAGATAGATAGATAGATAGATAGATAGATAGATAAATAGATACATAGATACATAGATACATACATAGAAGACTGGTAAAAGAAGAAGAAGAAGAAGAAGAAGAAGAAGAAGAAGAGAAGAAGAAGAAGAAGAAGAAGAAGAAGAAGAAGAAGAAGAAGAGAGGGAGGAGGAGAGGAGGAGGAGGAAGAGGAGGAGGAGGAGGAGGAGGAGGAGGAAGAGAAGAGGAGGGAGGTAGGAGGAGGAGGAACGAGGAGGAGGAGGAGAACGAGGAGGAGGAGGAGAACGAGGAGGAGGAGGAGGGATAGAAGGGAAAAAGAGGAAGATGGAGAGGAGGAGGAGGAGGAGGAGGGAGGAGGAAGAGGAGGAGAGGAAAGAAGCAAGCAAGGGAGAGCAATAACACAACAGCAACAGCAACAACAACAACAACAACAACAACAACAGCAACAACAACAACACAACACAACAACAACAACAACACAAAAAAAAACAACCACAACACAATCAGCCTTTGTACTACAGCCTGCAGACACACAACGGTTTGTGCCATGACAAACAGACTTCCTGTCAAGAGATGGTTTGGGTCTGTGAATGTGCTGACAACCGACACTTAGTCTAACTGATCAAAGCCTTCTCTTTTTGAAGGGTTGGTCTACAGGCACCATAAGAGAAGAGCTCATGTAGCCTGCACGGTCAGAATCCCTAGGTGTAGATACAGTCACCCAATACACTGCACGCAACCTGTTCATTAATGGTAGGGTGAACACAGTGTTGACCATTTGCAGGATGGGTGACAAAGCTGGCATTGTGTGGAGCCATTTTGCATTCAGCAATATGCTGGAAAGCTCTGTCTTTTAAGGTATGGAGAGGAAACTGAAGCAATGTCCACGCAGAGCTTCCCTTAGGACGCCTAATGCCTCTCTTCAGGTTTGGAAAGCCACCAGAATAATCATGTGATAAAACATTGATCAATATGGTCAATTTAAACAATCGATTTTCAAACAATGCTAATAGTGTCATGAGAAAAGACCCAATCCATTGGTTAACAATGGTACTAGTATCACGAGAAAACGATTGACATTACCTAGAGTACAGTGTCAACCCAAGCAATTTAAATGTCCACAAGCTCTTCGAACAAAATCTGTAACACCCGATTTGGGACAATTTAGCTGGAAGAATGATTCAACTTTCTGGGTCAACTTTTGCGGAAACTAACGCATGTATATAACTTGTACATCAAGATACTAGTTTCCTCTCAAGCTTGACAGCAAAGTCAGCATCAGCATCTGTTCCTTAACCAAGATGGTCGTCAGGGAGACACACGAGACACATTGGTCGATGATTTATTCCAAGCTGATCTGTCTTCAGACTTTTGCAGCAACAGCACCATGTTCAGATGCCTCAGTATCTTTCTCCCTCAAGATGCCCCTGTAGAATAGTCTTGGCAAGAGAGTTATGATATATGACGGGACCAGAGCACACCAGGTTCCTCCTCTTTACCACAGCCAGAAGAGATTTGCTCCTGTGGCCCAGCTTTCATGATCACCTCTTTCTACACCGACTCCTTGGTTCTGTGGCGCTGCCAGAAAATGTGTAGCAGCATGAATGATTTCATTGTATGCCAGTCAATAAGTCTGAGGAATCATCTTGTTTTTCAAATCACAGACCCATTTGAATTATATCTGTGTGATCAAAACAGACTTTTATTCCTACATATTTAGGAACAATCTAGTAAATGGAGATCAATCAGTGTTCCAAAAAGAAAGTTTCCTGTCATGAAACTCTTACTCCCCTTACTGAAAGTCTCTTTCACAAAGTGAATGAACATATGAATTTACTGGTCTTCGTTTTAATGACTTAAGACAAGCGTTTAATGTGATCAATCATTATCTAATATGCGCTAACTTCACCTCTATAAGCTAACACTGAAAATTAATGAGAGAGAGCGAGAGCGAGAGAGAGAGAGAGAGAGAGAGAGAGAGAGAGAGAGAGAGAGAGAGAGAGAGAGTGTGTGTGTGTGTGGTGTGTGTGTGTGTGTGTGTGTGTGTGTGTGTGTGTGTGTGTGTGTGTGTGTGTGTGTGTGTGTACACCGTTATCAACAATCAAGCAAATGCGCATACTATGACAGAAAACCCAGCGTCAAGTGTAGTAAAGTATCAGTCAATACACAAACAACTGACAGCTCATCCGAATGAAGGCACCATGGAGTGATTCACACTGTGAAATGCTAAGCCACATGCACACGGGAGGACAAACTAACATGGCCATTGCAGCCAGAACCCCTAGGGGTGGCAAGCAGTCAGCCAGCACTAGACTGCACGCAAACTCTTCATTAATGCTGCATGCACAATTGACCCTTTGCAGGCGTGTGAAAAGAACTGAGGCTGGCCGAACCAACTGCGCAGAGAACTAGTACATCTCTTTATGACACGGTGTCAGGTGAAAAGGTTGGTCATTGTCGAGGGACAGAGACACGTTGGCCTATTTTGTATATAACATGTTAAAAAGTATACACAACAAATTGAAGACGGGGACAGGATAGCTCAGTGGTCAGAGCACTTGCTTTCCCCAAGCTAAAGTTAAGCAGCACTGAATTAGTTACCAAGTAGATGGGTGATGGTTTGTGCACCGTGCTTCAGTACAGTCCCCCCCAGTCCATAATAATTATAGCGGACGGCAGTCCTCTGAGAGTTAATGGCGGAGTAGGTATTTATTTATGATTATGGTTTTCCATGGGTTTGGAAAGGATTGGACTACAGTTTGAAGGATCTGAAGTGGTACAAGAATTTTAGACAAGAATGACTGTAGCTGTTTTGAAGGCATTGGGGAAATGGTTTTTATCAAGACAACGGTTGAATTCATGAGAGAGAGAGAGAGAGAGAGAGAGAGAGAGAGAGAGAGAGAGAGAGAGAGAGAGAGAGAGAGAGAGAGAGGAGAGAGAGAGAGAGAGAGAGAGAGAGAGAGAAAGAGAGAGAGAGAGAGAGAGAGAGAGAGAGAGAGAGAGAGAGAAGGAGAGAGAGAGAAGAGAGAGAGAGAGAGAGAGAGAGAGAGAGAGAAATACAGAGATACAGAGATACAGAGATACAGAGATACAGAGATACAGAGACAGACAGACAGACAGACAGACAGGGACAGAGAGAGCTGCTGTTTGACAGGCAGAGAAACACACACACAGAGACTGCATCAAAACGTCAGAGGAAGACATACACAAGCATACATATATAGGCAGAGACAGACAGGAAACCTTAACTGCAGAACTAAAACGCGATAGAAACAGCACAGTCACCAACACACCCGCACAGTATAGAGCAAGAGCAGTAGAGGCCAGGAGAAGTGATTGGCTATACACAAATAGGGACCATGAACAGAACGGTATCTAAACGATCTTCCATATCCTCTCTCTCTCTCTGTCTCTCTCTCTGTCTCTCTTTCCATGTCTGTCTGTTTGTGTGTCTCTGTTTCTGTATCTCTGTCTCTGTCTCTGTCTCTCCTCTCTCTCTCTCTCTCTCTCTCTCTCTCTCTCTCTCTCTCTCTCTCCCACCGCCCTTTTTCTCTATTCCTTTGGAGTCTGTCTGTATGTCTGTCTCTCGCTCTCTGTCTCTCTCTGTCTGTCTTTCTGTCTGTCTGTCTGTCTGTCTGTTCTCTCTCTCTCTATCTATCTATCCATCCATCTTTATCCATCTACCTATCTACCTATCCATCTATCAATCTATCTATCCATCTATCCACCCACCTATCCATCCACCTATCCATCCACCTCTCTATCTATCTATCTATCCATCCATCCATCCATCCATCCATCCATCCATCCATCCATCCATCTATCTATCTATCTATCCATCCATCTATCTATCCATCTCTCTATCTGTTTCCCTCCTACGCCCCTTCCTCTATTCCTCTGGAGGAGTTAGCAGCAGCAGACAGGAGAGAAAACAGCCGGAGGTCCAGAGCCCACACAGGACCAGAGCTTCATTCAGGCTCCATGCTCCTCCTCCCTACCCCTGACTGCTGGTCCCAGAATGGCTTTCTTCTTCTATTCACTCTCTTCTCTTTTCTTTTCGTCTCTTCTCTCCTCTTCTCCTCTCTTCTTTTCTTGTATTGCCTGATGGTGTGTATATATACCCATAAATGTTTCCAAAGATGAGGACAAGCATGCTTAAGAGGTAGTAAGATGTGATCGTAGGTGTGTGTGTTGGGGGGGGGGGGGCTGAGCGTGTGAGTGTGTGGGAGTGGACGAGTGTGTGTGTGTGTGTGTGTGTGGAGGTGGTGTGTGTGGTGTGTGTGTGTGTGTGTGTGTGTGTGTGTGTGTGTGTGTAGGTGTGTGTGTGTGTGTGTGTGTGTAGGTGTAGGTGTGTGTGTGGAGGGGTGTGTGTGTTTGTGTTTGAGAGAGACAGATTGACAGAGAGAGTCAGAGAGAAGGGGAAGAGGAAGGGATGGAGAGGGAGACATCCAAACAATATGATCAAGTAAACAAAAATGATTTACGCCGTAACATTACGATGATACTGATGGATAACTGTAACACCAGAGTCAGGAGAGTTGGAACAAAGCAATAACTGTTTTCAATTGTCATTACCAACAATTCCCGTTTTAAAAAGTAAAAAATACATTCGTGAGTAGTAATATCACAAAAAGGATTTCATTACTCAGATTCACAATTACAATCAAGACGGGTAAAATCACACTGCACGCAAAAAGCCGTCTTTATAAACATTATACTGTGCATTTATTATCGGCAATGACTTTCATTTCATGATAAAACTGTCCAACGTTTTCTGTAATTTGAAAAAAAAGTTCCTCCTCATAGATAACTATATCCAGTTCCCTGTTTCCGTTTTGTAATTACTTTATTCTCTAGAGAGAAAAGGTTGAATTTGCTTAAATCAACGATAATTAATTAATGTCAAATTACGTAAACTTGTTGCAACAAACCTGACTATGACATGTCCATCTCACGCACTATTTCAAAACTCTTTTCTCGATCTGATTTATATACCTTGCAGTTGATGTCATCTTCTGACATGGTATGTCCTCCAAATCTTGAACTTTGAATCTTTATATATATATATGTGTGTGTGTGTGTGTGTAAGTGTGTGTGTGTGTGTGTGTGTGTAAGTGTGTGTGTGTGTGTGTGTGTGTAAGTGTGTGTGTGTGTGTGTGTGTGTGTGTGTGTGTGTGTGTGTGTGTGTGTGTGTAGGGAGGGCCTAGGGGAGGGGACAGGGGGAGGGTCAGAGCCAGTTCACAGATATCTGACCAGTGGTCTGACTCAGTGAAGCGGGAAGTCCTCAACACTGAAGTGTTGGGTCAATGGCCCGACCATTGGCAAGCCAGTACAGCTGGTCAGCCCACAAAGTGGATGTGGAATTCTCATTGACCATGCCTGCGTTGCTAACCATCGTTTTAGCTAGGGTCTCAAATCCTTATATAAACCTTGAGTTTTTAAAAAAGCACTTGTACACAACGCTAAAATAACAACCTCTGTGCAAGGCTGTTCTGCAAAGATTGTGAAATGATTACCACTGTCGATAACGTTTTCTTTTCAGGTTTCTGATCTTAAAAAATTCCACTTTTCTATGGGGTAGAAATCTCACACTGAGGAAAGAATAAGCAAAAGGAGACAGAATCAGGACCAAAAAAAACATGATCCTAACTCTTTACCGCCATTCTCACAGACATTATCTGATGACACCATGACACATAACATCATTTCCACCAGCTGGTATGTGTGTGTCACAGCCAGGCAGAGTTGATCATGCCGATATTGAATTCAATGCCTTATGAGAATACCTGACAGGTGTGTCACTCTGTCTGTGTCTGTCCGTCTGTCTGTCTGTCTGTCTGTGTCTGTCTGCCTATCTGTCTGTTTATCTGTCTGGCCATCGTTCTGCTAACATTTTTTTTTCAATAAATAAGCAACGCAGTTTTTATTTGTTACCTGTTTGTGCATATGTCTCTCATTCTCGGCTATCTAAGATAAATGCTAGTAATATTTTAATGATGGCAGCACTGCATATTCAATGAGTTTTGTCATCATTACTTGATCACTGCAGTTTTGTGTTGTTATGTCAGCTACTGCAAACGTTTTCAGGCCTTCAGTGCCTGGGCTTTATCACAGTTTTTGATTAGACGTTTGACGTTGGGGGCAACAGCAAAGTGAGAGGCTGTATGACCGTGGCTCTCCTACTCATGGGGTTTAGCTGATTAGGTCAGTTATTCCTGTTGGGACTATAAAGCCTGTAATACAGGTAGGGCCTGGGTTAAGATAACAACTCTTTCGGAGATGAAGACATGAGCTGACAGTGATGGGGGTAGAATGCTAAAGCCTGCTTCAGAATAATCAATATTATCATGTTCATGCTTTTCAATGCAAAGTCAGGATTCTTTTTCATCCGTGACAATTTCCTGGCGTAACAATCTGTATCCTAAATTAAAGGAGGAAATGTTCCTCGGAAGTCGGAATCACTCACTCTCTCACTCAGTCCCATGTCCCAAAGGACGTAGGGGGGACATGAAAGAAGACGCAACAGAGATCTTTTTCCATGATTCACGATCCTGTGTGGCTAGTAGGAGGTGTTGCAGGGGTTGGGCGGTCCAGTCTTTGATGTTGTCAACCCACGATTTCTTTCAAATCATGGGAAGTTGGAATATGGCCGCCTCTATATAGCAAATCACCTGAAACGCACACCTCTCACCCTGTGTGTATTGATACTGTGCTCCCAGTGATGAAGAGGGAGTGCAGATGTGGGGTGATCCTTAGGGGCTTCATCTGCCCAATGCTCAACGCTACCAACAACATACTTGCCCCCCTTTTTAATCAGCATCTCTTCAGGACATTACCAATTAACTCCATTCAATGGCATTCACTGTATTGACAGTCTCTGACCCAGCCTTTCAGATGAGACGATAAACTAAAACCCTGTTTGCGAACGCATTTAGCGCACGTAAAATAACCCAAAGCGACAAACTGGTAGGGAGAAAAAGCCACTCTGATGCAGAAAGAAATACCCATGCAGACAGGAAAAGAAAGAATGTGGTGCTGCTCTTGTGGCGACACACACTCCTCATGGAGAGCAGCCCAAATTTCACACAGACAAAACTGCTGCGATTTAAAGGGGTACATAGTAGTCCAAAAAAGGCAGTATGACAATACACACATTACAGTCAATGAAAACACAATTTCAAACTTATTTTTAGATAATTTCCTTCGATACATTTTCGCTTGCACCAAATCTCAGGTATTTTTTCACCTGGCCTCTCTCCTGGTTAAATTGGTACTGTAAATCCTCTTCAAGAGCACCTTCACTCATTTGTGGGCTGTCAGAGGTGAGGGGACGACAGCCACCAACAGAAGCAAACAAATATCCACGGTCATTAATCAGTGGCCAGGCAGCAAACAAACCAATCGATACACAGCATACAGGCCGGGGCCTGTTACACTTCTATCTACAGACAGCTGTCAGGATGAGAAATGAGTCAACACTTCTCTCTCTCTCTCCCTCTTTTTCCATCTCTCCCTTTTCTCCTTTTGTTTAGTCCTTCTCTCTCTTTTCTCCTCTCCTTCTTCTGTCTGTCTGTCTGTCTGTCTGTCTGTCTGTCTCAAGGCCGAAGAACATTAAATTTCTGAGTTTTGAGTTCTCTCTCTCTCTGTCTCTGTCTCTCTCTCTCTGTCTCCGTCTCTCTCTGGCACACACACACACTCACACACTCACACACACACACACGCACACACACACACACACACACACACACACACACACACACACACATACACACACACCTAGCGTATATTGCTAATAATATATCTGTATACTTTAGCAACTTATTTATTCTAGGATTATCTTAGACGTGTATCTAGCTGTAGTATAAATTTGCCTGGACGTGTGTGGTTTCGATACTAGCGTTTACGGTGAGGTCAAAGAGGAACATGAGAGATGAGATTGAGAGGGGATTAAGGAGACCTACTCTTAATTAAAAATTCTCCACATTGGTTCTGTCTAAAAAGGCTTCATTGTCCAAAGAGGCTTCTTTGACTTTACCCCACCCCATCCAGAATTTATTGCATTTCCTTGATTAATCTTGACTGTTACATATCAGACTTTAAAATTCAATCCATCTTCTCTCGCAATATCTTTTCCTCTTTATTTTTTTTGCTTTCTGTTCTACTGCATACTATCCTCTCTCTCTCTCTCTCTCTCTCTCTCTCTCTCTCTCTCTCTCTCTCTCTCTCTCTCTCTCTCTCTCTCTCTCATATTGTTGCTCATATAAAAAAAAAAAGATCTTCTACATCCTAGTCAATCCGGATTTCGTGAGAAGCATTCATGCCACACTTCCTTGATAAAAATTGTCGATGAATGGCTTTCAAATATAAATGATAACAAATTTAATGGAATAGTCTTTGTAGATTTTGCAAAGGCTTTTGATACACTTTCTCATACTCTGCTTCTCCGTAAACTCAACGTTTATAGATTCTCTGCCAATACTCTTGCACTCATAGCATCTTTTCTCAATTGTCGTCATCAAACTGTATGTATAAACAATAAATATTCCACCATTCTCCCACAGAAATTTGGTGTACCGCAGGGATCGATTCTAGGTCCTATTCTTTTTTCACTTTATATCAATGATTTGCCTCTTTATGTTAGATCTACTTGTGAACTCTTTGCTGATGACACTACCATCTCCTGTAGCCATCAAGATATTCCATTATTATACAAGAACCTACAAGAGAGTACTAACGACCTAATCAGATGGACTGAATCGAATCACATGTCCTTAAATTCACAAAAGACAAAACAAATGCTTGTAACAACTAGGCAGAAACGCCAAAATTTAAATGACAATATTCCATCTATCTATATAAACGATGACAAAATTGAAGTAGTCAAGTCACATGAAGTCTTAGGTCTTATTGTAGATAATAATTTATCATGGTCTGATCACATTAGTAAACTATCCAAACGAGTGTCAACAAAGGTTTTTCAGTTATCTAAAATTAAAAATTTCCTTCCTTTTCATGCTCGGAAACAATTTTTCCACGCTCACATAAAATCAGCTATAGATTACGCGTCCACTCTTTGGGACTGTGCTAGTGAAAACACATTAAAACCACTCACTCAAAGTTACAGACGAGCACTAAAAATCCTCCTCCTTAAGTCATCGTCATTAACTCCAGAAGATTACAAATTACTTGATATTCTACCACTGAAAAACAAATTAAAATATAACAAAGGTATTCTAATGCATAGAATTATATCACATATAGTACCTGCTACCATTATTGATTTATTCCCAATTAATAGTAAACGACATACTCACAAACTTGCATTGTCAAAGCCTCGAATAGATTTGTTCAAATCAAGCCTACATTATTCAGGAGGTACCCTATGGAATTCATTACCAGAACCTCTCAAAAATTTAAAAAGCCATTATTCTTTCAAGAAAATGTATCGAGACCATCTATCATCGAACAACATATAACCCTCTCTCTCTCTCTCTCTCTCTCTCTCTCTCTCTCTCTCTCTCTCTCTCTCTCTCTCTCTCTCTCTCTCTCTCTCCAGCTATGAAGTATCAAGTTACATAATTGGTTGTTACAAACGGAATTATGCTATGTTTTTTTGTGTATTTTTTCCCCATTTTCTTGTTATTCGTTTGCTTTTACTAGTTTGTATAGAAGGCTGGATGTAAAAAAGCAATTGTCATGCTTACTCCTTCACCTTCTGAAAATAAAATTCAATCAATCAATCAATCAATCACTCTCTCTCTCTCTCTCTCTCTCTCTCTCTCTCTCTCTCTCTCTCTCTCTCTCTCTCTCTCTCTCTCTCTCTCTCTCTCTCTCTCTGTGCTCCGTGACCTCATCTGGTTCTACCTGGGGTGATGACGGCCGTGTACCGTGGACCAGTGTGCTGCTTGATGTGTACATATGAAATGACAGTCGCTGACAAATATTATCAGTTCCGATAAAAAAACACAAAAAAACATTGTTTGTTATGGTTTCCATGTCAAACACTTCGCGTCGTGTTCGATTCGATCTTTCGCGATGCATGCTTGATGAGCTTTGTACAGCTTTAAAAGCAATAAAATGTGTCAGTGTGTCAGTGTGTCAGTGTGTCAGTCTCTCTCTCTCTCTCTCTCTCTCTCTCTCTCTCTCTCTCTTCTCTCTCCTCTCTCTCTCTCTGATAACTACATATATCGTATGACTGGAGCATACAATACACACAAGAGCTTAATCACTCTCGCTACTATGCAATTTGTGCCAATTACACGATAATGGTTTCCCATAATTACCTGTTCTAATTAACCGACCTTTGATTTTGCCCACACCGCTATGCTGATCTTTCTGACATTTCGCCCTCGCTGCAGGAGTGCATAATTATCACCCTTCCCTCCCTCCCTCTCCACACCACAACACCATCCCTCCATCCCTCTCTGCACCACACCATTCCTCCCTCCCTCTCCACGCCATGTAGACATTTCTGCAGTGTCCTTGAAAGGCATGATTTTGTATTGTATACCACTGTAAGTCACGGGACATTTCTCTGCGTGAAATTTGGGATGCTCTCTCCGTGGAAAGTGCGTTGCTACAAGAGCACCGCCACCCATTTTATTTTGTTTTTCTTTTCCTGTCTGCAACTGAATTTGTTTCCCTATCAGAGTGGCTTTCTTCAACAGAATTTTGCCAGGGACAACCCTCTTGTTGCCGTTTTTGTTCTTTTAGGTGCGCTGAAATTAGTAATGATGTGTAACATACGGGACGTCGGTTTATTGTTTCAATCGAAAGACTAGCAC
>CM060332.1:37236823-37261823 GCA_030674155.1 Stramonita haemastoma
GCAGAGAGACAGAGAGAGACATAGATGGACAGGCAGAGAGACAGAGAGAGACATAGATTGACAGGCAGACAGACATAGAGACATAGGTAGACATGCAGACAGACAGACAGACAGAAAGATACATAGATGGACAGGCAGGCAGACAGAGAGAGACATAGATGGACAGGCAGACAGAGAGATACATAGATGGACAAGCAGGTAGACAGACAGACAGACAGACAGACAGACAGACAGACAGACAGACAAGCAGGCAGACAGATGCATGTGCAGAATGGAGGGGGACGGGATAACCTGGTGGTAAGAGTGAGGCACTCTTGATGATTATGCTGACCCGGGTTAGAATCTCGTTAAGAGAGAATTTTTCCTCTGGAGTTAACATCAGTCCCGACTCCACTCCCCTCAAAAGTCCTTCAGATGAGACTATATAAACCCTGGTCCCGTGTGCAAACGCACGCAGAACATCTTGCGCACACGTTAAAACCCGTTTTGCTTTTTGGAAGGGTAGGCCGTTGTGTGCCGATGGCAACGGATGACAGAATTTTCAAAACTGCATACACACGGGGACTAGATGTTAAAACAAGCACATGGGTGCTTGTTCCATTATCCTCGAAATAATGGAATAAAAAAAAGAGTAAAAGAAAACAAAAGGAAAAACAAAACGGACCACGAAGTGGAACACAACAATATCATAAATGGCATGCTGTGGGTCATCCCAAGCTAGATCGTTTTTTTTTCCTGACATTCTTTTTCTTTTCCTTTTCTTGGTAAGGGGGGATGGAGGGGGTTGTCGCAGGCAAACAAAGAGAAAAAGAAGTACTGACAGAGAGGGAAAAGATGAGGCAATGATGGACAGACAGACAGACAAACAAACAGCAGACGGACGGAGAGGCGGAGAGAGATACAGATGGACGAACGGACAAACAGACGGACGGATCAGACGGGCGGCGGACAGACAAATAGACGAAGACAGACAGAATAGACAGACAGACAGACAGACAGACAGACAGACAGACAGACTTGCAGTAACAGACCACCTAGTGTGAGCAATATTGGGATGGATGACTGGCTCCAGGTAATCCCAATGCTGCTGACAGTTCACTGTTCCATAGTGACATAGAGAGAGAGACAGACAAACAGACAGAAGAGACAGAAGAGAGGAAGAGAGAGAGAGAGAGGAGGAGAGAGAGAGAGGAGAGGAGGAGAGAGAGAGAGATGAGAGAGAGAGAGAAGAGAGAGAGAGAGAGAGAGAGAGAGGGGAGGAGAGAAGAGAGGGGAGGGAGGAGAGAGAGGAGGGAGAGAGAAGAGAGAGAGAGAGAGAGAGAGAGAGAGAGAGACAGAGACAGAGAGACAGAGACAAGACAGCAGACAGACAGACAGACAGACAGACAGACAGACGCACAGAGAAGAGATACACAGAGAGAGACAGAGACGAGAGAGACAGAGAGGGACAGAGCACAGAGAGAGGGTGAATGTGTTTGTGTGTGTGTGTTGATGTGTGTGTGACGTGCGTATGTGCGTGTATGTGTGTATGTATATTTGATGTATCTGTTTTGTTGTGTGTATGTGTGTTGCTTTTTTGTTTGTTTTGTGATGACAAATGCATGTCATGATATGATACGCATTTGATGCAGAGAAGAAGCAGTGTGTGTTATCTCTAAAAGGATCTCTATAATTCATAACATTCGACAGCCGCCACATAATCTGATTTGTAGGACAATACATGGCTCTGCAAGCAATAGCCCTGAATTTCTGATATGAAAGACAGAGAGAGAGAGAGAGAGAGGAGAGAGAGAAGAGAGAGAGAGAGGAGGAGAGAGAGAGAGAGAGAGAGAGAGAGAGAGAGAGAGAGAGAGAGAGAGAAGAGAGAGAGAGAGAAGAGAGAGAAGAGAGAGACAGAGAGAGACAGACAGACAGACAGAGAGAGAGACAGAGACAAAGACAGACAGAGATAGAGAGTAGAGACAGAGAGAGACAGGGGAAGAAGAGAGAGAGGAGAGAGAGAGAGAGAGAGAGAGAGAGAGAGAGGAGAGAGAGAGAGACAGAGAGACAGAGAGACAGAGAGAGAGAGAGAGTCTTGTATTTCGAGGATAATAGAATAAGCATTCATGTGCTTTTTTACATCCTGCCCTGTGTGTTGCAGTTTATGTAAATTTTGTCATCCGTCCCACTGGCACCCACTGACCTACTCTTCCGAAAAACGGAATGGGTTTTAACGTGTGCGCAAGATGTTCTGCGAGCGTTCGCACAATCGACGTCGGTTTATAGTATCAACGAAGGACTGGAGGGAGAGAGAGAGAGAGAGAGAGAGAGGAGAGAGAGGAGGAGAGGAGAGAGAGAGAGAGAGAGAGGAGAGAGAGAGAGAGAGAGAAGAGAGAGGAGAGAGAGAGAGGAGAGAAGAGAGGAGAGAGAGAGAGAGAAAAGGAGAGAGATAAACACACACACAATATCTATCGAAAATAGAGATTTAACTGACAGGTAAACACCGTTGTTAAAATGTCCACGCATCGCCAATGCTGTGTTTTGCTATATTTTATCTTGTTTTGTTTTATTCTTTATAAATAAAACAAGCAAACACTTATTACAACAAAACCCACAAAATACTCTTACATTCGATTCAGACAAGACAGGAGGCAAAGCTTGGCTCCTTCTGAGACGGGAAACAACTGCTTCTTCTTTCACCGGATTCTTTCTTTTTTTTTCTTCCTTTTTTCGTCTCCAGAGGTCTCAAAAAACCCCATACAGGTATGTAGTCTGCTGCATTTGGCCAAACAATGCATACTGCATCAATCTGACCTTGTTTAAAGCAACCAAAACGAGAAAGTAAAGCACGCACTCGCAGAAAAAAACACACAACTCTCTGTCTTACAACACCAGGTAAATGATGTTTTTTTCAAGCCTACAGACAACTCATGCAGACAGACCACAGAGAAACCCAAGGCAAGAGGAGGAGAGGAGGAGAGGGAGAGGGAGGGAGAGGAGGAGGGGAGGGAGGAGGGAGAGAGGAGGGGAGAGGAGGAGAGAGAGGAGAAGGAGAGAGAGGAGGAGGAGGAAGAGAGAAGAGGAGAGGAGAGAGGAGAGAGAGGAGAGGGAGGAGAAGGAGAGAGGAGAGGAGGAGAAGAGGAGGGGAGGGGAGAGGGGAGAGAGAGAGGGAGAGAGGAGAGAGGAGGAGAGAGGGAGGGAGAGGAGGAGGAGAGAGGAGGAGAGGAGAGAGGAGGGGAGGAGAGGGAGGAGAGAAGGAGAGAGAGGGGAGAGAGAGGGAGAGAGGAGGAGAGAGGGAGGGGGGAGAGAGAGAGGAGAGGAGGAGGAGAGAGGAGAGGGAGGGAGGAGGAGGGGAGAGAGTGAAGAGGGGAGAGGAGAGGAGGAGAGAGGAGAGGAGAGGAGAGGGAGAGAGGAGAGAGGAGGAGAGAGGGAAGAGGAGGGAGGGAGAGGGAGGAGAGGAGAGAGGGAGAGGAGGGGAGGAGGAGAGGGAGGAGAGGGGAGAGGAGGAGGAGGGGGGAAGGAGGGGGAGGAGGAGGAGGAGAGGAGGGAGAGGAGAGAGGAGGAGGGAGGGGGAGAGGAGGAGAGGAGGAGAGGAGGAGAGGGAGAGGAGGAGGGAGAGAGGAGAGGAGGGAGAGGAGAGAGGAGAGAGGGAGAGGGAGAGGAGGAGAGGAGGAGGAGAGGAGAGAGGGAGTGAGGAGAGGAGGAGGAGGGAGAGAGAGGAGAGGGAGAGAGAGAGAGGGAGGAGGGAGGAGGAGAGGAGGAGAGAGGGAGAGAGAGAGAGAGGGAGGGAGGGAGGGGGGAGAGGAGAGGAGGAGAGGAGGGAGGGAGGAGGGAGAGGGAGAGGAGAGAGGAGAGAGAGGAGAGAGAGAGAGGAGAGGAGGGGAGGGGAGAGAGAGAGGGAGAGAAGAGAGGAGAGAGAGGAGGAGAGGGGGAGGGGAGGAGAGAGGGAGGAGGGGGAGAGTGGGAGGGGGAGAGAGAGAGGAGAGGAGAGGGAGAGGGAAGGGAGAGGAGAGGAGAGGGAGGAGAGGGAGAGAGGAGGAGGAGAGAGAAGGAGAGGAGAGGGAGAGAGGGAGAGAGGGGAGAGGAGAGGAGGAGGAGGGAGGAGAGAGGGAGGGAGAGAGAGAGAGAGAGGGGAGGGAGAGGGAGAGAGAGGAGGAGGAGAGAGAGGAGAGGAGAGGGAGGGAGAGAGGAGGGGAGGAGAGGGAGAGGGAGAGAGGGAGAGGGAGGGGGGAGAGAGAGAGAGAGGAGTGAGGAGAGGGGGGAGAGGAGGGAGGAGAGAGGAGGGGAGAGAGAGGGAGAGAGGAGGGAGGAGGGAGGAGGAGGGGAGGAGGAGGAGGAGGAGAGGGGAGGAGGAGAGGAGAGAGAGGGAGGAGAGGGAGGAGAGAGAGGGAGAGAGAGGGAGAGGGAGAGAGGGGAGGGGAGAGAGAGAGGAGAGGAGGGAGAGAGAGAGGGAGGGGAGGAGAGAGAGAGGAGGAGAGGGAGAGAGGAGAGAGAGGAGAGAGGAGAGAGGGAGGGAGAGAGAAGGGAGAGAGAAGAGAGAGGAGGGAGAGAGAGAGAGGGAGAGGGGAGGAGAGGAGAGAGGAGAGGGAAGGAGGAGGAGAGAGAGGGGAGAGGAGGAGAGAGGAGAGAGGAGGAGGAGAGAGTGGAGAGGGAGGAGGAGAGGGAGGAGGAGAGGGGAGGGAAGAGAGAGAGGAAGAGAGGGAGGAGAGGAGGGGGAGGAGGGGAGAGGGAGGAGAGGAGGAGAGGGGAGGAGAAGGAGAGAGGAGAGGGGAGAGAGAGGAGGAGGGAGGGGAGAGAGAGAGAAGGGAAGAGGGGAGAGAGAGGAGAGGGAGGAGGGGGGGAGGAGGAGGAGAGAGGGAGAGAGGAGAGAGAGAGGAGGAGAGGAGGAGGGAGGAGGGAGAGAGGAGGAGGGAGAGAGAGAGGGAGAGAGGGGAGAGGAGAGGAGGGAGAGGGAGGAAGAGAGAGGAGGAGAGGAGGAGAGAGAGGAGGAGAGGAGGAGAGAGGGTGGAGGGAGAGGAGGAGAGAGAGGAGAGGAGAGAGGGAGAGGAGGAAGGAGAGGAGAGAGAGAGGGAGAGAGGAGGAGAGGAGAGGAGGAAGAGAGATGAGGAGATGAGAGGAGAGGAGGAGAGAGAGGAAGGAGGAGAGAGAGAGAGGAGAGAGGAGGAGGAGGAGAGAGAGAGAGGGGGGAGAGAGAGGAGAGATGGAGAGGAGGGAGGAGGAGGAGTGGAGAGGAGAGAGGAGAGAGAGAGGAGGGGGAGAGAGGAGGAGAGAGAGAGAGAGAGAGGAGAGAGGAGAGGGAGGGGGGGGGGGGGGGGGGGGGGGGGGGGGGGGGGGGGGAGAGAGATGAGAGGAGGAGAGAGAGGAGAGAGGGGAGGGGATGAGAGGGAGGAGGGAGGAGAGGGAGGGAGAGGATGAGAGGAGAGAGAAGGGAGGAGAGGAGGGGAGAGGAGAGAGAGGAAGTAGAGAGAGAGAGAGAGGGAGAGAGGAGAGGAGATGAGGAGAGGAGAGAGGAGAGGGAGGAGGGAGAGAGGAGGGAGAGGAGGGAGAGAGAGAGGAGAGGGGAGAGGAGAGGGGGAGAGGAGAGGAGAGGTGGAGGGAGGAGAGAGGAGAGAGAGAGTGGAGAGAGAGAGGAGGGAGAGAGAGGAGGGGAGAGGAGGAGGGAGAGGAGGAGGGAGAGAGAGAGAGAGAGGAGGAGGGAGAGGGGGAGAGGAGAGGCGGGGAGAGGGAGAGGAGAGAGAGGGAGGAAGAGAGAGAGGGGAAGAGAGAGAGGGAGGAGAGAGGGAGAGGAGGGGAGAGAGGAGAGAGGAGGGAGAGGAGAGAGAGAGAGTGAGAGAGGGGGAGAGAGGGAGAAGGAAGAGGAGAGGAGAGTGAGAGAGAGAGGAGAGGAGGAGAGAGGAGAGGAGGAAGAGAGAGGAGGGAGAGGAGAGGGAGAGAGAGGAGGAGAGTGAGAGAGAGGAGGGAGGGAAGAGAGGAGAGGGTGAGAGGAGAGAGAGGAGGAGGAGAGGGGGAGGAGAGGAGAGAGAGGAGAGAGAGAGGAGAGAGAGGAGAGAGAGAGGAGAGAGAGGGAGGGAGAGAGGGAGAGGGGGAGGAGTGGAGGAGGAGGAGAGAGAGGAGAGGGAGGAGAGAGAGAGGAGAGGAGAGAGGGGAGGAGAGGAGAGAGAAGAGGGGAGAGAGAGGAGGAGAGAGAGGGGGAGGAGGAGAGGAGAGGGGAGAGAGGAGAGGAGGGAGAGGAGAGAGAGAGGGAGAGGGGGGAGAGGGGAGAGAGAGGAGAGGAGGGGAGAGGGGAGGAGAGGGAGAGAGGAGAGAGAGAGGAGAGGGGAGGTGGAGGGAGAGAGAGAGGGAGAGAGAGGAGAGAGGAGGAGAGAGGAGAGGAGAGGGAGGAGAGGGAGGAGAGAGGAGAGAGGAGAGAGGAGAGGGAGAGGAGAGAGAGGAGAGAGAGAGGAGAGGAGGGGAGGGAGAGGGATGGAGGAGGAGAGGAGAGAGGGGAGGAGGGGGAGGGAGAAGGGAGGAGAGAGAGGAGAGGGAGGGAGAGGGGAGGAAGGGGGAGAAAAGGAGAGAGTATGGGGTGAGAGAGAGGATAGAGAGGAGAGAAGGAGGATGGGGGAGGAGAGGAGAGGAGAGGAAGAGGGGTGAGTGAGAGAGAGGGGAGAGGAGAGAGAGAGGAGAGAGAGGGGAGAGAGAGGAGGAAAAGGAGACGAGAGAGGGAGAGGAGGGTGAGGGGGGAGAGAGAGGGGAGGGGAGGAAGAGGGAGAGAGAGAGAGGAGAGATTGAGAGGGGAGGAGACGAGGGGAGGAGATTGGTGATTTGAGGAGGAGAAAGGGGGGGAGTGAGAGAAGTGAGGAGAGGAGGGGTGAGGGAGAGGAGGGAGAGGGAGGAGAGAGAGGAGAGGGGAGGTGGGAGAGAAGGGAGAGGAGATTGAGAGGAAAGAGAGAGGAGGAGAGGAAACGAGAGGAGAGAGGAGGGAGGAGGGGATAAGAGGAGGAGGAGGACGAGGGGAGGGAGAGAGAGGAGGAGGAGAGAAGAGATGAGTGAGAGAGGAGAGAGAAGGAGAGAAAAGAGGAGAGAGGGAAGGGGGAGATTCGAGAGGGGAGAAAGGGTAAAAGAGGAGGAGAGGAGAGAGAGGGGAGAGAGGAGGAAGAGATTGGGGGATGAGGAGAGTGAGAGGCGAGAGGAGGAAAGGGGGAGATGAGAGGAGAGAGAGAGGAGAGAAAGGGGAGAGAGAGAGGATTGAGGGGGGAGAGAGAGAGAGAGGAGAGAGAGAGGGAGGAGGGGGAGGAGGTGAGGAGAGAGAGAGAGAGAGGGAGAGAGAGAGGAGAGAGATGGAAGAGAGAGAGAAGAGGGAAGAGAGGGAGAGAGGAGTGAGGGGGGAAGAGATAGAGAGTGGGGGGGGTAGAGAGAGGAGGGGGAGAGAGAGAGAGAGAGATGAGGGAGGAGAGTGAGGAAGAAATGTGAGTGGAAGAGGAGAGGAGGAGGAGGAGAGGGAGAGGTGAGGGGAGAGAAGGTGGGGGGGGAGAGGGGGGAGAGGAGGGATGAGAGAAGGTTTTGTACGAAAAGTTAAAAACCCAAACCAAAATTTATAAAAGCCTTTTAAATGTTTTTCTGCCCTAGTTTTACCAAGGGGGGGGGGGAAAGATTGATTATCCCCCCCCCGCACCCGATGCTCCCCCAAACGGGCTCGAGTTTGCCCCCCCCTAGCGAAAGGTTTGGGGGGGAACCTTTTTTATTGACATTTTTTTTTTTTCCCCCTTTTTAAACAAGGAAAAAACAAAAAACCAAATTTTTTAATTCCATGGGGGGCACTTTAGATTACAATAAAAAAGATAAAAAAAAACAAAATTTACCCATTTTTTTTTAAAATGTTTCCCCAAAATTAAAAACCCAAAAAAGAGGGCTTTTTTTTAATGGCTGACCGTGTTCAATTTCGGGGGTTTTTTGCGAAAAACTAAAAAAAAAAATACCCCAAATAAAATTTTAAATTTACCACATGAACGGGGATAAACCGGGGTTAAACTAACAGGCAGAATAAAAAAGAATACTTGCGTCAATAATTTACCCCCCTTTTTTTTCAACCCCTTTTTAGGGCTTTTTTGGAAATGAGGGAAAAATTTTTTGTGGGATAGGAATAAAATTTAAAAAAATTTTGTTGAGAAGGGGAAATTTATAAAAGTAAGAAATTTTTCCTTTGGAGGGTTATTTGGGGGTTTTCCTTGGAGTTACAAACAGTGTGCCCTTTCCACTCTCCCCCAAAAAAATTCCTTCGGAGGGAGATATAAAACCGAGGTCCCGCTTTTGGGGAACGAAACCGGGGAACTTCGGGGGCACCCCTTTTTTTTAAACTTTTCTTTTTCCGTTTTCGTAAGAGTAGGTCATCTTTGGGGGGGGTGTTGGGGAACAGAGGGACATTTGCAAAAACTGCATTAACACGGGGACTGGAGGGTAAAAAGCATATGATTGCTTATTCCATAAATCCTCGATTAAAAAAATAAATGAATAAATGAATAAATAAATGAAAAATAACCAAAAAAAAACAAAACAAATAAATGACCTGACCCTGTTGCAGCTTTCGTCAGGCTGAGCGAGCTAGTGCTAGGGGTGCCCTGATGACTTTTCGTTGCTCCCTCCTGTCAGCTGTCCCCCTTTTAGAGGGGGAACAAACACATGGACACCTCTACAAAAAATCGACAGGACCCAACCTGAAAGGGTCATCACCACTGTATAAATATTCTGGATAGACTATCTTAGGGCATGCATCCCCATAATATGCAATTGCGGGTACCAGCAAACAAACACGCAGACACTTTTTTGCGCGCGCGCGTGTGCACATGCATGTGTGTACGCGCACGCGCAAGCAAACAATCAAAAAATTGCCTCTCAAGACGACATGTGCCCACACACTTTTCACATGCATATGTGTGCGCATGTGATGTGTGCGCGTTTCATGCGTTTTGTTTTGTGTGTACGTGCGGGTTTATGTAAAAAAGAAAGAGAAAAGGGCGAGACAGAGAGATGGGAGACAGAGAGGTCAAAGACAGATAGAGAAATGAGAGAGAGAGACAGACAGACAACAGAAAGACACAACACACGGACCACAGACAAGCAGACGAATGATAAAAAGAAAACCAAGAAACAGACAGAGAGACAGCCCATAAAAAAAAAACACTCTAGGTTTCACAAATGCAGATCAGAAGTTATTGCCGGGATGTGTGGTGACAAGACAAAATTGTCATCACAATAACTGCCGGCCCACACAGCTAATTTTAGCTGACTGCACACTGTTCGCGGTTCGGTTTGCCTTATAGTGACGTGGGCGATGGGGGGGGGGGGGGGGGGGGGGGCGCGAATGCAAGCTTATATAGCCCACTGATCTGTGCTATCCCTCACTGATATAATTCATTATGCACACCTACGCAGGGGGGTATGCGTGCATGCAATCATGCACGCACACACATACCACTGGATGTACAATCTGGAACAAGATTTTGACTTGACTTGTCTTGACACACCCGAACTACACACGCAAAACACACACACACACACACACACACGCATGCATGCATGGGATACATACACACCACACAAAACACACACACACCAACCACACACACAACAACACACAACACACCACAACCACACAATCTTCGCTTCATGCATGGCACATTTGTTTTGCATATGTTCATTCACATTCACGTCATGGACGTTCAGCGCAAATTTAATGTGATTTCTCTTTTATGGCTCGCTGGCTCCCTTGCATGCAGTTTTTTTCACACACACACACACGCGCGCGCGATCGCGCGCGCACGCACACACGCACGCACACCAAACTCGACTAATATCACTGGAGTGAACAGACGTTAATTTGAAGGCAACAACAACAAAAAAAAAACAACACCAACAACACAAAAAACACACCAACCACACACACACCAACCACACCAAAACACCACCCACACACCCACACACACACACACACACACACAAGATGCGTGTGCACGATTCATTTCAAAAGTTTCCCACAAAAACGTACTTGGGGAAGAGAAATCTAAAATCTGAATGTTGGGAGGGGGAGGGGTTTGGTTTTTAAAAAAGTTTGAAAGCAAACAGAAAAAAAGCCGTTTGTCATATCATTCATGCTAAAAAAAACTTCATGAATGATTCCCTCTCTCTGTCCTGTCTGTCTGTCTGTTCTGTTTCTTGTCTGTCTGTTTTGTCTGTCTGTCTGCCCTGTCTGTCTGTCTGTCTGTCTGTCTGTCTGTCTGTCGTCTTTCTTCTTCTCTCTCTCTCTCTCTCTCTCTCTCTCTCTCCTCTCTCTCTCTCTCTCTCTCTCCTCCTTTTCTCTTGACATGCGCAAGTGCATTTGCACATGTACGAGTGTACACATTTGCCCCACACTCGCACTCACACACACTCGCAACAGCACTGCCGCGCGCGGGGGGTGTGTGGTATGTATGTGTGTTTTGTGTGAGTGCTAGTGTGTGTTTGTGTGTGTTGTGCATGCATGAAAGCATTGCACTTGCTTGCATATACAAAACTTGCTTCCCTGTATTGGAGTATTCATTTAAAACATGTCTGCGTACATAAATACGGGGTGCACGTCTGTAGATGATTGCAAGTGTCGTGTGTGTGTATGCAAATCATCTCAAAAGGAAAATTTAAAAAACCCAGCTAAGTGAAAGGACCCAGATGACACTTTGGCTGTTTATCCTGCAATGTCAGCACCCAGTATACTAATCAAAATATAAGAATCCACACATCATAATCGTCATGTTAAGCATCATATTCTCATAAAACACCCATTACACATTATCCGGTTTTTGTTCTAATAAGGTCTGAACCCAGCAAAAAAGATCAATTGGAAAAAAACCCAATCAAGCAAAGAAATAAAGCTGAGAAAGAGATAAGAAATGTGTTTAACAAAGAAATATCCCCTTTTCATTATAAGCACCAAGAGAGGAAGATGTAAAGGTGGGAGAATTTTTAAAATGGGAACGAGAAGAAAAAAAAAGAAGACAGCAAAACTAAAAATGAAACAGGACAAAACATCGATGGGGGAAAAATTGGTCAGACAAACAAAACAAAAACACAGAGAAATGCAGGTTGAACAAGTAAATACAAAAGTAAATAATGACTGGATATTTAGATGAATTAATGAATAACTAGATAAATGACTTCAAATACATAACACAGAAACAGGATGACTTACCTGTATTTTGGAAGCAGGCCAGGAATATCAGCACATGAAAACAGAGAAAAACAGCATTCATTAGGATAATCATAAGTGAAAGCACTGATGAAATTTGATCCAAAGTCATTACTTTCGAAAAAAAGTTTTCTAACAAAAGGTCATTTGTAACTAAAGTACAATATCTCTAACAAACAACAGAAAAAACAGTACAATTCTTTTCCTGCTTTAACTCATTAGGCTTTAAAGCTCTTAACAGAGTTCTGAGTGAATGTGAAGCAGTTCTTACACCTTGCTAGTGATCTATCTATTAAGGAAAAAACATGAAGAGAAACATCACCCGATAATTCCCACAAAGCACAAAAAGGGTATATCAATGTGCATGTGATATTCCATAGTCATAAGTATAAAAGCAATCATAATACAGTTAACCCTGTTTTGGTCGCAGGACAGGTAAGAAAAAAAAGGTACCAGGATTAAAGGGACCCATGCACCTGTCTGCATTAATACACCCCATCACTTCCTACGGACCAGTGTGCTTCGATACACCCCATCACTGTCCGTGGACCAATCAGCATCGATACACCCCCATCACTTCAATGGACCAGTCAGCATCAATACACCCCATCACTCCATATGGACCAATCAGCATCGATACACCTCATCACTTCCTATGGATTAATCAACATCGATTACCCCAATCACTTGATTTCCTGATGTTAAATATTCAGTCTCTCAGAAAAGAAGGAAGCAGTGTAGTGACTTCTCGTGGTGCTGTTTAAGTAGCTTTTTAGGTCTCCCAACTGCTGGGTCATTTTAGTTGGTTTTAATCATGCTTTCTCTTTTTTCAATTTCAAAACCGCGTACTAAGCCCTTGATGAAAAGTGTGTATGCAGTCGTGTAGCCATACAGGAAAATACAGCAATCTGTAGTGGTGACCACAACAACGTCAATTCAACGACCATCTATGAGAAATTTCTAGACCTCACAGACTCTAGTACAGAATTACAACAGGAATGAAAGCATTTTGGAAACTGAATAGTTCACAATGGGACCAGAGACTACAGGGGCTACCTAATCAGAGAAAGTTTTCTTATCTTTAGCTTAGGATCAATAGTGATGGATGTGATGCAAGGAAGATGCTACGAAGTGCTGTAACTCTGAGACTATCAGACAGGGATGCCCTTTCCACTTCCTATCATGCATCATGTGTCAACCAGGCCAGAAATACACAGCCGCCTGCAAAGCATGTCAAGTATATATTTAGCAACATTCTCAAAATCACATCCGTTAACGAGAAATATGTTCAAATATATGGTTCCAGGCTTTGTATTGTGACATCAGCAAACTGGTCATTTCATTTATTTAGTTTTGCTATCATATTATATCTTTCATTCACTTTATTTGTTAATGTGCTTGCTTGCTTTCTTTTTTGGATGTGCCATTCTCATTGCAGTAATATCGACAATTTATATTTCAATATCCATTACTGATTACTTCTTTGTTGTAAATATGTCACACTTTCCATAAACTTCTGTCCTTGCATTCGTTTTCTTCAAAATGTTTCCACCAGACTGTGCATGAAATAAGCTCTACACTTGTTATTGCTCAAGATCACGCCCTGTGTCATTTCATTATATAGCTTTTTGAATCCAACATGTTGGAAACAAATCTGACCATGGCTAAACCCCGAGCCAGCTGGAGGTGGAAAAAGTGCTTGGGGACATATTGCAGTGAAGCCAGCTGCCTTCAGGCCAGGGGGTCCCACGCACTGATCACTGCGGCATGGAGGTGTTGATAAAATATTGTAACGCGGAAACAAAAGAGCAAACGCTATTTCCAAAACTGTTGCTGCATCCTTAATTCTCTGATGGCGGTAAGGGTGGAAGCAGCGCTAAGCCTTAAGTGAACAAGGACATTAGTTTCCCCACGGCCTCTTTCAAACCCTTTTCTCTGCACAGCCATCACCGTTTTTTGGGCACGAGTTATGAGTGACAGCACAATCCCATTATATGCGAGGCATTTGCCAAAAAAGCAGGTTCACTACAATATTGTGGTGGAGGTTGGGGACTGCCCACTCCGATAATTTGCACTTAGGCACACGCTGAAAAAGGACATTGTAGAGTTCAAAATCAAGCGTTTGGAGTCAGAGGGTGTGTGGTAACGCTAACGGCTGTTTATGGTGCGCTTTGTTCTGCTTGTCTGCTGGACTTTTCTCTGCACTCCTGAACAGTCATTTGGGCGCGACACTGATGGGTTTCAAGCAGAGCAGGATGTACCTTTTGAATGTAGTGGAGCCATCTTTCTTACAGTACCAGGGTGCACGCTATATTATGTGCTGGTGTCGGTGCACGTTATATGTGCTGGTGTCATCATTGTCTGGTACCAGGGTGCACGTTATATGTGCTGGTGTCATCATCTTCTGGTTCCAGGGTGCACGCAAAATGTGCAGGTGTCATCATCTTCTGGTACCAAGGTACACGCTGTATTAAGTGCTGGTATCATCATCATCTGGTACCAGGGTGCACGCTATAATTATGTGCTGGAGTCATCCTCTTCTTCATTTTCATTTTACACCACTTAAGTCACGGCAGAGTTCTCAGCGTAATATCTGGGCTGCTCTCCCAGGGGAGAGCGAGTCGCCATGAACCAGTAAGACAACAAACAAACATTGTTCCGCAACTTGCCTTTTCAAGGTGTGTATGTACTACACAGAGACATAACAAGGCAGTTTCCTTCTCATTACCAATGAACGAATTAGCTGCAGACAGTAGAGAAGAGTATCAAGCTGGTCCAGGAACGATGTAATTACGAGCTTAACATGGCCGAAAGTTATGTATGATGGAGAGTCTTGCCTGTCTCAGACAATGCCTGACGGAAAGACAACTGAGGGCCAAAGGAATCAGCGTCATGGCCTTTTTTCCTTAATGTCCACATCTAGAGCCACGGTAGAGGGTAATGGCGGTGAAGTTTACGGGACAGGTGTTGTGGTCCCCTTTTTAACGACCCTGCCCAGAGCAACGTGTTTCAGCCACCGTCACCCGCTTTTACTTCTGACAGGCACTGAAGCGTATGCAGTTAAACAGCTCTCAATGGACCCTGTCCATCAATTTATTATTTTCTTCCTTACCCGCTGATTCCAGGGACCTGTACCAGTTTACCTTCCCTTTATGGGTTAGCACCACCGTCACCCAACATAGACAGTGTTCACAAAGCGCTATTTGGCCATTGGCAATAGGTTACTACCTCTAAGCCTCGGTTTTATATGGCAACGGTTTTGCACGGTTAGAGAAGTCAGGAGACTGTACGAGAGATAAGCACCAAACAGATAGAAAGATTGAGGGGAAGACAGACAAATAGGCAGGTAGGTAGGTAGGTAGTATGATATAGATAGATAGATAGATAGATAGATAGATAGATAGATAGATAGATAGTAGATAGATAGATAGATAGATAGATAGATAGATAGATAGATAGATAGATAGAATACAGTAGATCGATTAATTGATAATTTGAGAGATAGAGAGATAGATAGTATACAGTAGATAGACAGATAGATCAATAGAGAGAGATAAAGATAGATAGATAGATAGATAGATAGATAGACAGACAGACAGAGATAGAGAGATAGAGAGATAGGTAGATAGATAGATAGATAGATAGATAGATAGATAGATAGATAGATAGATAGATAGAAAGATAGAGAGATAGATAGAGAGATAGATAGAGAGATACATATATAGATACATAGATAGATACATAGATACATAGATACATACATAGAAGACTGGTAACAGAAGAAGAAGAAGAAGAAGAAGAAAAAGAAGAAGAAGAAGAAGAAGAAGAAGAAGAAGAAGAAGAAGAAGAGAGGGAGGAGGAGTAGGAGGAGGAGGAAGAGGAAGAGGAGGAGGAGGTGGAGGAGGAGGAAGAAGAAGAGGAGGAGGCTGAGGAGGAGGAGAACGAGGAGGAGGAGGAGAACGAGGAGGAGGAGGAGAACGAGGAGGAGGAGGAGGGATAGAAGGTGAAAGAGAAAGATGGAGATGGAGGAGGAGGAGGAAGGAGGAGGAGGAGGAGGAGGAGGAGGAGGAGGAGGAGGAGGAAGAGGGGGGAGAGCAATAACAGCAACAGCAACAGCAACAACAGCAACAGCAACAACAACAACAGCAACAACAACAACAGCAACAACAACAACAACAAACAACAACAACAACAAAAACAACCACAACACAATCAGCCTTTGCACTACAGCCTGCAGACACACAACGGTTTGTGCCATGACAAACAGACTTCCTGTCAAGAGATGGTTTGGGTCTGGTGAATGTGCTGACAACCGACACTTAGTCTAACTGATCAAAGCCTTCTCTCTTTTTGAAGGGTTGGTCTACAGGCACCATAAGAGAAGAGCTCATGTAGTTTGCACGGTCAGAATCCCTAGGTGTAGATACAGTCACCCAATACACTGCACCCAACCTGTTCATTAATGGTAGGGTAAACACAGTATTGACCATTCGCAGGATGGGTGACAAAGCTGGCATTGTGTGGATCCATTTTGCATTCAGCAATATGCAGGAAAGCTCTGTCTTCTAAGGTATGGAGAGGAAACTGAAGCAAATGTCCACACAGAGCTTCCCTTTAGGACGCCTAATGCCTTTTTTTCAGGTTTGGAAAGCCACCAGAATAATCATGTGATAAAACATTGATCAATATGGTCAATTTAAACAATCGATTTTGAAACAATGCTAATAGCGTCATGAGAAAAGACCCAATCCATTGGTTAACAATGGTAAAAGTATCACGGGAAAACGATTGACATTACCTAGAGTACAGTGTCAACCCAAGAAATTTAAATGTCCACAAGCTCTTCGAACAAAATCTGTAACACCCGATTTGGGACAATTTAGCTGGAAGAATGATTCAACTTTCTGGGTCAACTTTTGCGGAAACTAACGCATGTATATAACTTGTACATCAAGATACTAGTTTCCTCTCAAACTTGACAGCAAAATCAGCATCAGCATCTGTTCCTTAACCAAGATGGTCGTCAGGGAGATACACGAGACACATTGGTCGATGATTTATTCCAAGCTGATCTGTCTTCAGACTTTTGCAGCAACAGCACCATGTTCAGATGCCTCAGTATCTTTCTCCCTCAAGATGCCCCTGTAGAATAGTCTTGGCAAGAGAGTTATGATATATGACGGGACCAGAGCACACCAGGTTCCTCCTCTTTACCACAGCCAGAAGAGATTTGCTCCTGTGGCCCAGCTTTCATGATCACCTCTTTCTACACCGACTCCTTGGTTCTGTGGCGCTGCCAGAAAATGTGTAGCAGCATGAATGATTTCATTGTATGCCAGTCAATAAGTCTGAGGAATCATCTTGTTTTCCAAATCACAGACCCATTTGAATTATATCTGTGTGATCAAAACAGACTTTTATTCCTACATATTTAGGAACAATCTAGTAAATGGAGATCAATCAGTGTTCCAAAAAGAAAGTTTCCTGCATGAAACTCTTACTCCCCTTACTGAAAGTCTCTTTCACAAAGTGAATGAACATGAATTTACTGGTCTTCGTTTTAATGACTTAAGACAAGCGTTTAATGTAATCAATCATTATCTGATATGCGCTAACTTCACCTCTATAAGCTAACACTGAAAATTAATGAGAGAGAGCGAGAGCGAGAGCGAGAGAGAGAGAGAGAGAGAGAGAGAGAGAGAGAGAGAGAGAGAGAGAGAGGTGTGTGTGTGTGTGTGTGTGTGTGTGTGTGTGTGTGTGTGTGTGTGTGTGTGTGTGTTGTATGTATGTGTGTGTGTGTGTGTGTGTGTGTGTGTGTGTGTGTGTGTGTGTGTGTGTGTGTGTGTGTACACCGTTATCAACAATCAAGCAAATGCGCATACTATGACAGAAAACCCAGCGTCAAGTGTAGTAAAGTATCAGTCAATACACAAACAACTGACAGCTCATCCGAATGAAGGCACCATGGAGTGATTCACACTGTGAAATGCTAAGCCACATGCACACGGGAGGACAAACCAACATAGCCATTGCAGCCAGAATCCTAGGGGTGGCAAGCAGTCAGCCAGCACTGCAACTGCACGCAAACTCTTCATTAATGCTGCATGCACAATTGACCCTTTGCAGGCGTGTGAAAAGAACTGAGGCTGGCCGAACCAACTGCGCAGAGATCTAGTACATCTCTTTATGACACGGTGTCAGGTGAAAAGGTTGGTCATTGTCAGGGATAGAGACACGTTGGCCTATTTTGTATATAACATGTTAAAAAGTATACACAACAAATTGAAGACGGGGACAGGATAGCTCAGTGGTCAGAGCACTTGCTTTCCCCAAGCTAAAGCTAAGCAGCACTGAATTAGTTACCAAGTAGATGGGTGATGGTTTGTGCGCCGTGGCTTCAGTACAGTCCCCCAGTCCATGATAATTATAGCGGACGGCAGTCCTCTGAGAGTTAATGGCGGAGTACGTATTTATTTATGATTATGGTTTTCCATGGGTTTGGAAAGGATTGGACTACAGTTTGAAGGATCTGAAGTGGTACAAGAATTTTAGACAAGAATGACTGTAGCTGTTTTGAAGGCATTGGGGAAATGGTTTTTATGAAGACAACGGTTTAATCCATGAGAGAGAGATATATACAGAGATACAGAGAGAGAGATACAGAGGGATACAGAAAGAGAGAGAGAGAGAGACAGATATACAGGGACAGGGACAGAGAGAGCTACTGCTGTAGAGACAGACACACACATTCACAAAGACTGCATCAAAACGTCCGAGAAAGACACACACAAACATACATATTCAAAGACAGACAGGAAACCTAAACTTCAGAACTAAAACGCGATAGAAACAGCACAGTCTCCAACATACCGGTACAGCATAGAGCATTAGAGGTCAGGGAAGGTGAATGACTATACACAAAGTGGGACCATAAACAGAGCGTTATTACCTGAATGATCTTCCACATCCAACTCCAGCCTCTCTCTCTCTCTCTCTCTCTCTCACTCTCTCTCTCTCTCTCTCTCTCTCTCTCTCTCTCTCTCTCTCTCCATGTCTGTCTCTGTCTCTGTATCTCTCTCTCTGTCTCTTTGTCTCTGTCTGTCTGTCTGTCTGTCTGTCTGTCTGTCTGTCTGTCTGTCTGTCTGTCTGTCTGTCTGTCTCTCTCTCTCTCTCTCTCTCCCTCTCTCTCTCTCTTTCTCTCTCTCCCATTACCCCTTTCCTCTATTCCTTTGGAGTCTGTCTGTTTGTCTGTCTCTCTTTCTCTCTATCTATCCATTCATCTATCCATCTATCTATCTATCTATCCATCTATCATCCATCTATCCATCCATCCCCCCCCTCTCTCTCTCTCTCTCCCCTCTCTCTCTCTCTCTCTCTCTCTCTGTCCCACACCCCCTTCCTCTATTCCTCTGGAGGAGTTAGCAGCAGCAGCAGCAGCAGCAGACAGGAGAGAAAACAGCCGGAGGTCCAGAGCCCACACAGGACCAGAGCTTCATTCAGGCTCCATGCTCCTCCTCCCTGACTGCTGGTCCCAGAATGGCTTTCTTCTTCTATTCACTCTCTTCTCTTTTCTTTTCGTCTCTTCTCTCCTCTTCTCCTCTCTTCTTTTCTTGTATTGCCTGATGGTGTGTATATATACCCATAAATGTTTCCAAAGATGAGGACAAGCATGCTTAAGAGGTAGTAAGATGTGATCGTACGTGTGTGGGGGTGGGGGCTGGGGGGTGGGGTGGAGAGTGGGGACTGAGTGTGTGAGTGTTTGTGTGGGGGAGTGGACGAGTGGGTGTATGAGTGTGAGTGTGAGTGTGTGTGTGTGTGCGTGTGTGTATGCGTGCGTGCGTGCGTGTGTGTGTGTGTGTGTGTGTGTGTGTGTGTGTGTGTGTGTGTGTGTGTGAGTGTGAGTGTGTGTGTGTGAGTGAGTGTGTGTGGGTGTGGGTGTATGAGTGTGTGGGTGTGTGTGTGTGTGTGTGTGTGTGTGTGTGTGTGTAGGTGTGTGTGTGTGTAGGTGTAGGTGTGTGTGTGTGAGGTGTGTGTGTGTGTTTGTGTTTGAGAGAGACAGATTGACAGAGAGAGTCAGAGAGAGGGGAAGAGGAAGGGACGGAGAGGGAGACATCCAAATAATATGATCAAGTAAACAAAAATGATTTACGCCCGTAACATTACGATGATACTGATGGATAACTGTAACACCATAGTCAGGAGAGTTGGAACAAAGCAATAACTGTTTTCAATTGTAATTACCAACAATTCCTCTTTTAAAAAGTAAAAAATACATTCGTGAGTAGTAATATCACAAAAAGGACTTCATTACTCAGATTCACAATTACGGGTAAAATCACACTGCACGCAAAAAGCCGTCTTTATAAACATTATACTGCGCATTTAGTATCGGCAACGACTTTCATTTCATGATAAAACTGTCCAACGTTTTCTGTAATTTGAAAACAAAAGTTCCTCCTCATAGATAACTATATCCAGTTCCTGTTTCCGTTTTGTAATTACTTTATTCTCTAGAGAGAAAAAAGCTTGAATTTGCTTCAATCAACGATAATTAATGTCAAATTACGTAAACTTGTTGCAACAAACCTGACTATGACATGTCCACCTCACGCACTATTTCAAAACTCTTTTCTCGATCTGATTTATATACCTTGCAGTTGATGTCATCTTCTGACATGGTATGTGCTCCAAATCTTGAACTTTGAATCTTTATATATATATATATATATATATATATATATATATATATATATATATATATATATATATATATATATATATATATATATATATATGTGTGTGTGTGTGTGTGTGTGTGTGTGTGTGTGTGTGTGTGTGTGTGTGTGTGTAGGGAGGGCCTAGGGGAGGGGACAGGGGGAGGGTCAGAGCCAGTTCACAGATATCTGACCAGTGGTCTGACTCAGTGAAGCGGGAAGTCCTCAACACTGAAGTGTTAGGTCAATGGCCCGACCATTGGCAAGCCAGTACAGCTGGTCAGCCCACAAAGTGGATGTGAAATTCTCATTGACCATGCCTGCGTTGCTAACCATCGTTTTATCTAGGGTCTCAAATCCTGATATAAACCTTGAGTATTAAAAAAGCACTTGTACACAACGCTAAAATAACCACCTCTGTGCAAGGCTGTTCTGCAAAGATTGTGAAATGATTACCACTGTCGATAACGTTTTTCTTTTCAGGTTTCTGATCTTAAAAAATTCCACTTTTCTATGGGGTAGAAATCTCACACTGAGAAAAGAATAAGCAAAAGGAGACAGAATCAGGACCAAAAAAAAACATGATCCTAACTCTTTACCGCCATTCTCACAGACATTATTTGATGACACCATGACACATAACATCATTTCCACCAGCTGGTATGTGTGTGTCACAGCCAGGCAGAGTTGATCATGCCGATATTGAATTCAATGCCTTACGAGAATACCTGACAGGTGTGTCACTCTGTCTGTGTCTGTCCGTCTGTCTGTCTGTGTCTGTCTGCCTATCTGTCTGTTTATCTGTCTGGCCATCGTTCTGCTAACCTTTTTTTCAATAAATAAGCAACGCAGTTTTTATTTGTTACCTGTTTGTGCATATGTCTCTCATTCTCGGCTATCTAAGATAAATGCTAGTAATATTTTAATGATGGCAGCACTGCATATTCAATGAGTTTTGTCATCATTACTTGATCACTGCAGTTCTGTGTTGTTATGTCAGCTACTGCAAACGTTTTCAGGCCTTCAGTGCCTGGGCTTTATCACAGTTTTTGATTAGACGTTTGACGTTGGGGGCAACAGCAAAGTGAGAGGCTGTATGACCGTGGCTCTCCTACTCATGGGGTTTAGCTGATTAGGTCAGCTATTCCTGTTGGGACTATAAAGCCTGTAATACAGGTAGGGCCTGGGTTAAGATAACAACTCTTTCGGAGATGAAGACATGAGCTGACAGTGATGGGGGTAGAATGCTAAAGCCTGCTTCAGAATAATCAATATTATTATGTTCATGCTTTTCAATGCAGGGTCAGGATTCTTTTTCATCCGTGACAATTTCCTGGCGTAACAATCTGTCTCCTAAATTAAAGGAGGAAATGTTCCTCGGAAGTCGGAATCACTCACTCACTCACTCAGTCCCATGTCCCAAAGGACGCAGGGGGGACATGAGAGAAGACGCAACAGAGATCTTTTTCCATGCTTCACGATCCTGTGTGGCTAGTAGGAGGTGTTGCAGGGGTTGGGCGGTCCAGTCTTTGATGTTGTCAACCCATGATTTCTTTCAAATCATGGGAAGTCAGAATATGGCCGCCTCTATATAGCAAATCACCTGAAACGCACACCTCTCACCCTGTGTGTACTGATACTGTGCTCCCCAGTGATGAAGAGGGAGTGCAGATGTGGGGTGATCCTTAGGGGCTTCATCTGCCCCATGCTCAACGCTACCAACAACATACTTGCCCCCCTTTTTAATCAGCATCTCTTCAGGACATTACCCCTTAGCTCCATTCGATGACATTCATTGTATTGGTAGTCTCTGACCCAGCCTTTCAGATGAGACGATAAACTAAAACCCTGTTTGCAAACGCATTTCGCGCACGTAAAATAACCCAAAACAACAAACCGCTAGAAAAAAAGTTACTCTGATTGCGACAAAATACCCATGCAGACAGAAAAAAAATGGTGGTGCTGCTCTTGTGGCGACACGTTCTTCCAACAGAGAACAGCCCAAATTTCACTCAGAGAAATGTGCTGTATCCAAAGTGGTACACAGTAATCCAAAAAAGCAAGAATGACAATGTACACACATTACAATTAATGAAACCACTATTTCAAACTCATTTTCAGATAATATGTTCGCTCGACACATTTTCGTTTGCACCAAATCTCAGGTACTTCTTCTTCACCTGAGCCTCTCCTGGTAATAATTGGTACTGTAAATCCTCTTCAAGAGCACCTTCACTCATTTGTGGGCTGTCAGAGGTGAGGGGAAGACAGCCACCAACAGAAGCAAACAAATATCCACGGTCATTAATCAGTGGCCAGGCAGCAAACAAAGCAATCGATACACAGCATACAGGCCGGGCCTGTTACACTTCTATCTACAGACAGCTGTCAGGATGAGAAATGAGTCAACACTTCTCTCTCTCTCTCTCCCTCTTTTCCATCTGTCCCTTTCTCCTTTTGTTTAGTTCTTCTCTCTCTCTCTTCTCTCCTTCTCTCTGTCTGTCTGTCTGTCTGTCTGTCTGTCTGTCTGTCTGTCTGTCTGTCTGTAGGTCTCAAGGCCGAAGAACATTAAATTTCTGAGTTTTGAGTTCTCTCTCTATCTCTGTCTCTCTCTGTCTCTGTCTCTCTCTCTTTCACACACACACACACACATACACAAACACAAACACACACACACACACACACACACACACACACACACACACACGCACACACACACACATACGCTCGCACGCACACATACACACACACACCTAGCGTATATTGCTAATAATATATCTGTATACTTTAGCAACTTATTTATTCTAGGATTATCTTAGACGTGTATCTAGCTGTAGTATAAATTTGCCTGGACGTGTGTGGTTTCGATACTTGCATTTTGAGTGAGGTCAAAGAGGAACATGAGAGATGAGATTGAGAGGGGATTGAGGAGACCTACTCTTAATTAAAAATTCTCCACATTGGTTCTGTCTAAAGAGGCTTCATTGTCCAAAGAGGCTTCTTTGACTTTACCCCACCCCATCCTGAATTTATTGCTTTGCCTTGATTAATCTTGACTGTTACATATCAGACTTTGAAATTCAATCCATCTTCTCTCGCAATATCTTTTCCTCTTTATTGTTTTGTTTTTTGCTTTCTGTTCTCCTACTGCATAACTATCCTCCCTCCCTCCCTCCCTCTCTCTCTCTCTCTCTCTCTCTCTCTCTCTCTCTCTCTCTCTCTCTCCTCTCTCTCTCTCTCTCTCTCTCTCTCTCTCTCCTCTCTCTGTGCTCCGTGACCTCATCTGGTTCTACCTGGGGTGATGACGGCCGTGTACCGTGGACCAGTGTGCTGCTTGATGTGTACATATGAAATGACAGTCGCTGACAAATATTACCAGTTCCGATAAAAAAACACACAAAAAACATTGTTTGTTATGGTTTCCATGTCAAACACTTCGCGTCGTGTTCGATTCGATCTTTCGCGATACATGCTTGATGAGCTTTGTACAGCTTTAAAAGCAATAAAATGTGTCAGTGTGTCAGTGTCAGTCTCTCTCTCTCTCTCTCTCTCTCTCTCTCTCTCTCTCTCTCTCTCTCTCTCTCTCTCTCTCTCTCCCCTCTCTCTGATAACTACATATATCGTATGACTGGAGCATACAATACACACAAGAGCTTAATCACTCTCGCTACTATGCAATTTGTGCCAATTACACGATAATGGTTCCCCATAATTACCTGTTCTAATTAACCTACCTTTGATTTTACCCACACCGCTATCCTAATCTTTCTGACATTTCGCCCTCGCTGCAGGGGTGCATAATTATCACCCCTCCCTCCCTCCCTCTCTCCCTCTCCACACCACACCATCCCTCCCTCCCTCCCCACACCACACCATCCCTCCCTCCCTCTCCACGCGCGCCATGTTGACATTTCTGCTGTGTCTATGAAAGGCATGGTTTTACATTGTATACCACTGTAAGTTACGGGACATTTCTCTGCGTGAAATTTGGGATGCTCTCTCTGTGGAAAGTACGTCGCTTCAATACCAGCGCTACCCATAATTTTTTTTTCTTTCCCTGTCTGCAACTGAATTTGTTTCCCTATCAGAGTGACTTTCTTCGACATAATTTTCCCTCTTGCTGCCGTTTTTGTTCTTTTATGTGTGCTAAAATTAATAATGATGTGTAACATACGGGACGTCGGTTTATTGTCTCAATCGAAAGACTAGCACATAGACCACCATTCATGATCTATTGGATGAGGAAAAAGTTTCGTGCCCAAATGGGGATCAAACTGCTACACAGTTCAACCCGGACTTTTCGCTTTCTAGGCAGGTGCGTTACCTCTAGACCACCGATCCACCAGGGTTTTGTTTTCACCCCAATGAACCAATGTGAAAAGGATAAAGCCAAGCAGCTAAAAACAATGAACCATTTTGCATTTCTCTCTCTCTCTCTCTCTCTCTCTCTCTCTCTCTCTCTCTCTCTCTCTCTCTCTCTCTCTCTCTCTCCTCTCTCTCTCTCTCACACACACACACACACATACAACACACATACATGCATACAACACACACACACACACACACACACACACACACACACACACACACACACACACACACACACACACACACGTGCGCGCGGGCGCGGGCGCGGGATACCAACACGTACACTTTGTTATTTCAAACAAAGAAAAATTCATGTGGTAATAAACCACAAAGCTTACAACACCATACAAATCTGCCCAATCCTTATTGACATGTTTAAAAGGAGAGGACTAGATATTCATGAAAGACATGTCACTTTTCAGGAAGTTTTATATGACACTCAGCAGCATTTCATAACATCAGTTGCTGCTTGGGTTATATATATTCTCCACAGTAAGTCCTCTATTTATAGGTAGCTGTGAGTGTTTTATATACGCGCACGTGTGTGTGAGCGTGCAAGCAAGCGCGCGTGTGTGTATGTGTGTATGCGTGCGTCCGTGCGTTTGTGTGTGCAAGTCGAATCCGAAAGACTGGTTCAGAGACTACAAGGCTTATCAATACCATTAACATCAGAGGAAAAATCCTTTTGAACGGTGGTGGTTAAAATCTGGCCTCGATCCCGGATCGTCAAATTCAAAGTGCT
>CM060332.1:37271980-37291755 GCA_030674155.1 Stramonita haemastoma
CACACAGGTACTGGATACAGATAAAAGCACATGTGTCTTATTCAATTAACTTCGAAATAAGAGATTAAAATAGATAAATTAATAAATTTGACGCTTGTATTGTTTCAATATGCATTTTTATAGATAATCTCGTATCTTTCTCTTTATTTTAAGTAATATCTGATTTTCTAGTTTTCTAGAAAAAATACCAGTATAAGTGTTTATTCCCTTTTTGTTTATGGCATACCTTTATTTGGTTTGTACAAGCTAGCTTCTAAGGTGATTGAATCAAGTACAAAGTAGCTGAAAAATCTAATATGTATATTTTTAAAACACACGCTATATTAGCCTTTAATGTATTAGCGCCTAGAACAGACAAGTAAATAAAGCTTTAATGCAGCTTTTGTCGTGAAACACCCATGAATAACTTATTTTTGAAAGCTTTGAATAGTGGTTCGTGAAATCTTTTAGCCCATTACACTAAGGAGGCGAATCTAATCCTTTTTTCCTAACATTATTTAAATGAATTAGCCACTTAGGATGAACGTATAATTTCGTTTCAACATCATTTCCATACGTATATTCTATTGAAAAAAGTAGTCTTACAGTTAATGCTCTCATCACAGTGCGTAGCTAAGTCCTACCCTACGCTATTCTGTCACTAAATCCCAGTAATCTGAGTAGGGACTGGACGTATCACAGACTGTTCTTGATATTAGTTTATGAAATAAGAAAAACCGAACAAGAAAGCATTTGTCTTTTTGTCATTTTTCGTTAAGTCACACAAGATTACTACAATACAAGACACGGTTTGTTTTATTCACACACACACACACACACACACACACACACACACACACACACACACACATACACACACACACACACACCGCGCGCGCACGCACACGCACGCACGCACGCACGCACGCGCGCGCGCGCGCGCAAACTCACACACACACACTCACACTCACACTCACACTCACACACACACACACACACACACACACACACACACACACACGCACACACACATACACACACACGTCCGCATGTACGCAGGCATGCACGCACGCACGCACGTACACACGTACACACGAGCACACGCACATTACCTACCCCAAGAACGTTCTCTTTTCTCCCTCCCTCACTCCTTAGAAAGCTAACCATTCTTTTTATTAAAATTATTTTATTCTTTTATATCGGTGATAAAGGATTAAGCACTTAATGTGCTTTTTTGCATCCAGTCCAGTATGTATGCAATTATGAAAATATAATTGTCATCTGTTCCCATCGATACACAATGGCCTACTCGTACGAAAAACAGAACAGGATTTAACGTGTGCTCGAGATGTCCTGCGTGCGTTGGCACACGGAACTTCGGTTTATAATCTACAAGCCTTTATATTCTAAGCGTGTATAGTCTACAAGCCTTTATAATGTACAAGCCTTTATAGTCTACAAACCTTTACAATCTACAAGCCTACTCCTTTATAGTTTGCCGGTTATAAGCCTACCGGTTTATAGTCTACAAAAGCCTTTATATTTTACACGCCTTTATATTTTACAAGCCTTTATAGTCTACACATCTTCATAGTCTACAAGCCTTTACAAGCCTCTATAGTCTACAAGCCTTTATAGTCTACAAGCCTTTATAGTCTACAAGGTTTTATAGTCTACAAGCCTCTATAGTCTACAAGCCTCTATAGTCTACAAGCCTCTATAGTCTACAAGCCTCTATAGTCTACAAGCCTCTATAGTCTACAAGCCTCTATAGGCTACAACAAGCCTCTATAGTCTACAATCCTTTATAGTCTACAACAAGTCTTTATAGTCTACAGCAAGCCTTTATATTGATTTTGTATAGTTTACAAGCCTTTATAGTCTACAAGTTTGTATAGACTACAAGCCTTTATAGTCTAACAAGCCTTTATAGTCTACAAGCCTTTACACTCTACAAGCCTTTACACTCTACAAGCCTATATAGTCTACAAGCTTTTACAGTCTAAAACCCTTTATAGCCTACAACACTTTATAGCCCACAATTCTTACCCTTTATTCTCCTACCACCCCTACAGATGGACGTGCTGTTCGGCCCGGTCTGCGACTTCGCCGTGGCCCCAGTGGCCCGGCAGATCAGCTTCTGGGACATCCCCATGATCTCCACGGGCGCCATGGCCCTGGACTTCAAGACGTACCGCCAGGACAACTACCCGCTCCTGACGCGGGTCAGCCCCATCAACTTCGGCATGCTCTCCAGCTTCTTCTCCACCGTCTCCGGCTACTACAGCTGGGGCAAGCTCAAGTTCCTGTATGCGCGCGGGGGCCAGGATTACCTCATCAAGAGCTTCTGCTACGTGGCCACGGAGGCTTTGTTCTACATGCTGAAGAACATGCGGCCCGACCTGCAGCTGGACTTTTTCCAGATCAGCGAGGAGAAAGGACCTGACCGACGAGGAGATTCAGAACGTGCTTCAGGAGGAGATCGGGTTTAAGTATGCAGGTGAGGAGATGGGTGGGGTGGGGGGGGGGTGAGGGGTGGTTGGTGGGGGGGTTGGTGTGGGGGGTTGTGGGGGGAGGGGTGGTGTGGTGTGGGGTGGGGGTGGTGGGTGTGTGTGGGGGTGAGTGTGTGGTGGTGGGTGGGGTGTGGCGTGGGGGTGGTGGTGGGTGGGTGGGTGAGGGGTGGTTGGTGGGGGGGTTGGTGTGGGGGGTTGTGGGGGGGAGGGGTGGTGTGGTGTGGTGTGGGGTGGTGGGGGTGTGTGGGGGTGAGTGTGTGGTGGTGGGTGGGGTGTGGCGTGGGGGTGGTGGTGGGTGGGTGGGTGTGGTGTGTGGGGGGGGGGGATTGGTGGGGGGTGGGAAGTTGGGGGTTGGGTTGGTGGTGGTTGATGTGTGTGTGTGTGTGTGTGTGTGAGTGGAGGGGGGGTACGTGTGTGTGCGTGCGTTTGTGTGTGTGTATGTCTCTATCTGTCTTGTTGCTGCTGTTGCTGTTGTTGTGTACCATTGACACTCTGCATATTTCTCTGCGTGAAAGACATACTACTCTTTCCCTGAAGAGTGCATGCCTGTATTAATTAACGAAAAGGTGGAAACGACCATTTAAGCTGCTCATGAATATGCAAGAGATTCCTCCACTTTATCCCACTGTCCAACCCACCACTACACCCTACCTCCGCTGACCACTCCTTCCCTTTTTTTGTTATTTCCGAAATAATCCAGCGTCCCTTGAAGGGATAGAATACGACCCTATGCATCGGATCACATGCGCACTTTACACGTCAGGCATAAATATTTGGTGTCTGAAGTGAAGTAAAGAGAGAAGTCTGTTTCTTGTTACCTCTCAGCTATGTGACGGCAGCTCCAGCTCTGCAATTTTGAAGTTTATTTTCTGAAAACACACGGAGAGTTTGCATTTTTATGTGCTATATGAAGACAGAGTAAAAGCAAATGTTTGCGAGTTTACTTTTTAAGGAATATGAGACCTGTACTGTCCTGTCAGTACGAAAAATCTGTGATTTCACAGCCGACGGTCCACATTAACTCTCTCATCTTTCTTTTTCAACTCTAGCAGTAGCTTAGGTGTGGGTATGGAGTTGCTTTTTTTGTTTAAAATATGAAAACGGAGTGATTGCCAATGTTTGTGATTTTACTTTTTAAGGAATTGTACTGTCCCGACAGTGCGAGAAATCTGTAATGATTTCACAGCCGACAGTCCACATTAACTCTCTCAACCTTTTTTCCAACTCTTAGCAGTAGCTTAGGTTGTGAGCATGCGGTAGATGAACCCTCGTTCTAATTTATCTCTCTGTGGTTCCTATTAAACACAGATGTGTGGGCAGTACACAGACGTTCTAAAGAACCAGGACAAGAACACATTTCCTGAGCGTTAAGAGGAGCAATAAAATTAAAAAAAACTGTTTGAAAAGGTAGTTCTAACTCCTAAAGGGTAAGAAGATGGATTGCGCATGAAACACTTCAAGTGGGAAAGAACTCGGGGAAACGATCAGAAACTAAAAACAGAAAAGTCGTTCAGCTAATAGAAGCAACCCTAAGGAGTGTGTGTGGGGGTGGGTGGGTGGGGGGGAAAGCTATAAAACAAAACGAGGGCTGTTAAGAAGAGAGAGAGAGAGCGAGAGATGGCGAACAAAAAAAAAGAGCCAGTGACTTGTAATTGAAGCTAATTAAAAGTGGAAATGCAATACCTTCTAGTGGGTGAGTGTAATGAAGCTGCCGCCATCTTTGAACATTATCAGGTAGGAGGGTTCCTGTTTCTTGGCGAAGCGGTAAACCGCTAGTGAGAAAATTGATTTGAATTCTACAGTCTAACTTTTTTCTCTTTTTTTTCTGTCTTTGAGGGTTTTTTGTCTTTCTTTCTCATCCTACTCTTTTCAAGATACAATCTTGAAGAAAAGTACGCGTTTCAGTATTATTAAACTTTTTTTTTTAGGTAAATGAAGTGGAACATATGCATAATATGCGTGCGTGCGTGCTCTCTCTCTCTTTGTCTCTCTATTTTTTCCCCTCTCTTTCTGTAATACTCTTATAGGCCTCTTCTTCCTCTTTTTCTTCTTTTTCTTCTTCTTCTTCTTCTTCTTCTTCTTCTTCTTCGTCCTCGTCCTCGTCCTCGTCCTCGTCCTCTTCTTCTTCTTCTTCTTCTTCTTCTTCTTCTTCTTCTTCTTCTTCTTCTTCTTCTTCTTCTTTTTCTTCGTCTTCGTCTTCGTCTTCGTTTATGTGAAAGTCTTTGATGAACAAAGTTTCCGTTTACTTTTTCTTCAGTAAGCGTATCTTCACAAAACTTTTTGAATGATGACTATTACGAAACAAATAAAGCTCAAAAGTAGTTATTGGTAATAACAGCCTGTATCATACGATATTCATCACTGGGGTTTGACAATTATGCAATGTCACTGAGTTTTGATTTGCTTTCTAGCCCAGTGTTTTGTATTGTGACCGAAGACTGTTGTACATTAAGTTCTCTCTCTCTCTCTCTCCTCTCTTCTCTCTCTCTCTCTCTCTCTCTCTCTCTCTCTCTCTCTCTCTCTCCTCTCTCTCTCTCTCTCTCTCTCTCCATTTTGAATTAGTTCGTAACTTGATTTTTTTGTTCTGTAATTTTTTGTGTTGCTTTTTCTTTGTTTGTTTTCCTTCGTTTCTGTCTTTGTTCAGTTTGTTTTCCTATCTTGAAATGTAGGATTTCTTTTGATGTGTTCTGCTTTTATAAATTTAGGTAAGAACTTTATCTTGCTGTTTTTGTAGTCGTTGTTGTTGTTGTTGTTGCTGCTTTCCCCTCTAAGAAGGGTTAGAGCCGCGTGAGGAAAAGTATGCCAATCTATCTTTTAGCTTGGGAAATAAAGATCACCAATCAATGATCGATCTCTCCCTCCTCACCCCCCTCCATCCGTCTGTTTCTCTGTCTGTCTTTCATCTTGTCGGTCTACCATTATTTCTGTTCCTTTGTATTATTCTTTGTCTGTCTGTCTGTCTGTCTGTCTGTCTGTCTGTCTGTCTGTCTGTCTCACTCTGTGTGTGTGTCTCTCTCTTTGTCTCAATGTCTCTGTCTGTATCTCTCTCTGTCTCCCTCCCTCTCTGTCTCTGTCTGTCTGCCTGCCTGTCTGTCTGCCTGTCTGCCTGCCTGTCTGTCTGTCTGTCTGTCTGTCTCTCTCCCTCCCTCCCCCCCTCTCTCCCCCTCTCCCTCCCTCCATCCCCCCTCTCCCTCTCACCTCTCTCTCTCTCTCTCTCTCTCTCTTTCTCTCTCTCTCTCCCTCCCCCCCTCTCTCCCCCTCTCCCTCCCTCCATCCCCCCTCTCCCTCTCCCTCCCTCCCTCCCTTGTAAAGAAACCTGTCATCGAAGAGAATGATGATCATACAGTCATCTTCCGTTGCATCACGCAAAAAAACAACTTGAAATCAAGCACAGTCGTAAGCAGAAGAAACATAAAGCAAGCACACACGGGCGGCTTTGGGCATCTCTCTCTCTATGCATGAAAAGAAAGCTTCCCTTGTCACTCGCTTAGATTGCTGGACGGGCTACCAGACCAACCAGGGATTTGAAGAGAGACACTGAGAGTGACACAGACAGTGACACAGAGAGAGAGGGGGGCCGGGGGGAGGAGGGAAGGGGGAGGAGGGAAGGGGGAGAGAGAGGGGGGAGGGGGGAAGAGGGAGCGAGGGAGAGAGAGAGGGGGGGGAAGGAGTGAAGGAGAGAGAGAGAGAGGGTGGGGAGGGAGGGAAGGAGAGAGAGAGAGACAGAGAGAAAGAGATGGAGGGAGGGAGGGAAAGAGAGAGAGGGAGGGAAGGGGGGAGAGAGAGAGAATCAGAGAGAGAGAAGGGGAGAGAGAGAGAGGAAGGAAAGGAGAGAGAGAGAGAGGGAGGGAGGGAGGGAGGGAAGGGGAGAGAGAGAGGGGGGAAGGAAGGAAAGGAGAGAGAGGGGGGGTGAGGAAGGGGAGAGAGAGAGAGAGAGAGAGAGAGAGAGAGAGAGAGAGAGAGAGAGAGAGAGAGAGAGAGAGTTCAGACTTAAGACTTCAGACCTTTACTGTACATCGATAAAATGTCATAATACAACAAGATGATGGGCATACGGAGTGGACGTGTGACACGAGTGTTATAACATGTCACTATCAATTTAATATAATTTTGAACGAGTGTAGTATCAATGTATCATAATTATGAAATAATGAATCGGCCATAGTAATGCACTTTTGCTGTTGTTTAGTGTAGTAAAGTGCAACATTATCATTAACATTGCTTCTACTATATGTCGTGTTATAATGAGTTGTGCATTGCTATTGTATGCACGCGCGCTGTGTGTGCTTGTGCGTGCATATGCACATAGGTGCTGATTAAGCTGTGTCACTTAGCAAGTAATCGTCCAAGGGCGTGGATAACTGAAATTAAAGGAAAACAGTTTTTTTTGTTTGAAGAGAGCAAGACACTGATACTGACACTGACACAGTTTTATTGTCCATACAGCATTACAGCCCTGTAGACAAGGGGGAATAACAAGTTCAGATAAATTTGTGTAACATAATAACATTTTTCAAATTTTCCTCTCACTTCGCACTTACATATACTACTGCACATTATAATTGCCACGCAGGTCACACACACACACACACACACACACACACACACACACACACACACACACACACACACACACACACACACACACACACACACACACACACACACACACCAACATAATCAATAATGGACCATCTAAAGACTAGTTACTCTGTTCCGTTATCTTTTTCCTAATATTCATTGCTTCTCCAATAAATTTAGCTAGACTTTCTATTTTCTCTTCACTGCTGACAGATAGAATATTTGCAACAGAATTCATATCAGCAATGCCTTTAAACACACTTAGCGCCTCACAGTTTCTGCGTTTATCAGACTATGCCATACAATCGAAAAGAAAGTGAAATTCGTCTTCTGTGGCATTTCGGCATGAGAGAGCAAGAGGAAGAGAGAGAGATAGAGAGACAGAGACAGATAGAGAGACAGAGACAGACAGACCGAGAGAATAAAGACAGACATACAAAATAAAGATATACAGACAGTTCTTGTCAAAAGTAACCTTTCTAGTACATAGACATCAATACGAAGGCACAGACAACCAGACAACCAGCCAACCAGCCAGCCAGCCAACCAGCCAACCAGCCAACCAGCCAGCCAGCCAAACAGACAAGACAGACAGACAGACAGACAGACAGACAAAAGACACACGATAATGACCAAGAAACTGTAATCAGTGAAAAACAGAAGGGTTTTGTTTTGTGCGTGTTGCTTTTTTCATTTTTCAAGTGTGTGCGTGTTCTTTACAATTTACGTATGTCTAAGGGCAATTTTCTGAGGACTGGCCGGATTTTTTTCGGAGGAAAGGGGAGTTTTGAACTAAAGGTACTTTATGTTGTAGACCTACAGACTGAACATTACAAAATGTTGGCCTCACTGCTCACGCACAAGGCTTTTTTTTAAAATCAACATACTTTACCTATTTCATTTGTCAAAGTTGATTATATTCTTTAACAATTTTTAATGAACGCTGCCAAAACAAATTATACGTAGACACGAGTGTGCAGCCACTCACGAGTGTACACGTGTATACACACACACACACACACACACACACACACACACACACACACACACACACACACGCATGCACGCACGCACGCACGCGCGCGCACACACACACACACACACGCACACACATGGCGGTGGGGGTGGGGGAGAGAGAGAGAGAGGGGGAGGGAGAGGGGGAGAGGGATAGACAGAGACAGAGAGACAGAGACAGAGAACGCAAATGAGGAATGTTTTTTAATGTGGTAGGCTTTAACAGCCGATAGATAACGCGATAGTGGAACGGGGATTGTGCCTCATCTAAACATGCAAACGATTTATCTGTTAGTGTACAGTTACCGTCATGACAAGGTTTCCTAGTTGTAACACCACTTGTGTATGACAGCATGTTCTCTGATCTGATCGTCATTTTCTTTTTTGTCATACAGTCAGTTTTCTGAGACATGAGTGTTTTAGAACTGTGAACAGCGTGTTTTTTGTGTGTTGTTTTTGTTTTAAAGATTTCATTCCCTGACAACTCTATTCTTGGGTAATATGTGTTGAAGAGACCATTATTTTCTCATTACCCCGTTTTTCAATTTTCTTTCAAGTACACTTTCGTATCGCTGTGCATAAGTTTTGTTACACACTTTTTGTAACGATGTGGCTCTAAATTCTCATTCACATATTTCTAATCCATTTTGACATTTCCCTAAAGTGTCCACACACCAGTAAACTGTCATGACTTCTGGACACGTGCAACAAGTCACGCTGTCCAATCATGCACCTCGTCATTGGTTTCTCGACTGCATAGGCCCTGGTTCATCTATGCCTACACTGGTGAACATGTTACAAGTTTGTTTCATTGTCACAGCAGGATGCCCTTTCTTGTGCATCTGCTTTGTTTTGAGGTGCTTCAGCTCTTATTTTTCCTCTAGTCGAAGCTGTTGCTTAAGAGAAGACACAGCCATATGAGAGTTGCGGGAAAACAATTCTCTGTTAGATGCAAAGTCGATTTCCTAAATATAAAAGGAACGGAATACTTGCCTGTATTTCTTCGTTTGCTCTGTATTTTGGGGCTTTTCCTGTCTCTGCTGAACTGTGAAGAGCATTTTCTTCTGTAAAAGGCATTGATGTTCTAAGTCTGATGGCCTAGGGGGCAGAATGGAAGGTGTAGGTGACAGAATGGTAACTACGACTGTCTCTGCCTTCTATTTTAAATCTATGAAGGACACGGACATCTCTTTTAATGCAGCATTCACCATGCTTTATAAGCTGATGGAAAACCTTCAGCTTGCATAACGAACCAATAAAGAGCAAACTGCGAGGACAAGTTTAAAAAAAACAACGTTGAACAGCTGCAGAGAATGGCGTCTTGATGGCTACCAGGCAATAGAAAGTATTGAGAGAGTGGGAGAGAGGGGGGGGAGGGAGGGAGGGAGAGAGAGAGAGAGAGAGGGGGAGGGAGAGAGAGAGAGATAGGGAGGGAGATACAGAGAGAGGGGTAAGAGAGAGGGAGAGAGAGAGAGTTAATAAAAACTGTAACCTCCTTACACCAATGTCTAATTATCGTCACTCACGCAGCTCTCCAAAGAAAATGGAGGTAAGCGTACATGACCTACATTTTACAAGGTAAATCATGCTATTAACGAACCCCCTTGCTAATGATCACGCATTTCGAAATCGTTAAAAAATAAGGAATACAAAAATTGGCAAGCAGAGAGTATTGGGAATGCATGTTAGCGATGCCAGCATGTATGTAAGTTACATTATCTTTAAAATAATCGCGTGGTAGAGACATACAGCAAGAGACAGACAGACAAACATAAAGACAGACAGACATGATTTGTATAGAAAGATGGATAGATAGACAAATACACAGACAAACAGACAAGTCCTTCGGATGAGACTTTAAACCGAGGCCCCGTGTGCGAACGCACACAGAACATCTTGCGCACACGTTAAATCCTGTTCCGCTTTTCGTAAGAGTAGGCCATCGTGTGCCGGTGGGAACAGATGACAATATTTACAAAACTGCATACACACAGGGACCAGATGAAAAAAAGCACATGATTGCTTATTCTGTTATCCTCGATATAAAAGAATAAATACGAGAGAAAATAGACAAACAAACATGATTTTTTTTTATAGATAGATAGACAGGCAGTCAGACAGACAGACATGATTTTCACAGACAGACAGATAGACAGACAAGTATAAAGATACGGATTATCTGAGTGCGATTGTGTGTGGTTTTATCATATCAAGTTACTTCATTTCCAGGGTGCTGAATAAGCACTAGTGTGCTTTATTTTCACATCTAGTATCTGTGTACCTGGGGCGCGGGATAGCTCAGTGGTCAGAGCGCTCGCTTTCCCCCAGTCAAGCCAAGCAGCGTCGGGCGTGGTTACCAGTTGGATGGGTGACCGTTTGCGCGCCTTGGCTTCAGTACAGTCCCCCAAGTTCACCCAGATGTAGATGGGTACCTGCCCTCGTTAGGGTCAGGGAAGGTAAAGCAGCGAGGGAGAGGAGATGGGCGCCGCCCTCAACATGCTGGCCTCTAGAAAAATCGAGGTCTCTGACGCCTCGCTCCCCTACGACCACACAGGTTATGGGACACCTTTACCTTTACCTTTACCTGGGATCCCGAGGTTTTGTAAAATGTTAGCACCCACTCTCACTGGCACCAAAAAAACCTAGACTTCCTAAAGGTAGAAGAGGTTTTCACGTGTGAGTAACATGCTCTCCGGGCATTTGGTTTACAGTCTTATTAGAAAGACTTCCTAGGGGTAGTTTAGTATATATTGGTGCTAGCTCCAGTTGAAACATCCTCTTAATTAAACGGATGGTGGTGGCTCGAACCCTGGCCGACAGATCGTGAGGGCAACATCCAAACCATCAGGCAATCTCTGTCTGTCTGTGTCTGTCTGTCTGTCTGTGTCTGTCTGTCTGTCTGTCTCTGTCTCTCTGTCTCTCTGTCTCTCTCTGTCTCTCTCTGTCTCTCTCTCTTTGTCTCTGTCTGTCTCTCCCTCCTTCCTTCTCCACTCCCCGCCCTCTTTCTCGATCTCCCCTCTTTTTCTCTCCCCCTCTCTTCGCCCTTCTGTTTCTTCCAAGTCGAGTTCTGTGCACCAGCCGTAGGTTCTGTTCAGGTCTGTAATCTCTGTCATGCATAATCAGATTTCGAAAAGAAATATGTGTGTGTGTGTGTGTGTGCGTGCGAGCGTGTGTGTGTATGCGTGCATGTGTGTATGCGTGTGCGTGCGTGCATGTGTGTGTGTGTGTTGTGTGAGTGTTTGAATGTTTATTGATCTGCGTGTCTGTGTGTTGGTCTATGTTTTTGATGACATGAAGTAATGTTTGGAAGCAATACTAAAATAAGAAAATCAGTTGACATACTGTTTCCAAAGTACAGGACAGTATGCACGTGCGCGCGTGCCCACACATGCACACTCAACACTCAGACACACTCACACACACTGTCTGTCTGTCTGCCTGTCTGTTTCTGTCTGTCTCTCTCTGTCTCTGTCTGTCTGTCTGTCTGTCTGTCTGTCTGTCTCTCTCTGTGTCTCTGTCTGTCTGTCTGTCTGTCTGTCTGTCTGTCTCTCTGTCTGTCTGTCTGTCTGTCTCTCTCTCTCTCTCTCTCTCTCTCTCTCTGTCTCTGTCTCTCTCACTTCCCCCTTCTCTCTTTCTGGTATAAGACCACAGTGAAACTTAAAGAAAGAATAAAAATAAGAGATAACTATGTCTATGACTTAGCAAAAAGCCTTGGGTAAGGGAGTTTACCGAGTCCTATTTCTACTTTTTTTAAAAATTCAAACGTATAACTGTTCATATTTTCTGAGAATCTTTTAAAAAAACCAGGTGCCTTTCGGAACCTGTATCGCTTTAAAACCCAGGTGCCGCTGGGAAACTCTTATCACTAGGTACAGCGATGGATCCTGGCTGGTTTCTGCAGACTGCTTTGTTGCGTTCTTTTCTGTGTCTGATATCACGTCCTCTGCTTCTTTTTCTGTCACTCTTTCTGTATCACTGTGCAGAGAGAGAGAGACATTGCAGAACTCTGTGAAGTTTTCCTTTCTATATCACTGTGTAGAGAGAGAGAGAGACATTGCAGAACTCTGTGAAGTTTTCCTTTCTATATCACTGTGTAGAGAGAGAGAGAGACATTGCAGAACTCTGTGAAGTTTTCCTTTCTATATCACTGTGCAGAGAGAGAGAGACATTGCAGAACTCTCTGAAGTTTTCCCTCTGCCAGACTTTACTGTCCCGGGGGTTGGGGGGGGGAGTGAGCGAAGGAGGGGGGGGGGCTTCTTGGTTTCTTTTGTCTGTTGCATGTCTGGGTGCTTTTGCATGTGGATTCTTGGAGCTGGCAGATTGTGGGTGGTGGAGAGTGAGGAAGATGCTTTACTTTCCTTTGTCACTACACTGAGAGATGTGTGAAGTTATAACCTGGAGAAGGTGTATGTATGTCTGTTGTTGAAATTCATATTGAGTACTGAGGTTCCTGATTCTGTGTGTGTGTGTGTGTGTGTGTGTGTGTGTGTGTGTGTGTGTGTGTGTGTGTGTGTGTGTGTGTGTGTGTGTGTGGTGTGTGTGTGTGTGTGTGTGTGTGGGGGGGGTTCGTGTGTGTGTGTGTGTGTGTGTGTGTGTGTGTGTGGTGCGTGTTTTGTGTGTGTGCGTGTGTTTGTGTGGGTGGGTGGGTGGGGGGACTCTGTGTCAGGTAGTTTGTCAGTGTGTCTCTTTTTGTCTGTCTTTATTTTTGTGTTTTCGCTGATTTCCTGTCTGTATGTCTGTCCCTGTCTCTATATCTGTCTGTCTTTCTGCCTGTCTGTCTGTCCGTCTGTTTTTCTGTCTGTGTCTGTATGTCCTATCTCTCTGTCCTCTCCCTACCTCCCTCCCTCTCTCTCTCTCTCTCTCTCTCCTCATCCTCTCTCTCTCTCTCTCTCTCTCTCTCTCTCTCTCTCTCTCTCTCTCCCCCTACATCCCTCCCTCTCTCTCCCTCCTCTCTCTCTCTCCCTCCCTCTTCTTTTTTTCCAAAAGCACACACACACGAACACACACACATACACACTTACACACACACTTACACACACTTACACACACACTTACACACACACACTTACACACACACTTATACACACACACACACTTACACACACACTTATACACACACACATACACACAACACACACTTACACACACACACACACACACACACACACACACACACACTTACACACACACACACACACACTCATACACTTACACACACACACACACACACACACAACACACACACACATACACACATACACACAGCCAGACAGTCAGCCAGTCAAACGGAAAGACAGACAGTGATGCGAAGCTTCATAATCAGCCCTCACCGCTAGCTGTCAGACTGTGTGACAGTCAGTGACCAGGACAGTCCAGTGCTGAATGCTCCTCTTGTCTACAGCCAGCCTCCTTGAAGAAAGAGAAAATCTCATCTTCAGTGATGCCTGCCCCCTCCTCCTTCGTCCCTCCCCCTGCCCCCCCCCTCCCCTCTCCTGTCTCCTTTCTTTGTGTTACCTCCCTTTCCTTATTGTGGCGGAAGTACCAGAGGAGTGATTTTAGTCTATCTATGATATCGGTGGTCTAGGTGGTAACGCGCCTTGCCTAGAAAGCAAATAGTCCGGGTCGGAGTGTGCGGTGGTTCGTACCCCGTTTGGCCCAAAACATTTTCCCCATCCATCAGACCCTGAGTGGTGGTCTGGGCGCTAGTCTTTCGGATGAGACGATAAACTGAGGTCTCGTGTGTTACACATCACTATTTAGCGCACGTAAAAGAACCCACGGCAACAAGGGGTTTGACCCTGGCAAAATTCTGTAGAAAAAATCCACAAATACAGTTGCATGCAGGAAAAAGAAGAAAAAAAAGTGTAGGCGCTGCACTTGCGGCGACGCACTCTCTCCGGGGAGAGCAGCCCGAATTTCACGCTGAGAAGTCTGCTGTGGCATAAAGTGGTGCAAAATAAAGATACAAAATATATCTACGAATGTGTTAATCGGAGTAAGAATAGGAAAATATGCATTGCCATAAAAGTCGCATGGACTTATTTGACACATCTCAGGTGCTTTTTTTATTTTTTAAATCCATTCTACGTGTGTATGCAGTTTTGTTTAGAAAACAATTGACTGTGTGGAATAGAGTAAAGATGTTGAGGTGTATAGCTATATGGTAATTATGAACTAAAGATGTAAAAGTGCAAAAAAGAGCAACAACTCCAAAGAAAAGAAAAATAGAAAATCATCCAAAGTCTGACTTACAGAGAACCGCTGTCCTTTCTACCCGAACTTGTTTCCCCATCCACTAGACCGTAAATGGTTGTCTGGCTGCTAGTCTTTCGGATGGTACTATAAACTGAGGTACTGTGTACAATGCGCTTTAAGCGCACGTAAAAGAACCCAGACAACAAGAGTTGTCCCTAGTAAGATGCTTTAGAAAAAACCTGTGATAGGTAAACAGCCACAAGAGCAGACAGGACACAAAAACAAATATATTGGCTGGTGCTGCTATTGTGGCGACGCACTCGCCCCCGGAGTAGCAACCTGAATTTCACGCAGAGAAATGTGCCGTGACTTAAGGTGGTATACAGTACAGTACAATACAATGCAATGCAGTACAACACCCTCAAAATACTCAACATTGTGAGTCAATAACTATACTAACCACACTTTTCTGCTCCAAAAAAGTCTATTTCATACTGGAACAGGGTCGATTTCAGTTTCTCCTCAGATTTCAGAATCCCCCTGTCCAAGTTTTCCTTCCGCAGGGCACAGGGAATGTGATGTGAACTGTTGTGTCTTCTGTGCTGAGGAGACAGTCTGTGTCAGTGTCCGTTCACAATGCCCACACGCCCTTCTCCCCTCTCCTCTCCCCCATGTCTTTCCTGTGACTGTCTGCAGTTCTTTGCTGTGCTCTCTTTCTCTGTCAGTACGCTTGTCTTTCTTCGTCAGTCTCTTTAGTCTGTTTATGTATTTGTCTGTCGGTCTGTCTGTCTGTCTCATTTTCTCTCTGTCTGTCTGTCTATTTCTCATTCTCTCTCTCTCTCTCTCTCTCTCTCTCTCTCTCTCTCTCTCTCCTCTCTCTCTCTCTCTCTCTCTCTCTTCTCTCTTCTCTCTCTCTCTCTCTCTCTCTCTCTCTGTTGGTGGTGATGCTGGTATGTAGGGGTAGGGAGGGGGTTTCTTAGCTTTATTCCCTGATCAGGGCAAGGGCCGGATGAAAAAAAAGTATGTAATGCCTACTCTGTAACCCTTGAAAAATAAAGATTATTCATTCATTCATTCTCTGTCTGTCTGTCTGTCTGTCTGACTCTGTCTGTCTGTCTGTCTGTCTGACTCTGTCTGTCTATCTGTCTGTCTGTCTGTCTGTCTGTCTGTCTGTCTGTCTGTCTGTCTGTCTCTCTCTCTCTCTCTCTCTCTCTCTCTCTCTCTCTCCCTCTCTCCCTCCCTCCCTCCCCCTCTCCCTCCCTCCCCCTCTCTCTCCCTCCCCCCTCTCTCTCTCCCTTCCCTCTCTCTCCCCTCCCCCCTCTCTCCCCCTTTCTTTCTCTCTCTCCCTCAAGGCATCCATCTAGATCAATACACGCTTCAGGGTAGGGTAGGACAAGAGCTACTCATCAGTCAGCTTGGATTAGTGAAGCTACCACTACAATTGCTGCCGCTGCTGCTGCTGCTACTACTGCTGCTAGCTGCGAAGTGAGTTGTGCTGTGGGTCTGGTTTAGGGTTAATCTAATCGCCCAGTTACTATGAACTAGGCGACCGTGGCCGATTAGTTTCACTTAGCCTCTGCTGCTGTGGGGGCAAAGGGGCTGAACTGGGGGAGACCAGCAGATTTTTGGGGGAGTACCCAGGGAAGGGGTGTGGGTAAAAGGGATGAGGAGGAGGAGGCAGGAGGAGAGAGAGATTGAGGGAGTTAGGTGCTGGGAGGGAGGGGGGGTCAATGTGCAGGCAGTCTCTTCCAGAGCTAACATGGCTTGATTTGTGTGTTGGAACTGCTACTGTTCAACCTTTTTGCATTGTGTTGGCAGTGTTAACAGTATCAACCGTTGTCTCGGTTTATATCTAAGGTCTCTGTCTGTGTCATCTGTCTCTAACGTGGTTCTGTACAGTGATATTGTTTTCTATTTCCTTTGGTTTTGTGTTTTTACATCTAACCGTATTTTAGTCCAAATTTGTCTGGAAAGTTTTCAGTTTTTAGCTAAATAAGATGTAAATTAATTATGCTTGTTTTGAGAACAAAGATAATTATTTTTGAGTTGTTAGCTAATAAGATAATGTACATAATAATAGATGTTTCTTTGAGAACAAAAGATAATTATGTCTAGTTACGTATCAATAAACCGTACGTGCTTGGTCGTGCATGTCTTAGCAATGTCGTGTGACTGAGGACTTTAGAGAAGTTACCTATTCAGTCTGACTTCACTGTCCTGGGTCGGGGAGGGGGGGGGGGGGGGGGGAGGGGGAGGGGAGAAAGTGGTATCTTCAATGCTGTGATGTAACCTGTCTGGATCTCTGTGGATTTTTTTTTTTTGGGGGGGGAGCAACCTGTACATAGTGTGGAGTGACGAGGTGCCTGCTTTCTGTCAGTCACACAGATGCAGAGTGAGCGACTGCAGTTTTATTTTATTCCATTGAAGTTTGATCTGACTGTAGTAGTGCATGCCTTAAAGGAGAGGGGGGAGGGGGGGGGGGTCTGTGTTAGGTAGTTTGTCAGTTTGTGCCTTTCCATCTGTCTTTATTTCCTTGCATTTCTGTACTTTTCTGTTCCCTTCTGTCTGTTGTATACACATTTATACACACACACACACACACACACACGCACGCACGAAGCACGCATGCACGCACACACATACCCACCACGCACGCATGTACGCACCCACACACACACACACACACACGAACAAACACGCGCATGCACGTACGCAAACACACACACATAGTGTGCACACACATACACGACCTCAATTGCTTTAACCCTTTATGGTGCATGGAGAATTACAAACACATTTAGCAGGAGAAGACACCTAAAAGCAACTTTCTTTCAAATAGTATCAGTGCCGACATAAACTAAAAGAAAGTGCTCATCAAGGAAAGATTAATTATAATCACTAGTAAACACCGATAAAAGTGCAAGGAATCTGTTAAAACTTTTACATCCACATTGTTTTTTTGAGAAAGGATGTTGAATTAAGAGCCCACGATAAATATACCCAGCTGTTTGAACACGGCGTATTACTTTTTGATGAACTGCTGGCATATCTGATCCATTTTGACAGCGATAGATCTTTCCAAGATTTACACTTCATACGCTCACAAGGATGATCCCTTTACTTAGGCTGAAGAGAATGACACGGACTCTATTGTCGAAATCTTGTCTGAAGTAGGTACATTCCGTGATCACATGAAAATCATTCCGTAGAACAGACATGTTCAAATTTGAACACACTCTGTCTTCCCGTGGAATTATAATGAAAATGTCCAAACGCTTGTGACAGCTGCAGCGAAATACGATAAGAATGTAGACATGTACATCTGGTAGACAAAAAGATGCATTTTTCCATACCAAACATCCATTTCATACTACTCATGATAGAGGCCAAGCTCATTTCTTTATTCATGAACAGAGTTATTGATTCAAAAGGCATGTACATTTGAACTTGTAGAATTCAGGGGAAGGGATAGCTCAGTGATCAGAGCACTCAGCCAGGGAGAGGGGGTAAAGCAGCGAGGGAGAGGAGATGGGCGCCACCCTCAATATGCTGAGGTCTCTGATGCCTCGCTCCCCTACGACCACATAAGTTTTGGTACCTTTACCTTTTTACTTTTTTTTTTTTTTCACCTTTTTTTAAATTGAATTAATACTTAAACAAAACTGTCATAAACACTCATAATTATCTACTCTTATTTGACCACGATTTTTTAATTACACACACACACACACACACACACACACACACACACACACGCATACACACGCACACACACGCATACACACGCACACACACGCACACACACACACAAGAAAGAGATACAGGTTCATAGCAAAGAAATATAAACAAGCCCCATACTAAGAAAGAAAAGTAGAGAGGAATGTGCACTGACAAATCTGGTCTTGTGTGTGGAGGATTATGGAGAAAATTGAAATTAGAGCTCCTTTCCCCAGAGATTGAGCACTGACAGGAAGAGTCTGGAGAAGGAAGGAGAGGGGGGATGGAAGTGGAGGAGACAGCAGCTTCTGAAGCAGACCTCGGCAAGAAGGAAAGATGTGCGTGCTGCATTTTTTTTAATTTTTTTTACCAAATTTAATGTTGAATACCGTGATGGTTGGTAGTGGTTTGCTACTGGTCTGTCTAATTTTACTTTATTTAGTTTCTAATGTTACTCAACCACTATCTACACCACGCACATACGCACACACACTCTCAAGCAAGCACGCACACACGCACACACACACACACCGAGCAAGCATGCATGCACACACGCACGCACAAACACACACACACATACTCACACACACACATACACACACACACACACACACACACACACACACACACACACACACCACACACACACACATACACACACACACACACACACACACATATGGGGAGGGAGAAAGGCACGGAGAGGGACAGGCCAAGAGACAGAGACATGCCAGTGCAGTACAATGACCTCTAATAATAGTCATTTAAGCAATTGTCCAGAGAAAACTGAAGGAAAGGCGCGCGCATGACCAACTTTTTCAACGTAAACCTCTCTACACATTTAAAGCAAGACCCTTTCCTAATGAGAAGATGTTTCAAAATGACCCCACCCCACCCCTGCTCTCAACTGCCCGTTTCAGCCCTTCAAAAATAATTTTAAAATCCACAAAAATTGAGGCAGTCAGCATAAAAGAATGTCTGTGAATGATATGTGCACCAGCTTCTCTCATCGGCACCATCGCCGAATCCTGTAGCACGAAAATCCATGAAGTCAGCAGGGCCAGTGAAGACCGGAGCAAATGGAGCAGGAGGATCATGTTGATGTCCTTTGGTGCAGTGGTTAACTCTGTACCCGGTGATGCCGATAGGTGAGATAGTGTCATGGACAATTATTGCTTCAGGACGGTGACACTGCTACTACTGCTGCTGCTACTTGGGGTTTATGCTCTGAGTCTGATTAAGGCTTAATTCAGTTACCAATTTACTTTGAACCTGTCACTCACACTCATTCAGTCCCATGTCCCAAAGGACGTAGGGGGGACATGAGAGAAGACGCAACAGAGATCTTTTTCCATGCTTCACGATCCTGTGTGGCTAGTAGGAGGTGTTGCAGGGGTTGGGCGGTCCAGTCTTGGATGTTGTCAACCCATGATTTCTTTTGGCGGCCTCTTCTTCTCTTGCCCTCGACTGTTCCTTGCAGGATGGTTTTTGCTAAGGTGTTGTGTCTTGTGGTGTGACCAAACCACATCAGCTTTCTCCTCTTTTTGGTGGAGAGCAAAGGCTCTTGGGGGCCCACACGCTTTTTGATTTCTTCGTTCACATAGTTATTGGTCCTGTGTTCTTTGTTCTTTGTGTTCACACGGTTGATTACTTATATCTATCTATTTATTATTTATCTACTCTATTTTATCTATCTATCTATCTATCTATCTATCTATCTATCTATCTATCTATCTATCTATCTATCTATCTATCTATCATCTATCTATCTATCTA
>CM060332.1:37291855-37301855 GCA_030674155.1 Stramonita haemastoma
CCCCCCCCCCTCTCTCTCTCTGTCTCTGTCTCTGTCTTTTTCTCTCTCTCCTACACACACTAACACGTACATGCACACACACACACACACACACATACACACACACACACACACACACACACACCAACACCGACCCCCCCTACTCCCCCCACACACGCACACACACACACACACACACACACACACACACACACACACACACACACACACACACACACACACACACACACGAACACACACGAACACACAAACATCTGATCCATAACCAGCCACAGCATGCGTCAAACTGTAACGGTCGATGACAGAATCCTCTAGTCCTTGAATGCCCTGAATCCACAATGGCGCTCCCTAGGGGGAATCGAAAATCTAATCTTCACTTCTACATGACCCTCTTCCATCAGACCTGTGCCCCCCCCCCCCCCCCCCCCCTCTCCCGCGCTTCTCCCTTAGTGTCACTTCCCCCCCTCCCCCATACACACACACACACACACACACACACGCACACGCACACACACACACACACACACACACACTTTGCCGTACCGAAGGAACCACAGAACTTGTCTAATGTACAGTGTCCTGAATGCTACATTCTGGCAGAAGTTGTTTCAAGCCAAGTTTTTTTTTCTTTGACTGCAGTTGAGCATTGTTTGTTTGTTTTCTTACTGTTGTATTCTCTCAACACTGTGTTTTTTCATATAGCTTGATTACTGGCCGTGTGAAAGCGATACAGTGTTGTTGATAAATATTGATATTGGCTTGTTTCTCATTATCTTTACCTATTTTATATTTATTTTATTTCATACCACTTTATGTCTCAGCAGATTTCTGTGCGTGAGATTCGGGCTGCTCTTCCCGGAGAGAGCGTGTCGCCACAAGTGCAGCGCCTACCCTTCTTTTCCTATCTGCGACTGTATTTGTTTCCCTATCAGAGTGGCTTTTTTCCACATAATTTTGCCAGGGACAACCCCCTTGTTGCCGTGGGTTCTCTTACGTGCGCTAAATAATGTGTAACACACGGGACCTCGATTCATTGTCTCATCCGAAAGACAAACGCCCAGACCACCCCCCTCTCTGTGTCTCTGTCTCTCTCTCCCTTCCCCCCTCTCTCTGTCTGTCTCTCTGTCTGTCTCTCTCTCCCTTCCCCCCTCTCTCTGTCTCTCTATGTTTCTGTCTCGTTCTGTCTGTCTGTCTCTCCCTCTCGCTCTCTCTCTCCCTCTCTCTGTATACATGTGTATATCTGTATATCTTATCATACACACATATATATGTACATAAATATTTATATATATTCAGATCTCATTTAAATACAAAAAGGACTGTAACAGAGGGCAGATATTTGATCTGCCGCGACTCTGTACAACTTCTCGGCAACGACAGCACGGTCAGACAGTGGGAATGTGGCCTCTAGAAAGAGGCTGCATAAATACTACATTTTACCGCTATGGGCAAAGTGCATGCAGAGGACGGCTTTCGACCACCCCCCAACGATACAGAACGTCGCACAATTCACAGGTGTGGATCCAAACGTTACACCCACGACGCTGCGATTGGCAGTTCCGATCGCAAGGGAAGTAATCTAATTACCGCCCTGCCACAGGAATAAAACTATACAGACCGACAGACGTCGACCACCCTGTACCTATTCAGCATCATATGAACAGTTTCTTAGCCATACTGTTCTTTTCAACTTTTCATGCTGGCAGACTGTTCTTTTCAGCTTGGGTCAGCTCTGGAAAGCGGTGTTTTTTGTCCATTTCAGTTTCCATCTGATTCCAGAATTTTCCTGTCCAAGTTTTCCTTCCGCAGGGCACAGGAGATGTGATCTGAAATGTTGTGTCTTCTGTGCTGAGGAGACAGCCTCTGTCAGTGTCCGTTCACAGTGCCCACACTCCCTTCTCCTCTCTCCCTCACTTTTCTTTCCTGTGACTGTCTGCAGTTACTTTGCTGTGCTCTCTTTGCGGTCTGTTTTCACTGTCTCTTTTGTCTGTGTCTTTATATGTTTTTTCTCTCTTTCTTTGTCTCTCTTACTGTCTTTTCTTCCTCCTTTGTTTTTTTTTCTGTTTCTGTCTCAAACTCGAAGTGAGTGAGTGAGTGTGTGTGTGTGTGTGTATCCGAAAGACTTTTGGGGAGAGTGGAGTCAGCACTGATGATACACAGATGGCTCCACATCAGAGTCTACCACATCATTCTGCATGCACCACATCACTGTCATCACATCATAAAGCACCACATGATTATCTGACATATCACTGTGTACCACATGCACACCACTGCACATCCCATGCATCATTTTACACCTGCCTGATGCGTCACTGGGGTGTATGGGGTGCTTAAGGAGAGGTGGTACCTTTGTAAACCTGGCAGTAGCATCCCTCGGGATGGACGGGAGCACTGGTCCTCACTTGGCACTCAACTCTCACTTCTGGGTCCGGGTCCTTAACCCACCCACACCCCGGTAACCGCTTCTACTGGCGGGCGAAACGTTGTGAGGGGCTGGTGCATTCTTAATCACCAGTAGGAGTCTTGGAGAGGAGATGGGCGCCACCAAGCTTCCTCAAGCCCACTGCAAGGACATGATGAGAAAAGCAAAACAGAAACACATGCCGGATCGGTCGAGGCCCGGATCAACAACGACCGCGCTACCCACTGCAAGCCTCCAGGGTGGGAGTGACAAGTGTGCCACTGGAGCAGAACTAACCCTAAAGCTTCCAGCTAAAGGGGTAACCATTGGTACATGGAATGTTAGAACTCTGTACCAAACAGGAAGAGTACAGGAACTCACACATGAATTACAGAGGTATAAATGGGACATCCTAGGGCTTGCGGAAGTCAGATGGACTGGCTTCGGAGAAACAACCACGCAAGACGGCCACAAAATATGGTACAGTGGAGATGAGAAACTACACCAACACGGAGTAGGCTTCATTGTCAGGAAAGAGATTGTGTCAAGCATCATCAACTGCACACCAATATCCAGCAGACTCATCTCAATCAGAGTCTCTGCAAAACCCCAGAATCTCACCATCATCCAAGTGTATGCTCCAACATCTGACTACGATGATGACCAGATAGAAGAATTCTATGAAGAACTTGAAAACGTCATCTCCAAAACGCCCAAAAAAGACATCCTTATTGTGGAAGGCGATTGGAATGCTAAGGTGGGACCTGATGCCTATGACACCTGGGCAGGAACCACAGGACGCTTTGGACTGGGAGAAACAAATGACAGAGGACAGCGGCTGCTGGAATTCGCAAAGAAGCACAAACTAACTCTGGCTAACACACTCCACCCTCACAAGCCATCTAGAACATCAACCTGGCACTCACCAAATGGTCTGATTCATAATCAAATTGACTACATTCTGTCACCCCAAAGATTCAAATCCAGCATAAACAAGGCAAATACAAGAACATTCCCAGGAGCTGACATTGGCAGTGACCACGACCTTGTACTTACCACCATCAGACTGAAATTGAAAGCAAAACAACAGCCAAAAAGCCCACGCATAAGATTCGACCTGGAAAAACTCAAAGACCCAACAGTGGTTGAGATCTTCCAAGCCAACATTGGAGGAAAGTTCGCCGCACTCACAGCCATTGACAATGATGTGAACACATTAGCCAACAACATCAAAGAAGTGCTAACGACAGCAGCAGAAGAAACATTAGGCAGAAGCAGAACAAAGAAACAACCCTGGGTGACAAATGAGGTTCTTGACCTCTGCGACAAAAGAAGAGAACTTAAGAAGCAAAAGTTCACAAGTCAAGAAGCCAACAACAAGTACATGGATAGCCACAGAGAAGTGAGGAAAAAGATGAGAGAAGCCAAAGAAGCGTGGATAGAAGAACAATGCAACAACATCGAAGATGGAATGGCCAAGGGAAACAGCAAAACAGCTTACAACACTCTGAAAGCACTAACGAAAACCACACAGCCTAAAGCCTCTGTTATTGAAGACAAAGAAGGAAATCTTTTAACGGAAAACAATGCCATCCTCCAGCGCTGGACAGAATACTGTGAGGGATTGTATAACTACCCACTACGCCCAGATACCAACATAGTTTCCAACAAACCCCCTGAACACCAAGATAAAGACCCACCAATACTAAGGTGTGAAGTAGACACAGCTATTAAGCAATTGAAGAAGGGGAAGTCCCCTGGAATCGATAACATCCCAGCTGAACTCATAAAAAATGGAGGGAATGAAACAGCAAGGCGATTCACAGATCTTTGTCAGAAGATCCACGACACCAAAGAATGGCCAAAAGAATGGACACAGTCTCTTGTAATACCCCTGCCAAAGAAAGGAAACCTCAAGCAATGCCAGAACTACAGAACCATCAGTCTCATAAGCCATCCTAGCAAGATCATGCTGCAGGTAGTCCTCAACAGACTGAAAAACCAAGCAGAAAAACTCCTGGCAGAAGAACAAGCGGGCTTTAGACCAAAACGCAGCACAATGGAACAAATTTTCAACCTGAGAATTCTGATAGAGAAGCATCTCCAACACCAAAAAGACTTGTACCACAATTTTATAGACTTCAAAAAGGCCTTTGACAGGGTATGGCATGACGGCCTCTGGCAAGTACTCAGGCACTTCAACATTGACAACTGCCTAATTGAAGTCATCAAGGCTCTGTACGAGAATGCAAGAAGTGCAGTTTTCATGAACAACCACGTGGGCGAGTTCTTCAAGACCACGGTTGGAGTCCGCCAGGGCTGCCTTCTCTCACCTGTACTCTTCAACCTCTTCCTCGAAAACATCATGACAGAGACACTGCAAAACCACCACACTTCCATCTCCATTGGTGGAAGACCCCTTTGCAACCTCAGATTTGCAGATGACATTGACCTCATGGGCAGCAGCAAACAAGAACTGCAAATCCTCACAGACAGTCTAACAGACCGAGCGAGCGCATACGGCATGGAGGTCAGTACAGAGAAATCGAAGATCATGGTCAACAGCGCGAGTAATGACAGCACGGAAATAAAGATGAATGGAGAAATATTGGAAGAGGTGAGCCAATTCAAATACTTAGGCTCCATCCTAACAAAAGATGGCACATCAAACAATGAGGTGAAAGCTCGCATTGCAACAGCAACATCTGCTCTAGTCAGACTCCAGAGGATCATCAGAAGCAACAACATCAGCTTCTGCACCAAATACCACCTCTACAAATCCCTCGTAATATCTATCCTCCTATATGGCTGTGAATCATGGACTCTGACAGCAGAGTTAGAGAGAAGAATCCAAGCATTCGAGAACAAGTGCCACAGAAGACTCCTCAAAATATCATACAAAGAACACAAGACCAATAACTATGTGAAAGAGGAAATCAAAAAGCGTGTGGGCCCCCAAGAGCCTTTGCTCTCCACCATAAAGAGGAGAAAGCTGATGTGGTTTGGTCACACCACAAGACACAACACCCTAGCAAAAACCATCTTGCAAGGAACAGTCGAGGGCAAAAGAAGAAGAGGCCGCCAAAAGAAATCATGGGTTGACAACATCAAAGACTGGACTGCCCAACCCCTGCAACGCCTCCTACTAGCCACACAGGATCGTGAAGCATGGAAAAAGATCTCCGTTGCGTCTTCTCTCATGTCCCCCCTACGTCCTTTGGGACATGGGACTGAGTGAGTGAGTGAGTGATGCGTCACTTGATTAGAAGAACGACCACCACTGTAGTCTTTTGTTTTTTTTAACCATTATAGTGGTGTCTGTTATAGTATTACAGGATATAGATAAGAGTGGTGTCTCTTCTCTTTCTTATCCCCCTTCTGTTATACTAGTGCAGGATATAGATAACGAAAGTGGTGTCTCTTCTTTGTTATCTCCCTTATGTTATACTATTGCAGGATAATAGATAACAGAGTGGTGTCTCTTCCTTTTCTTATCTCCCTTCTGCTATACTATCGCAGGATATAGGTAACAGAGTAGTGTCTCTTCCTTTTCTTATCTCCCTTCTTTGATACTATTGCAGGATATAGATTGACAGAGTGGTGTCCCTTTTCTTTTCTTTTTTTATCTCCCTTATGTTATACTATTGCAGGATATAGATAACAGAGTGGTGTCTCTTCTCTTTCTTCTCTTCCTTCTGCTACACTATTGCAGGATATAGATTGACAGAGTGGTGTCTCTTTGCTTTCTTTATCTCACCTTTAAACGTCTTGAGGAGTCATGGTGTCGTTGCATGGAGTTTGCAGGCAGGATGCGTCTTAGGCAGCTAGCCCTGAAAGTTGGGGGATTCCTGGTGAGACCTAGACTGCGCGCCTTGGGATTTCATGCCATGCATGGCACTGTCTGTAGCTGGCATACTCTTCTACAAAAACGCAGATTGTTTTTTTAGGCATACTCAGGATGTCGGGTGTGTATATAGTTACTTACAGAACTGTGGTTTATAATTATTTTAATAGGACAGATATCAAAGTGTGACTTTTTTGACATATTATCGGAACAGATATCGGAAGTGTATCTTTTACACACAGGAGTGTGGTTTATAATCTCTTCAGGACCTGTAGTCAGTGCAGTTGGAACCAGAGCCGACTGTAGGGGTTCACTGAGCTCAGACACTCGGTGCAGACTGAATCCCACACACTGTGTTTCTCCTCTCCCTTCTCCCCGTGGAGTCGTTTGGGAGAAACTGCTCTGAATTTTACAGGCCGTGTCTTGTGGGGCAATTTGAGCCTGGTGGGGCCCATTCCTCTCCAGATACAGGATGCATGCTGGGTGGTTTAGTGTTTCCAGCAGCCCCAACGAACGCCGACATAATTTGTAGGATCTTAAACGTGCATATTTTAACTGTACACACACGGAGGAATGAAACTACAGGCAGATCTGTACTCCACGTTGGTCAAGGAAATCACAGAAATCTTTACATTGAATTCACCAGATACCGCTGCAGGGATTCAAGCCTGCAACAAGGGACCTATAGGGCTGAAATCAAGAGGTCTGATCCACTCAGCTATGGCGTCAGTATATGCAGTTAGTTCCTTCACCTTCACCTATCCTGTAGTCCTGTTGGCCGTTGGAGCACCACTGGAGATTTTGCGACCAGCTTCCTCTACTCCCCCAGGTTCTCAGATTCCCGCAGCAAATTGCTCCGCTCAAGGCCAGTTTTCTCTGTCTCCCTCCTGAAACTGTTCCCTGTAGGACAGTCTTGGCCAGTCCACATATTCGTGTTCAGTTACCATCAAGTAAAGTATTCATCTTCTGACCAATGCGGAATGTAGAATAGTCACAAAATACCAAACTGAAGAGAGTAAAACCTGGCGTTTAATGTTATTTTAAGATGCCGAGGCTTCGTTTACTCCTTATGCTTTTTTTTTTGCGAAAGATGTGTGTCACTGCCAATATCGCATTTCATGTAGCTTGTATAATGTCCAACAAATCGAAGTTCTGGGTTTGAGCCACCGTCAAGGAAACAGTTTGAGGGGATTTTTCCCTGGAGATAACAGTACCGACTCCGCTGTACCGAACGTTTTTCGGATGAAACTATCAACAAAAATTCCGTTTGTGAAACCACGCAGAACATCTTGCGCATACGTTAAAATCGGTTCTGTCTTTGGAAGAGTAAGCTGTTGCATGCCGACAGGAACGGGTAACTAATTTGAAAAAAAGAATTCATGCACACCGTTGCCGTGTTTATACATCATCTCCGAAGTCGGAATGAGGCTACCTTAATGGCGAGCAAAAACTCGCATACGCAAAACTTTTACCGTTGGTGAACCTCGGAGCTCTAGCTGAGAAAAAAAATGTCTACCAAGAATTTTCTATGTAGCACACATTTGATTTACAACACACCCCAATGCACTACCAAGTCTTCAGTGTTGGCTATGTGGCTTACTCTAAAAAAAACAACAACACTGAAGCAATGTCTATAAATTTTTTTGTATTGTTCTTGTGTATGCTTATGTTTGCGAGCATGCAACTGAGTTAGCCCGGCACTTAGAATTTTGCACATAAATGATCTAGAAACACAGAAATGATTATACAAACCTATAGGAATAAAGGAATAGATGTAATCAAACAGGCTTCAAAGCATTTGTTGTACCTATCTCACCATTCACTACCATCTCCACTCCCCACCCTTCTCCGTCATTTTGTGTTGTCCCTTTGTCTATATTTGTGCTATTTTCCCCTCACCCATCGCACATTCTGTATGTTCTAATCCAGCTTAAGGGTGCATACATGGAAACATACAAGCGCATTCCAGCTTCTCTCTACACACATGCACACGCGCGCGCACGCACGCACGCACGCACGCACGCACACACACACACACACACACACAAACACACACACACACACAAACAACCAGCCACATACCTATATAATGTATATTATATCTTGTATATTATTATTATGTATATATAGTTAGTATACAAATAAGCATTCATTCTCTCTCTCTCTCTCTCTCTCTCTCTCTCTCTCTCTCTCTCTCTCTCTCTCTCTCTCTCTCTCTCTCTCTCTCTCTCTCTCGGGGGTCTGGGGTGATCTCCCTTGGATATAAGCAGGGAAAAAATTTGCTGCGCGCATTTTCGGTGTTAATAATCAAAAATATCAACACCATGCCAGTTGTTGGGTTACCAACATCGCTGGAAGTAACGCTAGGTGCCCTGCTTCAACAAAACTGCATCACCTCCTGGAAAGTCTGCGGAGAGGGCGACAACACGACCGTTGTGTTACGACTGAGGGCTGGCTCAAATGATGAGAAAATGGCGGGTCAAAAAACACCTGTGTTCTTCCGCAAAAAGCCGCCCAGTCATATCAACAGGGACCGAAGGCGGAACGAGGAGAAGAGACAGGCGGAGGAGAAGAGGCAGGCGGAGGAGAGGAGACAGACAGAGGAGAGGAGACAGACAGAGGAAAGGAGACAGACAGAGGAGGCAAGTACATTTTTCGAAACTTCGCCAAGTTTGTTTATGCCAACACCCCCCATCACCCAGTCTGTCTCACCCACCAACACGCCTTCCTCTCCAAACCACACGCCGCCGCAACTCTTCCGTCCCGCACGTGATTATGGCCGAACGTCACGTGCCGTCACGGTTCCTGCAGCTGACACAGTGGCTGAACAACAACAAAGCGGAATTGACCTTGTGGACGTGTCTGTACCTGACGTGACAACGGAGGAGGAGGACTACGACAAATACCTAGAGGAGCTTCGGGATGCAGGCTAAGGTGGTGATACCATAAAGGACTATGTGGGTGAACTAAGAAACAGATCCCTGCAGAGAAATCTAAGGAACATTTCCAGAAATAAAGACTTTGGTCACGTGTACACCTCTGAGGAAACACCTAACACTATTTTATGTGAAAGTGAAGACATGGTCTTTCAGTTCACCTGGGCAAAAGACACTTACAACCCATCGGATTACTTTTGGTTTGCAAAGCGAAACAGCAGACACATGACTCGGGAGGAAAAAGACATTTATTCCAAGCTGCAGCTGTGGACACTTGCTGATCGTGAAAGGATCAAAGATAGAATAAGTGCTGGACTAGGTGTTCTACATGTTATGATGGATGCAATCAGGTTTTTCCTGGGTTAGATATGACTGTGGTTGTGTGTGTGTGTGTGTGTGTGTGTGTGTGTGTGTGTGTGTGTGTGTGTGCGTGCGAGAGAGAGAGTGCGTGCGTGCGTGCTTGCGTGCGTGCGTGCTTGCGTGCGTGCGTGTGTGCGCACCCCCTGTGTGTGTGTGTGCGGGAGCGTGTGTGTGCGTGCACAGGAGCGTGTGTGTGTGTGTGTGTGTGTGTGTGTGTGTGTGTGTGTGTGTGTGTGTGTGTGTGTGTGTGTGTGTGTGTGTGTGTGTGAGTGGGGGAGAGAGAGAGAGAGAGAGAGAGAGAGAGAGAGAGAGAGAGAGAGCAAACCTGGACAGATACATATGTTATGAGTTAGGGTTTTCACGTGTTGGAAAGGGCACGAGCCATCGGATCAGACAGAATGTAGATATGAAAGTCCTGCCACAGACGTTTTGCTTATGAGTTATTTATGGTTGTTT
>CM060332.1:37309355-37325641 GCA_030674155.1 Stramonita haemastoma
ATGCAATGAAACAAAAGACAGATGAATCAGCAGAGACTGTACTAAAGCAGAGGCCGGTGGTTGAACTCGTGTGTTGGGAACAGCACTGTCAAAGACACTCACCCCCACCCCGCTGTCCTCATAACATGCACACCACACACTCACTGCTCGCCAGGGGGGACGCAGTTTACGATCGTCATTTACTCACACGCGCGCGCACGCACGCACGAACGCACGCACGCACGCACACGCATACACACACACACACTAAAAGAAACACGCACATACTTACACACAAACACACACACACAGATCATCTTGCGGACACGTTAAATCCTGTTCCGCTTTTCGGAAGAGTAGGCCATCGTGTGCCGGTGGGAACAGATGACATTTACAAAACTGCATACACACGGGGACTGGATGTGAAAAAACATATGATTGCTTATCCCGTTATCCTCGATATAACAGAATAAAATATAAAAGAATGAAATAAAATAAATAAAAAGAAATAAAATAAACACACACACACATGTGCGCGTGCGCACACACCAACCATATACACTTTCGAATTTACATGCTAACCTATCGTCAGGGCTGGACCATGTAGCAAAACTACGGTAGAAATAAACATTAAGTTGAAAGGCTTTTTTCCCCTAGACAATCAAAATGAGATAGAAATAAAACAATTAAAAAACCCGCGGAAAGTTCACAACAGCAGATAAAAAAACAAACGAAGAGAGAAACAGGCCTCCCAGGCCCACAAAATCCTCATTAGTTATTGATGAGAGCTAAGTGCCCTGGCCTCCATTACCCTCGTTGTTCTGCTTTAATGGCTATGTTGAGATTGTCTTCATGCCATGACAAGCCCTAAGCTTACCCACCCTTCGCTCTCTCTTGAGTTAAAGGAGGAAAAAATCCTCTGAAGTTAGATTATGGCTGACTTTATGATGAGGTGCTTGTAAAAAAAAAACTGTCATACACACAAGCTTCTCATGGTCCTCTGAAGTCAGACCTACAGCATTGCACGTGATAGAAGCCTTCTGTATACTTGCGATGACAGTGCAGTACTCTACACTGGAACCACAGTGTAGGCTTCCGTCGATCAACAACATTAGAAGCTCCACTAGACACCCAGCACTGGTTTTTATCGAATACAATCCTTGCACCGTCTGGTGGCTTGCTGACTGATCCACTTTTACTTATCCCGCCATCCCCTTTTCCCCCAGTTTCCGTAGCTGAGAGTGCTGAGGTAGTGTTTTCTCATGGGATATGGGGGAAGGGTATGTCCGAGTGTTGGGCATAGGATGTATGCTTGTCAGGGCAAAAAAAAAGAATGCAGAGGACTGAAATATCGTTCTTGTTTAGTTTTCTTCACACTTGTTTTTGTCTTTTATTTCAGTATAAGAAATTACTACAGAGTAGAGATACAGGGAATAGATGCTAAGTCGTGACATAGTTATAACATATGAACCAGAATGATGTGAAATACAGTTTTCTAACTCATAGAATTATCACTTATCGTGATTTTCATTGCTTTAAATATTTTTTAAGTTCATGCAATCGTAATTGTACTGCGCATTACGTTTTAGTGGTGTTTGATCTTGTTTCTTCCTTTATATAGTTTATGTCATCCATTCAGAGCTGAAAAATGCTTGCAAGAAGAAACTTCCAGGGATGTCTTTTCAGTGACTGTGTTCATTGTACTCTCTACTCTCCCCCCCCCCCTCTCTCTCTCTCTCTGTGTCTGTATCTATCTGTCTGTGTCTGTCTGTCTGTCTGTCTCCCTCTCTCTCCCTCCCTCCCTCTCCCTCCCTCTCTCTCTCCTTCCCTCTCTCTCCCTCTATCCCTCTCCCTCTATCCCTCTCCGTCTCTCTCCTCCCTCCCTCCCTCCCTCCCTCTCTCTCCCTCTCTCTCTCTCTCTCTCTCTCTCTCTCTCCCTCTCTCTCTCTCCTCTCTCTCTCTCTCTCTCTCTCTCTCTCTCTCTCTCTCTCTCTGTGTTGTTTTGGCTGTGTGTGTAAAGAAGGCGTTAACTGAGGGTCAGTACCCGATGCTGGGAATCGACCAGTGTGGACCATCAGTGCCATGGTGCACTGCTGGTGATAAATCCACTGTCTGCATGAGCCTACTTATTTTGATACCCCTCTCATTCTCAGAGACTTTTTCTTACAGGCTGATGTCTAAAGCTGTTACTTTAAAAAAAAAAAGTGGGTTAAGAGATGGATAGGAGAGGTTGTCTATTTTTTCTTATTCTTCTTCTCATCTTATTTCACTACATTTACAGAAAAGATATGTGGGTGAGAGAGGGAGAGAGAGAGGGGGGGGGGGGAGGAGAGAGGGAGAAGAGGGGGTAGGGGGGAGAGAGAGAGGGAGAGAGAGAAAGAGAGAGAGAGAGAGAGAGAGAGAGAGAGAGAGAGAGAGAGAGAAGAGAGAGAGAGAGAGAGAGAGAGAGAGAGAGAGAGAGAGAGAGAGAGAGAGAAGCGAGCGTGCACTGAACACTGAAAAGTTTCATTGTACATCGGCCTTAGGCCATTATACAAAACATGTTTGAGGCAAGGGGAAGGTATACATCATAGCGGAAAACATTTCCATCCGTTATGCATTTCCAATTCTGCAAGTACATAAAGTCACACTCAATGCCCTCTAGTTATCATCAACCCCGTCATCATTTTTATCATCTATGTAATCACTGCTATCAGCATCTTCATTATCTATATCTGCAGCTGCAGCAAGTAGAGAGGGAGAGAGAGAGGGAGCGGGGGGGGGGAGGAGGGAGGGGAGGGGGGGGGGAGAGGGAGGGAGGAGGAGAGAGAGAGAGAGAGAGAGAGGAGAGAGAGAGAGAGAGAGGCGAGGGGAGGAGGAGACAGAGTAATCAATGGATGTTATTGTGGTGGAGGTTATATACAAGCCATACATAAAGCAAGCGCTGGTAATTCCAATTACTGTGACGCGATGTCAGTCATTGACACAGATACCGCGGCAATGGCAATGCATTATCCTGTAAAATTGCAGGAGGGTATTTCAAAGAGCGATGTGTCACTGACACTTAGCTCCGGAGCGGCTATCCTGGTCACATCTAACCTAGGTAGAAAGAAACAGATGACGTTGTAAAAGAGTGTGCAACTGTCGCAAAGCGCGTGCTTCTGTTTCTGTGTATGTCATATCACGCCTCTCTGCTTTCGTTTCCGAATGCTGGTGGGCCTGACACTTTCTTCAGCTAACACTTGTTCTTTTTTCTGATTTATAAACCAGTACACCAGTTCTTCAGACTGCACAAAATAATGGGTGCTGGCGCTGCTCTTGTGGCGACACGCTCTCCCCGGGGAGAGCAGCCCGAATTTCACCTAATGTTTTATATATGTCAGGTGAAAAGACGTTAATTATAAGGAATGAAATTGGGGAAAATGTGTTTTTCATAACAGGATTAGGAAGGACTTTCATGGGTTTTGAAAACACGGCAGTAACATGAGCACTAGCTATTCATTATTAAAACTGTAAAAGTATGAGCTCCATTATCCCATAACGGCATTTTTCCACTTTTCCACACACACATATCGATTTGTACTTTATAAACACTCAACCATTGTTTTAATTACCAGATTTTGCGTGAAGATGATGAATCAAAGTATGCTTTCTCCCTTTAAAAAAAAAACTACAGCTATAATATCAGATTTGAAAAGCCAGGTATAAATATGATTATTTAAAAAACAACAACTCGTGCGATGATTTTGAGAAATCACGGTGCAGCCATCCTCCCGGTCATCCCACACTAGCATGATCAGCATGATCAGCACGAAAACGACAGTTCCTGTCACATATTCCACTGCTTTTGTTTCTTTTTGTCTATCTTTTTTGTTATTAGCTTTTTGATCGCTGTTTGCTTCTCTAAACATTTCATTTATCTTAACTAACATCTTTCAGCTTTTACAACTCCACACGTTTCACACACACACAACTCCTCACTGCCTTTAGAAACACAAATCTGGGTAATGCTTTGTTTGTTTGTTCGCCTGTTCGATCTCATCTCCAGGTCTGTGCGTGCATGTGGGAGGTGGGGTGGGGGGTGTTGATTGGGCATCAGACAGATGATTAGGGGCCCTGATCTCTCTCTCTCTCTTTCCGCTGATTGATCACGTGCCACCCACCCTGGCTGCAAACTTGATCTCCCTTCCCCCTCCCTCCCTCCTCCCTAATGCTGCTCACGTCATTTCTGCCTCGGAAATTAACCTTTCGATGTTGGGGATGGAATGTTGTCGATGTTTTGGTAGTATGAGAATCATTATCATCCTACATCACCAAGTATAGGCTTGTCTGCTCATTAGTTTTATGTCCACAACCCCCCCCCCCCCCCCCCTTTTCCTGACCGTGAAAATTCCGGGGAGAATTTCAATACAGATAGTATTCCAACCCCCTTTTCGCAATTATGTGCTAGAAATTACCTCTTTTCTATCGCTACTTTTGTTTATATCTTTACCCTTACCTGCGTGCATTCATACACGGGTTTATAGTCTCACCCAAAGGACTTTTTTTTTTGGGGGGGGGAGTGGTGTCGGTGTACTGAGGTTATCTCCAGAGGGAAGACAATTCTTCTTGAACGAGATACGAAGCCGGCTCAGCAGATCATAAGCGCAATGCGCATCATCATAATCACCAGGCTAACCTGTCCCCTGTCCTGTCTGAGAGAGACAGACATACATACAGACAGACAGGCAGACAGACACTCAGAGAAAAAAGAATACGGCTGAAAGAAGACGGACACTCGGAGAAAAAGAATAAGACAGAGTGAAGACAGACAGAAAAAAAGAGCAGAGAGAAGACATATAAAAAGGAATAAGGCAGAGAGAAGACAGACACACAGGGGAAAAAAGAATAAGGCAGAGAGAAGACAGCCACATAGGGAAGAAGAATAAGGCAGAAAAAGAAAAAGAATAAGACAGAGAGGAGGACAGACAAGCAGAGAAAAAGAATAAGAGAGGAGGACAGACACACAGGGAAAAAGAATAAGGCAGAAAGAGATGGAAGACAAGCAGAGGAAAAGAATAAAACACAGAGAGAAGACAGACATTCAGAGAAAAATGACAGAGAGGAGGACAGACAAAGTAGACAGAAGGTAAGAAGAAAGCAAAGAAAGAAAGAAAGAAATAGAAAAAAAACAATTCCATCAAAATGGACTTAGCAGAGGAAGGTGATTGCGGGGTGTGTGTGTGTGGTGTGTGTGTTGTGTGTGTGTGTGTGTGTGTGTGTGTGTGTGTGTGTGTGTGTCGGGGGGGGGGGGTTACAGAGCTGTAAAAAGACACTCACAGCCCGCCTGCCCTCACAACACACATTTACTGCCCCCCAGGGGGTAGCAGTTAACAATGGCCATTCCTGTTCACACCGGCACTGACATTAGCATGCTCACACCTCCGCAAAGCTCAAACAGGAAGGAAACCGCAGCCAATCTGGAGCTAATTAGGAGCTGATACTGTTGTTTTGCCAAAAGTTTGTATATATATTTATATACACGAAGACGAAAAAAGATTCCACCCCGCGTTTTGACACATTAAGCTTAGTAGTTAAAGCTTGTGTAAAAAAAAGGTGTTGCAGATTTGGATGTGTGATAGCTAAGTTTTGGTGTACTGTGGAGTGATTGATATTTGTGATGCTCTACCACATAAGGAGTCGGATTGCATCAGAGGTCACTTTTTAGTTATTGCCATTTTATTAGACTGCAATACAATGGCTATACAATACAAAAAAAAAGATTAAAAATCTGACAATTCTATCAAAAGTTATTACAAGTTGAAATGATAGACTGCAGGGAATGACAAAAGGAGAAATTGACAAGTTAAGAATCGTAATAGGTGGTCAGAATGAGGGCTTGGGTATTTTTATAACACGTTTAAAGGCAAAAGGAAACAAAATTATGTCTTGATATTTCACTACAAGGTACAGTAATGGTTATAGTTTTATAATGAATCAAAATCTCAAAATCGACAACTTGACCTTCACCTGCCTTTAATGGCTCCTAGGGGAAAAGTGGGTCAGGTGCTAAGCGGCTCAGTTCGTGGTAGAGCGTCACATTTGTGCAAACTTTCACCCTTGAAGGTAGTTGGATTAGGATCTGTAAAATGGTAGAAAGAAGGCACTTGTAGCCAAGGAATGATTTCATGTTCTGTCATTGATCTGTAGACTCTATAACTTTGTGCTCCTGTGTTTCTTATCAGTGAAGCGCACGTTTTTTAAACATTGGTCCAAGAGTTTGGACACACATTGGATCTAGAGCATGACAACGATTACAGAAAGTATAAAGAGTGTGGGCATTGCTTGACTTGTGTTTGAGAATACTGGGAAAGGTTTTATTTTTATGCGTCAGATGTTTCTACTATTCTTGCCTTTTCCAGATTTTAATGGCAGGAACAAAAATCAATTTTTTTATGAATCAGAAATTGAAAACGAGTAAGTGAAAAGGATGGAAGGATAAGAAGGATGTCGGTGTTCTCTTCCTTGAGTTAGCCCTATGGTTGGATAGTTTCTTCTTAGGTCTTTACGACATCTACCAACAACAATACCAAATACTCCAGTTATCAAAGCAGCCCCACCCCACTTGAGCGTTGCCAACTACGGTATATTGAAGACCTGTTGTCCTCACGGCAAAGCTTTACAGACGTCTATGTCCTCGTTTGAAATTCATAGTTTGCCTTCTTTCCATTGCCCTTCACTTTGTGTCAATCTTCCATTGGTTTTCATTCCACCTTTTCTCCCAGTCACACGGCTTGGTTTTCTTTCCAAAACAATGTTTTGAGAGTGCCTTTTCATTTTAGACCCCTGAGTCTATCATAAATGTACAAATCCAAATTATCGTTTATACTGTGGAGTAGTTGTGAGGGTTATTAAAGATGAATTCCAGATGTAACAGTTGCCTGTTACAAATTTCATGTGGTACACTTTATGACTACTATGGCTACGAGCTCTCTGTGTTTATTTTAAACAGAATACAATATTTTACGCTCTGAGCTGCTATCAGCTGCAACATTGGTTATCGTGTTTTTCATTTGATCCTTCCCATCTCTCTGCTTGACACTAACATTTCCAAATTGCCCCCTTATACACGTACTGAAGAGTGCTTCACCTCTGTCAGTCTTTAATTGCATCCTGCCTTTAGAATTGGATGCACAGGCTTCAGAAGACGTGAACACTGTGCATTTTCATCTACTGAAATGTCTTTGGAGAAGAAAGAAGAGTGAACAATCTAAATGTATTAACTTAGTGCATGGTTACACTTTTGGGTTCGGTTTTTTTTATATCTCTCAGTCATATGTCAAGAAGAGACTGTAATCCCTGAAAGATCATAGTTATGGAACTGATGTGCATTTTACAACTTCAGAAAATAGTCGTATATGATTCATAAGAGTTGAAAATAGCCCATTGACATTGGAGTAACAATACAAACTTGATAACGAAACACGACCATCACTGAAATCTTTCCAATATCTTTCCAGCACTAACGCACACTTCTTTTTTTTGGTGTGACGGCATTTCGTGCCTCGCTGTCATAGACACAGGCGTTAAAAAGGGGCTGACGCCGTTTGGTGTTACTGAACTCCTGCATTGGAGCACCAGGTAGCGAGAGAACAGCTGATGTCTGATCCCCCACCTGATCTCCTGATCTCCTGTCTATGTGACCACGAGAGCCAGAGCAACAGAGTTGGTGGGAAGATGAGGTATCAGCGAAGGGGAGAGTGGTAGAGAGAAAAGTGGCGGATTTGTTTTGCCCGTACAAAGGCTGGGGAAGATTTTAAGGACTTAGTATCCCATTAAGGCCCTCTCGCATCCACCGGTGTACGGGCACTGGTAAACGTGCATGCACACACGAAGGCACGCACGCACATTCGCGTTGTATGCAAGCAAACACGCGGATGCATGCACTTGAAGTTTGTACACACACACACGCACACGCGCGCGCACGTACGCACGCACTCAAACACATGTAATCACGTAGACACACACACAAACACACAGAGAGAGACAGACAGACAGAGAGGGGGAGGGGGGGCATTCAGGCAGGCAGGCAGGCAGAGACAAAGAGAGAGAAGGGTGCGTTTGGACTAATTTCTATCACTTTAGACCCTTGAGTGTATCATTAGGGCACAATTTAAAACATAACATATGGCCACTTTTGTTTTTATAAATTCATGAGCTAGTGTGCATGTGGGTGCGTGTGTTTGTGTGCGTGTGTGGGTGCGTGTATGTGTGGAATATCGCACACACAAACACACACACACGCACGCACGCACACACACATGCACGCACGCACAGAGACAGACAGACAGACACACAGGCACCCAGGCAGGCAGGCAGACAGGCAGGCAGGCAGGCAGGCAGGCTGGCAGGCAGGCAGGCAGGCAGGCAGGCAGGCAGGCAGAGGCCATACTTATACAAGTTTTACCTCTTTATGCAGACTTGAAACAAGTAAAGTAGACAGCGATGGCATATGACAGACTATGCCGTCATTCATTTCTGTGTTGTTGTTGTTGTTGTTTGGGGGGGTGGGGGTGTTTGTTTTTTTTATACAAAGAATGATTTTGTTTTGTTTTGTTTTTTACAGAAAGATCAATTTACATTGCTAGCATTTGTTGTTCTTTCTGAGGCTTTTCTGACCTGCCATACGTGTTAGTTTCTGATTGATGTGAAAACACCATTACACTTCAAATGTTGACTGTTAGTTGTGCCAGTATTGTTGTCAGTGGCTGAGTTTTTTCAGATCTTGGATACCATTATTGTTTACTGTGTGTCAGTGGAAGTAACTTTTCGTGTAAAATAGAAACAAGTCGTATCCCTTCATTACACTTCCTGCATACCTGGTAGATCGGTGGCTCAGAGGTAACACATCTGTCTAGAAAGCAAAAATTCCGGATTCGAAGTGTGTTGTCGTTCGATTACCTTTTGTGCCTGGCACTTTTCTCCCATCCACTAGACTGTAAGCGGTAGTCCAAGTGCAAGTATTTTGGATAAGTCGATAAATCGTAGTCCCGTGTGCATATGTATCTTACAGATGTAAAAGAACCCACGGCAACAAGAGAGTTGTCCCTGGCAAAATATTATGCAGAAAAATGCACGATGATAGGGTAACAAATACATAATTATGGAGAAAGAAAACGAAAATGGGTGGCGCTGCTCTTGTGGTGATGCGCTCACCCCGGAAATAGCAGCTCGAGTTTCACGCAGAGAAATCTGCCGTGACTTAAAAAGGGATAAACTTCAATATACCTCAAACCCCGCAACACCTTACCCTTGAAAGCTTGTGTGTGTGTATTGTGCAGGTACTGTGCAGTAAAATTCAGTGCATGTACACTTTTAGCCCTTTTGAATACTGATAGTATTTTTTTTTCTTATGCCTTCTTTTTCCTTCACCCGATATCTCCCTAAACCCTGCATCTTGGAACTCTGTTTGATCCTGGAACTTGCAGGAAATGTACAAATGAACCTTGAATAGAAAAAAAAAAACACTGCGAACATATTGATGAGAAAAAAATGAGACATTTACACAGTGTGTAGGAAAGAAGCTTCAAAGAAAAAAGCCATTTTGCCCACGCTGTCAAGAGCAATCATCGTGGTTTGCACACGTCTTCGTTGTAGACAGACAGTGGACACAAGACAGACAGTGGACATGATGGGGACAGAGTCCAAGACAGATGACACTGTGACAAACAATGCGGTTGATATGACCAGTTATTTTTTTTTTTTTATTTAAATTTTTTAATCGAGTTTCTTTGTTTGCTCATACCTTTGTCACACGAGTCAGATGTCTCCATCCTGACGCTTCAATATCACAGTAGCCTTGCATATAGAATATAGCACCAAGAAGCCCAAATACGGCACAAAGAAGCAGTGTGTATGTCAGTAACCCCTATTATCATTCAAACTGTTGTTATCAATAATATGGGCTACTGACATACACACTGCTTCTGTGTGCTATAGACTACCGGCTTCCCAACACAGACAACTGCCTACATATACAGTTTACAGCCCCCTCTCTGCTGAAAGTACCTCCACTCTAGCTATGTCACAACACGTCATTGGCGTCACTGGTGACACGGTAAGGAGCTTCAGACGCCATCAAGTGTCCTTGGCCACACTTCATGGTTGGTGTTGTGGCAGCAAACAGATCGCATTTTATTTCTTATCCGACTTCCTGGTTTTTGAAGGTGTTCAGGTCTGAGTACATGAACTTGGGAACAGATTGAACGGAAAGAAAATTAAGTGTGTGAAAGGTGTTGACTGGGATAGGAAAGGTTTGCAGACTTCTCTTTCCTGCTTGATTATTTCTCAATAATTGAAATTCTCTGACTCGGTTCCTTCATATCAGTTATGAAGGATGTGAATTCATTGTTGCATATACTTACGAAAGAATGCGGGAATAGCTATTTCCTCTTGTCTACAAACAGCATAGCTTTTTTCTTTTCTGACTTTCTTTGTTATGCTTTTCCTCCCCCTGCTTCCATGTACGGTAGTGGAAAGACTTGGGTACTGAATAGTTAATTAAACCAAGTTATCCTCATAACTGTTGATTTATAAGGGGGGACATGGAGGTCGAAACTGAAAGTTGCTTACAAGTTTATATTAGAAATTGTATAATATACTGAAAGGGTATCACTTGTCTTGTAAAGCTAAAAAATATAGGAATTACTTAGTTTTATGCATTGTCACCATAGTAACAATCCGATTTGGCGGCCAAAACGAAATATTTCAAACTTTTCAAACCTCAAAGAGAGAGAGAGGGAGAGACAGTCAGACAGACAGACAGACAGACAGACAGACAGACAGACAGACAGACAGAGTAGCTATGTGGTTGTAAGGGTAGTGGCTGAAAACATGAAAACAAGTGTCCTTTTTTGCTAGATTGGTTTGTCTCTCTCTCTCTCTCTCTCTCTCTCTCTCTCTCTTTCTCTCTCTCTCTCTCTCTCTCTCTCTCTCTCTCCTCTCTCTCTCTCTCCTCTCTCTTCTCCTCTCTCTCTCTCTCTCTCTCTCTCCCCTCCTCCCTCCCTCCCTCCCTCCCTCAAACCTTGGTTCAATAATTCTTTCAACTCTACAGCTAAATATTCAATCTGTGACAACTGCGTAGTGACACTTTTTTTTTAACATAATTATAAAAAGCTCCCTAGGTGAAAGAAAAAGCACACAAACAGAAACAATAGCGTTTAACATCAAAGGAAAGCCATTTTTGTCTGGGTCCCAGCTGTAGGCACTGTGTTGTCAACACCTCTAGCTCTCACACACACGCACACGCCTTCAGGGTTGTATTGAGAGCAGCACTCTTTCTGGGGGTGTTGTCTCTGAACTTTTTTTCTTATAGGTGTCCCCCTTTTGATTCGTTATTGTTATAGTCTGTCTGTCTGTATGTCTGTCTCTCTCTTTTTCTGTATCTCTGTCTCACACTCTTTCTTCGTCCCCTCTCGGGCCCCCTCTCTATGTGTCTGCCTCCCTTTCTTTCTCCCTCTCTTTCTCTCTCTCTCCATCTATCTCTCTTTCTGTCGTTCTCTTTCCTCTATCTCCTCTCTCTGTGTCTCTGTCTCTCACTCACTCTTTCTATTGCGCGCTCTGTCTATATTTTTTTTTCTCTTTTCCCTCTCCCCTCTCTCTTCTCTTTCTCTCTGTCTTTCTGTCTCCCTTTCATTCTCCATTTCTTTCTCTCTCCCTCTCCCCCCCCCCTCTTTTTCACTCTCCCTCTCCCCCTCTTTCTCTGCCCCCCCCCCCCCCTCTCTCTCTCTCTGTCTCTCTGTCTCTCTGTCTCTCTCTCTCTATCTCTCTCTCTCTCTCTCTCTCTCTCTCTCTCTCTCTCTCTCTCTCTCTCTCTCTCTCTCTCTCTCTCTCTCTCTCACTCTCTCTGATTTTTTTCTGATAACGCAACGACATGGAGTATTTTCTTTTAAAACGCAATGAGTAGACGACCGGGATTAGCGCACAGAGAGAAAGCTGCAAAAAAGATAACTTTTTATTTTCGAGATCTAAATCAGACCCAGAATTTGCACACTTTTTTTTTTTAAACCTGAAACTGCTAACATAAGCCATCAATTCTGAGTGCAGAAAATAAAAGGTCTTCACTCACTTTTTCTCTTTCTCTCAGTTTGATTCTGGGTATATTATTTTCTTTTCCTCCCCCTTTGTCCCCTTCTGTATCTATCTCTTCGGGATTTGTTGTTTTTTCTCCGAATGCCTTCTATGTAAAAAAAAAAAAAAAAAAGTTTTTTAAACATTTTTCTTCAGGTTCCCTTTTTTAAAAAAATAATCTGAATTAAAAAGAAGGTAGTTGGTCGTGTCAAAAGAGACTGCTAGTATCACCGCGACTATTTTCCCTTATATACGCATACAAATGTCCCCGCGCACACACACACACACACACACACACACACACCACACACACACACACACACACACATACACACACACACACACACACACACACACACACACACACACACACATACTCACACACTCTCACACACTCTCACACACTCTCACACACATACACACACACGCACACACTCTCACGCACACATACACACACACTCTCACACACGCACACATACATTCACACACACGCACACATACATTCACACACATACATTCACACACACACATTTTCACACACGCACCTACACTACACTACACTACACTACACTACACTACACTACACTACACTACACTACACTACACTACACTACACTACACTACACACAGGCACACTCACACACACGCACTCAGCGTCAGTTCTACCCTTCTTTTGTACTAACGCAGTGCCATCTTCCTACAACTGACCCAGCTCCTCAGGGCAGGCAAATCTGCAGCCCGTGAGAGGCAGGTAATGATGGGGAGAGATGTGCAGACAAGAGGCAAGGCTAAAGGAAGCAAGCCAAGCCAGTGAATGGGAAAGACTCCACCGCAAAACTGATGGCTCACATCAAAGCCTTCATTCCCTTTCGTTTCCAGCTGCGCACAAGCTTTATATTGTTTAACACTTCTTCTTGCCTGTTCGAATGTTTAGTAAAAAAAAAAAAAAAAAAAAAAGAGAAACAACCTTTTTGTTTTGTTTCTTGGGTGTCTGTATTTTTACTTTCTCTGTCTCTTTCAGTCTGTTTCTTGCTCTGTATTTCTCTATGTTTCTCTGTCTCTCTTTGTCCCTTTCTGTCTATCTGTTCACTCTCTCTGTTTCTTTCTTTCTCTCCCTTTCCCTCTCTTCTGACTGACTGTCTGTCAGTCTCTGTCTCTCTTCTTTCTGTTTCTATCTCTGTTTCTCTCTCTTTCCCTCTCTTCTGTTTGTCTGTCTGTCTGTCTGTCTGTCTGTCTCTGTCTCTGTCTTTCTGTCCTCTCTGGTGGGACCTCAAGTTTTCTATATAAAAAATGTAAAATAAAAAAGGAAACAGTGCCTTTACAGTGTAGCTCGTACAGCAGTGACTGTAGCGAAACAGTTTTTGGTACTAGCTACTTTTTCCCCCCACTCAGAAATCCATTGTATACAGATTGACTGTCTCTGGGTCTGTTTATTTCTATCCACACACCATTCTAAACGGTGTTCTATTTTTCTTCTTCACAATAACAGGTTTCGTGATAGATAAAGGAGGACCGAAGCTCCTGATAAGAAGCCCAAGGTTCCTCGGTCAGTCTGCTTGCTATACAGGCCATCAATACACAAGACTTTCACATCCATTTTCTACTTACCTCTCAAAGCAAACTGGGCACTGTTTGTCTTATCCCCTTAAAGCTCTGAGTGCGTGACTGTATTTCAGCTGAGAATCTTCTGTGACAGCAAAGCTAGAAACCTGACGCCCTTAGGTATCATTAGTTACGGTGAGACACTGGTCTGGTGCCGGAAGAAATGACCTGAGTGAACGTTTTTTTTTACTTGGCCTCTCTCCTGTGAAATCTGATAGAATGCATGTGATTGCTTTTTTGAAGGAAGATTGGTGCTTATTGAACAGGCTTTTTTTTGGAGAAGGGAATAACAAAATCAATGATATGTTCCCCAAATACGTATAATCTTTTGAAAAGCTGTATTCCTTGAATGAACTGTTTAAGGTAGACAAGGCTTTCCCATGGGGACGCCGGGGGGTATGTCAGTATAAACAGCATCCACACTTTTGAGAAATATTATGTTAGGAAATATTGTGCTGTCTGTCTCTTTGTTTTTGCCTTGATCCTTTTCTTCCTGTCACCTCTTTTCTTGTCTATTTTCTGCTTCTTTGGTCCATTCTCATGCCTTTTGTTTCCCCCAGAAAGACTTATAATCATTCTTTCCCATGCAGAAGTGGGATCCACCGAACCTGACTTCCCAGACGCTTAACAGCAGCGTGACCGCTCATAGGACAGACACCAGTAGTTGCTGTCTTAACATTTGAAGAAGGTGGACAAGACTGGCTGTGGGGATTCCGGGGAGGGGGGGGGGGGGGAGGGGGGGGCTATCAGTATAAATAGCGTCCACATTTTTGTGAAAAGTCTGTGCTAGGAATTCCCTTTTTTTCTATCCCTCTCTTAGAGGTAGATAAAAAATGGAATTACAATGAAGATGCCTGGCTTATGTGTTCAAACACAACAGCTGATTAATTTCCCTGTGTCGTTTTCTCCCTTATCCCTTATTAATTTTCTTCCACAACCCAAGGGCCTAGTTTTCTGCCTTTTCCATGGCTCTATAGAACTCTTAAGGCTATCAAAGATTTGTTCTCTGTAGACATGTTGGAAATGCACTTGTCATGATTTGCATGATAAAGTGTAATCGGTGGAGTAGGACAAAAGCATATCGGTGGAGTAGGAGAAAAACATAACACCTAAAGGATGCCTTTTTTGCCTAAGTTTTTCATGTAGGTCATGTGTGTTCCCCATCCCCTTTTGCTCTTTCTTTATCTCAATTTATTTGAGAGGGACATTTCCTTCTGAACACAGCTAGCTCTATATTCTTGCTTGACAGGGGTTGGCAGGAAATGGCAGGTATCAACTTTAGCACTACAGCAGTTTGATCTCCTTTCTTCTCAGTCTCCAAAGAAGACAGTGCCGTTTCCTGAAGAAAAGATTTCCACTTGCCTGCCAGTCTGTGAGGGTCCTTGAACTAGCATACTCATTTCAGTTACTCGGAAAAGGCTGGAATACTGTCAACTGCTGCTGAACTTCTGGCGTGAAGCCAGGCAAAGGATGCAGGGAATATAAAGAAAGAAGGGGAGAACGAAAGAAAGAAAGAAAGAAAGAAAGAAAGAGAAAGAAAGAAAGAAAGAAAGAAAGAAAGAAGGAGAAGAGAGAGAGAGAGAGAGAGAGAGAGAGAGAGAGAGAGAGAGAGAGAGAGAGAGAGAGAGAGTGTGCGGGTCTAGGTAGAGAGAGAGACAGAGACAGAGAGAGAGATGGACTTAAAGACAAATACAGACAGAGACATAGAGAATGAGAGAGCTCTCTCTCTTTTTTCTTTCTCTTTCTCTCTCCCACTCTTTAGGATAAGATTTTTGAATGACTGAAAATAATTACGGTATGTGATTCAAGTTAAATTTGTGTATCTGCGCTCTGTTACATTTGTCTTTAGGAGCTGGTGTCATCCTTAAGTAAAAAACAACAACAACAACAACAACAACAAAAATTGCTGAACATTGGTTGCCTTTTCACTTCTTTATCCCATCTTTCTTATATTTTTGTTGTTGTTATAACATCTCATTCTAGATATGAAACAGTAAAAAACATTAAAAGTATATGTTTCACCTGGTGGGTTTTTTTCTCCAAAGGTGTGTGGGGGGGGGGGGGGGGGAGGGATTTCAGCTCTTGGCGAGTTCTCAACGACTGTGAAGGAGAAGCAATTAGGATCAAAGGCCATTAGACAGGCAGCAGGCAGGCCCTCCTCTTCTGCCTCCACACTTCAAGTTCAGGGTGTGAAAGCCGTGGCAGTCAATAATCCCTCTCCTCTCGCGTGTGTTTGTTTTTGTATGTTTGTGTGTATCTGCACGCGCGCGTGTGTGTGTGTGTGTTGAGGGGGGTGGGGGGTGGGAGAGGAGGGGGTGTGTGTGTGTGTGTGTGTGCGTGTGTGTTATGCTATTTTTTTCTGTTAATCTCTTATATCGAGGATAAAGGAATAAGCACTCGTGTGCTTCTTTTTACATCTAGTCCCCCTGTGTATGCAGTTTTGTAAATCTTGTAGTCTCTTCCCACCGGCACACGACGGCCTACTCTTACAAAAAGCGGAACAGGATTTAACGTGTGCGCAAGATGATCTGGAATGTGTGAGTGTGTTTGTGTGTGTGTGTGTTTGTGTGTGTGTGTGTGAGTGTGTGTGTGTGTGTGTGTGTGTGTATGTATGTATG
>CM060332.1:37328241-37333241 GCA_030674155.1 Stramonita haemastoma
TGGTCGAAAACGCTCTGTTGCATACGCTTTGCCTTCAGGGTGAAATGTATGTATACTTTAAAATATTTCAGCAATAATGAGAAAGAAAACCTTTTTCCTTTAGTCACAACGATCATTGTTCAGAAGAGCAAGAGAACAACGATAGTTATGCTAGATTTGCCAATTTCTAACTTCGCAAATAGCAAGTCATTCTTGTGTTTTTCACAACGATCAGAAGAAATGCGGGGAGAGAAACAATGCCGATAGCATTACTTTTACTATTTGGCTAGAACCTTCTCTGCGCATTCTATGTGGCTGTATTTTATTTTATATTATTTTATAACACTTTATGTCACAGCAGATTCCTCTGCGTAAAATTCGGGCTGCTCTGCCCGGGAGAGAGCGTGTCGCCACAAGTGCAGCACCTACCCTTTATTATTTTTTCTTTTTCCTGTCTGCAACTGTAGTTGTTTCCCTATCAGAGTGGCTTTTTTCTACACAATTTTGCCAGGGACAACCCTCTTGTTGCCGTGGGTTCTTTTACGTGCGCTAAATAATGATGTGTAACACATGGGACCTCGGTTTATGGTCTCATCTGAAAGACTAGCGACCAGACCATCACTCATGGTTTAATGGATAAGGGAAAAGTTTTGAGCCCAAACGGGATTCAAACCACCGCACACTCCGACCCGGACTTTTCGCTTGCTAGGCAGGCGCATTACCAACTAGACCGCCGATCCATTAGATAGTGTAATCAGATAGTGCAGTCATGAATTAACACCTTTTGTAGTGCTTCTTTCACACTTGTCTGTATTCATCATAAAAGTTCTCTTTACTGTCAGCAAAAGACAGACCGCTCAGCCTTTGATCAACACCTTTTGCATCTGTATGATTATGTGACGCTCCACCACGGAATGAATTGCTTTGGGCCTGACCCCACTTTTCTGCTAGGAGCCATTTCAGGCAGGTAGGGGTCAGGTTGTCGATTTTGAGACTTTGATTGATTATAAATCTAACGCCATTTTTTCTACCTGGTACTGAAGTATCAAGGCGTGATTTTGTTTTCTTTGCTTTAAAACCGCATTTAAAAACACCCAAGCCCTCATTCTGACCACTTATTACGATGCAAAACTGGTCCATTTCTCATTTTGCAATTTTCTGCAGTCTACTATTTCAATCTGTAATAACTTTTCATATAAATATCGTATTTTCAATCTGTTTTCTGCATTGAATGACCTTTTAATTGCAAATTGATGATAATTATATCAACAATTAAAAACTGACCTCTGGTGCAATGCAACTCATTATACCACGGAGTGTCACACTATTATGTCCTCATTGTTCTATCAACCCATGAACACCGTGCTGTTATAAAAACACCATCGTCATCGCCTGCAAGATAGTTTACCTGTTTGATGCCACACATCGGTTGCAGCAACAGATTCTTACCTGTGGCGACAAGGCGATGAATTTCATGGCCTGTGGAGGCGGGAAAGGCAGATGATGAAAACTGCAGACAGCAAAGAAGAGGTGTTGATTACAGACCCTTGGGAGGCTGATGGAGCTTATGGTCTGTTTGGAGGGGAGAGGGGGGGGTAAGTGGAGTTATGCCCCTTTAGTCATCGTCAGTTAGTGAGGGACCTTCCGGTGATGAGTTTTATTTTATTTGTTCTTCTTTTTTTCCAAATTGTTTTCCCTTTTCCGGAGCACAGAAGTCAACATGCTAATATGCAACATGGTTCTACTCTCCTTACGCTTCATTATCCTCCTCCTCCTCTTCCTCCTCCATCTCATCCTCCTCCTCCTCCTCCTCCCCGTTACCATCTTCCTCATCATCTTCCCCCTCCTCCCCCTCATCTTTCTGCCTCATTTTTTTTCCTTTATTGTTTTCATTTTTTTTGGTATTATCCTGTTTTTCTTTTCTTTTTTTCTTTCTTTCTTTCCCTCTCGTTCTTTCTTTCTTCTTACTCTTGTTGCTGTTGCTGATGCTGTTGCTGTTGTTGTTGCTGTTGTTGTTCTTTTTTCTTCTTCTTTTCTTCTTCTTCTTCTTCTTAGCTATATAGGCCATTGTGTGCCGGTGGGAACAGATGACAAGATTTACAAAACTGTGTATACATAGGGACTGGATGTTAAAAAGCGCATGTGTGTGCTTATTCCATTATCCTTGACATAAGAGAATAAATAAATAAAATAAAATACAATAAAATGGGATACATTTCTTGCTTCCTTCTGTCAACAAGCTGTGTGTGGTTTCCTCTTAATGGATGCTCGGCTAGTCGTTCTGTCTGTGAGGTGCAGAATGGCAACCGTTTGATGTCCTCTGCCAGTCACCCTGAATTGAAGAAAGAGGGTGTCTGCTCTCTCTCTCTCTCTCTCTCTCTCTCTCTCTCTCCTCTCTCTCTCTCTCTCTCTCTCTCTCTCTCTCTCTCTCTCTCTCTCTCTCTCTCTGTCTGTCTGTCTGTCTGTCTGTCTGTCTGTCTGTCTGTCTGTCTCTCTCTGTCTCTCTCTGTGTCTCTCTCTGTGTCTCTCTGTCTGTCTGTCCGTCTGTCTGTCTGTCTGTCTGTCTCTCTGTCTCTGTCTCTGTCTCTGTCTCTCTCTCTCTCTGTCTCTCTCTGTATGCTCAGCACACATCTCAACACTACCGGGGGGGGGGGGGCATGGTCCCTGTGACTGGTATTTTTGCTACAAGGAAAAGGAAAAAGGAGAAAAGAATAGTCTTCACACTTACCTCACACAAAAGCGTTTTCCTGGCAGCCAAGCAAAATCAGCCACGATATATATATATAATTATATATAATTATATATAATTATATATATACAGAGAGACAGAGACCAAGAGACACACAGAGAGAGATAAACATACAAACACACAGGCAGACAGACACATAAACACACTTACTTATATACAGCGTTACAATCCTTCAGACAAGAGATGATAATTATATTCAGAGCTACAAGATTAGAATCACCGGCCATTTTTGTACGCGTGCACGCGCCTAAGCACACACACACACACACACACACACACACACACACACACACACACATACACACGCTCGAGCGCGCGCGCGCGCGCGTGCGCACGAACACAAATACACACATACTCATACAAACACACATATGCACGCACACAACTACGCATATATGCACGGATGCATACACACACACACACACACACACACACACACACACACACACACACTGTTCGGGCACATACACTATCTGCACCCAGGGAGGCAATTGTTAGCATACCAGTACCTGCACTTGCATCATATAAGCAGCATGGACATTCCTAGTATCTGGCAGAGGTACATGCTCACTTTGAAGATGAATAAAAGGTAAAACGCAAAGGTGTCCTATAACCTGTGTGGTCGTAGGGGAGCGCGGCGTCAGAGACCTCAGCTTCTCAAGGGGCCAGCATGTTGAGGGCGGCGCCCATCTCCTCTCCCTCGCTGCTTTTACCTTCCCTGACCCTAAAGAGGGCAGGTACGCATTTACAGCTGGGGGAACTGTACCGAAGCCAAGGCGTGCAAACGGTCACCCATCCAATTGGCAACCACGCTCCACGCTGCTTAACCTTGGCTGGGGGAAAGCGAGCGCTCTGACCACTGAGCTATCCCGTCTCCCCCTGACTATGAATATTCCAACTAAAACTACTGATGTTTAATTTGCTAGGTTCATTGTTCCCTGTCCCCTGTGTGATACTAAAGCAAAGTATTTATAATAACAATAACCACACATAAATAACATCAATAGAACCCGTGTTGAGCTATATTGATGTTATTTGTGTGTGGTTATTGTTTTTATATATGGCTTATAACCCATCGGGATTTCTCTGTTTTAGAGATAATAAAGTATTTTGAATTGAATTTCAATTTGCACGGAACAGAACCGTATTTTCATCACTAAGATATGACACTCTTACCACATGATAAGTCACATTGCACCGGATATTAATTTTCAATTATTAATTTTTTTTAATCAGCAATAGAAAAAGCTTTTAAATACAACCAAAACAAAAAACACATGAAACATTTATTAGCTTCAAGGGAGGGACAAAAGGTGTGAGGAATTGTGAATGAGCCATCTTTACTTCCTGAATGGTTGCATGAATATTCATCAATACAGAAAACACAGGCTTTTACTATTAAAAATCTGTCTCCAACTTAAAGCACCAAAATACAGTGCCAAAAAATGCAAATTTTTGAATGGACTTGCTTACTAGTCTCCGTAGGGAAAAATGGGGGGAAAAAGCAGACTAGATATAAAAGGAAACGAGAATGTTTTACATTAAGGGGAAGCGCTGAAAACTTATATTCTGCAGTGAAAGATTAGAGCGTAAAAAGTTGGTATGATTTTCTTTTTAATAAATGCGCGATTCAGTGTGTACACGTATGTATTTTCTGCCTGCCTGCCTGCCTGCCTGTCTCTCTCTCTCTCTGTCTCTGTCTCTGTCTCTCTCTCTCTCGCTCTCTCTCTCTCTCTCTCTCTCTCTTCTCTCTCTCTCTCTCTCTCTCTCTCTCTCTCTCTCTCTCTCTCGATAGCCTGGTGGTTAGAGTGATGCGCATTACGCTCGTGATCTGCAGATCTGGGTTCGAATCTCGTTGGAGAGGATTTTTTCCTCTAGAGTTAACATCAGTGCCGACTCACTCCACTCCACTCCCCACAAAAATCCTTTGGTTGAAACCAATAACTGAGGTTCTGTGTGCGAACACACGCAGAACATTTCGCGCACATGTTAAAACCCGTTCAATTATTTGGAGAAGTGGGCCATTGTGTGCCGGTGATAACGGATGACAAAACTGACATTATTTTAAAACTGCATACACAAGGGGACTGGATGTAAAAAAAAAAAAGCACATGAGTGCTTATTCTGCTATCCTCAGAATAAAACCCAAAAAACCCAGAATAAAATGGATATTTTTCTCTATCTCTCTGTCTCTTTCTCTGTCTGTCTGACTGTCTCTGTCTCTTTCTGTCTCTCTGTCTCTGTCTGTCTGTCTCTCTCTGTCTTTTTGTCT
>CM060332.1:37335741-37338241 GCA_030674155.1 Stramonita haemastoma
AGTGTGAAGGTATTACTGTCCGCGGGAATATATGACCACTAAATAACTTAATTTGCGCTGCACAATTTCTCCTTAGTCTCCTTCGACTATCGACTAAAGAGTTCCAGAATTTTATGAATATCTTTTCCATTACCGTTTCCACTCACAATCCAATCACTCTTAGCACCAGAAATAGTACCGTTTTTTGCCAAAAGACACCTAATGTTTTCATCCTTCATATTGGAGTCTTTCTTCTGGTCGTTCAGCCATGAATTACTATACCACGTGTAGCGGTCTCTGTTATCTGTCCTACTGACTCAATTATGGTGAAGACCATTCCTATTTCAGCAAATGGTTCAAAAATGGACGACCATCATCATCACTAGCCTCCGTTTATCTCCCCCCCCCCTCCCCTCTTCTAATGCCGCCTTGCCCTAGTGGACATCATTATCATTGTTATTATTATTACACGCCGTATTTGTTCAGCCATTTTATGCCACGGATTACAACCAAGGCCACAAGGCGACATAATTGTGGACGACTGCTGCGGTGATGAAAATAGTGAATAATGAAAAATTGGGGGGGGGGGGGGGGAGGGTGTGTTCATGAGACTTTTATTCATTTTATTTTATTTAGTTAGTTATTTTTTTATATTGAGGATTTATTTTATTTATTTATTTATTTATTTATTTATTCTTTTATATCGAGGATAACAGAATAAGCAACATGTGCTTTTTTCATCTGGTCCCCGTGTGTATGCAGTTTTTGTAAATATTGTCATCTGTTCCCACCGGCACACGATGGCCTACTCTTACGAAAAGCGGAACAGGATTTAACGTGTGCGCAAGATGTTCTGCGTACGTTCGCACACGGGGCCTCGGTTTAAAGTCTCATCCGAGGATAATGGAATAAGCAATCATACGCTTTTTTACATCCAGTTCCCCTGTGTATGCAGATTTGTAAATGTCATCTGTTCCCACCGGCAGACGTTAGCCTACTCTTACGAAAAGTGGAACAGGATTTAACGTGTGTGCAAGACGTTCTGCGTGCGTTCGCACACGGGGCCTCGGTTTACAGTGTCATCCGAAGGACTTTTGGGGGTAGTGGAGTCAGCACTGATGTTAACTCCAGAGGAAAAATCCCCTTCGACCGGAATCGAACCCGTGTCGTCAAATTGGCAGAGAAATATTCTGACCACTAGGCTCTCCCGTCCCCCAAGAGTTGTTTTGTGTGCGGAGTCGGGATAGTAAGTGAGACACTGTGGTTCCAAGTCCTCTGAAACTGCTCTGCCCCTGATCCTCAATCTTTTTGTGTTTTCACCTTCCTCCATACATTTCCTTTTAGATTTTAGTGTACATTTGGAAGAATACAACAGCAATACATAACACACACACACACACACACACACACACACACACCACACACACACACATACACACACAAACAGACACACACACACAGAGACACAGTCACACACACACACACACAAACACACACACACACACACACACACACACAGCCACACACACAGCCACACACACACACACACAGACACACAGCCACACACACACACACACACACACACACACACACACACACACACACACACACACACACACACACACACACACACACACACACACACACACACACACACACACACACACACGCAAAGTATTGGCTTGGACTTTTATTTCATTCTTTGGCTTTCTTTTCACTCTCTAGGTAGTCGCATTCCGACGTCGGGGATGGTGTTTAAAAATGACACCCGTGTCCATGCTTTTTTTCTTTTCAGAATGTTGTCATATCTTTCTATCGGCACGCAATGACCTACTCTAGAAAAGGCGGACGCGTTTTATGTTAATGTTCTGCGTGCATTCGCATATCTGACCTCGGTTTATAGTCTCATCCGAAGGACCTTGACATTCAGTTCGATTTTCTCGTCAAACTGGGAAGAAAGTACAAGGCTGAATATCGATCCGACAGCATCACGGTTTACTTGTTAGGCAGGTGAACTTCTTAACCATTCCAGGATTTTCTTTCCTTTTTGTTTGAGTTATTTTGTTGTTGTTTTTGTTTGTGTGTGTTTGGTGTTTTGTTTATCCTGTTGAACGTCAGATGCAGACAGTGTAGCCTACGAAATTTCTCATTCTGTCTGTTTTACTCCGATAGCTTGTTCTATCTCTGTCACATTCCTGTTTGTTTTGTTACGTTTGTTCTATTCATATAATTTATGTCATAAGCCTTTTCGCTCTGTAATGTGTCGTCTATTCATATTTGTCATAATCCTGTTTGTTTTGTTACGTTTGTTCTGGTCATATTTGGTATGTTCCTGTTTGTTTCTTTTTATTTTGTATTACGTTATAGCAGCAGCAGTAGCAGCAGCAGCAGCAGTAGTAGTAGTAGTAGTAGTAGTAGTAGTAGTAGTAGTAGTAGTAGTAGTAGTAGTAGTAGTAGTAGTAGTAGTAGCAGTAGTAGTAGTAGTGGTAGTGGTAGTAGTAGTAGTAGCAGTAGTAGTAGT
>CM060332.1:37343241-37345741 GCA_030674155.1 Stramonita haemastoma
ATTGATATATGTATATATAAATGTGTGTGTACACAAACATACACACACGTGCGTTCACTCACACACAAAGATATGCACACATTGTCTGTCTGTCTCTCTTTAAACATATATTTAATAATAATATATATAATAATTCCCCAAATGCTGCCTTCAAAGACTTTATCTTAAAGGCTAGTGTTTCTTTTTTTCTGGGGGATCTTTGAACAACATCAAATCTATGATGAAAATGAAGTTGTAACTGGTTACCTGCACTTGTTTTTCTCCATTATATGATTAGTTAAGTGGAGAATAATATCTCTTTTTGAGATCCATGTAAAGGCCATTTTTCTTCAACTTCTACTGCCTGTGCCAGTACTGAAAGTGACTGGTAATGTTTGGGTTATCATTTTAATCAGCTGGGTACGGACTTTATGATCTCCCTTGAATCCTTTCTTATAAAGGATCCCCGAACATAAGGCACAAAGATTCATTAGGTGCATATTGTCTTATATATTCAGGGTTTTTTAGCAACATTTTTTTCCAAAACATATTTTCTTTCTCTTTCTATTTTCATCTTTTACAGGCAGCAGTGGTAAGCCACAGGAATATCTACCTATTCCTAGGGCTGCAATGGACACTTTTGAATTCTGAAAAGTGTCTTGCTCTTACCATAGAGGGTGAGTGACGTTGCAATCACTGTCGGGACCTTTGAAGAGTGCTCAACCAGGAGCCGAAACTTGAGTCAGGTCAGGCCCAAAACATGGTCCTTACTCAATAATTCCCCAAGTGCTGCCTTCAGAGACTTTTATCTAACAGGCTAGTGTGTTTATTTGATTAATTTTTTTTGGGGGGGATCTTTGAATATTAATAACATCAAGTCTATAATAAGAATGAAGTTGTGACTGGTTACCTGCACTTGTTTATCTCCACTATATTTTTTCAATTATATATAATATATATATATATATATATATATATATATATATATATATATATATATATGAGTGAGGGAGAGAGAATGAATGTGAAGGAGAGAGATAAGTTTGTGTGTGTGTGTGTGTGTGTGTGTTCACATGTGTATGTATACATGTGTGAGCATGAGTGTGTGAAACAGCTTAGTGGTCAGAACATTGTGCCCGCAATTTGACGACCCAGGTTCGATTCCCGTTCGAGGGAATTTTTCCTCTGAAGTTAACATCAGTGCTGACTCCACTCTCCCCAAAAGTCCTTCGGGTTGAGACTGTAAACCGAGACCCCGTATGCGAACGCACGCAGAACATCTTGCGCACACGTTAAATCCTGTTCAGATTTTCGTAAGAGTAGGCCCTCATGTGCCGGTGGGAACAGTTGATGTTTACAAAACTGCATATACACGGGGACTGGAGGTAAAAAAGCACAAGAGTGCTTATTCCATTATCCTCAATATAAAAGAATAAATCAAATCTCTCTCTCTCTCTCTCTCTCTCTCTCTCTCTCTCTCTCTCTCTCTCTCTCTCTCGAGAGAGAGAGAGAGAGAGAGAGAGAGAGAGAGAGAGAGATGTACACTATATGCCACATGGATTATTACAAATTTATCACGTGTTAGCGGTGCAAAATTTCAAAAGTCATGAAAAAAATGAAGAAGAAGACATTGCTTTGTTGCAGACAAGTTTGTTGTGAGATGTATGTTTTGAATGTGTACAGTTTTCATTGTCATTGTCTCTCTCTCCTTCTCTCTCTCTCTAATTCCCCCTCTCTCTCCCCCTCTCTCTCTCCCTCTGTCTATCTATCTATCTGTCTATCTATCTATCTATCTATCTATCTATCTATCTATCTATCTATCTATCTATCTATCTATCTATCTATCTATCTATCTATCTATCTGTCTGTCTATCTATCTATCTGTCTGTCTATCTATCTATCTATCTATCCATCCATCATTCCATCCATCCTTCCATCCATTCATCTACTCTATATCATGTTTTTCTCTCTTTTTTCCACGCATCCCCAATCACCATCACTCTCCAAGCCCTAAAGAAGACGTCCTGTGGCAGCAGCAGACCCTGCATGTGTGGAGGACGGACACTTTGTAGCACAGTCAGGCCCTGCAAGCAAGCAGTTGGGATCGATCTCAGGTGGCAAAGACTATTGATCTCCACACAGTCCTCTATCTCGCCAGGCCCTGCTGGGAACCAAGAAAGAAAGAAAAAAAAACTAGGCTGGAAAAAAGTGAGGTGATAAATTTGCTATCACGCAACACCCTACACTTCCTAACGATTTTTTGGGTGTTTTTGTTTTTATAGGGATTAGGACCCTGATTAAGAGAGATGAAAGAAGATGTGGTTATTATGAATTCTGTTTTATGTAACGCACACATTCTTTGTCATCTTCTGTCTTTGTCAAAGAACTTTGTCTGGTCTCTCTTGCTTAGAAAAAGATATCTCTCTGTCTCTCTCTTTCGCCCTCTCTCAGTTTCTCTCTCACTCTCACTTTCTCTCTCACTTTCTCTCTCACTTTCTCTCTCTCTCTCTCTCTCTCTCTC
>CM060332.1:37351005-37353505 GCA_030674155.1 Stramonita haemastoma
CTGAGCCACAAGAATAAAAAAAATATGAAAGGATGCACTGAATTACACTCTCCTCAGAGAGAACAGACCCAAAATTTAACATCTGTCACGATCATAAGCACTGTAAGTAAAATCAAACACCACCAAACAGTTGCACACTTTTAATACGTGTTTTAGTTTTAAAATGTGACGAGGTGACAGCCCCGATATGGCCTGTGCGGTCGGCGGGGTTCTAAGCAACATCCTCGATATAAAAGAATAAATAAATAAATAAATAAATAAATAAATAAATAAATAAATAAATAAATTGGATTGGATTGGCACCAAACAGCAAGAACAACTCACAGAGACTGAGACTAGAGAAGGAGGAAAATGTACTATCCTCACAAAGTGTAGCTGCAGACGCCATTGGCAATGAATATTATGGCGGCATCCCCCTTGAATACTAGGCTACAACAGAGTCAGGGGAGCAGTGTATTGGGAGGGGTACTGCCATTAATTAATGGTGCTGAGCCCCCGTGTCTGTGCAATTGGCATTGGGGTCAGCAGAGGGGGTGGGTAATAAAGAAAAGACTGAGGGAAGGAGGGAGAGTAAGACTGGGGGAGGGAGGGTACTGGGGGAAAAAGACTGAAGGAGGAAGGGTAATGGAAAAATACTGAGAGAGGGAGGGTAATGGAAAAATACTGAGAGAGAGAGAGGGTAATGGAAAAATACTGAGGGAGGGAGGGTAATGGAAAAGTACTGAGGGAGGGAGGGTAATGGAAAAATACTGAGGGAGGGAGGGTAATGGAAAAGTACTGAGGGAGGGAGGGTAATGGAAAATACTGAGGGAGAGAGAGGGTAATGGAAAAAGACTGAGGGAGGGAGGGTAATGGAAAAATACTGAGGGAGGGAGGGTAATGGAAAAGTACTGAGGGAGGGAGGGTAATGGAAAAATACTGAGGGAGGGAGGGTAATGGAAAAATACTGAGGGAGGGAGGGTAATGGAAAAATACTGAGGGAGGGAGGGTAATGGGGAAGTACTGAGGGAGGGAGGGTAATGGGAAAGTACTGAGGGAGGGAAGGTAATGGGGAAGTACTGAGGGAAGGAGGGTAATGGGGAAGTACTGAGGGAGGGAGGGTAATGGGGAAGTACTGAGGGAGGGAGGGTAATGGGGAAGTACTGAGGGAAGGAGGGTAATGGAAAAGTACTGAGGGAGGGAGGGTAATGGGGAAGTACTGAGGGAGGGAGGGTAATGGACAAATACGGAGGGAGAGAGAGGGTAATGGAAAAAGACTGAGGGAGGGAGGGTAATGGAAAAATACTGAGGGAGGGAGGGTAATGGGGAAGTACTGAGGGAGGGAGGGTAATGGGAAAGTACTGAGGGAGGGAAGGTAATGGGGAAGTACTGAGGGAAGGAGGGTAATGGGGAAGTACTGAGGGAGGGAGGGTAATGGGGAAGTACTGAGGGAGGGAGGGTAATGGGGAAGTACTGAGGGAAGGAGGGTAATGGAAAAGTACTGAGGGAGGGAGGGTAATGGGGAAGTACTGAGGGAGGGAGGGAAATGGACAAATACTGAGGGAGGGAGGGTAATGGAGGAAAGACTGAGGGAGGGAGGGTAATGGAAAAATACTGAGGGAGGGAGGGTAATGGGGAAGTACTGAGAGAGGGGGGAGTAACGGAAAAATACTGAGGGAGGGAGAAATACTGAGGGAGGGAGGGTAATGGGGAAGTACTGAGAGAGGGAGGGTAATGGAGGAAAGACTGAGGGAGGGAGGGTAATGGAAAAGTACTGAGGGAGGGAGGGTAATGGGGAAGTACTGAGGGAGGGAGGGTAATGGAGGAAAGACTGAGGGAGGGAGGGTAATGGGGAAGTACTGAGGGAGGGAGGGTAATGGAGGAAAGACCGAGGGAGGGAGGGTAATGGAGGAAAGACTGAGGGAGGGAGGGTAATGGGGAAGTACTGAGGGAGGGAGGGTAATGGGGAAGTACTGAGAGAGGGTGGGTAATGGAAAAAGACTGAGGAAGGGAGGGTAATGGGGAAGTACTGAGGGAGGGGGAGTAATGGAAAAATACTGAGGGAGGGAGGGTAATGGGGAAGTACTGAGGGAGGGGGAGTAATGGAAAAATACTGAGGGAGGGAGGGTAATGGGGAAGTACTGAGGGAGGGAGGGTAATGGAAAAATACTGAGGGAGGGAGGGAGAGTAAAGGAGGAAAGACTGAGAGAGGAAGAATAGGGACGGAAGTGTGTGAATAAAATCAGTATGTGATGAACAGCTGCAAGATGTCAGCTACATTTTCCAAGGAATGGTCATAACAAAAAAGTGGAGAAAATATGAAGGGAAAATAAAGTAAAAGGTGTGACTTGACGTATGCCTATGAATTCCCTGGGGAACAAAGGGCCGCAACAACACCCTCCAACGGACTCGATTATGAAAGATCCTCTTCAGCTCAGCCCACGTCATTCCGGCAAACTTCGTCTCTGCTTCGATGCCTCTGCGCCAGGTCTGTTTTTGGTCGACCCACTTTCCGCTTCCT
>CM060332.1:37361005-37366005 GCA_030674155.1 Stramonita haemastoma
GGAGAGAGAGAGGGGGGAGAGAGGGAAGGAGAGAGAGAGGGGGGAGGAAGGGAGAGAGAGGGGAGAGAGAGAGGGAGAGAGAGAGAGAAGGGGGGGGGGGAGAGAGAGAGAAACAGACAGACAGACGGACAGACAGACAGACAGACAGACAGACAGACAGAGAGAGAGAGACAGACAGAGAAAGAAAGATAGAGACAGAGTGACAGAGGCAGGGAGAGAGACAGAGACAGACGGAGAGAGAGAAAGACACAGAGACTGTCACAGACAAAAAAAGGTTAAAGAGGCCCAAAACTGAGGTAGAGAGAAACAAGAAATACAGAGACCCAAACAGACAGACACATACAGAGACGCACCAGAAAAGACCCCAAGCAAATTTTCCCAAACTGTTGACCTTTCTCTTTCCCGTTCATTCATCCCATTGTTGATGTGTCTGAGAGGGCGTACTCCCTCCCTCCCTCCCTCCTTCCTAGGAATGGCTGCTGTCTCCTGCTTTAGCTCTGATTGTGGAAAAAAGAGGACAAATAGAAAGACAGGGGGGGGGGGGGGGGGGGGGGGGGGAGAGGAGAGGGAGGAGGAGGAGGGGGAGGGGTGGTGGTGGGGGGTAATGGTGTGATGGAGAGCAGCCTTCTGGTCCTGTGTTTTCTGGTCCTGTGCTGCAGGATTTGTTTTCTGTCTGGAGACAGTTCAGGCTGGAGAATTGCTCCGAGTGCACCCCTAGCTGTCTTCCTTAGTGTCAGGGGATGGTTAGATCAAGTGAAGACACAATTCCGTCCTCCTTATTTCTTAGAAAGTGTTACCACAGAGAGAAAGAGAGAGGGGGGAGGGAGGGAAGGAGAGAGAGAGGGGAAGAGATGGGAGGGGGGAGGGAGGGAGCGAGGGGGGAGGGAGGGAGGGAGAGAGAGAGACAGACAGACAGAGAGACAGACAGACAGACAGAGACACAGACAGAGAAAGAGAAATACAGAGACTGTCACAGACCAAAAAAGGATAAAGAGGCCCAAAACTGAGGTAGAGAGAAACAAGAAATACAGAGATCAAACAGGCAGACACACATACAGAGACAACAGTCAATGACCCAGCAAAATCCCAAACTGTTGACTTTCTCTTTCCTGTTCATTCATCCCATTGTTGATGTGTCTGAGAGGGTACTCCCTCCTCCGAAATGGCGGTGTCCTGCTCTGATTGTGGAAAAGAGAATGACAAATAGAAAGAGGGGTGGGAGAGGGAGGGGGAGGGGGAGTGTGATGGAGAGCAGGCTCCTGGTCCTGTGTTTTCTGGTCCTGTGCAGGATTTGTTTTCTGTCTGGAGACAGTTCAGGCTGGAGAATTGCTCAAGTGCACCCCTAGCTGTCTTCCTTAGTGTCAGGGGATGGTTAGATCAAAGTGAAGACACAATTCTGTCCTCCTATTTCTTAGAAAGTGTTACCACAGAGAGAAGAGAGAGAGAGAGAGAGGGAGGAGGGCAGGGAAGGAGAGAGAGAGGGGGGAGGGAGGGAAGGAGAGAGAGAGGGGGGAGGAAGGAAGAGAGAGGGAGAGAGAGAGGGAGAGAGAGAGAGAGGGGGGGGGGGAGAGAAACAGACAGACAGACGGACAGATACAGAGAGAGAAAGACAGACAGACAGATGAACGGACAGACAGACAGACAGAGAGAAAAAGAGAGAGAGAGACAGAGGCAGGCAGACAGACGGACAGACAGACAGACAGACAGACAGAGAAAAGAAAGACAGAGACTGTCACAGACAAATAAAGGTTAAAGAGGCCCAAAATTGAGGTAGAGAGAAACAAGAAATACAGAGACCAAACAGACAGACACATCCAGAGACGCACCAGAAAAGACCCCAAGCAAATTTTCCCAAACTGTTGACTTTCTCTTTCCCGTTCATTCATCCCATTGTTGATGTGTCTGAGAGGGTACTCCCTTCCTCCCTCCCTCCCTCCCTACCTAGGAATGGCTGCTGTGTCCTGCTTTAGCTCTGATTGTGGAAAAAAGAGAAGGACAAATAGAAAGACAGGGGGGGGGGGGAGGAGGAGGAGAGGAGGAGGAGGGGGGAGGGGTGGTAGGTGGGGGTAATGGTGTCATGGAGAGCAGCCTTCTGGTCCTATGTTTCTGGTCCTGTGCTGCAGGATTTGTTTTCTGTCTGGAGACAGTTCAGGCTGGAGAATTTTTGCTCCGAGTGCACTCCCTAGCTATCTTCCTTAGTGTCAGGGGATGGTTAGATCAAGGTGAAGACACAATTCTATTCTCCCTATTTCTTTAGAAATTGTTATCACAGAGAAGAGAGAGGGAGGGGAGAGAGAGGGGGAGGGAAGGGGGGGAGAGAGATAGAGAGAGAGGGAGGGAGGGAGGGAGGAGAGGAGAGAGAGAGAGGAGAGAGAGAGAGAGAGAGAGAGAGGAGAGAGAGAGAGGAGGAGAGAGAGAGAGAGGAGATGGAGAGAGAGAGAGAGAGGAGAGAGGAGAGAGAGAGAGAGAGAGAGAGAGAACAGGAACAAGAATAAGAACAAGAAAGTGCACAGCAAAAAAAACACGGAAATACTGACGCACGCACGCACGCACGCACGCACGCACGCGCACGCGCGCACACACACACACACACACACACACACACACACACACACACACACACACACACACACACACACACACACATTTACACACACTCTCTCTCTCTCTCTCTCTCTCTCTCTCTCTCTCTCTCTCTCTCTCTCTCTCTCTCTCTCTCTATATATATATATATATATATATGTTATACCTGTGTGTGTATGTGAGTGTGTGTGGTGTGTGTGTGTGTGTGTGTGTGTGTGTGTGTGGATGTGTGTGTGTGTTTGTGTGTGGGTCTGTGTGTGGGTCTGTGTGTGTGTGATCGCTGTTTGTTGGTGATAACAATGGTGTTGTTCATCCACCACCTGTCTCACCTGTCCGTATCACAGGTTTTCTTCCAGAAACACTTTCTCCTTGAGGAGGCCCCTCCTCCATGACTTTTTGCTTTCCCAAAGAGAAGAAAGCCCGGTGAAATCACCTAACAACAAAAAGGAACAAGGTAACTACTGCACTAACGACACTGAATCTGCATCAGCACTGTTTATCTTTATATGTATTTATTACTGTTTTATATCGGGGATAATGAAGGAAGCACGCATGTACTTTTTTACGTCCATTCCCCCCCATGTGTATGCAGTTTTATAAATTTTGTCATCTGTTATCACCGGCACACAGTGGCCTACTCTTTCGAAAAGCGGAATAGAATTTAATGTTTGCTTAAGATGTTTTGTGTGGTGTTCGCACACAGTGCCTCGAGGGGCTTATAATCTCATCAGAAGGACCTTTTTGGGGGGAGTGGAGTCTGCACTGATGATTAACCGGGGGAAGTATCCCCCCTCGAAGGGGATTCGAACGCGGCACGTCAGATTGCAAGCAAAGGACAAAAATAAATGCTACATACAAGTGTAGTGAAGGTCTTCTACAGGGTGACCCTAGAGGCCACTACCTGAAAATTGTGTCAGACGGAAGGTGAAAGAAAATAAAATGAGTCTGACAATGGAGGAAAGAAAGGAAAAACCCAACATGACCACAAATACACACTACAGCAAAAACTAAAACCCAGACAGATGTAAACCACTCGTTTGCACAATGATTATAAACGCATGCAACAGCACACACTAGGCTAGTAATAAACCCCGGCGAATGTTCACAGCCACTGAATATCAATAGAACACAGGCCAGGCAGAAGTTCACACTGGGGAAAGAAGTTATTGCTTGAGACAGAAGGTAAGATAAGAGAGACAGTCTTGGTTCATGTATCAAACGAAAGAGAAAAGGATAGCAAGCAAGAGAGAAAGACTTGGTTCATGTATCAAAACGAAAGAAGGGGAAAAAATAGCAAGCAACGAAAATCTCTCACATAGTTCAAAAACAACAAAAAATAACTCTTTATATCTAAAAGAACTAATTGTATATACAGATTATAAGCACCTACTGGAGTGATGTGAAAGAAAATCAAGATGTTGATCAGTTAAAAAGAGAAAGCGAGAGAGAGATACTGAGAGAGAGAGAGAGAGAGAGAGAGAGGAGAGAGAGAGGAGAGAGAGAGAGAGACAGACAGACAGACAGACAGACAGACAGACAGACAGACAGACAGACAGACAGACAGACAGAGGGGAGAAAGAGAGGGGGGAGAAAGAGAGAGAGACAGAGACAGACAGACAGAGACAGAGACAGAGAGAGAGAGAGAGAGAGAGAGAGAGAGAGAGAGGAGAGGAGAGGAGAGAGAGAGAGAGAGAGAGTGCAGGTTTGTGTTACTTGATAGTGCTTTCTGACAGAAGTGTATGCGCATGCTGATGTCAATGACATGGTCACTGTGTGTGTTGTTCCCTTGAGCTGAAGACATCACCAGTGAAGGACAGTTAGCTTGGAATGCAGACTCAAATGGCGTATCTTTGCGATGTCAAGCATGCACGGTTTCTTCTTCTTGTTAATGTAGTGATGGAAATGGTTATTTTTTTTTATTTGTTTCAAAGTCAAAGGGGTACGACCATTACTGCTTCCAAAGCTGACACGGTAGATAGAAAGCTAAATAAAAGGAGAGAGAAAATCTTGAGGTCGGGTGAGAAATTTGTAACAATATTTTGTTATGCCTGTAACTCCTTTTTGTTGTTCTTATTTGCAGACTAACAATGTCCGTCATGAGAGGATCTGATCAATTGCATATTATTTAATACAATTAGACGTGGAACTTGACTCTATCAATATCCGTCATTGAGGATCTGATTGATCAACTGAACATCATTTTAGTACAATTTTACGTAGAATTTGAATCTATTACTGTCAGTAGAAGTCATCAGTCCTCCAGTCTCCTTGAGTGATGCAGTGAAGCAATAAGGGAAGATGAAGATTAATGCACACTTGATGTATCAGACCGGAACACGAAGAGATGACAGTGACCACAAAGGATGACTTTTTGATGACTCTCCATTAATTTCCCTTGTTTCCTGAGAGAAAGCAGG
>CM060332.1:37373505-37376005 GCA_030674155.1 Stramonita haemastoma
CATAGAAGACGGAGGTAGGTGTTTGCATCCTGGTCCAATTTAACGCCAGATCGGACCAGGCTGCATTGTCTGTGGATGCTGGTCCTGGCCTGTGTAGGGTCTGATACCCTATCAAAGAGTGGATAGCCACAGAGAAAAAAAGGTAAACGAGAGAGAGAGATGGGGGAAAGCAAGAGGGAGAGAGAGAGAGAGGGGGGGAGAGAAAGAGAGAGACAGAGAGACAAAGAGAGAGAGAGAGGGAGGGAGAGAGAAAGAGAGAGGTAGAGAGAGACAGGGAGGAGAGAGGAGAGAGAGAAGAGAGAGAGAGAGAGAGAGAGAGAGAGAGAGAGAGAGAGACAGACAGACAGACAGACAGACAGACAGACAGACAGACAGACAGATAGAATAGATAGAGACAGATAGAGACAGAGAAAGACAGAGAAAGACAGAGAGAGAGAAAATGAGACAGAAAGAAAGAAGGAAAGAAAGAAAAGATACAGACAGACAGAGAGACAGACAGCTAGAAAGACTGACAGACACACAGACAGAGAGACATATAGATAGACAGAGAGAAAGAAGAGAGGAAAGAGGGAAGATCCTTCATGAAATCAATCAGCCGAAGACACAGATATATATATATATATTATATATATATATATATATATATATATATATATATATATATATATATATATATATATATATATATATATATATATATATATATATATATAGGTAGGAGGGAAAGGATGGAGCAAAATCAATCAGCCAAAATATTCTGTTTTCAAGGAATATCGATGAGCAGTCCTTGCTTTTAGCTGGCCCTTTCCATTAAAAAAAAAAGGTGGCATGAATGCATAGCCATAGAAAGAGAGAGGGTGAAATAGGATCAACAGAACAGATAGACAGACAAGCAGATAGAAAAAGAAACTACAAAGTAGAGAGACGAAAGGAGATAAACTACATACAAAGTAGATACACAAAAAGAGTATACTAAAAAAGTAGATAGAGTGACAAACACAGTAAGATAAACTACATAGTAGATAGACACTCAGAGAGATAAACTACAAAGTAGATAGATAAGCAAACACACCGAAAGATAAACCACACAGTAGATAGATAAACAAACACACAGAGAGATAAACTACAAAGTAGATAAATGCACAAAGAGATAACCTACAAAGTAGGCAGGCACACAGAGAGAAAAACTACAAAGTAGATAGACACATAGAGAGATAAGACACACAGAGATAGACACACGCAGAGAGAGACACGTTACACATTTTTCGTGCAGAATTTCACTAACTTATCCCAAAACTACTTGACTGTATTGTACACGCGTCAACACAACCCAGACATAGCCCACTCCATTGAAATCAGCCCAATTCCTGTTTGTAGAGAAAGTTAAAATGCATGTTTTTCAGCTGACAACATAAACCACATGTTGCAGAAGTCAATCGTTTTGTCAGGGCCAACATTGCAGAATAGACTTCAGTGCCTCACAGACACTGCCTCTACTCTTTCTTTGCTCTGGTCAAACACTCTGCAAACCTTGATGGGCATTAACATCTATACTTTCTGCGTCTCAAGGAAGAGCTTGAAGAAACATTTTATTGACTTTTTTGTGTCGTCCTTTTAAAAAAAAAAAAAAAAAAAAGGTGTATGTCCGTCTGTCTGTCTGTGTGTCTGTCTGTCTGTCTGTCTGTCTCTCATTCTCTCTTTCTCTCTGTGTGTCTTTCTGTGTGTCTTTCTGTTTGTCTGTCTGTGTGTCTGTGTCCTCTCTCTTCTCTCTCTCTCTCTCGTCTCTCTCTCTCTCTCCTCTCTCTTCTCTCTCTCTCTCTCTCTCTCTCTCTCTCTCTCTCTCTCTCTCTCTCTCTCTCTCTCTCTCTCTCTTTATTTTTCGGCAAATGAACATAGACATGTGAAGCAAGCACACCAAAAAACAAAGGTAAGAAATCCATGAAGAATGAGGCGTGCACACAAGGCAAAGAGAGAGAAAAAATAACCGAACTCAACCAAACAAAAACCAAGCCTGGCCCATTTTTATCCAGAAAAAGGTAAAACAACAAAAAAAAAACCAAAAAAAGAAAGGAAAAAGTCGAAGAACTAATTTTGGAAACAAGTGGAGCAAACATGGTGGCAGCCGGAAGTGACGCGTGTTCCTTGTCAAGGGCGCCATCAGGAGATTTGTGCCTCCACTTTCTCACCTAATTTAATGCCGCGGCCGCTTCTGTATGTGTCGACAGGGCGCAGCAGGCTGGCTGCCTAGCGTTTCTTCTGTTACCACCACCACACATCACGGAAGAGAGAGAGAGAGAGAGAGAGAGAGAGAGAGAGACAGAGACAGAGAGACACAGAGAGAGAGAGAGGATTGATGGGTACCTGTCTAATAGTGGATAGATTAAAAGCGTTGCAATTCCTTTCTTTTTTTTCTTTCTTTCTTTTCTTTCTTTGTTTCTTCTTCTTCTTCTTCTTCTTCTTCTTCTTCTTCTTCTTCTTCTTCTTCTTCTTCTTCTTCTTC
>CM060332.1:37381005-37383505 GCA_030674155.1 Stramonita haemastoma
TGATGCAAGCCTGCACGCTTAAGAGTGCTACCTGAGCTTATGATCTGTCTGATGCCAGAGGCCCCGAGTCAAATGTACTAACACCTGTCCAATATCCCATACTGAATTACTATAAACACCTGTCCAATATCCCATACTGACACACTCTTATATAAACCTGTCAATATCCATACTGATCACACTCTTGCTATAAACACCTGTCCAATATCCATACTGATCACACTCTTGCTATAAACACCTGTCCATATCCATACTGATCACACTCTTGCTATAAACACCTGTCCAATATCCATACTGATCACTCTTGTTATAAACACCTGTCCAATATCCATACTGATCACACTCTTGTTATAAACACCTGTCCTATATCCCATTAACTGAATCATACACTTCTTATGCTTTAATAATAGCAACCTGTCCAATAGATCCCATACTGATACACACTCATTGCTCTATAACACTTTTCACCATGTCCAATATCCCATACTGATCAACTCTCATTGTCTTATAAACACCTTGCTGTCCAATATCCTATATTGATCACACGTCATTCCATGCCCTATAAACACCTCGTCCATAGAAACTCTCTGCATAAACTGTCATTCCCATCAACATCTTGCTATAAACACCTGTCCAATATCCCATACTGATCACACTCTTGCTATTAAACACCTGTAAGTATCCATACTGTTCACACTCTTGTATAACAACCTGTCCAATATCCTATATTATGCATCTGAAACCCGACATCCCTGTAACTTAAACACCCCGAGAACCTACTGTCACTATCTGTGTTCACTTCAATCACCTACACCAAGCTCACGCATTCTGATCCTCTTCTCAGCCTTTAACACTTAGAAGTTCTTACGTTAACAATTGTACAAAGTGCAGATGTTCGATCAGCTGCGACTCTGTACAACTTCTCGGCGACGACGCACGGTGGACAGTGGGAATGTGGCTCTAAAGAGGCTGTGTAAATACTACATTTTACTACTACGGCAAGTGCATGCAGAGAACAGCTTTCGACCACTCCAACGATACAGAATGTTGCACAATTCACAGGTGTGGATCTAAATTTTGATCCACAACGCTGCGATTGGCAGTTCCGATTGCATGGGAAGTAATCTAATTACCGCCCCGTCACACAGATCTTCAAGACAACGATGCAAAAGAGCATTCAATAAATAACACAAAAAACAACCTCAAACGCGCGCGCGCGCGCGCGCGGGTTGTGTGTGTGTGTGTGTGTGTGTGTGTGTGTGGTGTGTTTCTGCGTGTAGGGGTGTGTGTGTGTGTGTGTGCGTGCGTGTGTGTGTGTGTGTGTGTGTGTGTGTTGTGTGTGTGTGTGTGTGTGGTGTGTGTGTGTTTGTGCGTGTAGGTGCGTGTGTGTGTGTGTGTGTGTGTGTGTGTGTGTGTGTGTGTGTGTGTGTGTGTGTGTGTGTGTGTGTGTGTGTGTAGGCTTGTGTATGTGTATGTAGGTTTGTGTGTGGTGGTATGCATGTGTGTATGTGTGTTTATGTCCACTCATATGCAACCATGCTCGCATGTTTTGGCGTATATCTCTGTGTCTGTGTGTTGACTATGCATAGTGTGTTCAAGAACAATCCAATAAGCGTGTATTTTCCAAAACAAAAAAGAGATAAGAACAAGGGGCGGAATTTTGAAATCGAATTCTCTCAGTGACTCATAGTGATTAACTCTGTTCCGCTAAGTTTGCAGCAGAATTATGGGCGGGGAAAAAGAGATTTGTCACATTGTTAGACTTCATCTTTTATCTGGCCATCAATGGGTTCAGGAGATAGTGTTTCACGGGCCGAAATGACAAACCTCTCTCTCTCTCTCTCTCTCTCTCCTCTCTCTCTCTCTCTCTCTCTCTCTCTCTCTCTCTCTCTCTCTCTCTCTTCTCTCTCTCTCTCTCTCTCTCTCTCTCTCTCTCTCTCTCTCTCTCTCTGTGTCTCTCTCTCTCTCTCTCTCGCACTGACATGTTAATGGAATAAAAGCGTGAAATATTCATATAAAGATAATTCACTCTTGACAAGGTAATAAGAAGAGAGAGAGAGAGAGAGAGAGAGAGAAGAGAGAGAGAGAGAGAGAGAGAGAGAGAGAGAGAGAGGAGAGAGAGAGAGAGAGAGAGAGAGAGAGAGAGAGGATTTTATCAACTTGGCCTCAGTCCCTTATGAACGAGTGTGAACAATACAATACATATCACAATAAATAAAGTGAAATGTCATTTGATCACTAAATTGTACGCTATTTCATGAAGTGACTTTTTCTCTAAGCTTGAAAACCTTGTACAAAAATAAACAGAAATAACTTCACATATTTTACAAGACATCAGCAAATTTAATTTAAACAAGCACGGCTTCCTATAAGATTTCGGTTGGATAAATTTTACTCTTTGGTCATGTTAGCTAGGTGGTGTGTGTGTGTGTGTGTGTGTGTGTGTGTGTGTGTGTGTGTGTGTGTGTGTTGTGTGTGTGTGTGTGTAGTGTGTGTGTGT
>CM060332.1:37401005-37403505 GCA_030674155.1 Stramonita haemastoma
TTCTTTTGTTCTTTCTTTCCTTTGTTTCTTTTTCTTCGTTTCTCTTTCCTTCTTTCTTTCCTTCTTTCTTTCTTTCTTTCTTTCTTTCTTTCTTTCTTTCTTTTTTTCTTTTTTTCTTTCTATTTTTCTTTCTTTCTATTTTCCATTTCTTGTCTCTTTCAGTTTAAGTTTTTTTTAACTTTCTTTCGGTTGTTATTGCTGCTGTTGGTTGTTTTTTTTTCATTCTGTTTTTTTCTTTTTTGGTTGCGGTTGAAACCCCTTTTCTTTGATTAAACCTTCAAGCTTAAAAAAACCCTGTCTTTGTTGATGTTTTTCTCAGTCTTTCTTTTCTTTTTTCTCTCTCTTTGTTTTCCTCTTCCGTGTCTTCTCTTCCTGTTCTTTCCCCTTTGCGAAACCAGTGCTGATCTTTGCTCCACTTTTGTTCATTTTCGAGCTATTTTCTCCTTCCGTCTGTTTGGTGCTGGTTTTTTGTTTTCCCTAGTGTAATCATATTTCCTTTGTCACATGAGAGAGAGAGAAACAGAGGGAGGGAGAGAAAAAGGGGGAGGGAGAGAGAGAGGGGGGGGGGGGGGGGCAGAGTGAGAAAGACAGACAGGCAGACAGACAGACAGAGACAGATAAGGGGAGAGAGAGACAGAAACACACAGAGAGAAACTTATAGAAAGACAGAGAGAGAGACAGAAGAAAGGATGGAGAGAGAGAGAGAGGGAGAGACAGACAGACAGACAAAGACGGAGAGGGGTAGAGAGAGAGAGAGGGAGAGAGAGAAAGACAGAGACAGAGAGAGAGAAAGAGACAGAGAGGCAGAGACAGACAGAGAGAGAGGAGAGAGAGAGAGAGAGAGAGAGAGAGAGAGAGAGAGAGAGAGAGAGGGCGAAAGAGAGAGACAGCGAGATCTCTTTTTCTAAGCAAGAGAGACCAGACAAAGTTCTTTGACAAAGACAGAAAATGACAAAGAATGTGTGCGTTACATAAAACAGAATTCATAATAACCACATCTTCTTTCATCTCTCTTAATCAAGGCCTAAAATCCCTATAAAAAAAAACCACCCCAAAATCGTTAGAAACTGTAGGGTGTTGCGTGATAGCAAATTTATCACCTCACTTTTTTTTTTCCAGCCTAGTTTTTTTTAAAAACTTTCCTGGTTCCCAGCAGGGCCTGGCGAGATAGAGGACTGTGTGGAGATCAATAGTCTTTGCCACCTGAGATCGATCCCAACTGCTTGCTTGCAGGGCCTGACTGTGCTACAAAGTGTCCCTCCACACATGCAGGGTCTGCTGCCACAGGACGTCTGCTTTAGGGCTTGGAGAGTGTTAGAAAGTGTTGGGGATGTGTGGTAAAAGAGAGGAAAAGATGATATAGACATAGATAGATAGATAGATAGATAGATAGATAGATAGATAGATAGACAGATAGACAGATAGATAGATAGATAGATAGATAGATAGATAGATAGATAGATAGATAGATAGATAGATAGATAGTGAGAGAGAGATGGATAGATAGATGGATGGATAGATAGATGGATAGATGGATGGATAGATAGATGGATAGATAGATAGATAGATAGATAGATAGATAGATAGATAGATAGATAGATAGATAGATAGATAGATAGACAGATAGACAGACAGACAGTCAGAGGGAGAGAGAGAGGGAGAGAGAGAGGGGAATTAGAGAGAGAGAGGGAGAGAAGAAGGAGAGAGAGAGAGAGAGAGAGAGAGAGAGAGAGAGAGAGAGAGAGAGAGAGAGAGAGAGAGGAGAGAGAGATTTGATTTATTCTTTTATATCGAGGATAATGGAATAAGCACTCTTGTGCTTTTTTTACCTCCAGTCCCCGTGTATATGCAGTTTTGTAAATATCAAGTGTTCCCACCGACACACGAGGGCCTACTCTTACAAAAATCTGAACAGGATTTAACGTGTGCGCAAGACGTTCTGCGTGCGTTCGCATACGGGGTCTTGGTTTAAAGTCTCAACCCGAAGGACTTTTGGGGAGAGTGGAGTCAGCACTGATGTTAACTCCAGAGGAAAAATCCCCTCGACCGGGAATCGAACCAGGGTCGTCAAATTGCGAGCGCAATGTTCTGACCACTAAACTGTATCACACACTTGTGCTCACACATGCATACATACACATGTGAACACACACACACACACTTTTCTCTCTCCGTCACATACACACACATTCTCTCTCCATCTCTCTCTCCCTCACTCATGCACACACACATATATATATATATATATAATTGAGAAAATATAGTGGAGATAAACAAGTGCAGGTAACCAGTCACAACTTCGTTCTTATTATAGACTTGATGTTATTAACATTCAAAGATCCCCCCCCCAAAAAATATCAAATAAACACACTAGCCTGTTAGATGAAAGTCTTATAAGGCAGCACTTGGGGAATTATTGAGTAAGGACCATGTTTTGGGCCTGACCTGACTCAAGTTTCGGCTTCTGGTTGAGCACTCTTCAAAGGTCCCGACAGTGATT
>CM060332.1:37426005-37436005 GCA_030674155.1 Stramonita haemastoma
CTAAGGACGATAACTTAAAGATTTCAAAGGATGGAGAAATGAACGCGATTAGAGGTGACTTTTCTTTCTGCGAAACAAGTGGCAGTTTTTTGTTGTTGTCTTTTTTGAACGCCGGTATGGGTAAATGAGAATATTAACACACGATGATGAATGTGTTAATCTAATGATGAAGAAATTGAAAGGTATTAAAAGGTAAAAAAAAAAAATAATGCTGTGTGTGTCTTTAAGTTGCTGAAATAAAACCTTCACGCTGATTGTTGAAAGATGATTTTAATTATTTTTAAAACCAAAAACTACTGATATCTATCATTGCTGAATGGTTTAATCAATATTGACGATGCCTGTGTCTATTGCTACCACTAACTAGAGTGTCTGGAATGAAGGCACGCAGAGGATTCTGTTCCACAAATGTTCGTGTTGCATTGATATTTGCAAGAGGTAAGTATGTCACCATGGCATCATCCCCGTCCGACTGTTACCCTTGACATGGGCAAATGGCCTGGCTCATTAAATTATTTGACTTTACTTGACTTTATTAATTAATAATTAATACATGGAATTTGTATAGCGCTATCTCTTGTAAAGACAAATCAAAGCGCTTGCATTTGACCTACAGAGCCACAGATCATGCTGCCACCAGGCGCAAAGATCCCCAACTCCAACTCCCCGATTTTTCTTCAGGGATGGTGTCTAAACACGACACCTGTGTGCATGCTGGTTTGTTATAATTTGTCATCCGCTCCTACCGGCACACGATGGCCTACTCTTCCGAAAGGTGGAACGGGGTTTTAACGTGTGCGCAAGATGTTCTGCGTGCATTCGCACTTTACTTCCACTAGCTAGAGTAAAACTAAAGGGAAAAAAACCTTGCTGTTTGGGATGGGAGTAAGGTACCTGTAAGTAGACGTCATTTAAGCAGCAGACGATTTCTATGAGTGGCGTTTCACAGCTCGGCGGCCGCAGGGTTATGCGCTTTGCTCGTAACCCGCGTGAATTTATCTGCCTCTGAGATAATGAAGTACTAAAATTTGGAATATGCAACACAGTTAAGAACATGGGTTATTTCATACAGTGGGTAGGGCAGTGATGGTTGGCTAAGAAGATTGTAAGAGACTGCAGAAAAACCCCAAGACAGTGGAAGATAAGCAGACGCTGTGGTCAGTCCCTTCTCCTTGATGACCCTAGGCTGGAAGGGTCAGAATGAGCGACGTAGAAACAGCAGCTGAGGAATATCAGGGAAGATGAGGTAGTTAAGAAAAGAAAGTTGTGGGTCAAAGCGTGGTTGAAATATGTACCATTTAATTGACTGTGTGTCGGATGATAGAAAGAGGGATAATGTGTATAAACAGCAGTGGCTCATACACTGATACAGTGGCTGTTACAAGGCTTCACAGTTGCAGGCAACAACAATGATGCCCACAATGGTCAGATGGTAACGAGACGATCTGGCACACTCTTGATACTGTATGTGTTTGTAGTTTTTTAGATGCCTCAGGTCGTATGTTTTTACTCATCTTTAGCTGTGAATTGCTGGAGTTGTGGCTATGGTCTCTGTGATGATACTTAAAATATTACACACACGCGCCGCGCGCATACACACACTCACACACACTCAGTCAGTCAGTCAGTCACTCACTCACTCACGCTCTTGCTTGGATTTAAAAAAATGTTAATTTATCAGTCTTTGGAACTGGTTTTCATTAATCCTTTAAAAAAAAAAAAGTTAGGTTTACTTTTTTCTGTGTTACATTTTTCTATTTCACAACTTTCATTTTGTTTTTCTCTCGAAAGGGATGTGTGCAAAGTAAAAAAAAAAAAAAAAAAGGTTTAAGATATTAAAGGTACGCAGTCCCAGTATTCCACACCTTACCCCGAAACTTTAAAGTTTACCCACCTACTTCCTACACACACTGAATCCAAACTTTTTAACAAACGTACATCACGAAATAAACTGGCGGTGTTAATGTTGTGTGTTGGTGTCTACCTCATCTAGCAGTGTAAAAGTGAAGTGTAGGCCTGGTGGCTAAGTATCTTCTCCACACAGCCTCCGCTTTTCTTCTTCTTCTACATTTCGGCGCCATAGTTTCTCTACTAAAACACCCACCACTACCAGCTCTGAAATTCTCGCGTCGTGATTTTAGTAGCCTAGCGGGCGCGTTAACAAACACACACCCACTTGTTGGGAAAGGGCCTGCGCTGTGTGTATGTATGGAGCCTTTTTTATGATAGCGAGGAGTGTTGTTGTCTTGAAGAATCGATTTCGGTCAAACACTCTTTATTTTGGCACAGTTTTGCTGTGCAAGATCCCCCCCCCTTCTCTCTGTCTCTCTGTCTCTGTCTCTGTCTCTCTCTCTCTCTCTCTCTCTCTCTCTCTCTCTCTCTCTCTCTCTCTCTCTTCACAATCCCGCGATGCCACCAACACGTTTTTGAAACAACTCTTTTGTTCCCTATAGAGAATCCTCCTTACTGCCTCGCTATTTTTGTTGTTGTTGTGGATCGGTGGGTCTAGTTGGTAACGCGCCTGCCCGCCCGCCCAGAAAGCGAAAAGTCCGGGTCCGGAGTGTGCGGGGGTTTGTATCCTGTTTGGGCCTAAAACTCCACCCTCCCCCGCATCCATTAGACCCTGAGTGCTGGTCTGGGCGCTAGTCTTTCGGATAAGACGATAAACCGAGGTCCTGTGTTTTACACATCATTATTTAGCGCACGTAAAAGTACCCACGGCAACAAGGGCGTTGTATCTGGCAAAATTCTGTAGAAAAAAAGCCACTCTGATAGGGAAACATGTACAGTTGCAGACAGGAAAACTAAAAAAAAAAAAAAAAAGGGTAGGCGCTGCACTTGTGGCGACGCGCTCTCCCCGGGGAGGGCAGCTCGAAGTTCACGCAGAGGAATCTGCTGTGATATTAAGTGGTATAAATAAATAAATAAATAAACTATCTGCAGATGTGGACAGTGAGCGGGTGCACAGTGCTGTATGGGTAATGTAGTGGTAACGCACCTGTCTAAATATCCAGAGATCACTGGATTGACCCCATCTGAAGGCAGACTTTGTCCATCTCTTACAATATGAGTGGTTGTCCGGAGGGGCTAGTCTTTAGAATGAGACAGTTGAACTGAGGTTATGTGTGTAACATAGTTTTTTGTGCATTTAAAAAAAAATTACATTTTCACCACTTTAAGTCACTGCAGATTTCTCGGCGTGACATTCGAGCTGCTTTTCCCGGGGAGAGTGCGTCGCCTCAAGAGCAGCGCCACCCATTTTCTCTCTCTTTCTCTTTCTCCCCCCCCCCCCCCCCCTCCTCTCTCCTCTCTCTTTCTCTCTCTCTCTCTCTCTCTCTCTCTCTCTCCTCTCTCTCCCTCTCCTCTCTCTCTCTCTCTCTCCTCTCTCCCCTCTCTCTCTCTCTCTCTCTCTCGCTCTCTCGCTCTCTCGCTCTCTCTCCCTTTACAGTCTGAAAATGTGTTTTAAGCAAAAAGAGACAAAAGTTAATGTTGCTTTCATAGAGTTTTGGAAAGCATTTAACTCTGTGGACAATGTAACTCTGTACACCACTATATTTGTGTCACAGCAGATTTGTCTGAATGATAGACAAGGACAGGCAGACAGACAGACAGACAGACAGACAGACAGAAAGACAGACAGTTAAAAGACAGACAAAGACAAAGACAGACAGACAGACGGACAGAAAACTTCCCATGTTCAATATTGACCATTCTACTGAAGTACCCTTTACAGAATGGCCTGATAGCATCCACAGAGAGTTCTTTCATTCTGAAGACATCTCTCTACACGGCCCTAAGCCCTTCAAGTGTTTCTCTGGAAGATACGAGGCCATTGAAAACTAGTCTTCCGCAGATTTTTGCTGTCAAGATTCCTCTTCAGAATCCCTCTGTCCTGCAGACCTATCTACAGGGTTTTTGGTCCTGACAATTATTCCCTAGTGTCTTCCTTGCTGTGTTCAGAGCATTTGTTTTGTGCTTCTGTTGTTATCTATTTCGTCTTTCAAAAAAATGTTCTAATTAATATTTTTGATTGAAATATTCGGTTTTTTTTCTTGCTGCTCAGTAGTTTTTTTGAGGTTTTGGTTTCCAGGTTTTAGTTCTGGGTTTGTTTTGCTATTGTTTTCAATGCAGTTTTGTTATTAGTATTCTGTCTCTTGAATGGTCATAATGTCCACTCAAGTTCCAAGCTTTTCTCATTCTTTGTGTCAAGGCCCACAGCTGGACATTACCGTCATGTCCAAACTCATAATTTTAGAATTGAATGTTCCAGCATAAGTTTTCTGTTTTTTCCTCACTAATTCAGTTACTGACAATGTTGTCATGTCACTGTCTGGTATTTGAAACAAGCGTATCATCTTTTACTTTTGGAAAATGTAGACATTTTGGTTTTTAAACGTGTCACGAGTATCTTGCATATTGTCTTTTTCTATTTCCTCTTCTTCGATCACGATATTACTCTCTAATATTGGTGAATGTTTTGCTGGCATTGTCTTCTTTCATGCCTTTATATCGGACACAATATATAGGTATCGCTGAGAATGGTGTATGAGTACACACAATCATGTTGAAATGCCCAGAAAAAGATCGACAACACAAAGCAGACAAGCAGATGCTGAGGAAGTGTGTGCAGGGAAAGAAGCTTCATTGTTGCTGACACTGGACACAGTACTCTGCAATGTGTAACTGGTGTGATACACTCCAGGTACCCTTGGTCCACTCCCTTGGTCCACTCCCTTGGTCCACTCCCTTGGTCAACTCCTTGGTCCATTCCCTTGGTCCACTCCCTTGGTCCACTCCCTTGGTCCATTCCCTTAGTCCACTCCCTTGGTCCATTCCCTTGGTCAACTCCTTGGTCCATTCCCTTGGTCCATTCCCTTGGTCCATTCCCTTAGTCCACTCCCTTGGTCCATTCCCTTGGTCAACTCCTTGGTCCATTCCCTTGGTCCATTCCCTTGGTCCATTCCCTTAGTCCACTCCCTTGGTCCATTCCCTTGGTCAACTCCTTGGTCCATTCCCTTGGTCAACTCCTTGGTCCATTCCCTTGGTCCATTCCCTTAGTCCACTCCCTTGGTCCATTCCCTTGGTCAACTCCTTGGTCCATTCCCTTGGTCCATTCCCTTAGTCCACTCCCTTGGTCCATTCCCTTGGTCAACTCCTTGGTCCATTCCCTTGGTCAACTCCTTGGTCCATTCCCTTGGTCCATTCCCTTAGTCCACTCCCTTGGTCCATTCCCTTTGTCCATTCCCTTGGTCCATTCCCTTGGTCCATTCCCTTAGTCCACTCCCTTGGTCCATTCCCTTGGTCCATTCCCTTGGTCCATTCCCTTAGTCCACTCCCTTGGTCCATTCCCTTGGTCCATTCCCTTAGTCCACTCCCTTGGTCTACTCCAGGCATCCTTTGCTTGAAAAAATATCCTGTCTTTTTAAGGAAACTTCAGCATTTTCTTTTTTGGTATTTATTTTTATTTTATTCTTTTTTGTCGACGATAATAAGGTAAGCACTCTTGTGCTTTTTTTACATCCAGTCCCCGTGTGTATGCAGTTTTGTAAATGTCATCTGTTCCCATCGGCACACGATGGCCAACTCTTACGAAAAGCGGAACAGGATTAACGTGTGCGCAAGATGTTCTGCGTGCGTTCACACACGGGACCTCTGTTTATAGTCTCATCCGAAGGGTTTTGGTGGGAGTGGAGTCAGCACTGATGTTAACTCCGGTAGAAAAATCTCCTTGACCGGGAATTGAACCGGAGTCGCCAAATTGCGAGCGCAATGTTCTGACCACCAAGCTATCTCTTCGCATCGATATGTGTGTTTATATGTGTGTGTGAGTGTGTGCGTGCGCGCGCAAACGCGCGCGAACGTGTGTGCGTGTGTGTGATATTTATATTTTGCTTTTGTCTTCTTAGCCTATGTTTCTTGAACAAGGCAAATAAAAAACGTGAGACCATGACATGCATTCATTCATGTGTGCACATACACTTACTTGCTTGCAGAGAGATTTGGAGAAAAGGACAGAAGAAACACTTACGAACGGACAGACATAATACAGAGAAAGAGAGAGACAGGCAGAAGCGGAGAGAGCTATGTCATCTGTGAAATGAAAGCCATGCCAGTTCTGTATTGCTATGTCCACCTCATTCTGGCGTTGTCTTCTTCTGCAATGTCCCTGAGAGAGAGAGAGGGAGAGAGAGAGAGAGAGAGAGAGAGAGAGAGAGAGAGAGAGAGAGAGAGAGAGAGAGAGAGAGAGAGAGAGAGAGAGAGAGAGAGAGAGAGAGATGGGGGGAGAGAGAGAGAGAGGGAGGGAGAGAGAGAGAGGGAGGGAGGGAGAGAGAGAGAGGGAAAGAGGGAGAGAGAGAGAGGGAGGGAGGGAGAGAGAGAGTTAGAGAGAGAGAGGGGGAGGATCCGAGAGGGAGAGAGAGTTAGAGAGAAAGAGGGGGGGGGAGAGAGAGAGAAAGAGAGGAGAGAGATGGAGGGAGGGAGAGAGAGAGGGAGAGAGAGAGAGAGAGAGAGAGTATGTTAAAGAGAGAGCGTGTGTGTGTGTTAGAGAGAGAGAGAGAGAGACAGACAGACAGACAGACAGACAGACAGACAGACACACAGACAGACAGACAACAGACAGACAGACAGACAGACAGACAGACAGGCAAACAGACAAACAGACTGACAAACAGACAGTCAAAAGTGTTGATGTCTCATGGTTAAACTTTTATCTCACCCCAATGTACCCCCCGTGTAGCATCATGACACTCTCAAGTGCCTGTTTGTTTTTCCTATTTCCTTCAGGTCTCTTGAGCAGCTGAAGTCTCCTTCAGCTAATTGTAGCCGCTGACATTTTTCTTTAGAATATAGCTCTGTATCCTATAGACACACTTACAATAGCTCTTAGCCTTTACTGCAAAAATCTCTTTTCTCTACGGGACTTTCTTTTCTCTGTAAGAATATCTTTTCTCTGTATGAATTCTTTTTTCTTTGCAGGAATCTTTTTTTCTCTACAAGAATCCTCTTTCTCTACGGGCCTCCTTTTTTTTTTGCAAGAATCTCTTTTCTCTACAAGAATCTCTTTTCTCTACAAGAATCTCTTTTCTCCACGGGACTCCCTTTTCTCAACAACAATCTTTTTCCTCTACAAGAATTCATATCTCTACAAGAATTCTTTTTCTTTGTGGGATTCAAATTTTCTCTATAAGAATCTTTTTTCTCTAAAAGAATTTTTCTTCTCCAAAAGAAACCTCTTTCTCTACAAGAATCCTGTTTCTCTGCAAGAATCCTTTTTCTCTGCAAGAATCCTGTTTCTCTACAATAATCCCTTTTCTCTGCAAGAATCCTCTTTCTCTACAATGATCTTGTTTTCTCTGTAGGTATCTATCTTTGCAAGAGTTTCTTTTCTATACAAGAATCTTCTTTCTCTACAAAACAGTTTTTCTCTACAATAATCTTCTTTCTCTACGTCAACAAGAATCCTCTTTCTCTACATGAATCCGTTTACTCTACAAAAATCCTCTTTCTCTACAAGAATATCTTTTCTCTGCAAGAATTCTTTTTCTCAACACGAAACCTTTGTCTCTCAACACGAAACCTTTGTCTCTCAACACGAAACCTTTGTCTCTCAACACGAAACCTTTGTCTCTCAACACGAAACCTTTGTCTTTCTACACGAAACCTTTGTCTTTCTACACAAATCCATTTTGCTGTCTTCAGCTTTTATTCCATCATCATATTTTCCTTTGTGTTTCTCTTGTCGTTCGTTTAAAAAAAAAATTCAAAGGATTTTGGATTGATATTTTGATTTCAAACCCATATTCTTCCTATAGTGTGGTTGTATTTGTTGAGTTCTTGTTTCCAATATTTGTTTATGTTTATTGCGTCATTGTTTTATCTTTTTCTTCAGATAATTTCCACATGCTTTTTGCCCTGTCTGTGCTTATACTCAGTACTGAGGTTTCCGTCTTTCTCAGTCTTTGTGACAAGGCTAGCATTTGGGCATTAATTACAGTTAATGGTTGTAACTGACATTTCTTATATTCTATTTACTTCATTAATTTCTATGAAACTCAAGAAATATTTCTTTTGCGTACCTTTTCAATGTCGAGCGTTTAAACAACGGTTTGTGTTTGATTTATTTTCTTGTTGTAATGTTAAACCTTCCCGTAGAGTTTTGGTAGTTCAGTGTCTATACTTGTGATGCATACTTATTATATTTTCTTCTGTTTGTATTTCCATTTTTCTACCGTTGGGCTCGATGCGTTTTACTATTGTCAACAGTTTATTATTACTGTCTCACTTCAAAACCTTTAACCTTAAAAGAGATTCGTTTCCTGCACAAGCTCTCATATGTCTGCAATGGCACACATTTAAACATAGGTACAAACGCACGAATAAGCATAAAGGGTAAACAAACGGGCAGATACTGATAAGGCGTGAAGTTACACATTGTTATTTAAGACTCTTTGCACAAAATGTGAAGTATTATGGCTTTTAAGTTTGAAACAACTGAAATGATGTTGTTCTCTCCAGATATTCCTTATGTAGTGAACATTTAGGTTTTTTTTCTCCTGTGAATCGTTGTCGTTTTCTTATACCCCAGTCTTTGTCTCTGTCTGTCTGTGCGTATCTATTTCTCTTTCTGCATAATCCTCTCTCTTTATCTCTCTCTGTCTCTGTCTCTATTTCTCTCTCTCTCTCTCTCTCTCTCTCTCTCTCTCTCTCTCTCGTCTCTCTCTCTCGTCTCTCTCTCTCTCTCTCTCTCTCTCTCTCTCTCTCTCTGTACACACATACGCACGCACACACACACACACACACACACATACACACATACACACACACCGACACACACACACACACACACACACACACACACACACACACACACACACACACACACACACACACACACACACACACACACACACACACACACACACACACACCACACACACACATCAAATTCCATCACAGAGTCCATTCTGACGGTCATTTTGTCCAATCACCCCAACCTTATCTTCCCATGACCGTGTGTAACCAAGTGTGACAATGAGCAAGTCCAGCCTGTCTCTGGCAGGGAGTGATGCTGACCAGCGCAATGTTTCAGTCATCTAGTTACAGTGTTGTTTTGTATGAAATGTATTGCATTGTATTGTGGGTAAAACATTGCAGGGTATTTTAGTTATTACAGTGTGCTGCACACTACTTACTGTTCAGCAGAGTGGTTGTGAAGAGTGGAGTCAGTGTTTCAGTCTCTTAGTTAACAGTGTTGTTTTGTAGTGAAATGTATTGCATTGTATTGTGTGTAAATCAGTGCATGGTATTCTAATGTAGTATTGCTTTGTATTGCACACTACTTTACTGTTCCAGCACATTTCTATATATGAAATTCTAATTGTTCTCATGCACGGCTCGTCAAACGTCGCCAAAAGTTCAGCGCCACGCTTTGGTGTTTTTTTTGTCCGATGTGTTTTGTTCGCATGTGATTTTATTCCTTTATATATCAGAGTGGGTTTTTTTTTTTTTTTTTTTTTTTTTTTTAACATTTTTCACTGGAAACACTCTCTTGGGTGAGTTTTCCTTTTCGATTGCAAATAATTATGTTTGCAGCAATACAGACTTTATTTAGTTCATTATTATAGAAAAGACTTAGTTGCCCCAACTATCACGTATTATCCTCAAAACCTAAAGAAGAAATAAAAGAATAGATAAAAGAATGCATAAAAGTAAAAAACAAAATGGATGGAGGAAAAGTGAAATCTTAAACTGATTAATGATCAAACTGGTGATTGCTGGCTATTAAACTGAGAGCACTGCCACTAATTTTTATTTGATTTTATCTTATTTTGGTTTATTTTATTTTATTTTATTCTATTTCATTTTATTTTCTTTTATTTCATTTTATTTTATTTATTTATTTTTTTTAATTTCATTTCATACCACTTTATCTCACAACAGATTTCTTTTCGTGAAATTCGAGCTGCTGTCCCCGAGGAGAAAGCGCGTCGCCACTAGTGCA
>CM060332.1:37441005-37446005 GCA_030674155.1 Stramonita haemastoma
AGCGCAGTGCATCTCAACACGACACAATACAACATAGCACAGCACAGCACAGCACAACACAACACAACACCTTTTGTCATGTTTGTTTTTCTCCTTTCTTCCTGACGCAGACTTTTTCTTTACTCTCTTACAACGTTCTTTTCTAGACACCTTTTTTTTTTTCTTCGTCGTGGCTGTTTTTATCATCATTATTTCTCTCTCTCTCTCTCTTTTTTTAGAGAGAAGTATATAAGAAATGTGTCTGCTTCTAGCTCTCCACCACCCCTCTCCTCCTCACACCCCCCCCCTCCCCCCAATTCACCCCCCACCCCCACCCCCCAAAAAAAAGAGAACATGAGGGTAGAAAAGTATTCGGTGTCAGTTTTCTTGTATCAGTCGTCTGTTTCAGTCGTTGTGGACTAAGACTGTGTAATAGTCGCAGTTTGGATATCAGTTTGGTGTGCTTCGTTGTGTACTCTGGTGGTATACTACTTACTCCTTTTATGATTCTTGTTTCTTCACTGCATATGAAAAGTGCTATTCTTTTGGAGCGACTTTTATGTTTTTTTCGTGGTGAGATTTAAAAGGCTTAGCGAAAAGTTTGGTTATATACATTTACCAGAGACTCGGTTGCAGGTATTTGGCGATGTTTTAAATTCAAATGTTGTGAAGTTAGACTTGTCAAGTCATTATTTGAACAGACTTTGTAAAACACGCACACACACACACACACACACACACACACACACACACACACACACACACACACACACACACACACACACACCACTCACACACACCACACACACACACACACACACAAAACACACACACACACACACACACACACACACACACACACACACACACACACACACACACACACACACACACACACACACACACACAAGAATTGGCGACTGTTTTCGTGACTAAAACCTGCCTGACACAAAACAAGATATCAAGCTCAGCAATAGATAAATGCAAGCACTCACTGTAAGGACGGGGTTGTTTACCGTTAAAAAAAAACACCCTAACAACAAAACTGCAGTCTTCTTGGAGCATGCATCCCCAATCCTTTTGACTACTCGTGTTTAGAAACAGAACATAATATGACAAAATTTACAAAACTGCATACACACGGGGACTAGATGTAAAAATGCGCATGAGTGCTTATTCCGTTATCCTCGATATAAAAGAATAAATAGATAAATGAATAAATAAATAAATACACACTTTGTCAAGGTACTCTCTTTGCTTCATTAGTCATAGCTTGCCAAAGAGCTTTCCGCGTGGCATTTTTTAAATGTTGAGTTTGGTTGTCTTGGTCTCTATGACCTGTTGACTACACATTTTCTGGATCCTAGGTTGAGCTGGGTTGAGTAGAGAAAATAAATAACATGGATCGCCATGCTTTTTCCGAAAAGTGTCTCCACTAATCGCATGTGATAACTCATGGTCTGTTTGCACCTCTCTCTGTCTTTGTCTCTCCCTCTTTGTCTGTGTCTGTTTCTCTGTCTTGTCTGTCTATCCCCTCTATATCTCTCTCTCAGATCTGTAAGGGGCTCTGGAGTGATGTCCCTTGGATAAAGTCAAGCATAATTTTGCTGTGTTAAATTGTACTAAAATATCAATTCCTGCAGCACTATGCCCGTTGTCGGACTTCCAACAGCGCTGGAAAATACCTTGAGTGCTCTGCTAGAGGGGAGTCACCATACCTCCTGGAAAAAGACAGGAGAAGGCGACAATTTGACAGTCGTACTGCGACTGAGAAGTGGCTTTGAATCTGACAACATGGCGAATCAACAAGCACAGCAGTCTTCTTCCCAGTTGCTATTGCAAACAAGCCACCAAGCCAGCTGAGGAGGGACAGGAGACGACTGGAGGAGAGGAGACAGGCAGCTACGATGCCAGAGTTCCAAGAAACTTGTGAATTTTCAAACCATGAGAACTGTGGGCAATTGTTTATGCCTTCTCCCCCAGTAAACGGCGTTGTTTTAAACACTGATACGCCCCTGTCACCAGACAACACAACACGGCCTGTCTTGTGTTTTGCACGAGAATTTCGCCCTGCATCCCCTGATGTCACTGTGCCTACTGACCCAGATACAGCGGCTGATCAGCAGAGCCAAATTGACCTTGTTGACGTGCCTGCCACTGACGCTGCGCTGGAAGAGGAATGTGACCCCTGCTTGGTCAAGGTACGTGACGCTGGATACGGGGTGGAGTTTATATGGGACTATGTGGCTGAACTGACTGACCGATCGCTACAGAAAAGGCTCGGGAACACAAAAAGAAATCAGGATTTTGTCCGTGTTTTTGTTTCCAATGACAACCCTGAAGCTTTGATCTGTGAAAGGGATGCCATGGTGTTTGAGTTTAGTTGGACAGCAGCAGCAGGTGACGAACCATCGGACTTCATTTGGATGGCTAAACGAAGCCCAAGGCACATGACGCAGGATGAACGGACAGTCTACGACAAGCTACGACAATGGACACCCACCGATCGGAAAAAGTTTAAAGACAAAATCAGTGCTGGAATTCGTGTTATGAATGTGGTAATGGAGGCTGTGAGATTTTTCCTTGGTTACCTAAGTTTTCTCATGTGTGTGTGGTGTGTGTGTGTGTGTGTGTGTGTGTGTGTGTGTGTGTGTGTGTGTGTGTGTGTGTGTGTGTGTTGTGTGTGTGTGTGCGTGTGTGTGTGTGTGTGTGTGTGCGTGCGTGCGTGCGTGCGTGCATGTGCGTGTAGGGGGGAGGGGGGGGCGTGTATGTGTGTTTGTGTATGTGCATGTGTGTGTGTTTATTTTTGATTTTAATTTTGTTTTATTCTTTTATATCGAGGATAATAGAATAAGCACTCGTGTGCTTTTTTCATCCTGTCCCCGTGTGTATGCAGTTGTGTAAATATTGTCTATTCCCACCGGCACATAATGGCCTACTCTTCCGAAAAGCGGAACAGGATTTAACGTGTGCGCAAGTTGTTCTGCGTGCGTTCGCACACGGGGATAGTCTCATCCGAAGGACTTTTGGGGAGAGTAGAGTCAGCACTGATGTTAACTCCAGGAGAAAAATCCCCTCGACCGGGGATTGTGTGTGTGTGTGTGTGTGTGTGTGTGTGTGTGTGTGTGTGTGTGTCTGTGTGTCTGTGTGTCTGTTTGTGTGTGTGTGTGTGTGTGTGTGTGTGTGTGTGTGTGTGTGTGTGTGAGAGAGAGAGAGAGAGAGAGAGAGAGAGAGAGAGAGAGAGAGAGAGAGAGAGAGAGAGAGAGAGAGAGAGAGAGAGCAAGCAGAGCTTTTTGCATGCACATCTGTGGCACGCATACCTGTGATGTATTATCACGAGACAGTGGGCACAGAGGACAGAAGGCAGAGTGACACTAAAACCTTACCACGGATTTCATCGTTTGTGCTGTGTTGTCAGTGGATTGTATGTTTGTTGTATCTCCACCCTCGTCAGCCCCGTCCCTTTACAATGTGAAGATCATTTGGGTTGCAGTCGTACTTTGTTTCTTGCTGTTTTTGTTCAATACGATTATTAGCATTGTGCCCAATCCCCTTCCCACTGTCCCCTTGTGAATGGGCTAAAAAAAGCTTAAATCACAATAAACAAGACTATTGTCATTGTCTCAAATGGGCGAAAGCTTTACACAATGAATTTTGTGAATCGTGAATCGTGGACTGTAGCAAAAAATAGCAAGAGCCAGAGGCCCAACCAGACTTAACACTTTGTTGCAATCATGTACCTGACTCTGGATCTGTATCTTTGTACCATTACGTGGAATCCATTCCATGAAGATCATTTGGGTTGCAGTCGTACTTTGTTCTCTTGCTGTTTTTGTTCAATACGATTATTAGCATTGTGCCCAATCCCCTTCCCACTGTCCCCTTGTGAATGGGCTGAAAAAAAGCTTAAATCACAATAAACAAGACTATTGTCATTGTCTCAAACCTGTAATGCTAACCCATGTTGCTTGCTCAAAGTCAATTTGTGCGTAGAAGGTGTTAGGCAGAATAAGCAATTGTGCAAGGGTAATGATTGATGGGAAGAACTTTGGTCACTTGACAAAGGGAAGAATAGAGTGAGAGAGAGAGAGAGAGAGAGAGAGAGAGAGAGAGAGAGAGAGAGAGAGAGAGAGAGAGAGAGAGAGAGAGAGAGAGAGAGAGAGAGAGAGATTTAATTTTATTCTTTTAATCTATTTTTTATTCTTTTATATCAAGGATAATGGGATAAGCACTCTTGTGCTTTTTTACATCCAGTCCCCGTGTGTATGCAGTTTTGTTAATGTCATCTGTTCCCACCGGCACACTATGGCCTACTCTTACGAAAAGTGGAACAGGATTTGACGTGTGCTCAAGATGTTCTGCGTGTGTTCGCACACGGGGCCTCGGTTTAGAGTCTCATCTGAAGGAGAGAGAGAGAGAGAGAGAGAGAGAGAGAGAGAGAGAGAGAGAGAGAGAGAGAGAGAGAGAGAGAGAGAGAGAGAGAGAGAGAGATTAATGGGAATGGTGTTTGGTAGGAGAGAAGAAAAAAACAACAACAAAGAACATGTAAGGTAGTGTTTGTAGTCCGTTTTGATGGTTAGTAAGACAAAATCAGGGAGTAACAGGCCTTGAGTAGAACAACTTGGTACAAAAAGCTGAACACCGCGAGGAGTGGAGGAAGCTGGTTGCAAAATCTTCAGGGTGCCCCAACGGCCTACTAGACAACGGGATTTATTTATTTATTTATTTGTCTATTTATTTATTTTTTATTATTTATTCTTTTATTTCGAAGATAATGGAATAAGCATTCATGTGCTTCATTACATCCTGTCCCCGTGAGTATGCAGTTTTGTAAATCTTGTCATCTGATCCTACCGGCACACAATGATCTACTCTTTGGAGAAGCGCAACAGGATTTAACGTGTGCGCAAGATGTTCTGCGTGCGTTCGCACACGGGACCTCGGTTTATAGCCTCATCCGAAGGACTTTTCGGGAAAGAGAAGTCTGCAGTGATGTTAATTCCAAGGGATAGGTGAAGGTG
>CM060332.1:37451005-37453505 GCA_030674155.1 Stramonita haemastoma
TTAGCAGCAGTATTTATCATCACCTTCATCACCACTGATCACCATGCAATAACAGATAACTGTCTCTGATATCGGTGGTCCCAGTCGCTGTGGTCTCATAGATAACACCAGTATCGGTTTTTCCTACTTTTGTGTGCTTGTGGTGAGTTTGTGTCAAAACCTTCAGGAGGCTAGTGGAGGGACAATGCTACAGGGATAGTCACCCCGTGTGGGGGTCTCACTTTGTCTAGCTCCGTGGACTAAGCTGTTACTGTCATCAGTAGGGGGCTAAGTATGTTTTTAATGTATTTTTTTATTTTGTTTTATTCTTTTATATCGATGAATATGAGAATATCTCTCTTTTATATCGAGGATAATATGTGGTGCACTGCGTATGCTAACCCAGAAAAGGCACCACTGAACACCATCAAAGTGACCCAGCAGCAGTGCAAGGCCCCTCTGGCTGGTGACCCCACGGTGGCCTTACATTGATAGGCTCCACGTAGATGTGTGACCCTGAAAATACGAATCTGGGTGTTGCTAGGGCGGAGAGATGGATATAACGGACGTGGGGGGAGAGGGACAGATATCACAGCATATGAGGCAGCAAAGACATGCATACTCAACGCTATCAACTTTTCGAATGGTCTCTGTTACCTTTAGTGAGTTTTAGTGCGACGTATCAACTTTCAAATGGTCTCTGTTACCTTTAGTGAGTTTTAGTGTGTTTAAAACTTATAGATACTTTCAAGGCTGCTGTTAGATTTAAAAATCATTGCTTCTAGTCTCGAACTTTGTTGTCTAGCCTAGTTTTGTTTGAAGAAAAAATGGACCTTGCAATTTTTAGATATTACATTTTTTTTGGTCATCTTCAACTTCAACATTGATCTGCTCTTCAAAGAAAGAAAGAAAGAGAGAGAGAGAGAGAGAGAGGAGAGAGAGAGAGAGAGAGAGAGAGAGAGAGAGAGAGAGAGAGAAGAGAGAGAGCAAGCTGGGGGGGGGGGAGGTGGAGAAAGCAAATAAATAAGTAGACAGATCTAGACAAACGGGATAAAAAAAAAACGAAAGAAAAATCAGCAAACAGCAGCAGACAAGATTGCACTTTGCCGAATAAGTCCTCAGACAGGTGTTCAAAGCATGATTAAAAAAATTACATAGCATTATATTTTACTTTGGTGAAAACATGATAAAAACACTATGCTGACAACATGATAAAAGACACTAACTTTCATGTCGCTGACGGCATGATAAAAAACCATAACGCTAACATTTACGTCGCTGACAACTTAGCAAAACTAAAACAGCAACGTAGTACTATCTTTCATGTCGTTGACAGGATAGCAAAACAGCAAAATAAGAAAAACAAAACAGCACAATCTTGAGCAGTGTCTGCTGCTAGTGACCTATATTTTCATGACACGGCAAGCAAAAAAACTAAAAAACCTTTAACATCGTTGGCTACTAATGACCTATCCCTTGTCACACCGCTATCAACACATTGATGCATAACACTCGTGTCAAGAATAGATAAAATTCTCTGGATCATAATTTATAAGCTTCGCACAGTCAGCCACAAAACACAGTGAAATAAAGACAAATCATTCAATCAGGGTTACTCCTTCATCCTTATTCCTTTCCAGACTTAAAAAAAAAACACGTTTGTAGGTTAGATAAGGTTCACAGCTTAAATCCTTGTTCGTTGTTATTTAGTTGCTGTCGTTGTATTGTTATTGGGGTTCTATGATGGTTAATGATGGTATTTAATCTGTTTTTTTGCCGTCGATTCTGTTCTTTTTCTTATCGTCAAGTCACCCACGTCATTGTCATTTGTCTTTCCATAATGATGTAATCAGTTGTTGTAGCACTTTTCCCAGCTTAACACTCTGGGGGTCACCCAGAATATTCGCTGTGACTCACTCATCCCACCTGGGAATGACTGTGAGATTGAATTGCACATTGAATGAAAAGCGTGGTGTATGACTTTTTCGTGTACATCGCCATATACGCAGCCATACTCCGACTTCCGAGGAAATGATTTTTTCCTTTAAAGGAGAGTGCAGGTTGTCATGTTAAGAGCTTGTCATGGCTGAAGGCAATCTCAACACAAATATTTTACAACATAACAGTATTTTAGTGTAGGCCTTGGCAAATTACCTGACATCAATAACTGACACAACTTTTGGCTAGAGCCATACGTTATCAGTGAGTGCTACTGCTAATGCTCTCTCTCTCTCTCTCTCTCTCTCTCTCTCTCTCTCTCTCTCTCTCTCTCTCTCTCTCTCTCTCTCTCTCTCTCTCTCTCTCTCTCCACACACACACACACACACACACACACACACACACACACACACACACACACACACACACACATTTGACATTTGTCTTTGCATCCACTGAAGATAATTTCCCGGGATAATTGCAGGTTTCACGCTTTCGGCAAGAGAAAAAAAAAGGGAGGTAATGCGGGTCGTTCAATCTTTGTCATCCCTCCTCCACCCTCTCCCTCCCTCCCTCAACTCCC
>CM060332.1:37456005-37458505 GCA_030674155.1 Stramonita haemastoma
AGAGAGAGAGAGAGAGAGAGAGAGAGAGAGAGAGAGAGAGAGACAGACAGACAGACAGACAGACAGACAGACAGACAGACAGACAGACAGACAGACAGACACAGAGAGAGAAAGAGAGAGAGACAGAGACAAAGACAGACAGAGAGAGACACAGACAGACAGACAGACAGACAAGAGAGAGAGAGAGAGAGAGAGAGGAGAGAGAGAGAGAGAGAGAGAGAGAGAGAGAGATTGTATGTTTTTTTTCTAGAAATGACTTTAGACGGAAGGTGTGTATAGGGGGGGGGGGGGGGGGGGGGAGCTACAGACATATGCTAAGGTGTTTGAAATAAGGCATTGTATAATTATCTGTTGGTATTTGCAAGAAACTACTGTTCTAAAAAGTACAAGGATAATTACGCGTGCGTTCGTGCATGCGTGCGCACGCGCGTGTATGTGTGTGTGTGCGCACGTGGTGTGTGTTTGTGTGTGTGTATGTGTGTGTGCGCGCGTGCACGCGTGTGTGTTTGTGAGTGTTTGTGTGTGTGTGTGTGTGTGTGTGTGCACGTGTGTGTGTGTGTGTGTGTTTGTGTGTGTGTGTGTGTGTGTGTGTTGTGTTTGTGTTTATGTGTGTGCGTGTTTTGTCTGTGTTTGTGTGACTGTGTGTGTATGTATGTGTGTATATTTTTTGATTATGCACATGCACACAATTTTATGAACAAAATGCATGGGCGCATGTATAATCCCACTCTTTGTGGTGGCTTTCAGACGTGCTCAAGACTGATGTTGCTTTCGATAATTAATGGTGATAATTATGGGAGTGGTTGTTGACTGGGCTAACACATTAAGTGATGCTCCACCACAAAATGAATCGCTTAGCACCTCGCCCACTTTTCCGCTAGGAGCCATTAAAGGCAGGTGGGGGTCAAATTGTCGATTTTGATATTTTAATTCATTATAAAGCTATAGCCATTATTCTACCTCGCAGTGAAATATCAAGGCATAATTGTTGTTGTCTTTTGCCTTTAAATGTGTTTTAAAAATACCCAAGCAGCTTTCTTTCTGACCCCTATCAGGATGCTGAACTTGTCCATTTCTCATTTTGTCATGTCCTGCAGTCTATCATTTCAAGTTGTAATACATTTTCATAGAATTGTCCGATTTCCGGTCTGTTTTTTTTTTAATTTTTATTGTATAGCCATTTTATTGCAGATTAGTAACATGACAATAACTAAAAATTGACCTCATGTGCAATGCGACTTACTATGTGGTGGAGTGTCACATTATTATTTTATTTTATGAGCAACACTATCGACAGCAGCAGGCAAACAAACACTAAGAGAACATTATCTGGCCTCTTACCCACGTGGGCCTAGCCAATTATTACAGACCAAGGCATCAATCTGCCAGCCATCAGACAATTCAGTGTCCATCAGCACACGTCAATGATGCTCTGAACACTGTTTGTTTGTTTCGGTGGTTGATTTGGGTTGGGATAAGAGAGAGAGAGAGAGAGAGAGAGAGAGAGAGAGAGAGAGAGAGAGAGAGAGAGAGAGAGAGAGAGAGAGAGGAGAGAGAGAGAGAGAGAGAGCGAGCGAGCGAGCGAGCGAGCGAGCGAGCGAGCGAGAGAGAGAGAGAGAGAGAGAGAGAGAGAGAGAGAGAGAGAGAGAGAGAGAGAGAGAGAGAGAGAGACGGACGGCGGACGGACGGATAGACAGACAGACTGACTGACTGACAGGGAGAGAGGGGGAGAGAGAGAGAGAGACAGGCAGAGACAGAGACAGAGAGACAGAGAGAGAGACAGAGAGAGAGACAGATATACATATACAGATATATATATATTATGTATGCGTGTGTGTGTGTGTGTGTGTGTGTGTGTGTGTGTGTGTGTGTGTGTGTGTGTGTGTGTGTGTGTGTGTGTGTGTGCGTGTGTGTGCGCGCGCTTGCATGCATGACCTCATGTTGGAGCGTGCGCCTGTGTCCGTGGCTATGCCTGTGCTCGTTCCAATGCTCGTTGGCTTGTGATTTACAGGTGATAGGAAAGAACAGAGATAGCTGATAATACAGTTAGTTCCTCACGGCAAGGGTCTCTAACCCTCTAGCTTGCCTGATGCTAAGAACTAGGTACCTGTTGAAAGAAAGTGTGGACTTAGAGGTGCTCTGTTTAACTATCATTTCACAGAGGATAGAGAAAAGAAAAGGTAACAGGCGATCACTTTTACAAAGGGCATATTCATAGGAAACATCAAAGTTGACGTCATCCAGGATCTCATACATCTAACACTGTCAATCAACAAAGAAGGTGAAATGACCAATGCCTTGACCAGCAGAATAGGAATAGCCTCATTATATGCTATATATATATATTGTTCGTCCGTCGGAGCGACGAGGACCATCCGATCATCCTGGAGGGGGGTGGGGAGGTCATCATCGGTGAGTGCGGAGATGGCTGATAAGCCCAATCCGTGCTTGGAAAGTTCTGCTGCAGTGTGGACAGGGAATGGTAGCAGGTGCCGGGGGC
>CM060332.1:37463505-37468505 GCA_030674155.1 Stramonita haemastoma
GAGTAGGCCATCGTGTGCCGGTGGGAAACAGATGACAATATTTACAAAACTGCACACACACGGGGACCGGATGAAAAAAAGCACATGATTGCTTATTCTGTTATCCTCGATATAAAAGAATAAATCCTCTCTCTCTCTCTCTTCTCTCTCCTCTCTCTCTCTCTCTCTCTCTCTCCTCTCTCTCTCTCTCTCTCTCTCTCTCTCTCTCTCTCTCTCTCTCTCTCTCTCTCTCTCTCTCTCTCTCTCTCTCTCTCTCTCTCTCTCTCTCTCTCTCTCTCTCCTTCTCTCTCTCTCTCTCTCTCTCTCTCTCTTCCCCACACACACCTAATCCACGCTTTAATAAAAAACAAAAAACAGTCGGCACGAAAACAGTAACAACAGCAAAAAGAAAACAAACAACACTATTGGAAACAAAAGTGAAGAAGTAACCATCTCGCGACCCCGAACAATTCACCCAACTAAACAGAGAAAAAGAAAAGCGAAGAACGAACGAAAGAAAGAAAATAATGATAGAAGGAAAGGATTAAGACAGGAACAGGGAAGTCAGGAGGAAATGAAGTAAGTAAAAACAGCAACAAAGCAACAACTTGTAACAAAAAAGGACTGTGAGTTTTTTTTGTTTTACCAGCTTACTCTGTGCTATCATTACCTTGATCCTTGTCTGTGTGTCTGTCCGTCTGTCTGTTTGTCTATCTGTCTGTCTGTTGTCTGCCTGTCTGTTGTCTGTCTCAGTGTCTCTCTCTTGTCTCTGTCCGTAAGACTGTCTGTATGTCTGTCTCTCTTTCTCTCTCTCTCTCTGTTTCTATCTCTGTGTCTGTTGTCTCTGTCTGTCTGTCTGTCTGTCTGCCTGTCTCTCTCTCTCTCTCCCCCTCGAATAAAAGAATTTTGCCTTTCCTTGCCTTGCTCACCCTCCCCCCTCCGTCTGTCTCTGTCTGTCTGTCTGTTCTGTCTGTCTCTCTGTCTCTGTCTCTGTCTCTGTCTCTGTCTCTCTCTCTCTCTCTCTCTCTCTCTCTCTCTCTCTCTCTCTCTCTCTCTTCTCTCTCTCTCTCTCTCTCCTCTCCCAAACTAGTTTTCTCTTTCCTTGTTTCTCTTACTCGAGAGAGTATTCTCCCTTGACTGGCTGCCATCCAGCTGGAGTGGTTTCTGTACAGTCAGTAAGAATCCAACGCTTTTCACTCCTTTTTTTTTTCTTCAGAAAGCATGTTGAAGGCTTTGATACACAAATGGGTCTGTCTTCCTTCACCGTTGATGAAGAAAAAAAAATCAAACCGTGGTCCTGCATTATAGTTAGTACGTGTTGTTCATCACCCTACCAACCACAAAGGCTACATTATGGCTGATAACCTTTTCAGTTTGAGTAAACCCATAACTTTCACCTCAAATTTAAAATCAACACAATCTGCACGTTTCTAACATCCAACACCATCAAGCTTCACCCTTCACCCTTCACCTGTCTCGTAGTCTCGTGGACCGTGGGGGGCACAACTGAAGATTCTGCAACCAGCTTCCTCCTCTCAAAAAAACTTATAAATGACAACGTGCCTACATCGTTGCCCTTCATAAGGTCAATATGCCCATAAGGACGCCAGGCATATCACACACTGCACAAATCCAACATCACTCAGTCAAGAGTGCTAAATTTAGCGTGCCCCCTCCTTTTTACCTAGTCCAAGTGTGGTCAGTTACTGCTATGATTAGCACCGGCTGGCCACCGTTGGGCTCGGCTGGGATGGACTGGATTGCAGCTGAGAGTCGCTGAAAGAGGGGAGGGGGCTGACAGCTGTGTCCATTCAATTAACCAACCCGAGATTACCAAACAAAACACGTTAAAAAGGATAATAAACACTTCAGTGTACAGAAACTACACACAGAAATATGCCATATGTAGAAGTAACACTGCAGACTGGACATCCTGTGACCATCCCTGTGTTAATGATATCACTGCCCGATGAACGTAACAAAACAATGGGGGCAAAAGGTCATGATTATAATATATAAAAAGAAAATATTTGGAAGGTTTGTCTTAACCAAAAAAAAGGGCAGGGGAATAGACTGCGAAGGAAAAGAATAGGCCAAGAGAGAGAGAGAGAGAGAGAGAGAGAGAGAGAGAGAGAGAGAGAGAGAGAGAGAGAGAGAGAGAGAGAGAGGACAGAACAGTAAAGAAAAAAAAAACCCGAAACAAAGAGTTGTAGTACAGAGGAATATTCTAATCTTTTTCTTCCGTCAGTTGTATAATTCCCTCCCTTTTTTCTGGTGGGTTATTCCAGCAAGATTTAAATGATATCTTTGTGTCCCTTTTTCTGTAGTTTTCTACCTACCTACGTCATTATTGATGGCCCCCTTCCATCATCCTCACCCCCAGCCCTCTTTTCGGTGCATTTTTCCCCATGTCTGTGGGCTAGCTGTTAATGTTACGTCAACAAAAGCATAAACAGAGGCGGTGTTTACAAATGTCCCTACATGTCCTGAATAATACTCCTTTATAGACTGCAGACAGGTTTTTTTCTTCTAAAACTTGATAATGTTATTTTCCGTGTCCACGCGCCTTGCAGCAGGTTTCTTGGAGTCAGGAGTTGAGACAGTGTGCAGGATATTTGTTTGTGACAAACACTTTCACCCACTCTTCTCGTTAAACGTGTAACTGGGGGGAGGAAAAGGCAGCAGGTAGGCCTACTGTCTTTTTAAAACTTGTTTGTGACAGAACCATTTTCCGACATGCGTAGAAAGTATATATATCTCTTGGCGTTGAGTTTGCTCTCTCTCTCTCTCTCTCTCTCTCTCTCTCTCTCTCTCTCTCTCTCTCTCTCTCTCTCTCTCTCTCTCTCTCTCTCCTCTCTCTCTCTCTCTCTCTCTCTGGATGACATTTACAAAACTGCATACACACGGGGATTGGATGTAAAATAGCACACGAGTGCTTATTCCGTCATCCTCGAAAAAAAGGAACAAAGAATAAATAAATAAATAAATAGATAAATAAATAAATCTCTTTATGCCTCGGTAGTTGTGTCGTAAAATGGTAAATTGTTGTAAAGTGGTTATTATCGTAAGTGGAAGGCTCAGTGGAGGTACAAACCTCCTCCATGGCTCTGGCAACCTCCTGTGAAAAAGACAAAACCTCTTTTCTTCACCAGGTGGGCTGCCAATGCACATGCTGCCAGTCGCAAGACAAACGATTCCATAGGTGATAATCCCTATTGTCTTTGAGAGCGTGCAAATCAGTAAAACATCAGATTTTTTTCCCGGTAAAGTTAGGGAGTATTCTTTTTTTTTATTTTTATTCGCAGTGTCGAATGAGTCTTATGTTTATATGAACTCTCTTTATCGGCACTATTTTGGGTATTTTATTGTATTTTATTTTGTTTCATTCTTTTATATCGAGGATAATGGGATAAGCACTCATGTACTTTTTTTTTTTATTAGATCTGGTCCACGTGTGTATGCAACTTTGTAAATATTGTCATCTGTTCGCACCGGCACACAATAGCCTACTCTTACGAGTCCTGGAGTTAACATCAGTGCTGACTCCACTCTCCCCAAAAGTCCTTCGATGAGACTTTAAGAACGAGGCCCCGTTTGCGAACGCACGCAGAACATCTTGCACATAAATAGATAAATAAATAAATCTCTTTGTGCCTCGGTAGTTGTGTCGTAAAATGGTAAATTGTTGTAAAGTGGTTTATTATCGTAAGTGGAAGGCTCAGTGGAGGTACAAAAACCTCTCCATGGCTCTGGCAACCTCCTGTGAAAAAGACGAAACCTCTTTGCCTCACCAGATGGGCTGCCAATGCACATGCTGCCAATCGCAAGACAAACGATTCCATAGGTGATAATCCCTATTGTCTTTGAGAGCGTGCAAATCAGTAAAACATCAGATTTTTTCCCGGTAAAGTTAGGGAGTATTCTTTTTTTTTAAATTTTTTTATTCGCAGTGTCGAATGAGTTTTATGTTTATATGAACTCTCTTTATCGGCACTATTTTGGGTATTTTATTGTATTTTATTTTTGTTTCATTCTTTTATATCGAGGATAATGGGATAAGCACTCATGTACTTTTTTTTTTTTTTTTTTTTAATTAGATCTGGTCCACGTGTGTATGCAACTTTGTAAATATTGTCATCTGTTCGCACCGGCACACAGTAGCCTACTCTTACGAAAAGCGTAACAGGGTTTAACGTGTGCGCAAGATGTTCTGAATCAGATCAGAATCAGAATCAGATTCTGTTCTGTGTGCGATCGCACACGGGGCCACCGTTTATAGTCTCATTTCATCTCAGTGGTGATTTCATGTGTGTTGATAGAAAGAGAGTGCTAAGGCAGAAGTTACTTTTGGACTGGGTTTGCGCTCTTGAACGTCTTAACCCAGTTAGTGACCATAACTCTTTTTAACGACACCACACTCGATCTTTGTCTTCTCTGTTGCCAGTACAGCGTTGTCTGTCTCTCTCTCTCTCTCTCCTTTGCTGCTTTTCTCTTCTTTTCCTTCTCCCTAACCGGTGGCTTTGATTTAAAGGAAGGAGAAAAAAGTATGTGTGGGTGTATGTCTGAAACACATGGCCATGTCTTTTCTAGTCAATGGGTCTTTCTAGTCAACGTTGTATCCATAATGTGTGTGTGTGTGTGTGTGTGTGTGTGTGTGTGTGTGTTGTGTGTGTGTGTGGTGTGTGTGTGTGGTGTGTGTGTGTGTGTGTGTGTGTGCGCGCGTGCGTGTGTGTGTGTGCGCGCGCGTGCGTGTGTGTGTGTGTGTTTGTGTGTGTGTGTGTGCGTGTGTGTTGTGTGTGTGTGCGTGTGTGTGTATGTGTGCGCGCGCGCGCGCGCGCGTTTGTGTATCATGTGTGTTAGTGATATTTTTATTTGACTTGACTTGATTTGACTTGACACATGCCAGCATTGCCAGACCCGATGTTTGGAGAGGTTCAATGGCTGGAATGAGATTATGATTTAGGCCTCCTGAGAAATAGGAACCAACTCAAGACTCAACGCTCTACATTCACTGGACTGTT
>CM060332.1:37473505-37476005 GCA_030674155.1 Stramonita haemastoma
TCTCTCTCTCTCTCTCCTCTCCTCTCCTCTCCCTCCCTCCCTCCCTTCGTGTGTGTGTGTGTGTGTGTGTGTGTGTGTGTGTGTGTGTGTGTGTGTGTGTGTGTGTGTGGTGTATTTGTGTGTGTGTGTGTTTGTTTGTGTGTGTTTTGTTGTGTGTTTTGTGCATGTGCGTGTGTGCGTGCGTGCGTGTGTGTGCGCGCGTGCGTGCGTGCGCACGTGTGTGCGCGCGTGCGTGCGTGCGCGCATGCATACATGCATGCGCGCGCGCGCGTGCGTGTGTGTGTAAAAGGAATAAAGCAGAGGACAGAAGACAACAAGCAAAGACAGAAGAAACATGGAGAATGTTGTGTTGATGGCTAACGAAGCAAGGAGCATGGAGGAAGGTCCGATTATCGTTGCCACTGGTGATGTGCTGTGTTGTGTGGAGGCTTAGCAACCTGCCTCTTAAGAATAACTACTGGGATATAATGATGTGTCTCTTTATATCGGGAAAACATCTTCGAGTGAGAGAAAAACAAATCCTTTGCTCGTGGTTTTGCGGCCGGTATCTTGAGAGAACGAAAGAAATGTTCAGTTTTTATTATTAAGTATCAAGAAAGCTTTTCATTGAGATATAGCTCAGCAGCATGAAGATAAAAAAAATCGTAAAGCGTTGATTCAATAATGACAATGTGTCGGAACTAATACAAGCATGCACACTGGACATAGCCTATATTTAGGATATTTTTATTATTTATTTATTTATTTATTTATTTATTCTTTTATATCGAGGATAACAGAATAAGCAACATGTGCTTTTTTTCATCCGGTCCCGTGTGTATGCAGTTTTTCTAAATATTGTCATCTGTTCCCACCGGCACACGATGGCCTACTCTTACGAAAAGAGGAACAGGATTTAACGTGTGCGCAAGATGTTCTGCGTGCGTTCGCACTTGGGGCCTCGGTTTAAAGTCTCATCCGAAGGACTTTTGGGGAGAGTGGAGTCAGCACTGATGTTAACTCCAGGAAGAAAATTTCCTCGACCGGATTCGAACCCGGGTCTTCAAATTGCCAGCGCAATGTTCTGACCACTAGGCTATCCGCCCCATCCGTGAGTTTTATTGAGGGTATAAGAGAGAGAGAGAGAGAGAGAGAGAGAGAGAGAGAGAGAGAGAGAGAGAGAGAGAGAGAGAGAGACAGAGACAGAGACAGAGAGAGACAGAGAGACAGAGAGAGAAAAACGGGCGGGCGGGCAGGCGAGCGGACGGACGGACAGACGCACAAACATGCAGGCAGAAGGACAGTCAGGCAGGCAGACAGACAGACAAACAGAGCATTAGTTTTGGGTGAATAACGAAGCAGGAGGGTGGAACTCAATCAGTGTCTCATGAAAAAAGAAACACTGAAAACTGTCAATAGAAGTGCAATACCAAGTTTACAAACTTTTCAATGCAATTAGACACATGTGCGCACTCGCGCGCGCGCGTGCGCGCCACACACACACACACACACATACACACACACATACACACACACACACACACATACGCACACACGCACACATACACACCAACACACACAAACACGCACACACACACACGCACGCACGCACGCACACACACACACACACACACACATGCTCGCACTCGCATGTATATACACACTCGCGCGCGCGCTTGCACACATATCTACACACAAATATGCGCTTTTACACATAGTATCTTGCATTGGCTAAGCACACATCAGCATAAGGTCAGATCCTGTTTCCATACTCTCCGTCTGTGTCTGACTGTCTGTCAGTGTGCGTCAAGTCAAGTCAAGTCAATTCAAAATTTTCTTTATTGAGGGTAAATGGTTAAGTTTACACAGCTTTTTTCATCCTGCCCTCACAAGAAAATAAAGAAATAAGACTTGTAAAACAGTCAAAAGGCAAATATCAACCTATGTTGGAAAAAAACAATTAATGAGGACTTTCTTTTTAAACCAGACCTCACAATACAAAATAAAACAAACCCAAGACTGTACAACATGAGCTCAAGTCATTGAGACAAAGAAAGAAAATACAAAATAGCAGGGGTAAGAGTGTGTGAGAGTTTATTTATTTATTTATTTGTTTATTTACTTTATATCGAGGATAATGCAATAAGCACCCACCCCATGTGCTTTTTTCTACATCCATTCCCCGTGTGTTTGCAGTTTTGTAAATGTTGTCATCTGTTCCCACTGGCACACAATGGCTTATTCTTACGAAAAGCGGAACAGGGTTTAACGTGTGCGCAAAATGTTCTGCATGCGTTCGCACACGGGGCCTCGGTTTATAGTCTCATCCGGACTTTTGGGAAGAGCGGAGTCTACACTGATGTTAACTCCAGGGGAAAAATCCCCTCGAACGGGAATCGAACCCGGGTTGTCAAATTACGTGCGCAATGTGTGTGTGTTGTGTGTGTGTGTGTGTGTGTGTGTGTGTGTGTGTGTGTGTGTGTGTGTGTGTGTGTGTGTTGTGTGGTGTGTTGATCTATTC
>CM060332.1:37488505-37491005 GCA_030674155.1 Stramonita haemastoma
AGGCTGGTTAACGATGAAGAGTAGCCAGTGAGGAGAATGGGTTAGGGTAAAGGTGTGTGTGTGTGTGTGGCTGTTTATATGTGTAAGTCTTTTTGTTCATTGATCGAATCATTCTGTAAGTATCATGTTTGTGAATGTTTACAGCTCACATAAAAAGCCTAGATGCACAAAATATCCTTACTTAACTTAATTGTTTACTTAGTTACACACGTACATACTTACTTGTTTACTTATTTACATACTTATGTACTCACTTATTTACTTGCTTATCTACTTACTTTCTTCTTTCCTTCCTTCCTTCCTGTCTTGCTTGCTTGCTTGCTTTCTTCCTCCCTCCCTCCCTCCCTCCCTCCCTCCCTTCCTTCCTTCCTTCCTTCCTTCCTTCCTTCCTTCCTTCCTTCCTTCCTTCCTTCCTTCCTTCCTTAACTTTATTACTTACTTACTCTGTTCAGTTTATGCTGGGATATTTGATGATAGCAAGCATAGAGTACAGCTGTAGTCAAGTAACCACAAAGTTAAAAGCTCACGCACTTCTACATCAGCAGCATGGTTAAAATTAACATCCTCATCATCATTGATCACCATACAATAAAAACAAATATATATCTGATTGGGTGGCTTCAGTTGCTCTGGTCTCATAATGACCTCAGTTTCAGTTCCTCATATACTTTCGTGTCCATAGTGAGTTTGTGTCAAAGCCTACGGGGTGAGAGCTTCAGGAAGAAGGTCGTTAGAGGGATGTTGGTTGTGGTCGACATCTCGGGTGGGCAATTCCAATAACAAACATATCCAACACAGGCGACATATTTGGTACTGAACCACTTGATGACTGACCACTCTCTTGACTTTGGTTTTATCTCATTTTATGTATAATTATAGTCGCACAGTTTTAATATGAGTTTTTAAAATATAACGATGTGACAGCCCCAATATGACCTGTGCGGTCGGCGGGGCTATAAGCAACATCATTGGATTGGATTGGACTCTCTTGACTTTGTTGCTGTTGTCGTCGCTGATCTTGTCGTATGTGGCTTGGAGGTTTACGTCTGATAGACTGGGCATGGGTTTTCGATTTAACTCTGGGCCCTGCTGTATATGTTGAACCTAGGGCCTTGTTGGCTTGAGTCGTTACACGACAACAGGTCTGTCGTCTTCGCCACCACACACCATCCTACTTAACTTGCCAGCGCTGTCTCTGTTAATATAACAGGACGCTAAGCATCTTCCCTAAACTACAGCCGTTGGCAGTTCAATAGCTGGCGTGGTGCTGATGATATAAACAGGAAACTAAATTACCGCCGCTTGTGTGAGAGAGAGAGAGAGAGAGAGAGAGAGAGAGAGAGGAGAGAGAGAGAGATGAGAGAGAGAGAGAGAGAGAGAGAGAGAAGAGAGATGGGAAACATTGCTTTCATGCTCCTGAATGAAGGCTATTTCAACATAACATCCTACCTCTAACAGCTGTTTGATATACGCCTTGGTGACTTTTATATCGATAAGTCATAAAACGTTTAGCCTAAATCTGAACTATAGTGACTATGCTAATGCACATATCGAGAGAGAGAGAGAGAGAGAGAGAGAGAGAGAGAGAGAGAGAGAGAGAGAGAGAGAGAGAGAGAGAAGAGAGAGAGAGAGAGAGAGAGAGAGAGAGAGAGAGAGAGAGAGAGAGAGAGAGAAGAGAGAGAGAGAGAGAGAGAGAGAGAGAGAGAGGAGAGAGAGAGAGAGAGAGAGAGAGAGAGAGACAAGGCAAGGCAAGGCAAAATTCTTTTATTCGAGGATAATAGATAAGCACTCGTGTGCTTTTTTACATCCAGTCCCCGAGAGAAGAGAGAGAGGAGAGAGAGAGAGAGAGAGAGAGGATGAGAGAGAGAGAGAGAGAGAGGAGAGAGAGAGAGAGAGAGAGAGAGAGAGAGAGAGAGAGAGAATGAGACAGACAGACAGACAGACAGACAGACAGACAGAGACAGAGAGAAATCTAGCTTGCCCTTTTCATCTCTTTTTTTCTGCTGATTCCCTCTCGCTCTCTTGCTCAGTCCGGCAGGTTCCCTTTCTACACTACATCCTGACGCCCTGTCTTATATTCCAGAACACTATACACACGCCCTTTCACTTTTCTCAACACTTTCATTACACCTGTCTGTGTGGCTGCGTCTGATACATGGAGTGTCAACGGAACTGGTTTTATGTTGTTTCTATGGTGCATGCCGGCGCAAAGTACGGAAAGAACTGATACAGATGTAAAGAATAATCACAATCATAGAAACCAAAATGTCACAAAAACAGAGAGAGAGAGAGAGAGAGAGAGAGGGGTGGGGGGGGGGGGGGGGCAGGCAGGCAGGCAGGCACAGACAGACAGACAGACAGACACACACACACACACACACACACACACACACACACACACACGCACACGCACACACGCATACACACACACACACACACACACACACACACACCGCACACACACACACACACACACACACACACACACACACACGTACAT
>CM060332.1:37496005-37508505 GCA_030674155.1 Stramonita haemastoma
TGTATCTACAGCCAATTTGTGGGCTGAAAAAGAAAAACTGCAGGAAATATGAAACTTGTGGCTCTTTTCCTCTGGAAGATTTACATTTTCGCTTTGTGTTTTGGTATTGTTCTGTTTACAAACTGTCCCGCCAATAGTTCGGTTTGAGTGGGCTGTATCTTTTTTGTCACTTGCGCATTTTTTTAAGCGGCAAGGATGTAGTTAGGTGGGGTTTTTTTGCTGCGTAACTTCATATTTTTTCCCTGTAATTTGTTTGGGTACATTTGTTTTGATCATACAGGCTGGTCATGCAACATTTGGCCTCTAAATTTTTAATGTGTGCCACATGTGGGTTACACACACCACCGCCTATGATTCTTAGATCGTCCAGAAGATTAATATCTACCATGCCATGACGTCTGTCTAGGTCAGAATGTCAAGGGCAAAAACAATATCCATTGTCAAGTCAGACTATTTTCATAGATTTGCAACTTCCGATTTTATCATTGAACTCTCTCTCATTGTGTCTGTCTTTGTGTCGCTGTCTTTGTGTCTCTGTCTCTGTCTCTGTCTGTCTGTGTCTGTCTCTTCCTCTCCCCTCTCTCTTTTTATGTTCTCCCTCTCTTCCCTCTCTCTTCTATTTCACACGCACCCACGCAACAACACACACACACACACACACACACACACACACACACACACACACACACACACACACACAACACAACACAACACACACACACACACACACACACACACACACACACACACACACACACCACATACAGAGATGAGTTTTCTCAGTGTCCCTATCAAACCTTCCAGTAAAGAGTCAGTCACGGCTGAACCATGCACAGAGACTGACTGTGGGTCCAGACATAATGATCAATCATGACCATCATGGAGCAATTACATGCTGTGTCACTGGACAAGCTTTGTGAGGAATTTGGCCGTTGACCCAGGAGGTGGCCTGGTCCCGTGTTTAACCAACAAACTAATCCTGGAATTTCATTTCTCTTGCATGCCGAATCCAAACCTTCCTAGATCCTCTACCTACCAGAGCCAGACATGGACCCTTACCAGAAGTCTGGAAAGATCACCACCTGCGAGATGCGATGTTTAAGGAGAGCCGTCAATAAAACCAGACGTGACCATATCAAGAACACCAAGATCAGAGAAATGGTTGGAACAATACCCATTCTTCACTACATCCAGCAGCAGAGAATCAGAGGGTTTGGGCACCTGACACGCATGGCACCTCATCAGCTTGCCAGTAAAGCCTACAACATAAGGATGCCTGGGTACAAGGCAAGAGGAAGGCTGAGGAAGACCTGGATCGAGGGTGTGAAAGAAACACTGAAGACCCACAACATCCCACCCACCCAGGCCTTCAAGCTTGCCGCAGACAGAAAGCTCTTTCTCCCCTCGACGTCCTAGATTGTGCAAGAGAATGAATACTGTTTAAAGTAAGTAAGTAAGTAATCTAAACCTGACTTTCTTTCTTTGTTTACTGTCTTCTGCAAATAGATATTCGTAGGTTTTTTTCTCCAGCCTCCTTATGTTATTAACTCTCCGTCTGTCAGTCAGTCCCTCTGTGTGCATTTGTGTGTACCACTCCCACTCTCTCTTCTCTCTGTATGTCTCTCTGTGTGTCTTTCTGTGTGTCTGTGTCTCTCTGTCTGTGTCTCTTGTCTCTATGTCTGTCTGTCTGTCTTCTCTCTGTGTCTCTCTGTCTCTGTCTCTGTCTCTCTCTCTCCAATGGGCACAATGCATGAATAAATAGTGTGCAGTGCATGTGTATGTATGTGTGCGTGTGCACGTGAAATCGTAGAACCTGCATTGAAAATGCAAGGCAATTTCCCAAGTTCCCTAGCCCTAGCCGCCCTCCTTTTCCTTTTCGCGCTAAATCTATAAACTCAACTCATTACCTGCTTCCAACTAAAGACATGTGCTGTAGCCCACAGGGGACAAGGGAGGGGGAAAATCTAATCTGAAGCTTGTTTAGAAGTGGTGTCCACCTGTCCTCTGTGAAACCTATTGGGCTTTTGCTCTGGGATCCATGGCATACTGGTTGTGATGTAATGTGCTTGGTAATCGCCTGAGGGGGGGCTGTGCTTGGTGTGAAGAGAAGGAAGGAAGGAGACCGTGTTCTTTTGTTTGAAAGAGGAGGACAGAAGAAGATAGCCTATGCAGAGGAAAGGAGAATGAGAGGAGAGGGAGGGGAGAGGGAGGGGGGAGAGAGGAGAGGGGGGGGGAGAGAAGAGGGAGAGGGAGGGGGGGAGAGAGAGAGGAGGGGGAGAGAGAGAGGGAGGGGAGGGAGAGAGGAAGGGGGGAGGAGAGGAGGAAGAGAGAGGGAGAGAGAGAGAGAGAGAGGGAGAGAGAGAGAGAGAGGAGGAGAGAGAGAGAGAGAGAGAGAGAGAGAGAGAGAGAGAGAGGAGGAGAGAAGATGAATGAATAATCTTTATTTTCTTTATTTTCCAAGGGTGACAAAGTAAGCATTCACATACATTTTTTTCATCCGGCCCGAGAGAGAGAGACAGAGACAGAGAGAGACAGAGAGAGAGAGAGAGAGGTGGGGGCAGACGGGCGGAATATGAGAAAGAAAGAGAGAGAGAGGATTTTTTACTCTATATCTATACCTCTACTATAAGTGTGTGTGTGTGTGCGTGTGTGGGGTGTGTGTGTGTGTGTGTGTGTGTGTGTGCGTGCATGCGTGTGTGTTTGTGTGTGTGTGTATGGCGCGCGCGCGTGTGGTGTGTGTTATGTGTGTGTTCTGTAAGAGAAAAATGACACAGGCAAAAGGCAGACAGATGGAAAACCGAAACAGAATCGAAACAGGGTAAAAACGGAGAGACTAATTTCATTGACGGTAAATGGAGAAGCAGAATACTTTCTTTCTCTATGCCCCTTCCTCTCCTTTCTCTTCAAATTTATTAGAGTTTCATAGAAATTCTCCCCTCTCCCTCCTTCCACAAAAACACATGAACACACACGCACACGCACACGCTCGCACCAACGCACACACACACGCACGCACGCATCACGCACACACACCACACACAAGCGCTAGTCAATACAATATGATACGAGCAATGAAAAGAAAGAAAGAAGAAAGAAAGAAAGGAAAGAAAACAAAGAAACAAAGAAACAGAGACACACACACACACACACAGATCATTCGTGATTTGCATCCCTCCTCCCTCTTTCTCCCTCTCTTTCCCTCTCTCTCACCTCCCTCTCTCTCTATTTCCCCCCTCTCTCTCTATTTCCTCCCCCCCCTCTCTCTCTCTCTCACTCTCATTAAACGCATTTTCACCTACATTAATATTAGACAGCATAATCATGTGTGTGTGTGTGTGTGTGTGTGTGTGTGTGTGTGTGTGTGTGTGTGTGTGTGTGTGTGCTGTGTTGTGTTAGTGTGTGTGTATGTGTCTGTGTGTGTCTCTGGTTAATTAATGTGCGTATGCACGCGTTACGTGTGTAGGTGGATACGTGCGTGCGTGTGTGCATTGCTTGTGTGTGTGTGTGGACTGCATATGGGGTGTATGCGTTTGTACGCGTGCGTGCGTGCGTGTATGCGTGCGTGCGTGTGATGACATGTTGAAATCAAGTAACATTTTCAGCTTCCACACAATCACACTCCCAAACTGCTGTACAAGGCCAAAGTTCCCTTATTCACAAGTTGTACCCATCCTGTCTTCCTTTTGTGTTCTGTTCTGTTCCTGTTCCTAAGCTCGGCTTGTTACTCCCGTTCCAACTAACTAGAGGGATCTGTCGTAGCCTGCAGTGAACATGGAAGAGGAAATCTAATTTGGAGCCCATCTGACAGTGGTGTATAATTTATGTATGTATACGTGTGCTATCCGTTTATTTCATGCTCTGGAGGTGTGAGACAGGCTTTCGTTGCCTTAGACAGTCAGTGACCCAGTTGAGGTTCTGCATGCTCTGTTGTGTAGAACATGTTGTAAGTAGCATTTCTAAGAGGAGAGAGACAGGGAAGAAACTGGAGTCCTGGAGAGAGGAGAGAGGGGGGGGAGGGGGGGGAAGAGGAGAGAGAGAGAGAGGGGGGGAGAAGGAGAGAGAGAAAATGAGAGGGAGGGGGAGGAGGGAGGGAGGGAGGGAGAGGAGGGAGGGAGGGAGGGGAGAGGAGAGAGGAGGGGAGAGAGGAGGGAGGGAGAGAGAGAGAGAGAGAGAGAGAGAGGAGAGAGGAGAGAGATACAGGGAGGGAGAGAGAGAGAAAAGAGAGAGAGAGAGAGAGAGAGAGACAGAGACAGAGACAGAGACAGAGACAGAGAGATAGAGTGAGAGAGAGACAGAGACAGATTGTACAGAGAGATAGAGTGAGAGAGAGACAGAGACAGACAGACAGAGACAGAGAGAGACAGAGACAGACAGACAGACAGACACACAGACAGAGGCAGAGAGTTTTCAAACACATTGCTCTGTCAGCCTTTCGGTCCCTTTTTCTGGCATGCAAAAGAAAAATCATTGGCACCAATGAAAAAGAGTTTGCCTGATATGAGCCTTGTTTCTGTTCGGCTGCTAGGATGAAGAAAGGAAGGAAGGATGGAAGATAAAGGAAGGAAGTAGATAAGCTGAATGGAAGCATGCAGGGTACCACTTGCAAGGGGTCAGAGACTTGCCTCTATAGAGTGATGCTATGTCTGTCTGTGTGGACAGCCCAGTGTAGCAAAAAAAAAGTTTGCATGATATGATCCTTATTCTGGTCGGCCGCTAGGATGAAGGAAGGAAGGAAGGAAGGAAGATAAGCTGAATGGAAGCAGGGTACCTCTTGCATGGGGTCAAAGACTGACTTGCCTCCATAGAGTGATGCCATGTCTGTCTCTGTTGACAGACCAGTCAGTGTAGCACTGCTTGCTGGTGGCTGCTGTAACTGGCTTGTGCGATGTTGTTCTGCAAGAAATAAAGACTTTTGGTCATGTAGGTAGGATAAGAAGTTTTATCGGCTGGGAGGTTGGACAGCATATTATAGGCGTTGCTACTTCTGCAGTCAGGTCTTTCTGTCTGTGTTTGTCTGTGTCTGTCTGTGTTTGTGTGTCTGTCTGTTTGCCTGTCTGTGTTTGTCTGCGGTTGTCTGTCTGTGTTTGTCTGTTTGTGTGTGTTTGTCTGTGTCTGTCTGTGTTTGTCTGTTTGTGTGTGTTTGCCTGTGTCTGTCTGTGTTTGTCTGTTTGTGTGTGTTTGTCTGTGTCTGTCTGTGTTTGTCTATCTGCTTTTGTCTGTCTGCGTTTGCCTGTGCCCAAGCCTGTTTTCTCTACATTGCTCTCCCGTTCTTCTTCTTTACCTATTTCTTTCTTTCATTTTTGCCGTCATTTTAAAGATTGTGCTGTGTGTGCTCATGTGTGTTTGCGTGTGTGTATGTGTATGTGTGTGTGAGTGTGCATTCACAAACACCCATACCCCTCCCCACCCACACACACACACACGCGCACATGTACACACGTATGGATTGACACAGTCATTGTCTAATATTACTTTTAGTAAACAGATGTTCATTTAAACAAATAACACTCACTTAGAGACATTTTTTTTATATGCAACATGCATCCATGCACGCAAATTAGCGCGTGCGTGCATATATACCAACACGCAAACACACACACACACGCCCGCGCACGCACGCACGCACACACACACAAACACACACACACACAAAACACACACACACTTGCACGCACGCACGCACACACACACACACACACACGCACGCACTTACGCACAGACAGACACACACACACACACACGCACGCACGCACACGGACAGACAGACACACACGCACACGTTAAATCCTGTCCCGCTTTTCGTAAGAGTAGGTCACCATGTGCTGGTGGGAACAGATAAGATTTTCAAACTGCATACACACGGGGACTGGATGTAAAAAAAAGTACATGAGTGCTCATTCCATTATTCTCGATATAAAAGAATTATAAAAAATCAAATAAAACGCATGCACACACATCCAAATTATTACCAATAGTTCGCCTAGCACTTGTTTCACTTGTGAAAACTGATGGGCTCATATACAAGGGCTCGAGTTCTGGCCAAGATGAAACTTGGTGTTTGCAGAGGAAGTTTACGTACTTGGTAACTGTTAAAGAGTTTATGAAAGATGGGCCATTTATAAACAGACTCTGGCCAAACGTTCGGTCAAGGGATTGATTCTTGAGTTTAATCCTGCTTCTTCTATCTCTGTATTGCTGGCTACTTTTGTTTTCATTCTGGATGTTCAAACAATTAAGCTGTCTCTCTTAATCTCTCTCTTTCTTTCTCTCTGTCTTTGTCTCTGTCTGTCTGTCGGTCTGTCTGTCTGTCGATCTGTCTATCTCTCTGTCTGTCTCTCTCTCTGTCTGTCTCTCTGTCTCTGTCTCTTTCTCTTTCTCTCTCTCTCTCTCTCTCTCTCTCTCTCTCTCTCTCTCTCTCTCTCTCTCTCTCTCTCTCTCTCTCTTTCTTTCTTTCTTTCTTTTTCTCTCTCCCCCTCTCTCTCTCCCTCTCCCTCTCTCTCTCCCTCCCTCTCTCTCTCTCTCTCTCTCTCTCTCTCTCTCTCTCTCTCTCTCTCTCTCTCTCTCTCTCTCTCCCTCTCTCTCTTTCTGCCCCTCCCCCCCTCTCTCTCTGACCTTGCTGATGTGTGTAGTGCATCAGACACCACTGGGGATAACAGTTGCGACATTTCTCTACAGAAGGCGGCCATTGTTTGCCGGTGGGAACAGATGACAAAATTTACAAAACTGCATACACATGGGGACTGGATGTTAAAAAGTACATGAGTGCTTACTCCATTATCCTCTATATAAAAGAATATTTAAAAAAAAAAGAGAGATTGGCTGCTGATCAATGACTATGTGGAAGAGCTGACAGACACACAGATACACTGACACTCAGACACACACACACACACACACGTGACAAGATGGCGGAAGCGATCGGAAGCTGAAGCAAGGCTCTGCCGGTTAATCGCTTCCCTACCAAGAAGATGACAAGGCTGACCAGGTCCAGAGGCCTTGGCGGCTATTTACATTCAAAGCCAGCCACCAACACCAAGGGCAGCCAACGGAAAAAGGAAAATTCACCGTGTCAAGCTGCTGAAGTTTCGACACGACAGGATGCCGAGTCCCAGACTGCCTCCACCTCGACCAGTGAAGACCTTGGACAGAAAAAAACGGACCACGGTCCCTCAGCAGACACAGTGAGTGTAATTAGAGAGCTAAAAATTCTCGTTACTTCACTGTGTGACAAAATAACATCACTTGAGCAACGTCTAGATCAGCAAGACCAAACTGCTTGCAAAAAGAACCTCCAGTGGAGAGATCTAGACGTTGTGTTGACAAGGAGACACAGACAGATAGCTCCTCAAAATTAACTTATGCTCAGGTTGCTAGATCAGCTGCACCAGTTTCTGCTAAAACAACACCTGCTAAAAAGTCGGGTACAGGACTGGTGCAACAAAAGAGCAAAACAAAAGCTGCACCCAAGGATGTAAAATTAAGAAAATCAGAACAAGCAGCAAATGACGTAACGACTGTGACTGACGTCAAACCACCACGACCTACAAAGAAAAATAATTCTAAACAGAAAGAACAACAAGACTTGCCACAAGTCGTGTTGCTCCACGATTCTGTGATGAAAGGGGTCAATGGGGACAGACTTGGGGTTTCATATGGATTCAACACCATGTGTTATAAAGCCCATGAAATAAAAGATTTGCCAACTACCCTGGACACAGCATTTTCCCACACTAACAAACCTTTAGATGCTGTTGTCATTCACTGTGGCATAAACGACATCAAGATCTCCGATCCCAGACGTAGCAGCAAAAAATACATTGACTGCATTAAGGATATTGCTGCTGATCACCCAAGCACAAAAATTGTTGTCAGCAAGATTGCTCCTGTTCGCAATTTTAAACTAAATGTGCAGAGAGAACTGTTCAATGCACTGATCAGCGCTGAACTTCACGATATTGTCAATGTTTCTTTAGTTCAGCATTCCAATCTTTCAACTCGCACTGGGGTTCAAAAGGATGGTCTTCACCCATCACGGAGAGGATCCAGTCAGCTGGCAGTCAACGTCGGCAGACACGTCCGTCAGCTGTTCTGGCAGACTCCAAGGAAGACCAGGAGACACCCAACCCTGCAGCCACGCAGCAGCAACATTTCCAGCGTTCTCCAGAGTCTTACCTCCGGGTGGAGACAGGGGCCCGTGGTGGAACATGTATGAATGCTTGGGAGAATGGTACTGAATTTTAAATGAACTGATTAAGGAATTATGTGATGTATATTAATGTCATCTATGTAGTCTTGCGATTAACTATGGCGCACATTTTCTGATCGTATCTTCTATTGCCTAGATTTAGTCTACTGGTAATAGTTGTAGTTGAACTATCTTGAATACATATTTAAGTTATTTATTTCTTTATTTTCTCAATATATATATTTTTACGTTGTTTCTGCCTATTCTCACTTTCAAAATGGTACAATCATGTCCAGTGAAGATATTACAGTGGAAACTGTAGATCGGTGATGACAAACCTTCACTATCTTATTCATCACCTTTCCACTACTACTTATGAAATTTTAATATTACAGTCATTGAATGTAAATGAAAACAATTTACCGAGATTGAAAAACTTTTCTTATCCTCCAATTCATGAAAACATTAAAAATGATGCAGAAAAGATAAGAACTGCCATATATATACATGTAAAAATGGAGTATAGTTCATGTATCTCACCAGCACCATCTAATATATTAAATTTATATTCATGCGCAGCAAATGTAAAAGTAAATAGTCATCTCATAATAAATGTTGTATCTGTCTATCTCCCTAAAGGTCCAAATGAGGAAAACACTGAGTGGATTCGAACAATTCAAGATTCCAATAAAAAGTGGCTAGTTGTAGGCGACTTTAATGCACACTCACCCTTTTGGGAAAAGGGAAGCACTTCAGTAACTTGCAAAAGATTTGTTGAAAACACAGTGGATTCTTGCCTTTATTTATTAAATGACGGTAGTGTCACCAGAGTCCCGGATATTGCAAGTCATAGGGCAAGTGCCATTGACCTATCTTTCATCTCTCCTGTGCTTGCTCCAAATTGTAAATGGGAAACACATACCAACACTTTAGGGAGTGATCACTTACCAATTATAATTACCCTTAATGACCACTCTGTTCATTACAGTTATGATAAAGATGCTATTCCTAAATATAATTATAACCGTGCTGACTGGAATAAATTCAATAGCTTTCTAGCAGCAGTAAATACAGAAAGTATTAAAGATGATGATGTCGACGTTTTTTACCAAAATTTTATTGATGCTATCTTAGAAGCTGCTGATGATTCAATTCCAAAATTTTCATCTGTAAAATCCAGCAAACATTCAGGTAATGTATGGTGGACTGATTCTTGCCAGAAAGCTGTAAATGAGAAAAAAGAAAGATTTAAAACATATATAAAAGACCGGACTGAAAGCAATCATTTATTAATGAAAAGAGCAAATGCTACATGTAACAGTATTGTTGCACAAGCTAAGCTCTATTTTTGGAGTAGTTTTTGTACAAAAGACGTTTTTAACCATACAGATCTAAAAAAGGTGTGGAGAAAGCTCAATGACATGAAAAATGGAGTTTGTTTACAGAATTGCCCAATCAAAATACAGGAAAAAGAAATTCTTTCTGATGCAGAAAAGGCTGAAATTTTTGTAAATATGTTTTCCGACACTATGAGTTCTCACAACCTTTCAGACAGATCTAAAACTTATAGAGAAAATGACGTCCAGAAAGATGATTATAAAGATCCAGTGAGTGATAATACACACTATATGAATGCCCCTATTACGTTGCAAGAACTAAAAGATGTAATTTTCTCCCTGCCCACTAAAAAAACATCAGTGGGAAAAGATGCAATTTCTAATGAACTGCTCAGAAATCTACCTAATAACTGGCTAATGTTGCTGTTAGATCTGTTTCAGCTGTGTTGGATTCATGGAGTCTTACCTAAATCTTGGAAACATTCTATTTTGATACCTATAGTAAAGCAGGGAAAGTCTAAGAGTGATAAGAATAACTATAGACCGATTGCATTAACTTCACATACAGGGAAGGTGATGGAAAAAATAATCTTAAATAGATTGACATATTATTGTGATAAAAATAAGATAATACCTGTAAATCAGGCAGGATTTCGTAGGGGTAGATCTACAGTTGATCATCTAGTGAAACTAACTACTTGTATTAAATATCAGTTTGCTCGAAGGAGGAATGTACTTGCTACATTTTTCGATGTACATAAGGCATACGATCATGTTTGGCATGAGAGATTGCTTTATAAGTTGAAATCTATTGGCCTTTCTGGCAGCATATATTTCTATATTAAAAGTTTTCTTTCAGAAAGAATTGTTCAAGCTAAAGTTGGAAATTGTTATTCTACCCAAAGATCACCAGACATGGGAATTCCACAGGGATCATAATATCACCGTATCTATTCAACATTTTATTATCTGATCTTCCTAGTATTTTGTCAAGTAATGCTGTTCTTGTGCAATATGCTGATGACATATGCATGTGGATGGATGTTATAATGAAAAAGAAAACGCCCAAAAGGCAATTAAGCTTCTATCAAAAAGTATATCAAAAAGAACTTGACAAACTTAACGGCTATCTTTTAGAGAATGGCCTTTCACTTTCCCCTGAGAAAACCAATCTTGTACTTTTTAATAATGGTGTTGGACCACAAGTCTTACCTCGTTTTCGATTAAATGGAAAAGATCTCGAATATAAACCTACAGTGAAATTTTTAGGTGTATACCTCACTTCTAAACTAGCCTGGAATCAGCACATTGAATTTTTGGCAACTAAAGCTAAGAACGTTCTTAATTTCTTGAAAGTTGTCAGTAAACAACCGTGGGGGCAAGATATCACCGTATCAAAACACCTGTCCTTGGCCCTTGTGCGCTCAAGACTGTCTTATGGACAAGAAGTATTTTTCAGTGCTCCAAATTACTTACTTAAGAAAATTCAAAGTCTTGATTGTAAAGCCTTCCGGCTTGCTTTGGGTGTACCACCTCATGCCTCAACTCTAGGCACATATAAAGAAATAGGTGTTCTGCCTTTAAATGAACATCGGCAACTTGCAGTGGCAAAATATGTCTTAAGAAGCACAGCAAATGAAAGTAATGTTGAAAAGGAAGTTCAGTTAAAGTCTGATATTCATTTTCCTAAAAGAGCAAGAACTATCAGCTCGCTTACCACAATTAGCACTTATACCTCCCCACTTTTTAAAGATTTAAAACTTAATTCCAATAAAGTAGCTAAATCAGAAGTAAATTTAGCTCCCTGTCCACCTTGGGAACTGCTTAAAGCTCACTTTGATATTGATTATTCCACTGTACGAAAAGCTGACAATATTAATATACTTACCGCATTTGTAAAAGAGCACATTCAAACTACCTATTCTGATCATCTCAAAATATATACTGATGGTTCCGTTCTTAATACCAATGAGGGAGGTGCGGCTTTTATTATTCCATCATTGAAAGTAGAACGATCATTCAACCTGGGAAAAAATAAATCTATATTTACAGCTGAGCTAACAGCTATAATATTTGCGCTGTACTATGTACTTGACTTTCCTAAAGATATTTTCAACATACTTGTGTGTGTTGATTCTAAATCGGTTTTACATGCGTTGAAGAATTATAATCTTAAAGTGAGAAAAGATCTTCTCATTGAAGTCAAGCATCTGGTGCATCTTGTTATTTTAAGAGGTAGTACTGTTACTTTTTGTTGGGTTCCCTCACACAGTGGAATCTATTTTAATGAAAAAGTAGACACCCTTGCAAAATATGGGGCGCGGAATAGAAAGGATTCTTGTGAAATAGATGTTGCATTATCTTTGCATGAGGGATACAGCTTGCTGCAAAATGCTTGTTGGAAGCATTTCAGAAAGAAGATCAGCGATTCTGGCTATCGGCTTTATGATAGCAGTACAAGTAATATGATAAATTTTCGAAATATCTTAACTCCTGACAAAGTCTGTGGTTGGTACAATCGCAGAAATGTGTTATCCCTCATGTACAGATTTAAACTAAATGCCTTCAAGACGAAATACTCAAAGGATGTAAATTGTATTTGTGGTGATAAGATAACGAACAGTCATATTCTTCTTTGTGGATATCTAAAACCACTTTTACCTGTTGTGCCTAATATATCACTGGACCAGTTGTTGTCTGAACCATCGCATTTGTTGGACATTGTGTTAGCACTAATAAGTAGTCCGATAATTCAGTATTTATAGTTTGTTAAAGTTAGCTTTATTTTTTAACTTTGTTATCTAGCATTGGTTTCAGCTATTTTTCTATTTTTCTTGTTCAGGTGTTGTTGTTGTTTTTTGGGGTTTTTTTTTTTTTTTTTTTTTTTTTTTTTTTTTTTTTTTTTTTGTCTAAAATCACTTAATGTGAATAGACGTTAAACTGAAGAACACACACACACACACACACACACAACACAC
>CM060332.1:37511005-37518505 GCA_030674155.1 Stramonita haemastoma
CTCTCTCTCTCCTCCCCCTCCTCTCTCTCTCTCTCTCTCTCCCCCCCCTCTCTCTCTTTCTCCTCTCTCTCTCCCCCCCCCTTCTCCTCTCTCTCTCCCTCTCCTCTTCTCTCCTTCTCTCTCTCTCCTCCCTCTCTCTTTCTCTCTTCATATATTGCTTTATTCTTGATCGTTAATATACGCTTTCAGTTTTTGTGTATTTTGTCTACATGAGTGAAAATATGTGGGGGGTGAGTCTGCGTGAATATCTATATTCATAATATCTTTTTTTTCTTCATTTTTTTCTTCTTGTTATACACTTGCGATTCCATTACATTTGCTTGTTCCTATCTTTCTTGTACTTTCTCAAGAGGGCCGAGTGCAAACAAGGTATTGTTATGCTTATTCCATAACCCTCTGTGAAATCAATTTAAGTCCTTTTAAAAATACCCATTTTTCCTGTGCAAAATATGCTATCTTTTATCCAGTCATCGTTATTCGTTCTCTGGGCCCTACGGAAACCGTATTTTGTGCGTGTGTGTGTGTGTGTGTGTGTGTGTGTGTGTGTGTGTGTGTGTGTGTGTGTGTGTGTGTGTGTGTGTGTGTGTGATTTTCATTGTTTAGTTCTTTATGCCTCTGCCTTTCATATTTTTTTCTTTTGAACATCAGCATGTCGAGAGAAAGTAAAGTTGAAACAAGAAAAAAGAAGAGAGAGAGAGAGAGAGAGAGAGAGAGAGAGAGAGAGAGAGAGAGAGAGAGAGAGAGGAGAGAGAGGGAGAGAGGGAGAGAGAGGAGAGAGGGAGGGAGGGAGAGAGACAGACAGACAGACAGACAGACAGACACAGAGAGACAGAGAGAAAGAGAGAGAGAGACACACACACACACAGACAGAGACAGACACAGACGAAGACAGAGAATGAAAACAGACAGACAGACACACACACTGACAGACGAGAGAGAAAAAAAAGCAAAAGTCAAGACAGGGTTGTTGTAATAGTCTTAAGCACTTGAGCCTGTCTAGGGAAAGGGTGGTGTGAAAAAGGTTGGAATGATTTGTCTGGAGGCTTCAGCTGAGCGGGGGACATTTAATACAGGCCTAGTATGGCCAGAATGGCCTCACTCACCCTTCTTCCCTTTCTCTCCTTCCTGCTCTCCTGGTAGGAAATGTTCAGTAGCCTAACGTGGTACTGGGAAGGACAGGGGAGGGGTGTGTGTGTGAAGGGGTAGGTGTGTGCAGGATTGGGGGTGGGGGTTAGCGGACATCACGTGGCTATCTACCTTTTTCTTTCCCTCCCCAGACTTTCCCGTGGAGGTCATTGCCGTGGTTTGCAAAGACATTATTACAGGAACGAGCTTTTTTTTTCTGTCACCTATTCTCACCCGGATCTTTTGAAGTTTGCGAACTCGATCTTAGCTTACATGGTTACTGTATCATTTTTTTTTTGCCTTTACCGTCCACTTAGTCGTATAAGAACAATCTGGCATGTTCGGTTTTCCTCCAAGCGTTTCATTCACTCGTGGATCACTACAGCCTCTCGCAGGAAGCTTATTATCCTCGGTGGCTTAAACTTCCACTGATGGGGAATCTTGATCCACCCCCGGGAACCAGAACCGGAACCTGCACTGGAGTCAGGTCAGGCCAAAGGCATGATCATTAGGCTTACACAAAACTCCCACATGTACTGTCATTGAACTTCGTCATTATCTCGCGTTCTTATTTGTTAGATTAATCTTTGGTAAATCTGTTCAAAATGGTAAATGGTTACAATTGGTTTTCCTCCACTACTATGTACTGAATTACATGTTATTTTGGTCAGGTGGGGAATTGTATCTCTTGTAGATCCAAGACTTTTTCCCCTGTGCTTCGTCAAAGTCACTTCAACAAAGAAGATGTGAATAACAGAAGACAGTCTGCGTGTTACCCCATATTCTAATACACTTGTCCATATCCATGAATCAGTCTGTCAGCTGAACCATCCTTTGTGCTCATCCACTTTTAGGGAAATTAGCGTGAGTCTTTCTGCCTCCACATTCATGGCTGTATGCCAATAGGTTCACAGTCAGGAGGAGTGCTACATCGTCTGAACTTTCTTAGCAAAGACTGTTTTCCTGCTGCAGTAGCCCTCTGCAAAGTGTACACTTTGGGTATATTAGTTGCACAAATACCCGCTGTGTAGTGTTTCCGCTGTTTGTAACCTTACTTGTTATTAAGGGAAAAGTTTTAACGTTCAAAACAAATCTTAAGAAAGAAAGAAGAGAAAGATAGATAGATAGACATACAGGCATACAGACAGACAGACAGACGGACAGACAGACAGGTAGGTAGGTAGGTAGGTAGGCAGGCAGGTAGGCAGGTATAGATATCAGGAGACACTGTGCATCTGGTGAATGTTTGACATTTGCAGCAGTACTTAAATGGGAACTTAAGTTAAATTCCCCAGGAATTTATTTCTGAGATCCGAATACACGGGACAGTCAAAGAGAAAATGATGTTCATTTTCGGTTACTGACGAACAAAAAGGACAGTTATTGTTTTGTAGCGATTCGCTGTAATGATGCACATTTGCATTTAATGGAGAGGGAGATAGATAGATAGATAGATAGATAGATAGATAGATAGATAGATAGAGAGAGAGAGAGAGAGAGAGAGAGAGAGAGAGAGAGAGAGAGAGAGAGAGTGTCAGAGACTGAGAGAGGAGACAGAGACACAGAGAAAGAGATACAGACAGAGACAGACAGATAGACAGACAGAATGAGTAGTTCTGGTTGTCAAAGAGTTATTTATTATGTATTCATCTAACTGGGGTCAACAAATCTGTTACGATCATCAAAAAATGACCCTAGACAAAGCTTACGAGGTTCAGTGTGAATCGCATCAACATGGCGTTAATCTGCCAGCTATCCTAGGACTCCAGTTTTGCCCTTTTGTCCCTCTCCCTCTCTGCAGAGTTTGAGCAGGAAATCCATGCCGCGGGTCAGTGTGGTGGGAGCTGTGTGTGATTCATTGTCTGTGGACACAACCTGACACCCGGCCGGCCTGGCTGGCTGGACGCTCTCCGGCAGTAAACCGGAATGAATGTCAGCTTTGCATGCCATGGCTGGTGTGATGTGACATGACATATCTAATGAATGTCACCTGTGCATGCCATGGCTTTTGTGACACGACATGACATATCTGATGCATGCCAGTTGTACATTTCATAAATGGTTTGACGTGAGATGACAGATATGAATGAATGTCGGCTGTATATCTTGGCTGGTGTGACATGACAGATCTGTAAAATTCTCCATGGCTGCAGTGTATCTAGTGTGTACAGCAACACATGATAGGGACCACACAGCTACATCTTTTGGTTAGTACATCCAGAGAGTTATTTGAAGGACACCGGTTTAAGTCAAGGCTGATGGGGATTCCTTTCTCCCTGTTTTCTCTATTCCTTATTTTTAGGGTTATGGAATAGGCATCATGCACTGTTTTTTTTTTAATCCATTCCCTGTGAGCATGCAGTTTTGTACATTGTCAACCATTCCTATCGGCGCACACATTGCCGTTCTCTTTCAAAAATGAAAACAAGTATTTTTTTAACATGTGTGCAAGATGTTCTGCGTGCGCTTACACACGGGGCCTCTGTTTATAGTTACACCCGAAGGACTTTAAGAGATATAGAGTAGGCAGTAATATTCACCCTTGGGGGACAAATTCCATTGAGCAGGGTTTGAGCCCGGTTCTTCAAATCGCCAGCGCAATGCGGAGCACTCTAACCACCAGGGTATCCCGTCCCTGATGTTTTGAGGCCTGTTTTCAGGTCCCCATGCACATCTGTGAGGAGAGACCAAAGCTCCATGTGCTGTTTACATCACATGAAGCTACCCAGCATGCACCTGGAGCTCCGCCAACACACTGGGCTATGTAGCAGTATGGCGAGCGTCTGCAACGTGACCAGTGTGTTATCAGTGTGGATACATGGCTATTCCTGCCACTGTTACAGCTCTATTGAAAACAATTCCAGCAATTGTTACAGCTGTATTGAAAACAGTTCCAGCCACCTTTACAGCTCTGTGACAGTTCTGTTACAGCTCTTGTTGAAAACTGTTCCCACAACTGTTACAGCTCTGTTGAAAACAGCTCCAGACACTGTTACAGCTCTGTTGAAAACAGTTCCAGACACTGTTACAGCTCTGTTAAGAACTGTTCCAGCCATTGTTACAGCTCTGTTAAGAACTGTTCACGCCACTGTTACAGCTCTGTTACAGCCGTGTTGAAAACAGTTCCAGCCATTGTTACAGCTCTGTTACAGCTTTTTGGAAAACAATTCCAGCCATTGTTACAGCTCTGTTACAGCCGTGTTGAAAACAGTTCCAGCCATTGTTACAGCTCTGTTACAGCTTTTTGGAAAAACAGTTCCAGCCATTGTTACAGCTCTGTTACAGCTTTTTGGAAAACCGTTCCAGCCACTGTTACAGCTCTGTTACAGCTTTTAGGAAAACAGTTCCGGACACTGTTACAGCTCTATTGAAAACATTTCCAGCCGCTGTGACAGCTCTGTTACAGCTTTATTGAAAACAGTCCCAGACACTGTTACAGCTCTATAGACAAAAAAGCATTGAAAACACGGGTTTCTGACCTGCAGTTCTGAACAAGTGACTTTTTAAAAAAAAGGTAATCTTATATTCAGCAAAGTAATGTGAGGCAGACACAGAAGCAACCGAGAATACAATTATCATTTGACTCTGTGTCTGCGTCATTTTACTTTGCTTCATGTGAGATTATTTTGCTAGAGGGAAGGAGGAAGGGAGGGAGAGAGGAAGGGAGGGAGGGGGAGAGGGAGGAGGGAGGGAGGAGAGGAGGAGAGGGAGGAGGGAGGGAGAGAGGGAGAGAGAGAGAGAGGAGAGAGAGAGAGAGAGAAAAGAGAGAGAGAGAGAGAGAGAGAGAGAGAGAGAGAGAGAGAGACAGAGACAGAGAGAGAGAGACAGAGAAAAGAGAGAGAGAGAGAGAGAGAGAGAGAGAGAGAGAGACGAGAGAGAGAGAGAGAGAGATGAGAGAGAAACTCGAACTCGCGAACTCGAATATTTTAACTGAGAGATAGATAGAGAGAGAGAGAGAGAGGAGGAGAGAGAGAGGAGAGGAGAGAGGGAGAGGAGGGGGGGGGGGGGGCGGGGAGGCAGGCAGATAACAGACAGACACACGACACACAGACACACAGACAGACAGACGGACAGAGAGAAACAAGCAAGCTAAAGAAACACAACAGCCAAGAGAGACTGTGATGGTCTTTTAATCCTCTTAAGTACTTGACTCTGTCTGGGGATATAGCTTTCAACAAGCCTGTACCTATTTGTCTGGAATCAGAGGCAAGATCTAGCTGGGCTAGGAACGTTTCAATACAGGCCTGGAACAATATTCATCCTTCTTCCTTTCGTCCCTCACTCTCTCTACTGGGTCGGACATGCTCACGGGTCTCGCGCTGAGAGTAAAGAAAAGCTGGGAGATACATAATATGGGATGAGAGAGAGGAATAAAGTTTGTAGTGCTGCTGGTGTATGGAAGCTTAAAGTGAATTATAAAGAAGTGACGTTTGGGATTAATTGATATCTGTTATGCAAGTTATTTTGTGAGGTTTTGTACTTTGTAATTTTTTTTTTGATTTCCTGTATTGTTTTGTGGTTTAATTCATTGTGCCTTGTTTTAACAACCCATATCGTAGTCACACTCACTTTATTTTTTAATTACCAGCAGATTCATCAATTTTTGTTTCATGTACCGTTTGCTTGTTAAGCTTCATTAAATGAAGCAAATGTCATACATTTTATGACCCTTTTTTTTTTTAATCGTTTCCTTTCTTTTCTAATATTTTCAATTCTTTCGTTCTTTTGTTTGTAGCTCGACAAAGCAAACAACAAACTGTATGTTTGGAAGTGATTGTGCAAGATAAATCACACAGGCAGATTGCTGAACCAAAGAATAATAAAGAACTATCTACATTGGGTATTCGTGGTCTGTGTAGGCTTTTGCTGACATTTGTCAATGTTTTGTCCTCATTTCATATGTTGTCAGTTACCGTTTGTTTCTTTCTTAACTGTGGAAAAACATTTTCTTGCTTCAGGAGTTCTTTCTATTTTTTTTCGCACGCATTTTTATCTGTCATTTTAAGCTCGAATACAGCTGGCTGAATTTGCAGTGTTGGCAACTTTTCTCATTGATATTGTCGATTTAAAATAGCTTGTTTGTTGTCAGCTAAGGCTGTTTTGGGGTGCTTTTTTCTCAAGCTGTATCTGAAGTTAGGTGTTGTTGTCTCTGTTCCTGCGTAGTATGGGGTATCTGTGTCAGGTTTTATAGAAACAAATCTTTTTATTTTGATCTTTTACTTTTTCTTTGTCTTTCGTCACATTTTACGCAGTTTTTTTATTTTGGAAAGATATATATCTTGCCGGTTATTTTCGTCTGACTGTAACCCAAACTGTTTATTAACGATTTATTTTTTGTTTAGTAGTTTGCTCTCTGTGTGTTTGTTTCCTTGCGGATTTATGTTTGTTGTGGACATCTGACTAATTTGGAAAGAAAAAAAGTTATTTTAACGTTTGATTCTGTAGAACTGTTGCTTGCAAGATAGAAGTTTCATAGTTTTTTTTCGTATCGCAGTTTACTGTTTTATTTTTATATCTGTATTTGGGAGAGAGGTAGGATGGGTCAGTGATAACATATCCATAACAGACCGCCTGGAAAAAATCAGTGCAGCGAGCTTAGCACGTGGACGAAGTTATAAGGTGAGTCAAGTTAGATGTAAATGTCTCAGCTATTCTTTTTTCTCTTGTTTTAATGTGCGTGCAAATATCGGACACTATAATTTCATTGTATAGCTTTTCTTGACAGAGAGAGAGAGAGAGAGAGAGAGAGAGAGAGAGAGAGAGAGAGAGAGAGAGAGAGGAGAGAGAGAGAGATAGAGAAGAGAGAGAGAGAGACAGACAGACAGACAGACAGACAGACAGACAGACAGACAGACAGACAGACAGACAGACAGACAGACCGACAGACAGACAGACAGACAGACAGACGAACAGACAGACAGACAGACAGACAGACAAGACAGACAAGACAGAGAGAGAGAGAGACAGAGAGAAGGGATTGGTCGCCTAAGAAAAGAAAAAAACTTGTAATAAACATATCAAAACCATTATTACCAATAATCTAGCGCATCCTGTTCACGTCAGCAGTGAAAATAACCCCAAGGGAAACTCACTCAACTCTTAACATGCTAGCTTGTGCCTTGTTCCACCAGCATAGTGGGCGTTAATCTATCTGCCAGCAAATCCCAAGACTCCAGTGTTGCCCTTTATCCTCTCTCTCCCTCTCTGCAGAAGTTTGAGCAGAAAATCCCTGCCGGGGGTCAGTAATGGTGGGAGCTGTGTGATTCATTGTCTGTGGACACAACCTGACACCTTGCTGGCCGGCCTGGCCTGACTGGCTGACTGGACAGCTCTCCGGCAGTAAACCGGAATGAATGTCAGCTTGCATGCCCTGGC
>CM060332.1:37531005-37534470 GCA_030674155.1 Stramonita haemastoma
ACACTGTGGTTCTGGGGGCTTTTTTTCCGTCAATCGTGTTTTGAATCTGCAGCTGGCAAGAGTGAGTTTTTCCCTCCAACATAAAAATAACATAAGTGGGATTCGTGTGTACAGCGCCTGCGGGAAGTAAGTAGATAGTATCAAATTGTCAGTCACTAAGGATAATTGTGCGAACATCAAGAGAGAAATAGAGGAAGAGTTTGAATAAAAAGTGTCAATAAAAACCAACAATACGGATTTCAAGAACGGTGACTTCCGGGTCAATAAGCCACCTTCCCTTAGGAGAGGAAGGTCAGCACGGGCTCTGTTTTTTGTTTATTTCGTGCTTCCTGTCAAACTTAGGTCAAGGTCTGAGGAACACAGGCACCTGAACACTGGATAACAGTGGTGTTTTTTTTTTTCCCTGTTGGTCACACCTTTCCACTTACCGTTTGTCTTTGATTTTATAAACGAATAATTTTTTTTGTTTTTTTAGCAATCTGTAGCCATGATAACCAAGCGGGTTTTTGTTTGCTTTTTTAATTTTTGGAGACAATTTTTCAGGGGGTTTTAAGTAGCAGAGCTTTGGCTTTTCTTTGTTGTGGGTTTTTGTATTCGGACATCTAAACGGCGAATACCCCACCTCCGATGAGACACAGCCAGAAAAAACCGGGGTGTTTGCCTGAAAAAAGGGGTACATTACATATGATATTTGCTACCTTACCCGACTCAAAAGAATTGTAAAGAACAAACTATGGTCTTTTACTAAGGATGGGAAAAAAAAAGTAAACTACAAAAGCAGAACAAAAAGAAAGAAGAAAACAGGCAAACAAAGAGTAAACAATAAAACAACAAAAACAATGAAAAGGCCTCACCTCAGCTCTAGCCGATCTCTATAGGTATAAAACAGAACCACATATAAAAGATAGCCTTTTCGGTGTTCGAACGTCATGATAAGTTGCAAGACAAAGGAAGAAAAGATCAGCATCTCTTTTCTCTTTTATCTGGTTCGTATATGGTTCTTGGGGTACAAGTGAAGGCAAAGCTACCACCAGACTTGTTCTGCATCGCTCCCCCCGGGTCAATGGACCAAAGGCCACAAATGGCTATTGCTGAACACACCTAACTAAAATGACCGCATCAAATAAGGGTAGTGCACTGTGTGGTCTGCTTGGTCTGTCAGTTTTACGATTTGAGGTGGGGAAAGAATCTAAATTTTGGTTTTGTGTACATTTGGCTTGGGGGTTTTCTAATTTTCAACTCTGACTGATTTACGCTACGTGGTCTTCCCCCCCCACTTAAGGGCCGGATGAAAAAAAGTAGTAATGCTTACTTACTCTGTACCCTGAAAAATAAAGATTAATTCATTCATTCAAGATTTTCTTCCTCTCTCTCTCCCCCCTCTCTCTCCCTCTCCCCCTCCTCTCTCTCTCTCCCCTCTCTTCCTCTCCTCTCTTCTCTCTCTCTCTCTCTCTCTCTCTCTCTCTTTCCTTGCTTTTTGGGATTCTAGCTCTTAAATTTGCCATTTTTGTACCAAAACATTTACAGAGTCAGTTGTAGATTTACCTTCCGTCTGAGCTATTCTGAATGCCCTACTGCAAGATAATAATGTGCCTGCATCCCTTTAAAATTGGATGGCGGAAGACAAACGGGGTAGTTGTGCGCCTAACATCAACGATTCAATCTTCAAACACACAGTCAACCCCTCAAACTGACAGGCCTTTACAGAAAGAGAAGCCTGCACAAAGGCCATGAACAAAGGCAGAAGGAGACTTACATGCCTTTCTCGAGTGAAAAAACAGCAGGTAAAAATTTTTTTCCCCATCGGCCTGTTTCTCCCCCACAAAAAAAAATCGGGTATAATTTATAAACCGTAAAATGCCCCTAGGGCCCCGCATGTTTTCCAAGCGGGTTTACAGTCCCGTTGTGAAGGCCATCTGCCGGCAAAATGCTTTCTCCCCCCCCCGTTTTTGACATCATGGCTGACGTCAACCCCTTTTTGTGGAGTGCCCACAGTGAATTGACGCTAGAGGGGCAGACTGAAAGTTTGGACCAAACGTAGGATGGTGGGAAAAGGGACAAAAGTTCTTTGAAACGCAATGACAATTTTCCTCAAAGTTTTTTTAAGATGACATATTTAAAAAAACAAAGGAAGACAGGACGAGGGAAAAAGAAAACCCTTTTAAAGACAACAATATAACTTTCCCCCCTGAAAATTCCCACTTTGTACGTGCAAAATTGTAGGGAAAATTATTTGGGCCCTTTTGGAAACAATAAAACGGTTCTTTGGAAGAATTCAGTGACGGTTTTTAAAGCAAAAAGACAGACAGCGTATCGACAAAGTAAAAAGAACAGAAACGGCTTTGACAAAACCCGGCACAACACACACTCGCCACACAGTGGGAAAAGAAGGGGATCACAGAGACGTTAGTTTCCCCGGGACCTCTCCTTACCATGCTTCTGATTTTGTTTAGCATTTGGGGAAAGGCCAAAATTTGCTTCTTATTGGGAAAATTTCCCATGTGAAATGATTTTCTTTCAAATGGATTTTGTATAGTTATATAATTATATCTGATTTTCTTCCCTTTGTCATGGGTTTTAAAAGCTTAATTTTTTAACCCCACTCCCTCTTCCCTCCCTCTCTCCTCTCTTCTCTCTCTCCCTCTCTCTATTTTCTCCCTCTCTCTGTGTTCTCTCTCTCCCCTCTCAAATTCTCTGTCTCTCCCTCCCCCTTCTCTTTTGGCGGTGACAGCGTATGATGTGAAACACCAGTAACAAGACCAAGTCCCCAACGTATGTGGTTTGCGTGCATGCTGTTCAGCGCGGTATGTGGGTTTTCGGTATGCGAAAGCGTATGCCCCGCGTGCGTGTTGTTCTGTATATTTGTGGTTTTGGTGTGTTTGGGGGGAGAAGAGAGCGAGAGAGGAGAGAGAAAAGAGAGAGAGAGAGAGAGAGAGAGAGAGAGAGAGAGAGAGAGAAAAAGGAGGGGAGAGATAGGGGTGGAAAAATCCCCCGAACGGATTGAATCCGGGGCGCAAATTACGAGCGCCCCTGTTCTGACCACCTAGGCCCCCCCCCCCCCCCCCCCCTTTTTGCCTTTTTCCCGCCCCCAAAACCCCCCCCCATTTGTTTTCCCCCCCCCCCTTGTTCCCCCCCCCCCCCCTTCCCCCCCCCCCCCCACCCCCCCCCCCCCCCCCCCCCCCCCCCCCCCCCCCCCCTCCCCCCAAGCCCCCCCCCCCACCCCCCTTTTTTCCCCTCCCCCCCCCCCCTTTCCCCTTCCCCCCCCCCCCCCCGCCCCCCCCCCCCCCCCCCCCCCCCCCCCCCTTTTTTCCCCCCCCCCCCAAAAACCCTCCCCCCCCCCCCCCCCCCCAAAAAATAAAAAAAAAACCTTTGTTTCCCCCCCCCCCCCCCACCCGCCCCCCCCCCCCCCCCTTGTTTCCCCCCCCGGTTTCCCCCCCCCCGGCCCCTTTTTCCTCGGTTTTTGCC
>CM060332.1:37534570-37549570 GCA_030674155.1 Stramonita haemastoma
CTCCCTCCCCTCTCTCCTCATCCTCACTTCTTCTCATCCTCCGTCACCTCGTCAATCACTCTCTCACTAAGCATCCCTCTCTCCCTCTCATCCTCCTCCCCTCCTCATCGCTATCCTCCATCATCCGCCAGCCTCAACGCTCAATTCCTCATATCTCCGACACTCTCCCAATTCTCTCCCTATTCTCACATCTTCCACGTCTACTCTCACCTAATTCCTACTCCCCATCCTCCTCCTCCCACACGTCACTCTCCCTCCTCTCTCCCCTCTCATCCCAAAGGCATTCTCAATTCTCTCCATCCCATCACATCCGGTCTCTCCAACTCCACCTCCACGGTTCTCTCCCCATCCTCCCCGTCACCTCTCCCCATCTCAAGTGCTCCAATATCAATCGACTCGAGTCATTCCCCCTCCACTCACGCTCCTCTTCTCACTCTCGTCCCCTCTCGCCCAACTCCCACCACCTCCCCCCTCTTCATCACTCTCTTTTCCCCAGTCTGTCTGTCTTTCTTTCGGTCGGTCAGGTCTGTCCTGTTTTGTTTGTTTTCTTTTTCATTCACCGCACTCTTTCACCTCATCTGTCTCATGTCTCTCCTCTTCTCTGTGTTTTTTCCACCTGTTCACCTCTACTGGTTCTGTCTGTCTCACACTCACTTTTCGTCTGTCTGTGTCTGTGTCTCTGTCTCTCCTCATACTTCCCCCATCTTTCTCTCCCTTACTCCCCCTCCAACCTCTCATTTCCTCATGGTTTACGTGTGGTATGTGTCCTGTGTAAGGGTGTGTGTGCGTGCGTGTGTGTGGTCTTGTGTGTGTGAGTGCGCGCGCGCGCGCGCGCGTGAGTGGTGTGTGTGTGCGCGCGCCGCGCGCGCGTTTCCACAATCTACCACGTGAAGAAAGAATTATGTACAATAGGTAAATTGGTCCAGTTTTAAGGAGATAAATTTTCTATGTTTATTGTTGAATGTCTCCAACACTATTCAACACTAATACAAAGATTTTATTCATCACATTTTACCTCACAAAAAAAAAATAAAACTCCTCAAAAAACAAACAAACAAAAAAAACAAAAAAAAATTTTTCCCTTCAACAAAAACAAAACAAACCCATTTAAAAAAAACAACCCATTTCAAACACAAAAAAACAACCCATTTCCAGTTATGATTTTCCCCTAAGGCTGATTAAATAATGTAAATCTTCTTAGAAAGGGTTTTCGTCCAAAGTCTCTCTCAAATTAATAAGATTCGCACTTATTTTTTCAAATACATATTTTGTCTTACTCAAGTATAAAATTAATTATGTCTTTTAAGAAGATTGATTAAACTTTTAAAAAAATTTGATATTCAATACTGATTGTTTTTCATTGGCAATGAACTCTTGCTTTTCAATTTTCAGCTATTTTTTTGGGTGTATTATATTTATGTTTATGCTCCTGTCGAATTACGTTGTAACCCTCCAGACCCCTGAAAAAGGGTAAAGGGCAATGAAAATCTAAGTCCTAATTCTAAGTCATTCTGAAGTTTATGTGTGTGTGCATGGCGCACGTGCGCTCGTGTGTGTGTATGTGTGGTTGCGTCCACACGTGTACATGTGTGCTTGTGGTATTGCTATGCTTCATGCGTCGTGGCGTGGTGTGAGTACAACGATAGAGACATAAAATCTACAAAAGCAACTGTTAACACCACCCCACGTTTGAGGCACAACTTTGGGGTCCCCCCCCCCCCTCCGCAACCTTTATAATTTAAAGTTGTAAAGAAAACACTTGAAGACAAAACAGACCACCTTGCCAAACGCTAGCTTTCCACTACTAATGCTACTAGTGGCAGGAGCCTTAGTGGGCGGCAAGCATTGCTCACAATCTATCTAATCCAGGTAAATGGAATTAGTCAGCCAGCTGCGTTACCTCCCTCCCACCCACCACAGCTACGCCCTGGGTTCCCTCTTCTTCACGCGCTCACGTCTGGATAATCTCTCACAAATAACAGGTCCAAGACCTCCTCCTTCTTCCCCTTTTTTTGGGGTTTTTTTTTGTTTTTTTTTTTCCTCCTTTTTATTAATTTTTCCCTGTTTTTTTTTTTTACTTTTTTTTTTTGTCTTTTCCCCCTTTTTAAATTCTCTTTTTTCCTTTTCCCTTTTTTTTTATTTCCCCTTTTTTTTCCTTTTTCCCCTTTCTTTTTGGCTTTTCCCCTTTTTTTCTTTTTCTTTTTCCTTTTTCTTTTCTTCTGTCTTCCCTTTTCTGTCTTTTTGGTGTCTTCCTCTTCTTTCCCCCTTTTTTTTTTCCCCCCTTTTCTCCCTTCTTTTTCCCCCCTTTCCTCTTTTTTCTTCCCCTTTTTCCCTTTTCTTTTTATTTTTTCCTTTTTTTGTTTTTTTGGGTTTGTTCGGGGGTGGTGTGTGTGTGGTTTTTGTGTGGTGGTAAAACTCTCTGGTTTTTTTATCTTTGTAAATTTTTTTTTTTTTCGTCCTTTTCTCTCTGCTTTTTTTTTGCCCATCAGATTTGTGCGCTTGGAAAAACAAAAAACAACAACACCCCCCAAAAACCCCCAAAAAAACAAAACAACCCCAAACGCACCACCCCCCCATAAAAAAAGAAATTTTTCTTTTATCCGAAAAAACAAAAACACAAAAAAAAAAAAAAACAACACACAAAAAAAAAACCCCCCTTTTCCCCCCCCCCCCCTTTCCCCCTCCCCCCCCCCCCCCCCCCCCCCCCTTTTCCCCCTTTTTCCCTTGATTTTTTTTTTGAGGGCGTGGGAAAAAAGTTCTTTTTCCCTTTACACTTTATAAAAAGTGAGGAAAAGTTTTTTCCCCTCGGGGCGGGCCCCTTTTTTGCTTTTCCCTTAACCGCCGCCGTCGGCGTTTTCCCCAGCCCCCCCTCCCCCCAAAAACCCCCCCCCCCGTCCCTTTCCCCGTCGTCCCCTTTGGTTTTCCCTCTTGCCCTCGTCCCGCCCGTCAAATAAGTGTGTCTGTCTTCTGTTTTTTACCCTCTGTCTATCTCTCTGACTGTCCCGTCTGTCTTCATCTCACTGTCTGTCTCTATCTTCCCACCCCCTTCTCTGTTTTTTTCTTTTTTCCCCTTTTTCCCCTTTTTTCCTTTTCTTTCTTCTTTCTTTCTTTTTTTTCTTCTTTCTTTCTTTTCCCCTTTTCCTTTTTTTTTCTTTTTTTCTTTTTTTCTTTCTTTTCTTTCCTTTTCTTTTTTTCTTTCTTTCCTTTTCTATCTTTCTTTTTCCTTTCTTTCTTTTCTTTTTTCTTTTTTTTTTCTTTTTTCTTTCCCCTTTTCTTCCTTTTTTTTTTCTTTTCTTTTCTTCTTTCTTCTTTCTTTCTTTCTTCTTTCTTTTTTCTTTCTTTTTTCTTTCCCCTTTTTTCCCCTTTTTTTTTTCTTTTCCCTTTTTTCTTTTTCTTTTTTTCTTTTTTCTTTTTTTCTTTTCTTTTTCTTTTTTTTTCCCCTTCCCCGTTTCCGGCAGGGGCCCCCCTTTCCCCCTTTTTTCCCTTTTTTCCCCCTGGAAAAATCCCTTTTAAAATGATTTTCCCCCCGTACACCCCAGTTTCGGGAAAGGGCAGTTACACGGTATGGCTCCTTGGGTCCCGTAACTGTGCATGCACAGGGTGAAAAGTGACATCTGTCTGAAAAGTGCAGTGACACAGGCTGTTGTGACATCTGGTCTGTAACTGTGAGTGACACAGGTGATGTGACAGCTACTGTCTGTAACTGTGCAGTGACACAGGCTGTTGTGACAGCACTGTCTGTAACTGTGAGTGACACAGGCTGTTGTGACAGCTACTGTCTGTAACTGTGAGGTGACACAGGCTGTGTGACAGCTAGTTGTCTGTAACTGTGCAGGACACACCACAATACAAAAGAGAGAGAGAGGAGAGAGAGAGAGAGAGAGAGAGAGAGAGAGGAGAGAGAGAGAGAGAGAGAGAGAGAGAGAGAGAGAGAGAGGAGAGAGAGAGAAGAGAGAAACAGAGAGACAGAGACGAGAGAAAGAGAGAGAGGAGAGAAGCAGGCAGGCAGGCAGAGACACACAGAGAAAGAAAGGGGACTTGATCACCCTAAAAACCAGTTGTAGGTCAAGTGAGGCCATGTGTTATTTAACCAGACCATACCCAGCCTAGTTTCCCCCTGTTCACCAGACACTGAACACAGAGTACTGGGTTCCCCGCATCACACTGGATACTTTTAATGCCTGTTGCCCTGGTCCTGTCCAGGGGTATGGGGGAAGAAAGGATGTGCATCTTGCACACTTGTGGTTCTGGGCTTTTTTCTGGCATCATGTTTTGAATCCTGCAGCTGGCAAAGATGAGTTTTTTCCTCCAACAATAATAAAATGAATGGGATTGTGTGATACAGCGCCTGCGTAAGCTAAGTAGTATCTATAATGTCAGTCATCAAGGATCATTGTAGCGAACAGTCAAGAGAGAAATAGACTAGAAGAGTTTGAATAAAAAGTGTCCGAATAAAAACTAACAATAAGGGTTACATATACTGGTTGACTATCACGGTCAATCAATCCAGCCTAATCCTTAGAAGGAGTGTAGCAAGGGTTTGTTTTTTGTTTATTTGGTGTCCTCCTGTCAGATTAGGTCAAGGTCTGAGGACACAAGCCCTGAACACTGGATACACAGTGGTGTTATTTTTTTTTCCCTGTTGGATGGCACATCTTTCCACTTACCTGTTTGCTTGATTTTATAAACATAATATTTTTTCCTTGTTTTAGACTAATTGTAGCCATACTAACCAATGCTGGATTGTTTTTTGTTTTTATTAATTTTTTGAGACAATTTTCAGGGTGTTTAAGTAGCAGAGCTTTGGCCTTTTTCTTGTTGATGGGTTTTTGTATTCGGACATCTAAACAGGCTGAATCCCCATCCTCCTGATGAGACACAGCCAGAAAAACCAGGGTTGTGTTTGCCTGAATAGAGGACAGTTGACATGATGATATTTCTGCCATACCGACTCAAAAGAATTGTAAAGAACAAACTATGGTTCTTTTTACTTAAGGAGTGGGGAAAGAAAAGTAAACTACAAAAGCAGAAGCAGAAAGAAAGAAGAAAACAGGCAAAAAAGGAGTAAAAATAAACAAAAAACCATAAAAAATGGCCCTCGACCTCAGCTTCTAACCTGCATCCCATAGTGTAAAAACAAACCACTTTAAAGATAGCCTATTTTGCAGGTGTCGAACGTCATAAAGTTAGCAATGACAAAGGAAGAAAAGATAGCATCTCTTTTTCTCTTTTATCTGTGGTTCTGTATATGGTGCCTTGGGCTACAAGTGATAGGCACAGCACCACCAAGACTTGTCTGCATCAGCTCCCCCGTGGTCAATGGACCATGGCCACAAAGTGGACGTATTGCTGAACTACACCTAGACGTAGTAATGACCGCACTCTAAATCAAGGATAGTGCACTGTGTGGTCTGCTGGTCTGTCAGTTTTACGATTGGAGATCGGGTATGAAGTCTTATATTGGTTTTGTGTACATTTAGTGCTTGTGGTGTGTTCTAATTTATCAACTCTGACTGATTTACTGTCTACGTGGCTCTCTCCTCTACGTGGATGTTGCTTACTACTCTGTCCTTAGTATCTTCTCATTCTCTCTCTCTCTCTCTCTCTCTCTCTCTCTCTCTCTCTCTCTCTCCTCTCTCTCTCTCTCTCTCTCTCTCTCTCCTCTCTCTCTCTCTCTCTCCTCTCTCTCTCTGCTCTTGGCTTTCCTTGCTTGGTATTCTGAGCTCTTAAATTTGCCATTTTTGTACCAAAACAGTTTACAGTATGTCAGTTGTAGATTTACCTTCTCGTCTGGAGCATATTCTGAATGCCCTACTGCAAGATAATAATGTGCCTGTCATCCTTTAAAATTGATGGTAGGAGAGACATACGGTGGTAGTTGTGCGCCTAACATCAACAGATGTCAATCTTCAGTAACACACAGTCAACCCTCTCAAACTGACAGTGCCGTGTACAGAAAGAGAAGCCTAGCACAAGAGGCCATGAACAAAGGCAGAAGAGAGACTTACGATGCCTTCTCGAGTGCAAAGACAGCAGGTAAATTGTCTTCCCCATCTGGCCTGTTTCTCCCTACACCTCTCGGTATAATTTATAAACCAGTAAAATGCCCCAGCCCCGACATGTTTGCCAAGCCTGTTGACAGTCCTTGTTGTGAAGGCCAGTCTGCACGTGCAATAGCGTTCTGCCCACCCCGTTTCTGACATCACTGGCTGACGTCAACCCACTTTTTGTGGCAGTGCCCTACAGTGAATTGACGCTAGATGGACAGACTGAACGTTGTGACAAACGTAGCGATGGTGGTGAAAAGGACATAGTTCTTCTGATGACTGCAATGACAATTCTACCTCATAGTTTGTAAGACTGACAGATTATAACACAAAGGAAGACAGGACAGAGGAATAGAACACTTTAACAGACTACAATATAACTTCACCAACTGAATCATCCCAAACCACTTTGTCACGTGCAGATTGTAGGAAAGTTATTGGCCGTTTGAAGCAATAAGAACGGTTCTTGGAAGAATTCAGTGACGGTTTCAAAGCAGTAAAGACAGACAGACTATCGACAAAGCTATTAGAACAGAAACGGCTTTGACAAATCCCGGCACAACACACATCTCTGCCACACAGATGGTACGGTAGAGTGATCACAGGACTTGTAGTTCAGTACCTTCACCTTACCAGTGCCTGTCTGATTATGTTGTAGCATTTGGGAATGGCCAAAATTTGCTTTCTTATTGGGAAATTTCCTATGTGAAATGATTATCTTTCAATAATTGGATATTTTATAGTTATATAAAATTATATCTGATTTTCTTCCCTTTGTCAGTGGGTTTAAAAGCTTACGATTTAACCCCCTTCCCTCTCTCTCTCTCTCTCTCTCTCTTCTCTCTCTCTCTCTCTCTCTCTCTCTCTCTCTCTCTCTCTCTCTCTCTCTCTCTCTCTCTCTCTCTCTCTCTCTCTCTCGTGCGTGTGACAGCGTATGATGTGACACCAGTAGACAAGACCAAGTCAATCAACGTATGTGTGTTTGCGTGCATGCGTGTGCACGCGCGCGTATGTGTACGTGTATGCTATGCGTATGCGCGCGTGCGTGTGTGTGTCTGTATATATCTCTGTGTGTGTGTGTGTGTGTGTGTGTGTGTGATGGTGATGTGAGGTAGGTGTGGTGAGGAGAGAGAGAGAGAGAGAGAGAGAGAGAGAGAGAGAAGAGAGAGAGGAGAGAGAGAGAGAAGAAGAGAGAGCGCGTGGAAAAATCCCCTCGAACTGGAATCGAATCCGGGTCGTCAAATTACGAGCGCAATTTTCTGACCACTAGGCTACCTTGTCCCCCCCCCCCCCCCCCTACTTCTTTAAAGAAGAGTGCATGTTGTCATGCTAAGATCTTTCCCTGGCTGAAACAGTCTCAACACGGTATTTTGAAAAAGCATAACAACATTTTAACGTAATTCTTGGCACTTAGCTCGGATAAGTAACGAACAAAGCTTTTGGCCATGGGCCAAATCTTTGCTGAGCCAGCACACAGAGAGAGAAACTATCTAGAGTGAGCGAGACGTGAATGAATGCAGTTGGAAAACTTTTCGTAGTGCTCTAAGGGGCGTGGAGGTTCTGTCCATTTGATAATGTGCGCTTTTAGGTAAACAGTTTTATACCTTACGTCACCGTCTGTCTGTCTGTCTGTGTCTGTCTCTGTCTGTCTGTAGGTCTGTCTCCCGCCCCCCCCCCCCCCCCTCACCCGCCTTCTCTCTCTCTCTGTCTTTGGATCTGTCACTCTGTCTCTGCCTCTCTATCTGTTGTCTGTCTGTCTGTCTGTCTCTGTCTCTGTCTCTGTCTCTCTCTCCTCTCTCTCCTCTCTCTCTCTCTCTCTCTCTCTCTCTCTCGCTCTCGTTCTCGCTCTCGCTCTCGCTCTTTGGATCTGTCTCTCTTTTTCTGCCTCTGTCTGTCTCTGTCTCTGTTTGTCTCTGTCTGCCTGTTTGACTACCTGAAGTGAAAGACAAAAAGAAAAAGATCAAGTAAGAGAACACAAGAAACCTACTCGGCCCCGCTTCTGATGTCCGTTTCTTAGTGCGTTATCCAAATCTGGAAACAGAGTAAACTGACCTTCATTACTATGGAAACGGGAATAAAGATAAGCTTCAGTTCCCTCCCCTATGTGAAGCTGTGTTGATGTCCCTAGCAGAACTAACACCATGGAGACTGATAACCATCACCATAAATTGTTTTACAGAACTAATAACCATCTTATACTTGTTTTACAGAACTGATAACCATCGCCATACTTGGTTTACAGAGGCCTGATAACTATCACTTATTTTACAGAGATCGATAATTATTACCATACTTGTTTTATAGAGACAGATAATCATCACTTGTTTTACAGAAACAGATAACCATCAATGTACTTTTTTATTTTTTACTGAGACTAATATCCATCACCCTACTTGTTTTATAGAGACAGATAACCATCACCATCACTTGTTTTACATACATATCCATCACCATCACTTGCTTTACGAGACTGTAACCATCACCATCACTTGTTTTACAGACTGTAACCATCACCATTTGTTTTACAGACTGGTAACCATCACCATCACTTGTTTTACAGACTGATAACCATCACCATCACTTGTTTTACAGACTGATAACCATCACCATCACTTGTTTTACAGAACTGATAACCATCACCATCACTTGTTTTACAGACTGATAACCATCACTTGTTTTACAGACACTGATAACCATCACTTGTTTTACAGAGACTGATAACCATCACTTGTTTTACAGACACTGATAACCATCACTTGTTTTACAGACACTGATATCCATCACTTGTTTTACAGACACTGATAACCATCACCATATCACCTTGTTTTACATACACTATGATCCAACCATCACTTGTTTTACAGACTGATAACCATCACTTGTTTTACAGACACTGATAACCATCACTTGTTTTACATACACTAATATCCATCACCATTGTTTTACAGACACTGATAACCATCACTTGTTTTACAGAGGCTGGTAACCATCACTTGTTTTACAGAGGCTGGTAACCATCACTATCACTTGTTTTACAGAGCATGGTAACCATCACCATCACTTGTTTTACAGACACTGATAACCATCACTTGTTTTACAGAGGCTGGTAACCATCACTATCACTTGTTTTACAGAGGCTGGTAACCATCACCATCACTTGTTTTACAGAGACAGATAACCATCACTTGTTTTACAGAGACTGATAACCATCACCATCACTGTTTTACAGAGACTGATAACCATCACCATCACTTGTTTTACAGACACAGATAACCATCACCATCACTTGTTTTATAGAGACAGATATCATCACTTGTTTTACAGAAACAGATAACCATCAATGTACTTTTTTATTTTTTACTGAGACTAATATCCATCACACTACTTGTTTTATAGAGACAGATAACCATCACCATCACTTGTTTTACAGACACTGATAACCATCACTTGTTTTACAGAGGCTGGTAACCATCACTATCACTTGTTTTACAGAGGCTGGTAACCATCACTATCACTTGTTTTACAGAGGCTGGTAACCATCACTATCACTTGTTTTACAGAGACAGATAACCATCTCTATACTTTTTTTATTACTGAGACTAAACTCCATCACCCTACTTGTTTTACAGAGAATAACCATCACTTGTTTTACAGAGAAAGATAACCATCGCTATCACTTGTGTTTCTTATGAGCGCTGTACACTGCTGCTTTGGCAAGAAATGGCTCTATTCTGGGATTCGGCTTTAAACGGGCAAGCAGCACTTTGGTTCCTAGGAAAGTGTACCTAGGGCCAGTTTTATGGGTGAGGAATGGCAAAAGGGTGTGAGGAGGGAGGGGGGAAGGGTGAGATGAGATGGGCTTACATGTGCTTACAGAAGTCAGAAAGGTGTTGCGAATTTGATAGGACATAGAAGAAGTGTGTGCGCAGTTATTGGTTTTGGGGATGTGGCAAATCACGTCTCGGAATTCGTCAGATCTACCAGTGTAACTGTAGGCCTTGTGATATACTGTATGTTCGTTTTGTCTGTCTTCTGTCTGTCTTTCTGTCGTCTGTCTGTCTGTCTGTCTGTCTGTCAGTTCTATCATGTCTGTCTCTACATATCATTGATATACAAATAGATCACGTTTATGTGACATAACATGTGCATTCCTCTCTGTCTCTGTCTCTGTCTCGTCTCTTCTCTGTCTCTGTCTCTCTGTCTTCGTCATCGTCTTCTGTCTTCTGTCTGTCTGTCTTCTTCGTTCTCTCTCTTCTCTCTCTCTCTCTTTTTCTTTCCCTCCTACCCTCTTCTCCCTCTCTCTCTTCTCTTCTCTTCTCTTCTCCCTCTTTTCCTGTTGCGCAGAAATTCGATTCAATGTCACCATGAACAATAATATACAGTTATAACAGTATAAATAAAAAAAGAATTCCTTTTTTGCAAGATCAGGTGGAAAATGAAAACACTTTTTCTGAGTGTCCATTTTGGGATAAGAAACAAATTTTCAAAATTCAAAGTCTGCCTTTGACCTACTATGAAAGCACAATACCATCCACACATTAATCTTCGCGATATGTTTTTATGCATTAAAAGAAGAAGTAAATTAAATTTGTAAACTTATTTTTCAAGTTGATGAGTTCCCAAGGTACATAACAAATTGTGCGTCATGTATTGTTGTTGACTGTGCAAAACGTTGAATTGTCATGTCATGTCTGTACTGTAATATGCTGTTTCATAATCAATCAATGTCGTCAGTCAACTTTCCTGTTGGTACGTAGTAATGTATTAAACACTTGTCGGCTCCATCCTGATGCAATTTGCTTTTGTATGGTGGCCAAGCCGATGTACAGTAAGTCTGAATTATCTGAGTTTTGTCTCTCTCTCTCTCTCTCTCTCTCTCTCTCTCTTTCTCTCTCTCTCTCTCCTCCTCTCTCTCTCTCTCTCTCCTCTCTCTCTCTCTCTCTCTCTCTCTCTCTCTCTCTCTCTCTCTCTCTCTCTCTCTCTCTCTCTCTCTGACAAATTCACTGCCTGTGATTGAAAAATAAAATTTACCCAACCAAAAGGTGACGACTAGCCGCTGTTTGGGTCACACTGTATTCATGGCTTTCAAAGTATGAGCAAAATTCTCAAAACCTATGTTGAAAACAATGATTGATCTACAGATAAGTTTCTTGATGGGTAACCTACTATTTTCAAGGGAGGAATCATCATAACAGATGCACAGTAGAACAACAATAAGACAAAAAAAAAAACACATTTTTTCTCTGTATCTTTTGTTCTTGTGGTTATATCAAAAGCTACAATAGAGTAGTACAGTAGAAAAGTAAGGAAAAAACAACTACACGTTTTTCTCTGTCTGTTGTTCTTGTGGTGATAATAATTATCAAAAGCTAGACTTCAACGCTTGTGTGGCCTAATTCAAAGCTTGGCTAGTTATTGAGGTCAGCTAGTGCCAAGGCCAATCTCACAATGCTATAAAACGCTATATTAAAACTGTCTCTAGCTATGACAGGCTTTGCTAATAAAACCTTTCGAGCTGATAAAATCGTCTGAAGAATGGCAGGGTATAGCGAGATTTGAAAACTGTCATACATCTAAAATTCACCTCCAAAGTATACTTACAGTCTCACAGTAATTGGCAATGATAATTATTGAGACCAAGTGCTAAACCCCGGAGGTATTAAGTGGAGAACACCCTCCCTACAACAAACCATCATGACTAACATAGCTTACACTCTGCTTAATGGTCTACTGCTAGGAATTAGGCACACTTCTGAACAGCGTGGAAGCTGTCTTGGGCTGACCCTTACGGTTGACCAGGGCGTCGATACAAGCAAGGACAGTAAAGTTTGTTTTATACCCCGTTTTAATCTGTACATAGTCGCACAGATTTAATACGAGTGTCAAAATGTGACGAGGTGACATCCCCGATAATTATGGCCTGTGTGGTCGGCGGGGCTCTAAGCAACATGATTGGATTGGATTGGATTGGATTGAACAGCATCTAAAGACAGGACCAGCATTTTTTGGTGCTAAGGAAAGTGCACAGTAAGGTTAGGCGGAGGGTCTGGTGCTTTATAGGCTGGGAAGGGAGAGGGGTAGGGCAGAGATAAGTCAGAGAGGAGATCTGATGGAGATGACAATGTGGAGCATACAGAAGGACATTGAAGGTATGTGTGATCAGTGGTGTGGGGTGCTGGTTTATCCCGTTTGGAGTCTGGTGGCAGCTGTTTTCTTTCTTTTGGCTGTCGATCTGTTTATTATGAGTGCCGTTCTCTCTCTCTGTCTCTCTATGTCTCTCTGTCTCTGTCTCTGTCTCTGTCTCTGTCTCTGTCTCTCTCTGTCTCTCTCTGTCTCTCTGTCTCTCTGTCTCTCTCTTCTCTCTCTCTCTCTCTCTCTCTCTCTCTCTCTCTCTCTCTCTCTCTCTCTCTCTCTCTCTCTCTCTCTCTCTCTCTCTCTCTCAGAACAAGGCATTGCTTAACTTAGTTTGAAATAATAATGATAGCGATGTGTCTTATCGTTCAGTGGTAGCACGTTGAATCGTAAGTGTGTAAATACAAAGCGAAAACAACATGTATCCATTTCGCCCATGTACTGACATCCGTTAATATGATTGGCTGGATTAAGGAAATGCTTTTAGCCCTCCACCCCTCCTCTCTCACTTTCTCAGAGAGAGAGAGAAGAGAGAGAGAGGGAGGAGGAGAGAGAGAGAGAGAGAGAGAGGGAGAGAGAGGAGAGAGAGAGAGAGAGCTAAAAGCATTTCCGTAATCCAGCCAATCATGTTAACGGACGTCGTCTTTTATTCGCTCGAGTGAAGGTAAGTATGAGAATGTACGTACTTCTGCGCACGTATGTGTGAAGTCAAGCCGAAAAATACTTTAATAAATCATCTATGACGGGCAGTGACATAGTACTGTTATGGTTGTGAATGTATATACCCACGCACATGATTATATATTATGTATATATATATATATATATATATATATATATATATATATATATATATATATATATATTTTATGTGTGTGTGTGTGTGTGTGTGTGTGTGTGTGTGTGTGTGTGTGTGTGTGTGTGCACGTGTGTGTGACTGAAAAGTACAGTTGAACAACAAGCATATGTAGGTGTTCCCCAATATTTCGGCTTTTGACTTCCCCAGGCGATGTTTATCATAAAGACGTGATGGGGTTGACGTCAATCTCAAGAATACGTCATTGTGAAACTTTATATCAGTGTCACAGCTTAACAGTAACACTGAACGTGATACTGAGATATTGACAGAGGGAAAGAGAGGAAGAGCAAGGAGTTATCCAGAGAGAGAGAGAGAGAGAGAGAGAGAGAGAGAGAGAGAGAGAGAGAGAGAGAGAGAGAGAGAGAGAGAGAGTCTTTACACTAACAACAGATCTATCTGTCCCGAAGTCTAGCGATCGTGGGGACACCCCTGAAGACTTGACAACCAGTTCCCTCCATTCCTCTCTCTGTTCTGCCGTTCTAAGCCTGTCCATTTGCTGATGTTGTCCTCCCATCTCTTCCTTGCTCTGCCTCTTTTCCCTCTTTGGACAGTGCCTTGCAGTATTGTTTTTGCAAGTCCTTTCGATCTTGTGACATGCCCGTATCATTTAAATTTACGCTTATTTACGATTGATGGAAGGTTTTCGTAGGGCCCAATGTTTTGCTGGATTCTGTTATGCACGTCTTCTTCGTTTATGTGGTCTCTGTAGGAGATGCCAAAGAGTCTCCGGAAGCATCAGTCATTCTCATCTCTACCGCCTGTACTTTTCTCTCCAAAATTGAAGTCAGGGTCCACGATTCACAGGCATACAGGAATATGGATATGACAAGGGAACGCATAAGTCTGATATTGGAGTTGAGTGAGATATTTTTTATCTTTCCAGATAGTCTTCAGTTTTGACAGCACTGTTATTGTCTGTGCTATCCCGCACACTACTTCTGGCTAGAATCACTGGTCTGATACAACGACTCCCAAGTACTTTAAGCTTTGAACCGTTTCAAGCTTCTGGTCACTGACCCTGATATCAGTGCTGATGCCCTTAGTGTAATTGCTCATCGCTTAGGTCTTCTCTGCATTGATTTCCATCCCGTATGTTTTACAGGCCTTGTTCGGGTGTTCTGTTAGGTTGGCAAGTTCTTTTTCTGATCCTGTTAGTCCGTCGGTGTCATTTGCGAAGATCTTACTTGGGACAGTTGCTGTCATACAGCTATTCTCTCTCTCTCTCTCTCTCTCTCTCCTCTCTCTCTCTCTCTCTCTCTCCTCTCTCTCTCTCTCTCCTCTCTCTCTCTCTCTCTCTCTCTCTCTCTCTCTCTCTCTCTCTCTTTCTGTCTGTCTCTCTCTCTCTCTCTCTCTCTCTCTCTCTCTCTCTCTCTCTCTCTCTCTCTCTCTCTCTCTCTCTCTTCTCTCTCTCTCTCTCTTCTCTTCTCTTCTCTTCTCTTCTCTTCTCTTCTCTTCTCTTCTCTTCTCTTCTCTTCTCTTCTCTCTCTCGCGTGCGCGTGTGAGCTATCAGCACGCATGCAAACGCATACACATTTACACATGTGTGCGCACGCACTTACACACACACACACACACACACACACACACACACACACACACACACACACACACACACACACACACACACATGCTGTAAATCGGCTCTCTCTCTGTCTCTCTCTCTCTGTCTCTCTCTTTCTGTCTCTCTCTCTCTGTCTCTCTCTCTCTGTCTGTCTGTGTCTCTGGCTCTCTCTCCCTCTCTCTGACTCTTACACTCTCTGCTTGTCTGTCTGTCTATCTGTCTATCTGTCTCTGTCTGTCTGTGTCTCTGGCTCTCTCTCCCTCTCTCTGACTCTCACACTCTCTGCTTGTCTGTCTGTATGTATGTATGTCTATCTATCTGTCTCTGTCTCTGTCTGTCTGTCTGTCTGTCTGTCTGTCTGTCTGTCTCTGTCTCTGACTTGGTCTCTCTCTCTCTGTCTC
>CM060332.1:37557070-37559570 GCA_030674155.1 Stramonita haemastoma
TTAGGAAATTGATGGACGCTTTGTAAATTTGGATCTGAATGTATGGCTTTTTATATTGGCTGGTATGGTAGGTTAACAGGAATGCGCCGTTCTGCGACATGTAGATTTAGCGACATGTAGATTTAGATGCGTGGTTGGATGTTGGTAAAGCAGAAAGCCTATTAGGTTTTGACTACCCTAATAAAATGATGGTAGAATAATACTCCTACCCCTTCTCTCTCTCTCTTTGTCTCTGTGTCTCTCTGTGTCTGTGTGTCTCTGTCTCTCTCTCTGTCTCTCTGTCTCTGTCTGTCTGTGTCTGTCTGTCTGTCTGTCTGTCTGTGTCTGTCTGTCTGTCTGTCTGTCTGTCTGTTCTCTCTCTCTCTCTCTCTCTCTCTCCTCTCTCTCTCTCTCTCTCTCTCTCTCTCTCTCTCTCTCTCTCTCTCTCCCTCTCCTCTCCCTCTCTGTCTGCCCCCCTCTCTCTCTCCCTCCCTCCCCCTCTCTCTCCCTCCCTGCCTACCCCTTTTCTCTCCCCCTCCCTCCCCCCCTCTCTCCCCCCCTCTCTCTCTCTGTACATTTTCCTTCTCACTATTCCCTCGCGTATATCATCCACTTTTAAGAAGACAGAGTGCCCTTTACCACACAAAAGCTTGTCTTCTCAGTCCTGCTGCATGCAAACAAACACACAGTGACATAAGCTGATCCCACAGCACCCCCCCCCCCTCATCATCCCCCACCCCCACCCCCTACCCCCCACCCCAATCCCCCCTCCACTTGTCGACAGTCAGACTGTATCATTTCCATAGTGAACAACCCCCTCCCTGGACGTGGGCTGTCAGGACTGCTAGTATTGCAGGTCTATGATATCCCAGAGGACCACAACATTCAGAAATCATCAGCGATGTCTTCCTTCACACTAGCTCAGCATTGGTTTTGACTTGTATTGGACAGTGCTTGTCACCACAGATTTTTCTGTGTCTGTTATTTCAAGAAAAAGGTGACATCGCTGTTAGAGAGAGACGGAGATAGGGGGGGGGGGAGAGGGAGGGAGGGAGGAGGGAGAGAGAGAGGGAGGGAGGGAGAGAGAGAGAGTGGGGGGAGAGAGAGAGGTGGAGAGAGAGAGAGAAGAAGACAGAGACAGACAGAGAGAGAGACAGACAGAGACACAGAGAGACAGACAGAGAGACAGAAAAAGAGAGAGTGGGAGGGGGGTGGAGGAGAGAGAGAGAGCGAGAGAGAGAGAGGTGGAGGGAGGGAGGAAGGGAGGGAGGGAGAGAGAGAGAGAGAGGAGAGAGAGAGAGAGAGAGAGAGAGAGAGAGAGAGAGAGAGAGAGAGAGAGAATGACAATGACAATGGTTTATTTGCGATAAGCTTTACGCCCATTCACAAGGGGACAGAGGGACGGGGACTGGGCACAACACACATAAATTGGAAAAAAGAATACACTGTCAGTAACAGCCCAAATGAACAACATGTCATGGGAATCCACAACATGGGTTTGCAATAATTGAATAGTATCAGTAACAACTATACCTGTGATACAAATTATCATCAGAGTCTATTCTATTGTTTATGGTTATACTTATATAAGACAACATCATCTCTCATGAAAATTTCAGACTGTCATCCGTCATCATTGGAGCAACTACGACACATCTCTACAAATTCTTTTCTAACAGGTTTTAAAGTTGTTGTCATTTGATTTAGCTTACTCGAAATATTGTCCATTCTATTGTTAAACTTGTCACTGATTTCTTTTAAGCTGTTCAAAATATCCCTAAACATGGTTTCTTCAGTCTCACATGTCTGCCCTTCAATAGATTTACCATATTCTGCCTCACTCTCCGCACATTCAGAACCAGACACACTCACTTCTTCCTCACCATCCTCTTTTTCTCTCTCACACATCTCCTCTGCCCTTACTTCTGCACTCATGTCATCATTATCACATTCCTTCCCTCCATTTCCAAATTCACCACACAACTGGTCACTTTCTATACTGTCAAAGTTGACTGTCACTGTCTGTCTGTCTGTGTCATGTTGTGTCAAGTCAATTTGCTGACTGTCAAAACAGCTACTTGAAGGAGGGCGCGTATTACACATGTAAACATCAGTTGGCGTGTCAATCTGTGCACGGTTTGCAGCATACAGTAGACTGGGCGGGGTGGGTAAGAATAAACCGGAGGGAGACGGAGCCTGTTTGTTTACCTTTTCATCACGGTTTGCTCTGTGTGTTTCGGCACGTTTTTTGTCACGACACACTTGCGAAAAAGATTTTTTGCGAAATGACCTTTGACCTTGGGTGACAGGAAAATGGTTGTCAGCTTTGCTTGTTAGCCTTAGGATGATAACAGTCTGGTCACCTCTGCCGTCCACTTTGAATGAAGATAGTGTCTGCTCTTGTAACGCGGCATTAAGCATGCACACCAAAGTCACTGGGAGTCCTGTGACTGGCATTTTGATGATAAACAGAGAAAATACAACAAAAATTCACTCACAGCTCACAGAAAACGTCTTGCTG
>CM060332.1:37564570-37569570 GCA_030674155.1 Stramonita haemastoma
CCGTAATACAAGCTGGAAAGAATGGAACACAAGAAACAGCAGAAAAATATATATGAAAGCACTGTTTGAAGCCTTTGCAACGTTAGAGAAACAAAGGATGTTGATATGAGCAAAGTAGTATTGTAAAAAAAAGAGCACAATCAATCTTTAGTTCCAAGGATTGATATGATAGAACTGTTGGGTTGAATGTCTTATCACTTACTATTATATAGCGGAGCTATACATATTACTGCTGATATCCTAGATGCTAGAAAGAGTCATTGACTGTGTTATCTATGTCCGAAATATTTGCATAACGTTTGTCAAGATCACCACTATATATGTGCACCATTATAGCTGCACATTAGTAATTCAGCACACATGTTAAGTAGCTTTTTACCATAAGACATAAAACAATGTTTTGGGAATACTTATGCTTCTAATTCTGGAAACTTAAATCGTCAGTAATAATTTTTGTGTGAATCACATGTATGCACGCTTTTGCGGGATAGGTAAAAGATCATTGCAGTCATATCACCGCATATTGAACTATCAGTATCATCCAACCACAATGCGTCTTTGATATACATTTACAACATATCTATAGTATCATAGAAACTACAGAAGAAATAATATGGTGGATTCATAAAGTGAACACGAGTACACAGAAATGCAACATTTTTACTACATCCCACCTGAATTCTATACAGCATTATTGTCATGCAAAAACGACTGTCACAATCAACAGGGTGTGTATAGTGTGTATAAGAAATAAATGGTTTGCAAACGAGAACAATTATCCTTCCATGATTTTGTTCCTTGCCGTGTCAACTTAACAGCAGGCTTACAAAGTCTGTCTAACCCATACATTCATAACTATTACAACTTTCCACAAAATTATCCACAGAAGAAGTGAAATTTAACGATGCCAGAAAAATTAACAAAGTTAATATCACCTACTTTTGGAACAAATCCAGAGACATTTTCAATGAACAAAGTAAACTGATTTTGTAAGTATAGTTTGGTAATTCGCATTTTCACTCAGACAGCTGGTACCCTCAGCTTCCACTTCCCCACTTTTCACAAGCTGTTTTCTCCCTGTCTCCTTCGCAACTGAAATTGTCACATCATACTGTTACTGGTTTCTTTGCTAGCCACAGTAGCACAAAGACAATTATTCCACTTGTTTTCAGACACACAGAGAGAGAGAGAGAGAGAGAGAGAGAGGAGAGAGAGAGAGAGAGAGAGAGAGAGAGAGATCATATTGTTACTGGTTTCCTTGCTAACAGTAGCACAAAGACAATTATTCCACTTGTTTTCAGAGAGAGACAGAGACAGAGAGACAGACAGACAGCCAGCCAGCCAGCCAGCTAGCCAGCTGTGTTGATCAGTACTGAGTGGCTCTGTGGCACCCTGGGATGTTTCATGAAGGATGCTAAGATAGATGATGTTGCCTCTGTGACATCTCATCTTTTATCATCCATTATCTTGTACACAGACACACACATACATACACACATACACACACGCACTCTCACACAGATATATATATATATATATATATATATATATATCATTTATATATAATATACATTTATGTATATATATACACATATAAATAGAGACAGAGAAACGGAGACAGACATACAGACAGACAGAGAGAGAGAGAGAGAGAGAGAGAGAGACAGAGAGAGACACAGAAGAGAAGAAGAGAGACAGAGAGAGAGAGAGAGAGAGAGAGACAAAACACAGAGACAGAGACAGAGAGAGAGAGACAGAGAGAGAGAGAGACAGAGAGATACAGACACAGAGACAGAGACAGAGAGAGAGAGCTTTTGCACGGATTTGTATCCCTATCAGCAACAGCGTACATGCAGGTATTTTGGATGTGCGTGTGTAAACTCTTCTCTTTGCTGCCTACTCTATGACGTCTCAGTCCGGCTGTTTCCATACTTCTTTGTTCCAAGGCTCGTTCCTTCGCACCCTGGGGTCAGAAGTCCACAAGAAGCACGTCAATGTAAGGCTGCTGTGAGGTCGCTAGCTAAAGGGATTCCTGCACTGCTGCTGGATCACTTTAGTTGTGCGTGTTCCGAGTTAACATTTTTTTTTTTTTTTTTTTTTTTTGTATTCTTTTATATCGAGGGTAGTGGAATAAGCACTCATGTGCTATTTTACATCCAGTCTCCCTGTGTGCTTGCAGTTTTTGTAAATCGTGTCATCTGTTCCCACCGGCACACGATGGCCTACTCTTACGAAAGGTGGAACAGGATTTAACGTGTGCACAAGGATGTTCTGCGTGAAGAAGAAGTGAAATTAAACGATATCAGAAAATTAACAAAATTATCTCTCTTACATCTAATATCTCTCATTAACATTGTGCTTGTGTAAATTCCCTATGACACCTTAAATCTTGACCAGCTAGAAGCTGTGAATAACCACCATTGTTAAAAAGACGAATAAGAACAACATGAAAACAACAGATATTATGAAAGAATTGTGAGAAAATGAAATAGCATAGAAAAAAAAACTGTGAGCAAGTTTATCAAACCAAAGACAAATCAAATTTTTAAAAAAGGGGATGGGCTCGCGGGGGGAAGGGGGAGGGGCGGGGTGAAGGGGATCACGCTCTCTTTATTTTCCCCGAGTTCAATGTCAGCACAGAAGCCAGGACCGATCAGCTTTCTGTTTCGGCCAGTCTGCTGTGCCACCGTTTGTCAGTAAATGCTAAGATGTTGGTTCTGTGCAGACTAGCAGCACTACATTGTCCTTTCTTGACCTTTCATCCTAGCTAGCGAAAGCTAGTTTATCATCAGCTACATCGGAAAAAAACTTACAAGTCTTATTTATCAAACCAGTTGAGATAGGAGACTGTGGGACAAGTGAGGCAATAAGAAACACACAAGGGAAGTGGCCAGGTAGATAGGATGACTGTGAAAAACATTGCTTTTGCATCGTGTTTAAAACACCTCTACAGAAATGTTGTATCACATTTCAAAACGGAAGAAAACACCCCCAGAGAATGTGGCATTGAATTTAAACTATAACCATTTTCACTACATTAGCATGTGTTGCGGTTCACTTTACACTGAATACACTTTCTGGCTTGGGGTGAAGAAACGGTGGGAGGTTAACACTTTCGTGACCATGGTAACAGAAAGTTTGCAAGAGACAGAGAAATATGGCGAACACTGGTGGCATTCGTTGCGTGGAGTTCCTCCTACCGACTATAGCGGTAATAGAGACAGTTGAACTGACCTGAACTGACTTGTTTTGGTGGAACTCTGTGAGGAGAGCGTCCAGCAGTATATGTTTGACATGTCTTTGACTTTGTGACTGATATATCAGTGACGTTGTGCCTGACATATCAGTAACTTTGCCTGTGACATGTCAGTGACTGTGTTTTTGCTATGTCGGTGACTTTGTGTTTGACATGTAGAAGAGAAGAGAAGAGAGAGAGAAGAAGAGAAGGGAAGAAGAGAAGAAGAAGAAGAAGAAGAAGAAGAGAGAGAGAGACAGAGAGAGAGAGAGAGTGAGAGAGAGCACTGAACGCTGAACACTGAACACTGAAATTGTTTAATGTACATCGGCCTTGGCCACAATACACTTTCAATGTAAAAAATGGAAAGACGCCAAAAGTTAGATATAACATCGTAAACTTTGATAAGGCTTTGCCATAGTACCTTGGCGTCTACTCAACACAGTACACTATTCAATATGTATATGACGAAATCATTACTAAATAAATAAAGGCTGACACTTTAAAACATGCAAAATACAAATATCAGGACACATCAGGCACATCATACATCATGACAATTGAAATCCTTTTACTGACAGACTTTCATTGTCAAAATAGATACAATACTCATAAACTATTGCATTCTCAAAACTTCACCGCACCAGAAAAGTATGCCCACAAAATACAACCAGGTCAGCCCCAGGCCAATGTAATGTAGCCACCAATGTTGTATGCAAAAAATATTGTTTTACACTGTGCTTATTCATGTCATGTAACATTTCATGTCCATAAAGAAAGAAAACTGGATGGTAGTCAAAACCCTGCAAAAAGACATTCACTTCAGAAACAATATTCACTGATACATTGTTCTACACGCAAATTTTCATCCGACGGTTATACGCAGAGCGCTCCCTCAACTGCCATCACACACACACACACACACACACACACACACACACACACACACACACACACACACACACACACACACACACACACACACACGCCGCACGCACACACGCACACACGCAGCACACCACACACACACGCACACACGCACACACGCACGCACGCACACACACACCACGCACACACACGCACACATCGCGCACACACATACGCACACACCACCACACACACACACACACACACACACACACACACACACACACACACACACACACCACACACACACAACACACGAGCGAGCGAGAGAGAGAGAGAGAGAGAGAGAGAGAGAGAGAGAGAGGAGAAGAGAGAGAGAGAGAGAGAGAGATGAGTCCGTGATGTCATGGCAAAGTATTAGAACGATAGAGTGAGATAAATGGCATTGTTCACCGGGCACTTTATCTGCTTTCATCCATTTTACTGGAGAGCAAATTGCTAGAAACCCATTCCTCATGCCATAATCTTTGGAGCGGAGAGGATAGGAGAGGAGAGGAGGGCACGGGAGGGGAGAGAGAGAGAGAGAGACAGAGACAGAGAGAGACAGAGAGAGAGAGACAGAGAGAGACAGAGAAGAGACAGAGAAAGAACAGAGAGAGAAGAGAGAGAGAGACAGAGAGAGACAGAGAGAGAGAAGAGAGAGAAAGAGAACAGACAGAGAGAGAGAGACAGACAGAACAGAGACAGACAGACAGACAGACAAACAGACAGAGAGAAACAGGCAGGCAGACAGACAGACAAATAGCAGACAGAACAGACAGACAGACAGACAGATAAAGGACTACGTGCGTTGACGCTCTTGTGCAAATTTGCATGCCTGCAAAACAATATAATGTTC
>CM060332.1:37572070-37582070 GCA_030674155.1 Stramonita haemastoma
TTGGATGGATCTGAACCGAGATCCCATAACGTATAGCACCTCGTGTTTTTGTTTAACACCATAGAATCAGAATCAGAAATGAATTATTCATTATTCAGAAAAGTTAGAGAGACTTATCGTACACCACGAAATACATTCATAGGTGTTTCATAGCAGATTAGGCCACGTATGCCCAGTGATTTTGATGGTATCAATTGCCCGGCAAATATAACAAGTGACTTGCATATGGGAAGGTATAAACTGCCCAACATGTAATCAGTGACTTGCATATGGGATGGTACCAACTGCCTAGCATGCAATCCAGGATTAATGGAAGGATGAGCTCCACAAGTTCACCTTTCAAAAAGGAACTGCCCAAAAAAACAACTTCAGTGAAGTGCCCCAGTAACCCCTTACAGATTTGAGGGAGAATTCAGTCAGTCGTTTAGGACTGTCATGTCTGTGGAAGAAAATCACAAGTCATATGTCGGTGATATAGAATTACAAGTCATATGTCGGTGATATATAATTACAAGTCATATGTCGGTGATACAGAATCACAAGTCATAATGTCGGTGATATAGAATCCCAAGTCCTATATCAGTGATATAGAATCACAAGTCACATGTCGGTGAATTATTTTATTCCTTTATTTTATACTTTTACTTCCAGGATAATGGAAATAAGCATTCCTGTGAGTTTTTGTTTGTTTTTTTGTTTTTACATTATCTAGTCCCTGTTTCTATGCGGTTTTGTAATTTTTTCCAGTCCTGGCTCACAATGGCCTAGACTTCCAAAAAGCGAAACGGGTTCTAACGTATACGCAAGATGTTCTGTGTGCGTTCACACACGGGACCTTGGTTTATAGTCTCATCCGAAGGACTTTTGGATAGGGGAGTGGAGTCGGCACTGATGCTGACTCCAGACGAAAAACCCTCTCGAACATGATTCGAACACGGGTCAGCAGATCACAAGCACCAGGCTAGACACATGTTGGTGACATGGAGTCACAAACCACACACTGATCTGGTGTTCATAGTGGTCAGTCCTACATGGATGTGATGGGGTGGTAATTAGATTATCTCCCATGTGAACGGAGCGCGCAATCGCAGCGTCGTGTTTCTGTTTAGAGACACACCTGTGAATTGTCGATGCTCTGATTCCTTGGGTAGTGGTCGAAAACTCTCCGTTGCATGCACTTCGCCTTCACGGTGATCTATATAATTATGCAACCTCTTTTTAGAGGTCACATTCTAAACTGACTAGCTGTGCCGTGTTCCGAGGTTTGTGCAGAGATGGGATATCACATATGTCCACTCTGTTACATATAGTATAGTATAGTATAGTATAGTATAGTATAGTATAGTATAGTATAGAATAGACAGTACAGAGACAGACGAAGACGACTGACTGCTGGTCAGTCCCTGTTGGAGAGAGCCACATCAGTTAGATGACCAATCCTTCCCCCTGTCTTGTCTTATCCTGTCCACTTCGCTTATCAACGTACCACCAGCTAACAGGATAGTGGAAGATTATTCACGTTTACTTTTTTATTTTCATTTTGTACTACTTTATGTCACAGCAAGATTTCTATACGTGAAATTCGGGCTGCTCTCCCCGGGGAGAGCGCGTCTCCACAGGTGCAGCGCCTACCATTTATTTTTTTTTCCTGTCTGCAGTTTGTTTTCCTATCAGAGTGGCTTTTTTCTACAGAATTTTGCCAGGGACAACCCCCTTGTTGCCGTGGGTTCTTTTACGTGAGCTAAATAATGATGTGTAATACACAGGACCTCGTTTTATCGTCTCATCCGGAAGACTAACACCTAGACCACCACTTATGGTCTAATGGATGGGGGAAAAGGTTTTGGCCAAAACGGGATTTGAACCACCGCACACTCCGACCCGGACTTTCTGGGCAAGGCGCGTTATCTCTTAGACCACCGAGTTTCATGATACTCTCAGACACCATTTGCTGTAATAACAACAACAAAAAGTCGTTAGTAGTTATCATGGCTATGAAACAGAAAACCCCGTCTAACAGTGACATAGACAAACGCAGACAGTGTGACATAAGACTTAGGCCCGATCAAAAGAAAAACAAATGTGACGCTCCACCACGAAGTGAGTCGCTTAGCACTTGACCCACTTTTCTGCTAAAAGCCATTAAAGGCAGGTGGGGGTCATGTTTTCAATTTTGAGATCTTTTTTATTAATTATTAAACAATAACCATTATTCTGTCTTGTAGTGTAATATCAAGGCATAATTTTGTTTCCTTATGCCTTTAAATGTGTTTTTAAAATACCCAAACCTTCATTATGATCACCTATAAAGATACTAAACTTGTCCATTTCTTGATCTCGTTTTGTCATTTTCTGCAGTCTATCCGTTCAAGTAGTTATAACTTTTGATAGAATCGCTCTATTTTCAATCTGTTTTCTGTATTGCATAGCCATTTCATTGCAGATCAATAACATATCAGTAACTTAAAATTGACCTCTGGTGCTATGCGCGACTCATTATGTGGATGAGCGTCACAAATAGAACATTGACCCTCAAGTCCATTTCCCTCGACCCCTGTTAATGCCACAGAGTCTGCGGCCACGGCTGATTGACTGTCCAGAGTGGTCAGTTCAGTGCTGAGTTAGGGCACAGTACAGGCAGACAGACAGACAGACAGACAAACGCTGGCCGGTGGCTATGTATGAGAGGTAGAGATAAAAGGAATGAACAGTGGCAGCGCTATCCATTGTCCTGCCTGCCACGTCCTCTTAACCTCGCCAATCCTTTCAGTATGGCTTGGCTGCTTCCACTGTGGATGTGGATGTGTGATTCAGGGACACTGGTTCAGAGTTGTGACCACTTGATCCCATAGAGCCGGTGGGAACAGATGACATTTACAAAACTGCATACACACGGGGACTGGATGTAAAAAGAGCACAAGAGTGTTTTTTCCATTGTCCTTGATATAAAAGAATGAAAGAAAGAAAAGTAGGGAAGAGAAAGACGGGGGGGGGGATCGGAGAAGCTTGGAAGGAACTTGCAGATAGGCTGTGTGTGTGAAAAAAATGAACCTGGAATTTCTTGTAGTGTGAGTTACAGAAACTAGCTCACTCAGTATCACGTTCGTGTATAGACGCACACACGCGCGCGCGCACACGCACGCACACACACACACACACACACACACACACACACACAACAAACGCACACAAACGCACACATATACACATATACACACATGCCAGAGAGAGAGAGAGAGAGAGATGAGAGAGAGAGAGAGAGAGAGAGAGAGGAGAGAGAGAGAGGGGAGAGAGAATTGAAGAAACACAAAGGAGTATTGAAAAGTGCGTACGATGAAATAAAAGAAATAGAAATAATGCCAAACAGACAAGAGGCGGTATTGCACATCCATTCTGTTCCGTCCAGTGAAATTTGCCATCTACAGAATTCGTCACAAGCCAGCTTTGACTGGTCACAGCAGACTTCTAGGGTTCCTATACCCTAGACTCCGTGTCGCCAGGTTGGTATTGCAGATCCACCTCCAAGGATACTGATAAACTTTTTGGATACGAGGTCAGCTTTGAACTTGATGAGGCATCCCCCAGTTCTAGTCATGCTTTTGAAATGTCACGAACTGTGCTTCACACTTGAATCACACGCAGGTAAAACACGGGCTTATGCGTTTGGATCCCCCTTTTCAGCTTTGAATACTTCTTTAACATCCCATCCTTTACTTTGACAATACCAAGAACACATACAAATATCAGCAACGCGAAACATATCAAATACATTACCAAAACATGACTAACACACGTTCATTGTTTGAAAAGATCCCACTGATCCTTTATGATCTTGGAGGTATTTTACCATGACATTTTACATCATACTCTGGTTTATATTATCACTTCACAGTAAACAAGCTCAGTCCGGTCCACAGTGTGTGTTCGTCATCAGAACTCAAAATTAGAACAAACTAGACCTTCCTAGTCTCATCATCGTCTAGCAGAGAACGTGAAAAATACAGCCACAAGACCATGTTTAACATTAACACAATCAGCCCCTTAGGCTTTTAGCAACATTTCACAGCTATTCATTTTCATGAGATTACCTTATACAAAGGTAAATCGCAAGTAAAGTGATGGCCCTGGACCCCCAAAATAAAGCATTTGTAGATATTGTTTACCTGGATTTAATCATGAGGGAGTTTCCTCACTCTCCCTCTGTCTTCTCTTTCCTAGGTAACCTAGTCAAGCTTCCCCCTCACTATCACTGCAGGCTCTCACCACTATAGAGAAAGGCGACGGAGTTGCCATCCATTCACAGCTAACTTTTTTCTGAGGTGGGGACAAACAGATTTCCCAATGACACCCCTTTTTACCAGGATCCAAAAAATCCGAACAAGGAAAAACCAGGCATTGTCTCCCCTTTCCGTCTCATTCCCATTCTGCATCCATCCAAGTTTGGTACACCTGCTGTAATGCTATGGACATTCAGTGTCAATTCTCCCTCCCTTCTCTGGACTCGGTTGGCCTTTCAAAAAGTATACACACCTCATCCAAAATATCCAACTTCATAAGTCTCTATGATAATACCACACACATCTATTCTTGTCTCCATTTTGCTAGAGACATCAGAATGTTAGCCCATAATGTTAGAGTAACCATAATGTTAGCCCATATGATCGACGTGTTGTTTGTGAAAACTCGGGGTAACTAACGTAATAAAAACGGCAAAGCGGGTCGTTACAGTGCTCACATGACAAAGTCGTTTGAAGACAGCTTGATGAAAAGAGAGTGTTGCAGTTGTGAATTGAAACAATGAAAATTAGCGATCAGAATCTGGACTATTTATGCATAAAAAAACAGTAGTGTTGCGCCGTTTACATAAAAACTCAATTTATTCCACCCACGCAACAAGATTCAAACTGGTAATATCATCCCAGAAAAAAAAAGGTTCATCAGACACTAAAATGTTTCACTAAATCTTGCCCAACTCGTAGGTCTGGAATCGTGCTGCTGTACTATGAAATGGTATAAAGATTGATGTTGAGGGTGATCATTGTTGAGTAGCGCTATCGTAGCTAGCGTGCCTTCTCTCTGTCCATTCACCAGGCTGTTTCTCGTGGTTGTGGCAGTCCTGTCACTGTGATGGACTGAATTGACCTTCTTGTGTACAGAGAAATGGATGCTGGGCTTTCTGTCCTAACTTATCTCCCTTCTTCCCCCTTCTCTTGTATGGGTTATCTGTGCTTTGTGAGAAGATATCCAAGAAAGATAATTGATGACAGTCGTGCCTTTTATTTATTTATTTTTATCCTTTTGTTTTGAAGATAATGGAATAACCATTCATGTTGTGTTTTTTTTTTTTTTCTTCTTTTTTTCTTTTTTTTTGGGGGGGGGGGGTTGTTTGGTTGTTGTTTTTTTTGCATCTTTTCCCCGTGTGTATGCAGTTTTGTAAATATTTTCATCTGTTTCCACCGGCGCACAATGGCCTACTCTTTTGAAAAGGTGAACGGGTTTAACGTGAGCGCAAGATTTTCTGCCTGTGTGTGGTGTGTGTGTGTGTGTGTGTGTGTGTGTGTGTGTGTGTTTTGTGTGTGTGTGTGTGTGTGCGTGCATGGTCATAATACTTATTTCAGACAAAGAAATAGGTCTGCCTCTTCGTGGTAAAGCATAGTAACCTTATTTTTAAACAGTCAGAACACTCCATTTTTCGGTTTTAAAAATAGAAACTGCAAGCTGAGAATGCTACACGACATCTGAACTAATAAAGAACCTAGAGCAAATATTTACAGTCATGTATTTAGTTTTTGACACAATATTTTTTGAAAATTAGAATTACTCTGCTGTTAGAGTGTCCACGTAGAGGTGTGTGATTGTACTCGTAGTTTCCAATCGCATATCGCAGGGTCTGTTGATCCAACACCAGTAAGATCATTGAGTTTTGCCTTTAGTTTTTGCTTATAAGGGACCATATCCTAGTGGTTAGAGTGATGCGCTCGTGATCTGCTGACCGGGGTTCGAATCTCGTTCAAAAGGATTTTTCCTCTGGAGTCAACATTAGTGCCGACTCCACTTCCCCCAAAAGTGCTTCGAATGAGACTATAAACCGAGGTCCCTTGTGCAAACATACGAATAACATCTTGCGCACATGTTAAAACCCATTCCGCTTTTCGGAGGAGTAGACCATTGTGTGCCTGTGGGAAAGGATGACAAAATTTACAGAAACTGCATACACACGGGAACGTATTTGTTTATTCATTGATCTATTTATTTATACCACTTTATGTCACGGCTGCTCTCCCCGGGGAGAGCACGTCGCCACAAGTGCAGCGCCTACCCATTTTCTTTTTCTTTTTCCTGTTTGCAATTGGGTTTGTTTCCCTATCAGAGTGGCTTTTTTCTACAGAATTTTGCCAGGGACAACCCTCTATTTGCCGTGCGTTCTTTTCCGTGCGCTACATAATGATGTGTTACACATGGGACCTCAGTTTATTGTCTCATACGAAAGATTAGCACCCAGACAATCACTCATGATCTAGTGAATGGGGGAAAAGATTTGGGCCCAAACGGGATTCAAACCACTCCGACCCGGACTTTTCGCTTTCTAGACATGCGCGTTTCCTCTAGACCGCCGATCCACTGGATGTAAAAAAGCACATGAGTGCTTATTCCAATATCCTCGAAATAAAAGAATGAAATAAAATGAATTATAGTTTTGTTTTCAGTTTTTGTGCAAACATCGCTTTTGAATACTTTTGTTTATCCCCAAACTGAATTTATTGCAATGTTTGATTCGATTAAGTTTGAGCGCAAAGAATTTCGTTTTATTGCCAACAAAGTTGCAGGAACTGTTACCCTGAATCGCATGACTAGTTTACATGATTCATAGCATCATAATCATACTGTGGTCATGCTTTTTATGAGGATTACTTGTTAAAAAAATAGAAGACTGGTGAAATCGCAGATCTTTTATCAATACATTCGCCTTTCCCTTACAAGTTGTAAATAAACATTATATTTAACTTGTTATATGCCAAGTTTGGGTAAAAGTTTGGGGAGAGATTAGAAGTCGGAAAGTGTGGGGAAATCTGTCACTGAAATATCGTCCCCTAAGACCTTAGCCTGTTAATCAGGTGGTAGAGGGGTTTCTGAGATTAAGCATGCGCTAAAAATCTGGCCTGCTCTCACGAACTTATATCGTTACTTCTCCATTCAAAGGATATCTGTATTCCCTTTTTCTGTCGATAGTTTTGTAGCTGGCTGTCTCTGTTGGTTTGCTCTCGTCTGTCTCTGTCTCTCGTCTGTCTCTGTCTCTGTCTCGCTCTGTCTCTGTCTGTCTGTCTGTCTGTCTGTCTCTCTCGTCCGTCTCTCTGTCTCTGTCTCTCTGTCTCTGTGTCTGTCTGTCTCTCTGTCTCTGTCTGTCTATGTCTCTCTCTCTCTCGCCTCCTCTTTCTCTCTCTCTCTCCCCCCCCCCCCCCTCCCCCCCCTCTCTCTCTCTCTCTCTCTCTCTCTCGCCTCGTCTCTCTCTTTCGCTTCGTCTCTCTCTCTCTCTCTCTCTCTCTCTCTCTCTCTCTCTCTCTCTCTCTCTCTCTCTCTCTCTCTCTCTCTCTCTCTCTCTCTCTCTCTCTCTCTCTCTCTTCCCCCCCCCCCTCTCTGTCCATCATCTTTTCGATTCGTCTGCCTCATTTATTTTATTTCCACGTGTATCTCTATGGCTCTGTCTTTCTATCTGAATGTGTCTGGTTCTCTCTGTCTCTCGTGGTATGTTTATCCGTCTTTTTTTTTTTTCTTTTTTTTTTTTTAAATCTATGTCTGGCTTCTTACTGCCCCCCCCCCTCTCTCTCTCTCTCTCTCTCTCTGATGGTGTAGTGAGGTTCTGTCCCTCGCGCACACACACACACATACACAAACACTTACACGCACACAAACGCACAGGCACGCACGCACACACACAAGCACACGCACACATGCACACACAAGCACACACAAGCACACGCACACATACACACACACGCACACACACACACGCACAAACACACACACACACACACAAACACACACACACACACACACACACACACACACACGCACACACACACACACACACACACACACACACACACACACACACACACACGCACACACACAACACACGCACACACTCTCACACAAACACACACTCACACAAACACACACACACACACAAACACAACACACACACACATACACGCACGCACAATACACATAGTATTATGCACGCACACAAACATGGACACACACACACACACACACACACACACACACACACACACACACACACACACACACACACACACACACACACACACACACACACACACACACACACGCTCAATGGTAGGCAGTAAATGTATGGGTTGTGTGATCTCAAACGTCAGAGGGCCTCTCTCCCTCCAGACAAAAGCGCGTTTGAAGCAAGGGGGGCTATTGATGTCGTCCTAAATCTGGTCGTCTCTGGCATTGCTTCCCTTGGACCTATGACTCGCACCATATTGATTGGTGAGATAAATTATACTAATTGTTCACTCAATAATTGGATAAGCTGACCAGGCTTAGGAATGTATTGATTGAACAGTTCTTTTAGTAGTTAAATGAATGATGAATTGTGAGTTGCAGTGTTAGTGGGTTGAAAAGTTGGTTGATAATATTTATATATCATTCACTGTTGCATGATTGACTGATGACTGATTCATATACGATGGGTGGCTGCGCTGGTTAATTTAATGTTTGGCTGATTGGTTGGTTGAATGGTTGAGAGGGTTGACCTGTTGCACGGTTGGATAAACAGTTGCCTGGTCGAGATAGATTGGTTGATTTGGATAGATGGATGGATGGATGGATGGGTGGATGGGTGGGTGGGTGGGTGGATGGATGGGTGGGTGGTGGATGGGTGGGTGGGTGGAAGGATGGGTGGATGGATGGGTAGTAGGGTGGATTGATGGATGGCGAGCTGGGTGGATGGATGAATGGTAGGTAAATGGTAAATGGATGGTAGATGGATGGATGGGTGGATAAAATCGAGTTGCCGGACGTTTGGTTGGCTACAAGAGGTGGTGGTGTAGGTAAGTGAAGAAGACAGACTGCACCTGTTCTGTCCTACAGGTGTAGTGAGGTGAAGAAGACAGACTGCACCTGTTCTGTCCTACAGGTGTAGTGAGGTGAAGAAGACAGACTGCACCTGTTCTGTCCTACAGGTGTAGTGAGGTGAAGAAGACAGACTGCACCTGTTCTGTCCTACAGGTGTAGTGAGGTGAAGAAGACAGACTGCACCTGTTCTGTCCTACAGGTGTAATGAGGTGAAGAAGACAGACTGCACCTGTTCTGTCCTACAGGTGTAGTGAGGTGAAGAAGACAGTCTGCACCTGTCCTGTCCTACAGGTGTAGTGAGGTGAAGAAGACAGACTGCACCTGTCCCGCTGCAGGTGGCTGACTCCTGTGTTGTCCACAGTTGACCTTTACCCTCTTCCCTGGGTATGAGTTTTCGTCTCGGTCCTTTGTCCGTTAGATGATATAAACAGCTAAGGTCGTGTGTGCATTATGCATTTGTTTTACGTACAGGACTACTTTTACAATAACAACCCAGCCCCGAGCTTCGGTAAAAAGAGTGAATTTTGGAAGGGGAAATTTTGTATAAAGATTAACTTCCACTCCAAATGAATACACTTTTTGGCTGCATACGGGAAATACTGAAATGTCGTACAAAGGTGGCATGTTTTCATTCCCAGAAAGTGAATGGGATATTTTACAGGGATAGCTAACATCGAGTCACAGTAGAGTACATTACAGTATAAAACAACAGTACAAAACAACACACCAGACAACACTGTCCAATAACTAATGCACAACGTGATCAGAACAGACAACATAATACAAAAAATATTCAATATCATGTTACTTCACATTTTTTGAATCACTGCAATACACCATGATACAGTTTATTCCTTAGAGTCACTATATTTTTTCTTCATTCTTTTTATTT
>CM060332.1:37592070-37594570 GCA_030674155.1 Stramonita haemastoma
ACAGACATACAGAGAGAGACAGACAGACAGAGAGAGATAATGGGTGTGGAATGGTATTGTCTGGAGAGAGAGAGAGAGAGAGAGAGGGAGAGAGAGAGGACTGTTAATGTCTGGCTGTATAGAGAGGGATGGTGACTGGATGGAAGTAAAAAAAAAAAAGGAATTTAATGGAGAGGCAGGCGGGTTGAAAATGGAAGTTAGGATGTTTGCTCTTTCTGAGCTACCAGTTTCTTATTGGTAACTGAAGTTTATGCGTCCTCTGTCACTCTGTAGTCCCCCCCCTCTCCCCTCCCCCTTCCCCCTTTCCTTTTTGACTTACGCCCCTCTCTCCTCCCCCTCCCTTCCTATCTTCTGTCTTGTGCTCTTTCTCTCATTCTTTGTCTTTGTTTTTTACCACCCTCCCTCCCTCCCTCTCTCTCTCTCTCACTTCCTCTCTTCCTCCTTTCCTTTTTCTCTGCTGACTGTCTGTGTCTCTCTCCCTGTGTGTCTCTCTCTGTCTCTCTCTCGATCTCTCTCTGTCTCTGTCTGTCTGTCTGTCTGTCTGTCTGTCTCTTTCTTTCTTTCTTTCTTTCTTTCTTTCTTTCTTTCTTTCTCTCTCTCTCTCTCTCTCTCTCTCTCTCTCTCTCTCTCTCTCTCTCTCTCTCTCTCTCTCTCTCTCTCTCTCTCTCTCTCTCTCTCTCTCTCTCTCTCTCTCTCTCTCTCTCTCTCTCTCTCTCTCTCGCGATATAGCGATATTCCACTTTCTGAAAGTAGTAGTTTTAAAAACATTTTACGAAAAAAAAGTTGTGTCTTTGATGGAAATATGACATCAGTATAATTTGGCGCAAATCTAATTTTATAAAGGAACTCTCCTTGTTTGAATGACTTTGAAATCGATTCGTTCTAAAAACAAAGTATTTGAGACGAAGATCAATTGTAAGAGTGTGTGTTTGTGTGTGTTTATTTATTCATTTATATCTTTCATTTATTTTATTCTTTTATTTCGAGAATAATGGAATAAGCATTCATGTGCTTTTTTTTTTACATCTAGTCCAGTGTGTATGCAGTTTTGTAGATTTTGTCATCCGTTCCCACCAACACACAATGGCCTACCTTTCCGAAAAGCAGAATGGGTTTTAACGTATGCGCAAGATGTTGTGCCTGTGCTCGCATACTGGACCTCATTTTACAGTCTTATCTGAAGGACTTCTGGGGCGAGTAGAGTCGGCAGTGATGTTATCTCCAGAGGAAAAATCCTCTCTAACAAGATTGGAACCTGGGTGATCAGATCACAAGCGCATCACTCTAACCACCAGGCTGTGTGTATGTGTGTGCGTGCGTGTGTGCATGTGTGTGTGCGTGTGTGTGTGTGTGTGCGTGTGTGCGTGTGTGTGTATGTGTGTGTGTGAAGGAGAGAGAGAGAGAGAGAGAGAGAGAGAGAGAGAGAGAGAGAGAGAGAGAGAGACAGACAGACAGACAGACAGACAGACAGACAGACAGACAGACAGACAGAGACACAGAGACACAGAGACACAGAGAGAGAAAAAGAGTTTGTGCAAAGAAAGAGATTTCATTAAGCTGGAAGGAAGTCCTTGTTTTAGAACGATAGGACGGGAGTAAAGAAGTCAAAGTTGTGACTGGTATCGAGTTTTGTTCTGTCGTCGGGAAACGATACACTGAAAGCTCGCAAGCAATCCATGCACTCATTATCTATAGTAGTGCAGTGTACTTTAACAAACAAAGTTTAACACTCATCTACCTAGAAACGTTTCAGAGCATGAAGGACAGAAGGAGAAGGTAAAGTAGAGAAAACACGCTTTCTTATTTACTTCGATTTAAACCATTTAAAGGTTGGTTGACTCAGAACAAGTACGGCAGGCATGACTATTTACTTTTGTCTCTGTAGAAAATAACGAAAAGCAATCACTGCAAAGCATAAGACAACATCAAAACCAACCTTCCCTTGTTAGACATAGCTGCATCAATACGTTTTAGTCATTACATTTGCTCCCCTGAATGTCAGTCATTCGGATGAGACTAGAAACCGAGGCCCTGTGTGTGAACGCACGCAGAACATCTTGCGCACATGTTAAAACCCCGCTCCGCCTTTCAGAAGAGTAGTGAAAGTAGGAACGGAGGACAACATTTAAAAAAAACAACCAGCATGCACGCAGGTGTCGTGTTTAGACACCATCCCTGAGAAAAAAAATCGGGGAATTGGAGTCCCCAGGGCGGTTCGGGGCTGTATATGGCAACGTTCTGGCGGCTCCTGCGATGATACTGGAACCATTTTGTATCGGCGACTACCTTTCCAATGGATCATTCAGGTAGCGTGGAGAGGGAGGGGGGTGTCTGCTGCATGGGTAACAGTTTGCCCTCAATACTTACTTACTCAGGCTTTGCGCTCCAAAGACAAGAGTGCAACTCCATAGTCTTCCGAGACTGATTGGTGCCTACTACTACTACTACTACTACTACTACTACTACTACTACTACTACTACTACTACTACTGCTGCTGCT
>CM060332.1:37599570-37604570 GCA_030674155.1 Stramonita haemastoma
AATGTTTTGACGTAAACTATGTATTTTTTTCTAAATAATATTGCTGGAATTATGCACTTTGAATTAACTTACTTCCCGTTTATGGAAGTGTGCTTGTTCTTTCTTTAAATTACTTTCTATTATTGTGATTGTAACTTCTTACATAGCTCCTAAATGACCGTAAGTAGATCATGTAATTTAATGATATTGAAGAAATTGATTCCGAATCCTTGTCTTTATTGCAATACTTCATGACTATCAGAGCTGCCATTTTCTTGTAGACTAAAGAATGTTTTTATGTTATTTCTTACCACCATACCATTTTCTACTGGGAAATATTTCGTGAAAAACAGTTGACTCAGCAGCTAGTTCCCTCTAGTGGTTTATGTAAGCAGATGTGTGCATATGGTTTTAAAACTTTTTTCCTGCAAACTTTTGATATCGTCTTCTCTGAATACCACTTTTTACCTGGATTATCGAGTAAGTCAGTGTCTGGGTAAATTGAGTGAAGTGTTATACTCCATTTGCACTTCTAGTTTTACATTATTTTCATACTTCATATTTATCAGTGAGTGTCTATTGTTTGCTTTGATATGAATATATATGATATAAAAACTCCATATAGTATTAGTATAATTATCATTGTCATATGAATTTTTTCTCAGCCACCTTGTGAATACTTTTACTACCTACTCTTTTGGGGTTTTTAGTTTTGTTGCTGCTGCTACTAAAACTACTACTACAAAACTATTACTACTACTACTACTACTACTACTACTACTACTACTACTACTACTACTACTACTACTACTACTACTACCACCACTACCACTACCACTACTACTACTACTACTACTACTACTACTGCTGCTGCTACTACTACTACTACTACTACTACTACTACTACTACTGCTGCTGCTGCTGCTGCTGCTGCTGCTGCTGCTGCTGTTATACCCCTACCGTTAGCACTACCACTAATGCTACTCCTGCTGCTGCTGCTGCAAATAATGATAATACTGGTATTGCTGATGCTGATGCTGAACCATGAAAAGTCCCCCCACCACCGACTTAAAAAGTCTACATTTTATGTCATCAAGTTTGGTCCTCGAATACAATGTTCAAACTTTCACACTCTTCTAAAAAAAAAAAAAAAAAAAAGTGGGAAATGCGGTGAAAGTTCCCTAATATTTGAAACAATCATCCTTCAAAACTTTTCTTCCTGGAAAGTTGTGTTGACTCAGACATTCCGCGTGGATTCTGAAATGAGTTAGGTGTGTGCACGTGCTCGAGTGGCTTTCCCTAAGTTTTTTTTCTTCTGGTGTGATTAGGATCTGGAAACTCTAGGGTATGCGCGTGCGTGTGTGTATGTGTACGTGCGTGTGTGTGTTTGTGTGTGTTTGTGTGTGTGTATGCGTATGTGTGTGTGTGTGTGTGTGTGTGTGTGTGTGTGTGTGTGTGTGTGTGTGTGTGTGTGTGTGTGTGTGTGTGAGTGAATGAGTGAATGAGTGAGTGAGCGAGCGAATATATATATGTCTCCTTATATATATATATATATATATATATATATATATATATATATATGTATATATATATATATATATATATATATATATATATATATATATATATATATATATATATGTGTGTCTCCTTCTCTATGTTTCTCGGTATGTCTGTCTTTATATCTCTCTGTCTCTCTTTTCCTGTCTTTGTCTCTGTCTCTCTCTGTTTCTTTTTGTTTCTGCCTCTGTCTCTCTATCTGCCTATGTATCTGTTTCATGTGTGTCTGCCTTTCTATTTTTGTATCTCTCTTTCTCTGTGTCTTTCTTTCTGTCCATCTGTCTGTCTCTGTCTCTTTGTCTCTGTATGTCTGTCTCTCTGTATGTCTGTATGTCCCTCTCTCTTGGATATCTCTTTACTTTTTACCCTTGTGATTGCCTCTCTTTATCTGCTTGTGACTGTTTGTATCGTGTTATTTACATGTGTTCCATAAAAGGGCACTTGTTTGTTTTCAGGATTTTTGGGGGGGTTGTTTTACATTTTGCTTCTTAAAGGCGAACTGTGTTCAAAACAAATTATTCTAAAGGACAAACATTCAGAAAGTAACACACTGAATTTTTTTTTTAAATACACACAAAAGAAAATCCTTTCATTCTCTCGAAAAAAGCTAAACACAGTGACCTTTCAGAAAAGTTTTTTGTTATTTTCCTTGAACAAACACGACTAGAAAAAGAAAACCTGAAAAAAAGGAAACGAAGAATATGTACCATACTTTTGCAGATTTTGAAATACACCTACACGAACACATGCACGCACACTCGAACGCATATACGCGCGCGCGCGCCACACACACATACACACACACAGGGAAACACACACACAGACACAGCGCAAACACACACACACATACACACACACACACATACACACACACACACACACACACACACACACACACACACACACACACATATATATATATATATATATATATATATATATATATACATATATATATATTCTCACAGACACACACACTCTGTATGTCTCTGTCTCTGTCTCTCCCTCTCTCTGTCTCTGTCTCTCCCTCTCTCTCTCTCTCTGTCTCCCTCTCTCTCTCTCTGTCTCTCTGTCTCTCTGTCTCTCTGTCTCTGTCTCTCTCTCTCTCTCTCTCTCTCTCTCTCTCTCTCTCTCTCTCTCTCTCTCTCTCTCTGTCTCTCCCTCTCTCTCTCTCGGCGACGACAGTATCCTGTCCAAAATCACACCCCAACAACTGTAGACCTTGTTTCACCTGGACACACACTGTCTAGCCGTTAGAGTGACCATCATCATGATGATGATGATGATGGTAGTAGTTAAGCGCAGACTAAAGCATGAGCCGTAAGAAATCACCCCCGCTGAGAATAGATGGGGCCCCTGGTTTACAGAGGAGAATGATGTGCAGGATAAATACTAGTATTGTCTCTGTATATATTCCTTCGGTCCTGCAGTTCTTAGAATGCGGGGACTCGAATTCACTTCACTTTGTCAGACTCTTTGGCTTTCTGATCCTAGGCATTAGGGTAGCTTCTGCCAGACTCCTTGTGCATTAGTTTGAACTTGTAGAGCGTGACAACTCCAGCTCTGACACACAAAGAGTGTGTGTATGCAAGGTGGACTAAGTGTGATAGTTACTGTCCCGCAATAATATGTGAAAGGGAATGTTTACTTTACATCTTTTTTTTGCAGAAGGCTCCAATGTGTATGTTTGATATGGGGCATCTATCTTAATAGCTTGGCAGGGTCGATCATTCTCACACTGAATGAATTCTATCATACAGGTTTAAGTTAACATCAGAAAGCTACTGGGAAATTTCTTATATGAGTCAGGTCAAGTCAGGTCAAGTCAAAAACACTTTAATCATCCGATAAGGGCAGTTACAGTTCTGACAAATAAAATACGTAATATTAGTAGTGACTTATAAAATGCTGTTATGGATGTGCAGTAAATCAGCAGTTGACCCCACGTCACCCTTACCCCTTTTCCTCGTTTCTTTACTTCTCTGCAAACTGTACCTCTGCAGGTCAGGACAGCACCCTCCCTTGATGGAAAAGTTGTGTTCACGTGCACGCCAGGTCAAAATGAAGGGGGCAACGTTCTGGGCTGTGTAGGCTGTACTGAAAGATCCTGTAGCATGCAGTACAGGTTAGGGGTCAGATGAAAAAGGATCGTGGGTGAGTGTCTGCCTTGTGGGAAGTAGCCACCATGATGTGTGTTGTGAAGTCTGGCTGCTTGACAACTCGTGAAATAGACATAGCGTGGACTGCACTGAAAACATCATGTGTTGAGTAAAGGACAAGATTTGTGGTGAAATGTACTGAAAGTGTACCTGCACGGTTGTGGAGGAAAATTAAGGTTAAAATGATCGGAAGGCAAAGCAAATCAAGAATTTCCACGGTTGCTTGAACGAAATTGTTAAACAAAAGAGAAGTTCTAGCCGCCATGGCGCAGTGATTAATGCCGTGAGTTACCTATTGGAAGATAGCAGGTTCGAATCCCATCAGAACTGTTTCAGACTCCTGCTGGCTCCTACCCAGAGTGAGTTTCCTATGGGCTAATTGGGAAGACTGGGACCAAATTAATAGGCGAGCTTCATCCACTTTATGGTGCAAGTTTGAAAGTATTACTCAAATTACCTGACCAGCACTGCAGGTAACTGTATTTCTCATGCCTGGTTGACTGGGTATATCATGATGATAAGTGTAGAGTACATCCCTGTCAAGTAGTCTCACAGCATATGCACTTCTATAGCATCATCATGACATCCTTTTCATCGTAATTGATCACATTGCAACAAAAAGAAAATTATCTCCGATTCTGTGGGCCCTGTAGCTCTGGTCTTGTGGTGACCTCATTTTTAGTTCCCCCATAATACTCCAGTGCTAGAGGTGAGTTTGTGTCATAGCTTTCAGGGCAAGAAGTTCACGGGAGTAGATCTTTCGGGTCCGGGGGTGGGGGGCGTGGTGGTGGTCGCCACCTTGGATGGGTGACTCACTCAGTATGGCTCCGCAAGGGATCTAATACTGTCGTTAGTAGGGAAGGAGCTTTAGTGGTGTCCTACGTATGTCAGCTCAGAACAGGCACTTCTGAACACCACCAAAGTGACCCTGCAATAATCCTGGGCTCCTCTGACTGGTGATTCCACGGCGGTCTGATATTGATGGGCTCCTTGTGGACTTCTGACCCTGGGGATGTGGCCTGATGAATCAGGACAAGATTGGGGCAAGAAGACTGAAATGAGCGGCGTGGGATTAGCAAAACAGGAATGTCACAGAAGGCGAGGCAGCAAAATGATATTTCGAAGCTAATCGGCAGCAGGATGATTCATTCTCCACCTTTTTGTCCTATTTTACACCCAGAGTTTTTCACAGTGTTAACTTTCCATCTCTCTAGCTCTTGGAAACACCTGTCGTAATCTCTCCATGATATGCACAGAACCTCTGGAAGTAAGAATCTTGCCCTTTACACACAACCCACATTG
>CM060332.1:37609570-37612070 GCA_030674155.1 Stramonita haemastoma
GCCAAGTAACAGTTCACACACACACACACACACACACACACACACACACACACACACACACACACACACACACACACACACACACACACTCACACTCACACACATTTTGTTTTGTTTGAGAAACCATTTATTGTCGAAAAACAAATCTATCCGGACTGAATGCAAAATTTATTGTAAAAATAAAATAATAAAGAGTTTGAAAATGTGTTTTCTCAAAGTGAGGGCTAAGCACAAAAGTGCAATATAATGTAAAATCTTTTTTTTTTTTTTTAGTTGCTCTTTTTTTCAGTTCCTTATTACAAAGGAGAATGGTAAACAAATACACAAAAATGTTGAAACATTTCATCATGTGGCATACATCTCTTTACAGAAATACAAACACCCTCTCCCGAAAAAAAAAACCCAAAATCACACACCCAGAAACAACCTCTTTACATGCTTATGCCGAGCAATCAGGAACTTATTGTCCCCAGAAAAATGCTGAGTAAGTTTCTTCTTTTGAGGGTTTTTTTTTTCATCCTGTAATAGAAAGTTCATCACTTGTTCAGAGACATGGACTAGAATTGAAATAGATTTTCTTTTCTCCATCTCTGCATCTTTTATTCTTATATTTTTCCATCTTTTCATTTCTTTTTTATTTTATTCCTTTTATCTGTTTTCGCCTCTCTGTCTGTCTCTGTCTGTCTCTGTCTGTCTGTCTGTCTGTCTGTCTGTCTGTCTGTCTGTCTCTCTCTCTCTCTGCGTCTCTCTCTCTCTCTCTCTCTCTCTCTCTCTCTCTCTCTCTCTCTCTCTCTCTCTCTCTCTCTCTGTGTGTGTGTGTGTGTGTCCGTGTGTCTGTGTCTGTGTCTGTGTCTCTCTCTCTGTATCTCTCTCTGTGTCTCTGTCTCTCTCTCCCTTTCCCTCTCTCTCTCTCATTTTCTTTTCTCACTCTTTTTTCGTTTCCCATTCAAAATCTTTCTTACTGCTTCTCTGTGCCCTTCCACCCCACCGCTCTCCTTTCCTTTGACCGATCCTGCCTTTAGATACAGAGAAGAAGGCCATCAGTTCAGAGATTTGTCCTTTAGTATTTTTGTGGTGTTCTTTTTCTTTGTATCTACTTTCCAGTCAGCTGGGCTACTCTTTATGCATGAAATGCTTTGAAGATGGTACACACTGTAGCAATGTCTAAATGACAGTAACGAACCAATCAAAACAAATTAACACATTTCTTCCCGAGGCACAATTTCATCACAACTTACTCGTTGTTTCACAGAGCCGTGGAACGAGGAGCTCGTGTCTTGATCATTACTTTAGGTTTTGATGAATAACTTCAGTTTGCCTCGCTAACTTTCGGTGATATGAAGGGAAGATTAATCTTGAGTTCTTCCTGTGCCACCTGCCACCTTTATGTTCGATACCAAGCATTAAGAAATAAAAAAATTTAATGACTATATTTTTTTTAGCTACCCTCCCTCAGCAGTCACCACATAAAATTTACTTGGGATGGAGAATGAGATATGCTAAGTTTTATGTGGATCAAAAGGGTTAACGTCTTCGTATGTCACTCTCACCATAGAAGAAGAAACAGATCCTTTTTCTCACAGCTCAGATCTCATCCGTACCCCAAAACTCCTGCCATCCACGTTTCAACTTCTGTCAGGTTTACTGCTTGGCCAAATTGACCTGCACTAGCGAGTCTTATAGCCCAACAAGCATGGATCAGTGTTAAAAAACGAAGACAAAAAGGAACAGCTGATGTGGAACCCCTGCTGTGATTGCTGTCTGCTCCCCAGCCCCCCAGCTGCCACAATAAAACACACACACACGGCCCCTAGCACTGACAGCCTAGCATTAGGCTGAAAAACACCCGTTTTTTTTTAAACCACATAAATTGCTTTCTTATTACAAAATATAAAGAATGCATGTTGGGATGATTGGTTTCCTTTTTCCACTATCCCAAGTGTGTCAACCGAATAAGAAATGTGAGCAAAAAACAATCAAGTAAGAGAAAAGATTGAGTGCATGTACATAACATATTCATGTTAATATGTTTTCCCTTTATACAAAGAGAATAATTATTGGTTGCTAGTGACTTTGCAAATGAGGGAAAACGTGTAATGTAAAGTATATTGCAATGGTATTTGTTCCTCGTAAATTTCACAGTTTTGCATTCAGTTATCTCTGATTGTTAGGGAAGAGAGAGACAAAGAGAGAGAGAGAGGAGAGAGAAGAGAGAGAGAAGAGAGAGACAGAGACAGAGAGACAGACAAGCATACAGATGACAGACAACAGACACACAGAGAAACAAGACAGAGAAGGTACACTTCCAATAAACAGAGACATAGAATAGAGGCAATAATAAATCTAACCTGACTGTACCTTGGCTGTCATTTCATGTTCTGCCACATCAATGAACAGATGTCCCCACATTCTTGTTCTCCTTCTCTTCTCTTCTTTTTCTTTTTTTTATACACACACCTGACCTTTACGTGTAACAAAGTGTTGTGCAAAGTTTCCACTT
>CM060332.1:37619570-37622070 GCA_030674155.1 Stramonita haemastoma
GCGCATACATCCATAACACATACTCGCGTGAGCGTACACATTCACACATTTTAAGCTCATTCAGCATGTGTACAATAACAGGCAAATAAAAGCGACCGACAACCCAACACACATACATGCAATAATACAAGCAAGAATAGACAAAAAAACAAAACTTACTCACAGATGAAAAGCATAAAGTAACGGTTGACAGAAGTATACAGATGAAAAAAGGAATGAAAGGAAAAAAATCGAAATAATGATAGGTATCATATGTATCACAACAAAAGCAAACAAAAGAAATGCAAGAAAAAAAGTAGCTAAAGAAAGAAAGATGAAATGTGAATAGTATAGTAAGAAGAATACGACGAAATAGAAAGGGAGAGCACATGAGAAGAAGAAAAAAGCTGGAGATCAAAAAGCTTCCTCTTAGCAGGGATACTTTTCATATCAAACCTTCTTTTTTATCAGTAGCATAAAAGAGAGAGGGGAAGAAAGAGAGGGGGGGAGGGAGGGATGGACAGAGAGAGAGAGAGAGAGAGAGAGAGAGAGAGGAGAAGACAGACAGACAGACAGACAGACAGACAGACAGACAGACAGACAGACAGACAGACAGACAGACAGACAGACAGACAGACAGACAGACAGACAGACAGACAGACAGAGTTATTATTCTTTTCTTTTTATTCTTTTACATCGAGGACAATGGAGTAAGCACTCATGTGCTTTTTTCATCCAGTCCCCGTGTGTATGCAGTTTTGTAAATATTGTCATCTGTTCCCACCGGCGCACAATGGCCTACTCTTACGAAAAGCGGAACATGATTTATTGTGTGCCTTATCTCCTGCATGAGAGACAGACAGACAGACAGACAGACTCACAGACACACACACACAGACACACACACAGACACACACACACAGACACACACACAGACACGCACACACAGACACGCACACACAGACAGACAATAGAGTCAGTCAGTCAAACAGTGATATTAAGAGGACAAAGTAAAGAAAAGTTTGAGCGAGAGTCAAACACTCACAGCGGACCTGGTGTTGAAAGTTAGAGAGACATCACCTATTCTGTCGTAGCTGGTGCAGCCACTCATCACAGTGACAGGTCAAAACACTTAGCTGACTATCCCATGAAGGGTGAACACACGATACACCACAGACAGGGCACACAGTAGGGAATAGAGAACAATGACAAAGTAGAGTGACTAGTGTCCACATACTTCCATGATGATGGTCAGTCCTCGTCCGCTCTGTGTGTGTGTGTGTGTGTGTGTGTTGTGTGTGTGTGTGTGTGTGTGTGTGTGTGTGTGTGTGTGTGTGTTGTGTGTGTGTGTGTGTGTGACAGAGAGAGACAGACAGACAGAGACAGACAGACAGAAGGCATCGAATAGGCAGGCAGACAGACACAGAAACATAGAAATAGTGAAAAAGAGGTCTAGAGACCCACTGGATCAGTAAGGTGTGATGGATTTTGTTTTTGAGTTGATTTAGGAAGGACAGATGGATAGAGTGCATACATACATACAGACAGACAGACAGAGGGCAGAAAAGTGGTCAATAACTGGGTTTCAAGTAGATTTGAAAAGTAATCCCAACATCCAGAAATTAGATTATGGATGAAGCTGGTAAAACATTTGCAACACGCCTGAGAAAAAAAGCCTTTGTATCCATGCATGCACACGTGCGTGACTTGGCAGTGAACATGGAATAATGCAGAAAGAAGGTGGGGAGGAAGAGGGAGAGAGGGAAGTATGGAAGTGAAGAGTGGGGGTGGGAGTGGGAGATATATAAGTTAAGTGAAGGGAGGAAGAGGTGAAGAGAGAGGTGAAGACACCAACTAGGAAAGATGTAGCCAAAAAGAAGGGAGGGGGGGGGTGGCGAGAAAATGAAAGCTGGAAATAGATAAATGAAGAGAGAGAAAGAAAGAAAGAAAGAAGAAAGAAAGAAAGAAGAGAGAGAGAGAGAGAGAGAGAGAGAGAGAGAGAGAGAGAGAGAGAGAGAGAGAGATACAGAGAAGACACAGAGGGAAACAGACTGAGAGAAACACAGACTGAGAGACAGACAGACAGAGAGAGAGAGAGACAGGGAGAAGACACAGAGATAGAAACAAAGAGAGAACAGAGAAGCAAACAGACAAACAACCAGACTGACCGACAAGCAGCTAAACAGAAAGACAGACAGACAGAGACAGACTGCCCGACAAGACAGCTAGACAGACAGGGCAGACAGACAGACAGACATACAGACAGATGGTCAGAATTTGGACTTCTACCTAAAGAAAAGCTTTGATTCATTATCAAGTGCACACTTGATAATACTTGCAATCAGCCAACACTACCTCCAGGCTCACAGCTGTGGGGCAATCAATTAGTGTTCCATGATCACACACTGCTAGTGGAACAAGCCCCCTGTGGTGCAGTGCTGAGCATGCACGTTGGGATCCGGGCTGGAGGGTCATAGGTTCAAGTCCCATGGGAAGTCATACGGTATTTAACAGGACTCTG
>CM060332.1:37624570-37643203 GCA_030674155.1 Stramonita haemastoma
TGTGTGTGTGTGTGGTGGTGTGTGTTTCTGTGTCTGTGTGTGTGTGAATAAAAATACCGATTCAGGAAGTTTCAGTCAGAGCAAATCGTATTTGACGCAAAATAGACACATTGTCAACATGTAGAGTCATAAATTGAAGGATTTGTTTTTCGTTTCCTTGTAATGGTTAGGAGGGAGAAAGGGAGAGGGTAGATGACGTACCAAATCTATTAAAATATTTATGAAACCTTTACATCTTTCAGAAGGTTGAATACGATGAAACCTGTCTTCTTTAGCATTGGGCAGGATCATATAGAGAAAAGGGGTGTGTGACAGCAGACACAAAAGTTGTCTCTATGTACTTGACATGTTGTGAATACGTCTGGAGAGGTTTCTATACTCTGCATGAGTCCAGGTTGTTTCTTTTCCTTTTTTTTTTGGAGGGGGACTGGTTTTTGTTTTTCGTTTTTGCTGTTAGTTATTCGTGCTGATGTCAGTGATAGCGGATCTATAGTAGGAAGTTAAGAAATAGACCATACACATATAAAACATCGGAAACCTATCTTTATTCAAACGAACTGTATTTTATGCTCTCTTTCTTCTGAAGACGTGGAAACTGATGTACAGCTTAAATTTATTGATTTTAGGTGGCTCATTTTTTTTCGGGGAGGGGGAATAGAGAAAGAGAAAAGGAAGAAGAATAGGAAGAACAACATACATGATGATGATGATGATGATGATGATGATGATGATGATGATGATAATGAGATGAAAAAGAAGAAGAAGAAGAAGAGGGGATAGCAATAGATAGGTAGATAAATAGATAGAAAGATAGACACACCGAATGATAAGTCAGATAGACAGACAGACAGACAGACAGACAGGTAGATAGATAGATAGAGAGATAGAGAGAATAGAGAAGAAGGAGAGAACAAGAGCAAGACAGAGAGCAAAACATAGACAGAGAGACATAGAGCACTAGACTTTAAAACTCTGAACAGTCTTAATGGACCTTGGCTTTAGGCCACAATACATACAGCGAGCAAGGCAAAAGGCAAGTTAGGGGAATGAAAAGCCAAAAGAGATCATCACATTTTCCATCTAAACCACACCTAGTACATCAGCCAAATAAACAAAACAAAACAAAGACAATAAACCCCGAGAACTGACCACGAAGTCAATGGGTATCGAGAGGACGGCATTTCAAGCAGTTGCAACGATTTACAACGGCACAACACAAGCGTACAAACAACAGTACATTAATTCTTTTGTCAGTTAAAAGCCATGACAAACATACCTAGAGAGGTTGTGTGTGTGATGTACAGTTATTCCAGAAAGAGGGAGAGAAAGAGAGGGAGAGAAGAGAGGAGAGAGAGAGAGAGAGAGAGAGAGAGAGAGAGAGAGAGAGAGAGAGAGAGAGAGAGAGGAGAGAGAGAGAGAGAGAGAAGAAGACAGCAGACAGACAGACAGACAGAGGGAGACAGACAGGCAGGCAGAGACAGAGAGATGTAGACAGATGAATAGAGACAACTGGAAGCAAAGAGATAAGGTAGGAAAAAGATGGAATATAGTTACATAAAAAAGAGGTGGGACACAAAGTTATGACGTTAACATGCGCGCCCGCACACAGACCACATAAACACAAATAAACACACACACACACACCCACACACACACACACACCACACGCACACACACACACACACACACAAAACACCAGACAATGCAACAGATGGAGATAACCCACCATGACAAATGCACATTCAAGAAGCAGCAGCAGTACAATGACCCTTCTTTATTAATATTCATGTATGATGTCATCTTTCCTTGTAAACAGTTGTCGGTATCCAGATTCCTATAACTCAGAGAGCACAACACAACACCAAGTCTTGTTTCTAAAGACACGGTAGCCAACGGCTGCATGCGATGTCAATGACTCTGGAGATTGTGCAACCGTGTGAAATACTGCACCCTCTGACATAGGGGGCAGATTTGGGGCCGCCAGGAAATAATTATTATTGTTCCCTGCAGGAAGAAAAATTGGATTACGTGGCTCTGTTTTCTAGATGTATGTGTCCTATAAATGATTTTGCCATGCACACATTTCTTAGTGTTGGCATGTTTTCACTGAAATTTGTAGTGATAATGACATTTTCTGTTTTGAGAAGAGAGAGAGAGAGGAGAAGAGAGAGAGAGAGAGAGAGAGAGAGAGAGAGAGAGAGAGAGAGAGAGAGAGAGAGAACACTAAACACTGAACACTGAAATTTTGTAATGTACATCGGCCTTAGGCGACAATACACTTTTCAGGGGCAAAAAATGGAAAGATGCAAAAAATGAAATACAACTTCTCGTAAACTTCGATGAGGAGAGGAGAGAGAGAGAAGAGAGATGAGAGAGAGAGAGAGAGAGAAGAGACGACAACGACAGACAGACAGACAGACAGACAGACAGACAGACAGACAGACAGACAGACAGACAGGACAGACAGACAGACAGACGAGACAGACAGACAACGAAACGACAACAGACAGACAGCAGACAAACTGAACAGCAGAGATTAGACGTCTTTTATTTTGTACTTGTTAAACTTTGCTTTAGAACAGAATAGAAATGTTTCATTAAAGCTTTCTTCAATCAATGGCCTTGAAGTGTCTCAATGTTGTTGGGGTAAGGCGGGGAAGGGAGGTGGCATTTCCAAGCTTAACACCCTGGAAGTCACCCACATCAGACATTCCATCTCATTCACCCACACCTGGCAATCACGGCGAGACTGAAATAATACACACTGGATGAGAAGCGTTTTTGCAGAGCGCTTAAAAAGAGGCCCTGCATCCAACATTAATTTTAGTCTGGTGGCTTCAGGTTTTGTCCACTTAAGTTTTGAGTGATCAGAACCCTGTGGTTTATCACCAGGGTACTTGTTTCTACAACGTTTGTCAGAATATCTATCATATTTCTCGTTAAGATTCCTCGACAGCAGCAGCTGCGTTTCTGAAGATTGTATCAATTTGATTTAGAGGTGGTGTGTGTTTTTATCGATTGTCTGGTGATATCGTTTTGTCTAGGAAGATGCAAATGTGGCCTCGTCGACCCCCCCCCCCCCCCCTTACACACACACATCGCTCCTCTCATACTGCTTTGTACAGGTACGTTATTTCTTTTCTTAAGGCCTTTTTGCTTGTATCTTTTCCTCCAGTTCCAATTGTTTTCCGTTACAATGCATATAACGACTTAAAAGCAAAATGCATCAGATGGCGTTAAGTACCTACGTCAGTACATTATACTTTTTTTTTGTTTCGTAATTTTGATGGTGTGTGTGAGTGTTATCTATTTTATTTGTTATCTATTTTTTTTATTTTGAGGGTGGTGTGTAGTAGTAGTGGTAGTAGTTAGTAGTAGTAGTAGTAGTAGTAGTAGTAGTAGTAGTAGTAGTAGTTGCAGTGGTAGGGTAGTACGTGGTAGAGTAGTGTTAGTCTGTCTGCTGCTGTCCATCAGTCTCTATTAGATCTTCCGTCTTTTGAACCTTCTCTCCTCCTCTCTTTCCTCATCTCTTCTGACTCTTCTCTCTCTCTTCTGATCTCTCTCATCTTCTCTCTCTCCTCTCTTTCTCTCTTCTCTCTCTCTCTCTCTCTCTCTCTCTCTCTCTCTCTCTCTCTCTCTCTCTTCTCTCTCTCTCTCTCTCTCTCTCTCTCTCTCTCTCTCTCTCTCTCTCTCTCCTCTCTCTCCTCTCTCTCTCTCTCCTCTCTCTCCTCTCTCTCTCTCTCTCTCCTTTTTATTTCTGTTTGTCTCTGTTGTGTTTTTTTCTTTTGTCTTTTTTTCTTCCCATCTTCCTCTCTTTTTTCTGTCTTGCTTTCTCTCTTTTTTCATCTCTGCCTTTTCATCTTTGATTTTTTGGGGGGGTCTTTTCTCTCTCTCTATCTGTGTTGCTCTTATTATTTTGTGAATGCTTTTCCTAGAAATGTATCTCTCTGTTTGTTTGTCTTTCATATGACTATCTTCCTCCTTTTTCTTTGATGTTCTTTTCTGTGATGTTTTTTGATATAGGACTTCAAGCAGGCACAGTAATTCGTATGTGTGGTCAACCAGACATGTCTGCTATCTAGTTCACTTTAACAACATGGTAAATACTTTGATCTAAGGACACATGCTATGTCATTCAAAATATTCAAGAGCTTCTGTGTGTGTGTGTGTGTGTGTGTGTGTGTGTGTGTGTGTGTGTGTGTGTGTGTGTGTGTTTGGGTTGCACTTATTTGCGCGTGTTCTGTGTCAGTGTATTGCGCGTGCGTGCTGCGTGCTGTGTAGTTGTTGTTGTGTGTGTAATTGTGTGTTGCACACTAATATGTGCACTGTTCCTTGATATGCTAATCAGTTAGTGCATGTAGTGGTGAATGCGGCGTGCGTGGCTGTTGTGTGTGCTGCGATGTGTGTTATGTGTGTGTAGTGGCATGTGTGTGTGTTGTGTACTGATTGTGCGCACTGTCCTGTGCATAATGATAATCGTGTAGTGGTGTAGGATGGAAGAGATTGACGAGGTGCGGGACTTTGTGCGGGTGACGCATGTGTGTGATGAGTACGAGAGAGAGAGAGATTATTTGCTGTATGTATGTGGTTATGTGTGTGAGTGTGTGTATGTGTGTATGTCTTTTATGTATGCAATATAAAACCAAACTGTTTTAATTGGGGTTTCTTGTTTCATTACCTGCTTAATCTAAACCAGAGTTATTGTTTGTGCCTTTTAAGCTAATTGTTTTAGTTTTATATTTGTTTTTTTTCTTCTTTTTTTTCTTCTAATCTCATCAATAAAACATAGCTCACAGAAGCACACGAAAAAGAACATAATTACAATTGTAAGCTAGCTCCCCCGACTTTCCATATGTGGGAGGGTAGTGGAAGGGGAGGTGAAATCTCCCACAATGTAAAGAAGTAAAAAAAATATAAAAAAAATCCCAGCAGACTGGGAAATTACTCTCCTCCCTTCATCAAGTAAAGTAGCCCTTCTGATCCCAAAGCCAAACTGGGGCCTTTGGGATAAGGGGGAAGGGGGGTGGGGGGGAGGGGAGAGGTGAGGGGTAAGGTATGGGGGTTAGCTGAGTGAACAGGTCATCGGACACTTCGGTCCTCTCTCCCCTTTGCTTGTGGGATCTTCCCCTCCCCCCCTCCCCATCCCCTCCTTCCCATCTGCTGGGACCATTCTCCCCCCCCTCCCGCCCCCCCTAGTCCTTCCCCTCTGCTGGGACCAGATCGGAAATCGCTTGATAACAGCTGTAGTTTTGGGGGCTTTGGTTCTCCCTCTTCTTGCCTTACACATAACAGCATTAGTGATGATGATGTTGCCTTGCTGATAATGATGATGGTGGTTGTTGTTGATGTTGTTGTTGTTGATGATGTTGTTGTCAGTGAGTGTTGGGGGTGATGTTGTTGTGTGTTTTGTGTTGTTGTATGGTGGTGCTTTCGTGTTTTCTTGTTTTTTTTCGTTTTTTTTTTCTTTCTTTTTCTTTCGTTCTTTTTTTCTTCTTTCTTTCTTTATTCTTTTCTTTGTCTTTCTTTCTTTCGTTCTTTCTTTCTTTCTTTCTTTCTTTCATTCCGTTTTGGTTCTTTTCTTATTGTTCAGTTTCTCTTTTTTCTTTTCTTTTCTTTCTTTCATTTCTTTCTTTCTTCTCTTTTTTTTCTTTCCTTCTTTCTTTCTTTTTTTTTTTTTTATTTCTTCTTCTTTTCTCTCTTTTTTTCTTTTCTTTTTTCTTTTCTTTCTTTTTTTTCTTTCTTTGTTCTTTCTTTGTTGTCTTTCTTGTCTTTTCTTGTCTTTCTTTTTCTTCTTTCTTTCTTTCTTTCTTTCTTTCTTTTCTTTCTTTCTTTCTTTACCTGATGGTTTAGTGTTTGTTGACGTTACTTTCATTGGCTTGTTGTTTTTTCAATAATGACCATGGTCATCACATGGTGCTTCTCAACACTTGCTCTGGTAAAACGTAATGAAAAGATGCTCCAGAAAAAAATAAGGGAAACCCCGTTTGCGATGCATATTTGTTTTATTTTAAATTGCACACTTTTAAGTCACAGCAGATTTCTCTGCGTGAATTCGGGCTGCTCTCCCCGGGAGAGCGAGCCGCCACAAAGCACGCACCACCCATTTTTTTTTGTCTTTTTCCCTGCCTGCATCTGTTCTTTTTTTCCCCATGGACAACCCTATTTTGCCGTGGGTACTTTTACGTGCGCTAAATAATGATGTGTAACACACGGGACCTAGGTTTATCACCTCATCCGAAAGTCAAGCACCCAGACCACCACTCATGTTCTAATGGATGGGGACAAAGTTTGGGGCCCAAACGGGATTAGAACCACCGCAAACTTCTGACCCGGACTTTTTGCTTTCTAGGCAGGCACGTTACCTCTAGACCACCGATCCACCCATGTCCACTCACATTACAGAGGAAAGCAAAAACAAAAAAAACTACATGAAAAGGTACTATAATACCTTTGGTTTCTTGTATTCTGTTTCTGAAAGGGAGGCAAAATTATTGAAGAAAAACGTGGAATGGAACGTAAAAGAGAGAAAAAAATCCGGTATGCTTTGCACTAAAAAAATGATACACATGTGTATGCACTGAGTCCATTGTTCACATGCTGGGTGTGTGACAGGGTGATTGGTCACTAGTTTTTTGTGGAGAGGGTCAGAGAGTTTTAGTTGATACAGTGTCTGACTTGCCCTGAATCTCTCTCTCTCTCTCTCTCTCTCTCTCTCTCTCTCTCTCTCTCTCTCTCTCTCTCTCTCTCTCTCTCTCTCTCTCTCTCTCTCTCTCTCTCTCTCTCTCTCTCTCTCTCTGCTTTTGTCTGTCTTGAGTACTGTCTTCTTATGTCTCTCCCTGTCTCTCTCTGTCTGTCTGTCTTTCTCTCTCTCTCCCTCCCTCCCTCCAACCCCTCCCCCCCCCCCCGTTTCTCTCTCTCTCTCTCTCTCTCTCTCTCTCTCTCTCTCTCTCTCTCTCTCTCTCTCTCTCTCTCTCTCTCTCTCTCTCTCTCCTCTCTCTCACTTTCTGCTTCCGTGTTTTTTTTGTTTTTTTCTCTTCTTGCGTATTCTTTTGCATGCATACATATGTATGTGTCTGTTAATGGCCCACAGAAATGGTTCGTAGCATCTAAGCTGATTAGAAAATCGTCTATAATGTTTGTACTCTCTTTCTAAATTCACATTACCACAATACTAGCACCACAGACTCTAGAACACACTGTAAGCATAGTTACTTTGAAAACCCTTGTCATGGAAGGATCTAGAGCAATATTTCTAAAAATCTGCAAACAGGGATACAAAAAAAATCACACCAACTCTATCTGATTGGATTGTGGGACGATGACGGATCAGAACACCCTTGGAGGTCCTGGTTCTATTGGATGACCTTGCATACCAAGTGCAGACAGATAGGGAGGACAAAAACCATCAGAGAAATGAAGGAACCTCTCTGTGCCGTGAGCCATGAAGCTGGTTAGAACACACACGGTTGCACGTGCTGACGAAAACAATAGGATTTATCTTTCCCTGCTGTGTGACCTGCAAGTTCGAACGCGCACACAGGCATACATATACAAACATACACACAGAGATACACACATACTTACGCACACACGTACACACGTACACACACACACACACACACACACACACACACACACACACACACACACACACACACACACACACACACACACACACAAGGGAACAGAGATCATTGACAAGACGGAGTGACCAGTGTCCACATTTTTAAGTTCCATGGTCATCAGTCATCTGCTGTGTCTTCTTCTTCTTCTGCTTCTGCTTCTGCTTCTGCTTCTTCTTTCTTCTTCTTCTTCTTCTTCTTCTGCTGCTGCTGCTGCTGCTTCTCTTCTTCTTCTTCTTCTTCTTCTTCTTCTTCTTCTTCTTCTTCTTCTTCTTCTTCTTCTTCTTCTTCTTCTTCTTCTTCTTCTTCTTCTTCCATTTATGTTCAGCGGTTAGCAGTCTGACTATTATTAACATTTCCGGTGATGTGCAAGTGTGTGACGGTAATCTTGTCATCTGTTCAACCGGCACACAATGGCCTACTCTTACGAAAAGCGGAACAGTGTTTGAGACAGTGACATCAGCTAGCCTTGTCTACTATATATACTGCCGTCTTCTTTGACTGTTTGCATGGTGTTTTGGGGTGCTTGGGGATAGTAGCGAGCATGATAATCATGATAACAGGGATGTAAGATGAGTGGGGAGGGGTGGTGAGGAATTCATTTGGAAAGGAAGAAGAAATTTGAGAAATGAAGAGAGAGATAAGGGAGCTGTAGACACACACAGAGAGAGAGAGAGAGAGAGAGAGAGAGAGAGAGAGAGAGAGAGAGAGGAGAGAGAGAGAGAGAGAGAGAGAGGAGAGAGAGAGGAGAGAGAGAGAGAGAAATAGACGGACAGACAGACAGAGAAGTGACAGAGACACAGACACAGAGAGAGACAGAGAGACATACAGAATCAGAGAGAGAGAGAGAAGAGAGAGAGAGAGAGAGAGAGAGAGAAACACAGAGAGAGAATGAGGGAGAGAGATGGGGGGCAGGGGGGATGGGTAGCAAAAGAGTAAGAGACACAGAGGAATAAGACAATAGAAGTTGAGAAAATAGAAAGGTGGAGCTATGATTGGAAGGGTAAAAAGTATCTGAGAGGGAGAGAAAGAACTCCAACTCCAACACTCAAACTCGATGTTTTATTTAGAAATATGGATAAGCAGAGGCTTCTTTACACCAGGTCCTCATAAAAACCAATATAAAAGCAAAACAAAAAAAAAAAACAAACAAAGACAGAGAGGAGAGGAGAGAGAGAGAGAGAGACGAGAGAGAGAGAGAGAGAGAGAGAGAGACAGAGAGAGACAGACAGAGAGAGAACAGACACAGAGAGAGAGACAAAAGAGAGGGGAGAGAGCAGAGAGAGAGAGAGGAGAGAGGGATTGAAATCCGATTTGAATAAAAAACAACAGATCATAAAAACACACCCCCGATAATCCTGAAATCTGATTAAGAGATGAGTAGTAACATTTATGATGATCTACAAGAGATGTGTAGGTGTAAGTTCGTGTGTGTGTGTGTGTGTGTGTGTGTGTGTGGTGTGTGTGTGTGTGTGTGTGGTGTGTGTGTGTGTGTGTGTGTGTTGCCACTTTTGGTTACATTGAGTGTTTTATTTATGAATAAGAGGGAAGAAGAGAATGGAGGAGAGAGAGAAGAGAGAGGAGAGAGAGAGAGGAGAGAGATGGAGAGAACGTGAACGCTGAACACTGGACACTGAAATGGTTTAATGGTACTTCGGTCATGGGCCACAAAACAACCGATTGAGGGAAAGGGATATAGTAATACAGGAACACGTTGATAAATTTCAAAACCACAAAAGTCGAAAACTCAGGAATAGAGAAATTTGTCTTGGAACACTGAAACCAAAATCACTTGAAGATCCTGACACATTGAAATGAAACTAGATCGTGCAACATAAGCATGTGTTTGACACTGGCTGAAAATTCAAGACATCTCGAGTGCACTATGAAAAGGTAAAAAGCTAAACTATCAATCAGCCAAGCTAACACACCATACCCGGAAAACAGATATTAAATTCAGACAATATATCTCTTTCTTCTGCTGACTGAATGGAAGACATATCGGGAGTCACTGTGCATCTGGTGAATGTTTGACATTTGTAGCAACACTTGATTGGGAACTTTAGTTAAATTCCCCAGGAATTTATTTCTAAGATCCGAAACAGGGAACAGTCAAAGAGAAATCTTGTTCGTTTTTTAGGTTACAAACATAGAAATAGAGGCATTTTTTTGTTTTGCAGAGAATCACTGTATTGACACACATTTACGTTTAGTGGCAGGATGTTAGATTCTAATTGAGAACTAGCAACCCTACAGCAGTACGTAACGATAACAATAATATTTTTTCTCTTTCAAAAATTGTTTTAAAATGTCTGTAATATTCATATCTATTACGATCACCAATTGAGGAAAACAAATTTTGTATAAAGGTATCAACGAGTCTCTGTTTAATTAAATAGATGTAAGAATGCTTTATATCCCCCTCAACTTGCTGCACCCAAACAAACTAAAAATTATCTTGTCTTGCATAAAAATTTCCCTTAACTTTTGTTACCCAGCAATTCTTCCCAGTTCTATCTAGATTAAGCAACGTCTGATAAGCCTTGTAGGATAATCTATTAGCTTCCATTTGTAACAGCCTAAACTATTAACGCAAGGTAGAAACACAAGAATTTACATACAGGGGAAATCTCCCCAAGTCTCCTAGATCATCTTATTTGGAGTTTTTGCTGGAACACCCAGGAACCTGTTTACAGAGGAGAGAGAGAGAGAGGAGAGAGAGAGAGAGGAGAGAGAGGGAGAGAGGGAGGAGGAGAGAGAGAGAGAGAGAGAGAGGGAGGGAGAGAGAGAGAGAGAGAGGAGAGGGAGAGAGTGAGAGAGAGAGAGAGAGAGAGAAGAGAGAGAGAGAGAGGAGGAGAGGAGGAGTTGCAATTAGAGTTGAAAGCTATCGAAATTGTCCAGAAATTGGTTATGGAAGAAGTTTGTAAAACATTTGCAATGCATCACAGTAAGGCCTTTGTATCCACGCATGCACGCGTGAGTAGGGTTTAAGGACAGAAATAGAGTAGTTAGAGTAAACGATAAATACAATTATGGAGAGAGAGAGAGACAGAGACAGAAGCAGACAGACACAGAGAAGAGAGAGAGAGAGAGGAGAGAGGAGAGAGAGAGAGAGAGAGGAGAGAGGAGATGGAGAAGAGAGGAGCAGAGAGAGAGAGAGAGAGAAACAGACACAAGAGATAGAGACAGAGAGATAGAGACAGAGAGACAGAAACAGAGACAGAGACAGAGAGAGAACTCTGGATTCTGAACTCTGGAATAGTTTCAAAGTTTAATAGCATGCATCATAAGGGGACGAAGGGTAGGGGAGGTAGAAAGAAAATGGAAAAAAAACCCCACGATGTTTGTGTGGAACGAAATGTGCGTTGAAAGAGGAAGAGAGAATTTATTTAGCCTTTGCAAGGAAATGAATCAATTTGCCGTGAAGTGCACACGTGTTAATTAATGCATTGAATCAGCCAGCATCATCTCGTGGGGGCATTTTCCCAGCAAAAACAGGAATCATTATCGCTTCATGATAACACATGCTGGTGGAACAGTTACTTTTTTTTTAAGTCTGTCATCAGATATACAAGAAAAGTTCTTTTATGAACTGTAGTGTTGTGTCTAGTATTGCTATGAAACATAACCGGCCGCCATGGGACAGTAGTAGCATGTTGAATTACTGGCTCAGTGTCTGTAGGTTCCAATTCCATTAGAGTTTTTAGGTTTATTTGGGGATTTCAGGTGGCTCCTTCCAAGAGCGATTTTGCTATGGGCTCAGTGGGAAAACTGGGATTAGTCTAGTTTTTTCCTCTTTATGAATGCAATTTTGAGTGTTACTAGAATTATTCACCAGTACTGCATAAGTCTGTTTCTCATTGGCCTGGTTATCGTCAGGATATAATTACTAGTTTAAGGAAAGTGGAGTACAGCCCTGTCAGAATGTAGAATCATTACATGGTCATAACCGCTTATCAGCATGTACTGTGAGAAATCATTGTCTTTTCTTCGGTGCTTGCAATTACTCTGGTCTCGTAGTGACTTAAGTCTCGGTTTCTCATACGCTTCTATACCTGTGGTGATTTGTACCAAAGCCTTCAGGGTTAGGGGTTCACGGGAAAGATCGTAGGAAGGACATTGTGATTATATTTATCCCTGGTTGGCGTCCCACTCATTCTGCAAGGGGCTTAGCTAGCAGATCGTGTGCTGCGTAATGTTAGCTCAAACTTTCACCACTGAACATCACCAAAATAATCCAGCTGTAGCGCAGGGCCCCTCTGGCTGGTGGCCTCAACGAATTGCTGAGCTCTCTGTGGATCTCTGACCACAGGGCTGCGACATAACGAGCCTGGGTGTGTATGGCTCGGGCTGTATGAGTGGCGTGGGAACAACAGAGTAGGAACGTGACAGAGGACTAGGGAGCAATGAAAATGTGTTGTTAGCAACCCAGAAATATAACTTACCAGTGCGTGTGGTTAGGTTGTATCTTTCGCTTTTTCATTACAGTATATGTTTGTTCGTTTTGATTTGTTTTCTTTGCTTGAAGGGAAAAACAGCAACCTGTAGTTTCAAATGAAATGGAAATTGCAACAACTTTCTTTGTGTTGCATCTCTTCTCCCCCTTCCTTTTCTTTCCTTTTTTAATCATCCTGCTGTTTATTTGCTATGTGACCGAGCAAAAAAACTGATCTGCATTAATTAGACAAGAGCCGAGTTCATTTAATAATTCTCTGTCTTTCTCCATCAGCCCGTGCGTACCTTGTTAGCAAGCTTTAGGCCTGTGCAGCGTTTGCAGGCCCTGTCTGACGCAGTGTGGAACTGTACACCTCAGTCACACTGCCATTCAACACAGTGCACAGGTCCCCGCAAGGTACTGCAGACTGGGATATTTATTTTATTTTATTTTATTTTATTATTTTATATCGAGGATAATGGGAAAAGCAGTCATGTGATTTTTTTTACATCCAGTCCCAGTGTGTACGCAGTTCTGTAAATGTCACCTGTTCCCACCGGCACACGATGGCCTACTCTCACGAAAAGCGGAACATTATTTAACGTGTGCGCAGCATGTTCTATATGCGTTCGCACACGGGGCCTCGGTTTACAGTCTCATCCGAAAGACTTTCGGGGAAGAGTGAAGTCAGCCACTGATGGTTAACTCAAGGTGAAAAAATCTCCTCGAACGGGAATCGAACCCGGGTCGTCAAATTGCGAGGGCAATATTCTGACCACTAGGCTATCCCGTCCCCTTAGTCTGATGCAGAGCAGAACTTCACCCCTCAGTCACACTGCCCTTCAACACAGTGGCACAGGTCCCCGCAGTGTACTGCAGGCTGTGATAAGGGAAATGTGAGCAAACCCCTCGTGCCTCTCGCCACCCCTCCTCCTCCTCTTCTGCTTGTATTGCCAGAGGAGGGGTGGGTGTGGGTTGCTAGCTGTGGGTGATGTGGCCTTGGGGACAGCTAGCTGTCCTCGCCTCTATCAGTAGTCCCCTTCTCCTCTCTTCTGCACTAGTCTGTTCTGTCTTCACTGTCCACAGTGAACTGGTTAGTGTCTGGTTTTATTTGTTTGGTTTGGGGGGCAGTGTTATGTGACTCACACATGTATATAAAACAATTGCATGCGCCAAATACACACACATACACTCACGCACGCACCAGCCCAAACACAAACACACACATACTCCACATACACACACAGACACAACACACACACGCACACACTCACTCACACACACCACACATCCGTGCGCGTGCCCACGCAAGCAAGCACGCACATACGTACCGTACGCACGCACACTCACGCATGCATTCACGCACGCACACAACACACACGCACACTAAACACACACACACACACACACGCGCACGCACACACACACAACACCACACACGCACACTCACACACAACATCACACACACACACAACATCACTCACACACACAGAGACATTCACACACACAACACACACACACAAAACACACACACACATTACCCCCCCCCCTCATAACACACACGCACACACACACACACACACACACACACACACACACACACACACACACACACACACACACACACTGACACACACTGAATACAACACAAGACTGTTTGCTGTTCTATACGTCAATCCCAAAATCAGCAGCACGTGAAACAAAACTCTCTAAACCTGTGTCGTTTATGACCAGTCACTGCCAGACAGAGGGGCTACAGTGGGGGTCTCTAAAGGCCACTTCACTGCCCACAAGTGGCCACTGGCTACCTCCAGCTTTTCATCACACTGGCTACATACAGAAATATAAAAGCGTGTGACAGTTTCTTTGGTTAGTTTTGTCTCATTTACACACACACAGCAACACATAAACATGCACAGACACAAAGACACACAGACATACACACACATATACACACATACCCTCTCCCACACACACACACATATCCCCCCCCACACACACACACACACGAACAGACTGAAGACAACAAACTGTTTGCTGTTCTATACGTCAGTTTCAAAATCAGCAGCACGTGAAACAAACTCTCTACGTTATTCATGACTCGTGACCCGTAACTGCTGACAGAGGGGCTACAGTGGGGGGTCTCTAAAGGCGACTCCACTGCCCACAAGTGGCCACTGGCTACTTCCAACTTTCCATCACACTGGCTACATACAGAAATATAAAAGCGTATGAGGGTTTCTTTGTTAGTTCTGTCTCAGTTGCACACACAACACAGGAACACATAAACATGCACACACACACACACACACACACACACACACCACACACACACACACACACACACACACACACACACAAACACGCACACACAGAACACACAAAACATGCACATAGTGCACAAAACTTGCGAACATACACAAACACAAGATTCAAGATTGAATTCCTTTTTATCCCTTGTTGGGGCATGGGGATAAAAAAAACCGAACTAAACAGGAGGCAAAAAACTTGCTGCAATACATCAAAAAGTGTTATCGATACTAAACTGAAAAGTAAGAATTCTTTGCAAATAATAAACAAACAGTATTAAAAACTCAAGACTTCAAAAATAATATAGATTTTTTGTAAAAAGACAGTTTCCACTTGTGAAAGGCAACAAATGAAATTTCAAGAAAGACCTGCAAATTTTATGAATTAATGACATCAAACAGACACAGACACACGCAGTAACAATACTAACAAAACACCAACAATTACAGTATCAGTAAAACAGCAGCATCAACAACGATTGCAATAGCAGTGACAACACTGACAGCAATTGCAATAGCAGTAGTAACAGAACCACCAACAACAATTGCAATAGCAGTAACAACAGCAACAAAACAACGATTGCAGTAGCAGTAGCAACAGTAGCAACAATTGCAATAGCAGTAACAACAACAGTAGTAACATCAATTTCAATAGCAGTAACAACAGCAGCAACAATAAAAATTATTAGCAGTAACAACAACAGCAAAATCAATAATTGCAATAGCAGTAACAACAGTAACAACAACAATTGTAATAGCTGTAACAGCAACAATTGCAATAGCAGTAACTACAACAGCAACAACAACAGCAACACCAATAATTGCAATAGCAGTAACTACAACAGTAACAACAACAATTGTAATAACAACAATTGTAATAACTGTAACAACAACAATTGCAATAGCAGTAACTACAACAGCAACAACAACTGCAACAACAACAACAATTACAATAGCAAAAACAATAGCAACAACAATTGCAATAGCAATAACAGTAACAACAATTGCTATAGCAGTAACAACAGCAACAACAAAAATAGCAATTGCAGTAACGTAACAACAGTGGTAACAACAATTGCAGTAGCCGTAACAACAGCAGCCGTAATTGCAATAGCAGTAACAGCAATAGTAGTAACATCAATTGCAATAGCAGTAAGAACAGCACCAAGAACAGAGATTGTAATAGCAGTAACAACAACAGCAACAATTGCAATAGCAGTAACTACAAGAGCAACAACAATTGTAAGAGCAATAACAACAGCAACAACAGCAACAACAACAGCAACAGCAACAACAACAAATGTAATAGCAGTAACGACAACAGCAACAACAACAATCGCAATAACAGTAACTACAACAGCAAAGATTGCAGTATCAGTAATAACAGCTATAACAACAACAATTGCAACAACAATTGCAATAGCAGAAACAACAACAGCACCAATAACGATTGCAGTAGCAGTAACAACAGCAGCAACAATAACGATTGCAGTAGCAGTAACAACAGCAGCACCAATAACGATTGCAGTAGCAGTAACAACAGCAGCAACAATAATTGCAATAGCAGTAACTACAACAGCAGTATTAACAATTGCAATAGCACTAACAACAGCAATAACATCATTGCAATAGCAGTATCAACAACAACAACAACATCGACTGCAGTAGCGGTAACAACAGCAGTCACAACATTTGCAATAGCAGTAACACCAACAGTAACAACAATTGCAATAGCAGAAACAACAGCACCAATAAAGATTGCAATAGCAGTAACAACATCAACAAGAACAATTGCATAGCAGTAACAACAACAGCAACAACGATTGCAATAGCAGTAAAAAAAGAAAAGAAAAAAAAAAGCAGTAACAACAACAATAACAACGATTGCAGTAGCGGTAACAACAACAATTCCAAGGCAGCAACAACAAAGATTGTAATAGCAGTAACAACAACAACAACAACAACTATTGCAATAGCAGTAACAACAGCTGAAACGTCCTGAACTGAACAGATAGGGAGGGATGGACAGGGGGTGAGGGGGGGGGCACAAAAATAAAACATGGATGATTGTATTGGACCCATCAAGACCTTCTGCTGTTTCATGCATACTTGATGCAGCGTGGAGTCTCCGTATGGGGTCGAGGTGGGGGGGGAGAGAGAGAGGGGAGGGAGAGAGAGAGAGGAGAGAGAGAGAGAGAGAGAGAGAGAGGAGAGAGAAGAGAGAGAGAGAGAGAGAGAGAGAGAGAGAGAGGAGAGAGAGAGAAGAGAGAGAGAGAGAGGAGAGAGAGAGAGAGAGAGAGAGAGAGAGAGAGAGAGAGAGAGAGAGAGAGAGAGAGAGAGAGAGAAGGGGAAGGGAGAGAGAGAGAGAGAGAGAGAGGAGGAGAGGAGGAAAGAGAGAGAGAGAGAAGGGGAGAGGAGAAGAGAGAGAGAGAGAGACACAGAGAGACAGAGAAAGAGAGAACAGAGAGACACGAGAGAGAAGGAGAAAGGGAGAAGAGAGAGAGAGAGAGAAGAGGAGAGAGAGAGAGGAGAGAGAGAGAGAGAGAGAGGAGAGAGAGAGAGAGAGAGGAGAGGAGGAGAGAGAGAGAGAGAGAGGAGAGAGAGAGAGAGAGAGAGAGAGAGAGAGAGAGAGAGAGAAGGGGTGGGGTGGGGCAGGCTTGGGCCTTTTTGTTTGCCTGCAAATTGTTATGTCATAGCCACACTGCCGTATATTTTTTTTTTCTCTTTCCAAGCACTGATGTCTTTGTTTATTTTGTATCTCTATTTATTTATTTGCTGTTTATTTATTCGATCTCTCTCGTGTTTTTTTGTTGTTGTCTATCATTCTTCCTTTCCAGAAATCTTTGGTTCGTTTGTTTGTTTCATTTACACTTAGTTTTTGTTTGTTTTCAGGTGTTTGCATTATATATTTGTTTTTGTTTGTTTGTTCAAACATCCTCTTTTTTTTGATAGCCTTGCTGTTGTTGTTCATGGCATTGGTGTTAAAGGTGGTGGTGTGGTGGGGGGTGGTCATTCGTTTTCTTCTTCTTCTTCTTCTTCTTCTGCTTCTTCTTCTTCTTCTTCTTCTTCTTCTTCTTCTTCTTCTTCTTCTTCTTCTTCTTCTTCTTCTTCTTCTTCTTCTTCTTCTTCTTCTTCTTTCTTCTTCTTCTTCTCTTCTTCTTTTCTTCTTCTTCTTCTCCTCCTCCTCCTCCTCCCTCCTTCTCCTGCTGCTGCTGCTGCTACTACTACTACTACTACTACTACTACTACTACTACTACTACTACTACTACTACTACTACTACTGCTGCTGCTGCTGCTGCTGCTGCTGCTGCTGCTGCTGCTGCTGCTGCTGCTGCTTACTACTACTACTACTACTACTACTTCTGCTTTTTCTCTTTCATTTTCTTGTCTTCCATTAAAATTCTCTCTGTCTGTCTGTCTGTCTGTCTGTCTGTCTTTTGCTTGCCTGTCTGTTTATCTATCTATCTATCTATCTATCTATCTATCTATTCTATCTATCTATCTATCTATCTATCTATCTATCTATCTATCTATATATCTACCTATCTATCTCTCTATCTTTCTATCTGTCTGTCTGTCTGTCTTTCTGTCTATCTATCTGTCTACCTACCTACCCTACCCTACCTACCTACCTACCTACCTACCTACCTACCTACTTACCTACCTACCTACCTACCTACCTAACCTACCTACCCACCCACCTACTGCCTATCAGTAAATATCTGTCTTGCCTTTCTTCCTTTTTTTTTCTGTCTTAGCATTTGTTTGTTCATTAGTTTCTGTCTTCATGTTGCTGGGTTTTTTCTGAGTAGTTTTTTTCTTTTTGTCCTTTCTCCTCTGCAGAGGGAGGCAGAGTGCAGTGCATTTGTTTGCATTGATTCGTTCAGCATTGCATTTTTCGTCCTTTAATTGGGTTACAGAACTGAATTAGTTCAATTTGAAAGGACACTTTTTCTTTCTCTTCTCCTCATTCTCATCTCTCTCTCTCTCTCTCTCTCTCTCTCTCTCTCTCTCTCTCTCTCTCTCTCTCTCTCTCTCTCTCCTCTCTCTCTCTCTCTCTCTCTCTCTCTCTCTCTCTCTCTCTGACTGAATGACTTTGTTTTTCTCTGTCTGTGTGTGTGTCTGTAGTTTTCTGTCTGTCTGTCTGTGTGTCTATGTGTCTGTCTGTCTCTCTCTCTCTGTCTCTCTCTCTCTGTCCCTGATGGTCTGTTTCTGTATCTATCCTGTTTCTGTCTTGGTGTCTGTTTCATCTTTCTCTTTTTTTAA
>CM060332.1:37643303-37645803 GCA_030674155.1 Stramonita haemastoma
GTGAAGAAGACAGACTGCACCTGTGCTGTCCTACAGGTGTAGTGAGGTGAAGAAGACAGACTGCACCTGTGCTGTCCTACAGGTGTAGGTAGGTGAGGAAAACAGAATGCACCTGTCCTGTCCTACAGGTGTAGTGAGGTTGTCCGACGGACAAATCTCAGAACACCAGAACACAGATCATGGCGGTTAGAACAGAAAACAGGTATGTAACAAAGTGGCAAATTTGATCCCGAGCAGGCAGGGGATAGTTTGTGCAATTATCCACCATCGTGTTCAATCAAACTTTCAGCGTCTAATGGTTTGAAGAGGCTTTGAATAATAAGCAAACCCTGAAAAGACATGCAGACCTTTATTTTTATTTCTTTTGCATTCTCGTTCTGCCTATGTGCTCCTGTCTTTGCACTCTATGTGTGTGTGTGTGTGTGTGTGTGTGTGTAGAGAGAGAGAGAGAGAGAGAGAGAGAGAGAGAGAGAGAGAGAGAGAGAGAGAGAGAGAGAGAGAGAGAGAGAGAGAGAATGTGTGTGTGTGATAGGTTTATTCCGATTATGCTAAACTACGCTTCTAGAAAAGGCTGTCATAATTTTATTGTTTCGCATAAAAATCCTAATGTGAGTTCAATCATTTTATTTTATGTGTGTGGTATTTTTCTTCTAATTATGTTAGAAAACGAATCTGGAAAAAACTGGAACAATATCAGTGTTATGCATTAAACTTTGATGCGAGTTCAAATACCTTTAAAAAAAACCAAAAAAAAACGGGCAAAATCCATATTCGATTTTCAAAACAAAGCCACAAAATCATATCAAAAGACATTCCTGTTTCTAAAAATGTTTTTTCATTATATTTATAAGACAGATAGATTATTTTCAGTACTATGGAGACAAAAATGCCCGACAAACGCATTTAGAGAAAAAGGGACAGAATCGCTGCATTATTTAACTTTTAGATAATACAGTTTTCTCCCTTTACCCATTAGTTCTAAATCAACAGATGAAATCCATTGTGTGACCAAAACAAGGAAATTTTCAGGCAATTCAGAATTTATTTTATAAGTTTTCCCCCTCCCTTCCTCCACTCTCAAAAATCTCTCTGTCTCTCTGTTTCTGTCTCTGTCTTTCTTTAACTACCTAACAAAAACGGCAGATTCTTTCTAAAATACGTAGTTCATTGGACATCAGTGGTAATGTAGTTCAAGAAGTTGATTTTCATAAAGTTCTAGGATTAGTAATTGATAACAATCTGTCATGGTCAGAACATGTAAGAATGGTGTGTAAAATCATATCAAAAAAGATTTATCGGCTAATGAAGATAAAACATTTCCTAAATTCACACTCTCGTAAACTGTTTTATCATGCTCTTTTTGAGCCACACATAAATTATGTATCAACAGTTTGGGATACGGCGAGCGAAAACACTTTAAAACCATTGGCAAGTATGTACAGACGTGCTCTTAAAGTACTTCTACTAAAATCATCATTATTGTCCTGTAATGATTACATCTCGCTTGATATTCTCCCTCTGAAATGGAAGTTAAGATACAATAAGGCAATTTTTATGTTCAAAATTATGTCTGGCTCTGCTCCACCTTCATTGATAAACAAGTTTAAGATAAATGAGTGTCGCTATTTTCACAAAATAATGTTACCACTGCCCAGAATTGATCTGTTCAAATCTAGCCTTACTTACTCTGGTGGTTTATTATGGAATGATGCTTCATCCTCAGTTAATGTCAATACTAGTTTATATACTTTGAAAAATAAGTATCATTCGATCCTTATGAATGAATATACAGGCACATTCACATAATATCTTCTCTTGTCTGGCATTGCATTTTATTTTCCTCTGTGCTCATTTCTCTCTCTCTCTCTCTCTCTCTCTCTCTCTCTCTCTCTCTCTCTCTCTCTCTCTCTCTCTCTCTCTCTCTCTCTCTCTCTCTCTCTTTTTTTTTTTTTTTTTATATACAAAATCTCCTTTTTGACATACATTTCTATGATGTTACAACGATTTTTTATGTTTTTTTTTCTCCTTTTTTGTCGTTTTTTTTCATAAATTTGCAGTCGATTTGTTTTCATTGTTATGATTTTCTTTGATTGAAGGCTGGATGTAAAAAAAAGCCATTATGTGTGCTTATTCTTATCCCTTAATAAAAGTGTTCCAAAGTGTGTTTATCAGCCTATCCGCCTACCTGCTTTTCTTTACCTCTATTCTCTTCTATGTTAAACACACAAAGATAGCAACAGACACACATGATTATGTACACACAGATACACACAGACATATACATACAGACACAGACAGACATAGACACAGACATAGACACACGCGCGTGCATACACACAGACACAGGCAGAGAGACACGCACTCACGCACGCACACACACACGCACGCACGCACGCACGCACGCACGCACGCACGCACGCACACACACACACACACACACACACACACACACCACAACACACATACACGCACACAGGAGAAAAATTTCGGTTCATCATTA
>CM060332.1:37658303-37668243 GCA_030674155.1 Stramonita haemastoma
GTTGGTTGACTCAGAACAAGTACGGCAGGCATGACTATTTACTTTTGTCTCTGTGGAAAATAACGAAAACCAATCACTGCAAAGCATAAGACAACATCAAAACCAACCTTCCCTTGTTAGACATAGCTGCATCAATACGTTTTAGTCATCATATTTGCTCCCCTGAATGTCAAAGTCATTCGGATGAGACTATAAACCGAGGCCCTGTGTGTGAACGCACGCAGAACATCTTGCGCACATGTTAAAACCCCGCTCCGCCTTTCAGAAGAGTAGTGAAAGTAGGAACGGAGGACAAAATTTAAAAAACAACCAGCATGCACGCAGGTGTCGTGTTTAGACACCATCCCTGAGAAAAAAATCGGGGAGTTGGAATCCCCAGGGCGGCTCGGGGCTGTATATCGCAACGTTCTGGCAGCTCCTGCGATGGAACTGGAGCCATTTGTTTTGGCGACTACCTTTCCAATGGACCATTCCAGTGGCGTGGAGAGAGGGGGTGTCTGCTGCATGGGTAACAGCTTGCCCTCAATACTTACTTACTCAGGCTTTGCGCTCCAGAGACTAGAGTGCAACTCCATAGTCTTCCGAGACTGATGGGTGCCTACTACTACTACTACTACTACTAACTACTACTACTACTACTACTACTACTACTACTACTACTACTACTACTACTGCTGCTGCTGCTACTGCTGCTGCTGCTGCTGCTGCTGCTGCTGCTGCTGCTGCTATTTGCTTCCCACAGGCAGCAGAAGAAAGCAAACAGAAGGAACACTGCAAACAAGTTACCAGTGTCAACTCCCCATGGTCCCACCTTAGCTTGACTGTCTCCACGTCAGCACGTATAGGACACTAGTCTGTTGTGCAACTTCCTCCCTGTCTCTGTATGCTCTGCTCCTTCCCCTTCTCTTCACAGGACAACATGCAGTGAAAAGCAAACAGTAGAAACGCTGCAAAATATGCATGACTGTCTGAAGAGGGTTATAACTGTCTGAAGAGGGTTATAACTGTCTGAAGAGGATGTACGACTGTCTGAAGAGGATGCATGACTGAAGAGGGTTATAGCTGTCTGAAGAAGATGTATGACTGAAGAGGGTTATAACTGACTGAAGAGGGTTATAACTGTCTGAAGAGGGTTATAGCTGTCTGAAGAGGGTTATAACTGTTTGAAGAGGATGTACGACTGTCTGAAGAGGATGCATGACTGTCTGAAGAGGGTTATAGCTGTCTGAAGAAGATGTATGACTGAAGAGGGTTATAACTGACTGAAGAAGATGTATGACTGAAGAGGGTTATAACTGACTGAAGAGGATGCATGACTGAAGAGGGTTATAACTGACTGAAGAGGATGCATGACTGTCTGAAAAGGATTATAACTGTCTGGAGAGGATAATAACTATCTGAAGAGGGTTATAGCTGTCTGAACAGGATGACTGATTGTCTGAAAAGGATTATAACTGTCTGAAGAGGGTTATAACTGTCTGAAGAAGATGTTTGACTGAAAAGGGTTATAACTGTCTGAAGAGGATAATAACTATCTGAAAAGGGTTATAACTGTCTGAAGAAGATGTATGACTGAAAAGGGTTATAACTGTCTGAACAGGATGACTGACTGTCTGAAAAGGACTATAACTGTCTGAAGAGGATTATCACTGTCTGAAAAGAGAGAGAGAGAGAGAGGGGAGAGAGAGAGAGAGAGAGAGAGAGAAGAGAGAGAGAGAGAGAGAGAGAGAGAGAGAGAGAGAGAGAGAGAGAGAGAGATTTCATTTATTTATTTATTTATTCTTTTATATCGAGGATAACAGAATAAGCAATCATGTGCTTTTTTTCATCCGGTCCCCGTGTGTATGCAGTTTTGTAAATATTGTCATCTGTTCCCACCGGCACACGATGGCCTACTCTTACGAAAAGCGGAACAGGATTTAACGTGTGCGCAAGATGTTCTGCGTGCGTTCGCACACGGGGCCTCGGTTTAAAGTCTCATCCGAAGGACTTTTGGGGAGAGTCGAGTCAGTACTAATGTTAACTCCAGGAGAAAAATTTCCTCGACCGGACTCGAACCCGGGTCGTCAAATTGCCAGCGCAATGTTCTGACCTCTAGGCTATCCGTGAGAGAGAGAGAGAGAGAGAGAGAGAGAGAGAGAGAGAGAGAGAGAGAGAGAGAGAGAGAGAGAGAGAGAGAGAGAGAGAGAGAGAAAAGAATATCGCAATGGAGATCGTTTTGATCTCTACTACTACTACTACTACTACTACTACTGCTACTGCTACTACTGCTACTGCTACTGCTACTACTACTACCACTACCACTACCACCACCACTTCTACCACTACCACCACCACCACCACCACCACCACCACCACCACCACTACTACTACTACTACTACTACTACTACTACTACTACTGCTGCTGCTGCTGCTGCTGCTGCTGCTGCTGCTGCTGCTGCTGCTGCTGCTACTGTTGCTGTTACTACTACTGTTGCTACTACTACTACTGCCGCTGCATCTTCCACAGATGTTTCTGCCATACATTCTACAGCCCCAAAATGTAACCTTTTACCTGTCACCACTCAGAAAGTCCAAACTTTTCCTTACTCATCGTGAAGTGGCTGCTTGACCATGAATGAAGAAGAAGAAGGAGGGAGAGAGGGAGGGAGGGAGAGAAGGAGGGAGGGAAGGAGAGAGAGAGAAGGTCTCTGTGTATGAAAGAAGCATTCGTCAAAAACTTTCCCCTCTGAAAGTTGTGTTGATGCAGACACTCCGAGTGGACACTGAGGTGGGTTAGGTATGTGTGTGTGTATGCTTATGCCAGAGTGCCTCTCCCTCGGCCTCTCCCGGAGTTTTCCTCTGTTGTTCTGAGACTAGAAACTCTGAATGGTGTGGTGTGTGAGTTGTGTGCGTTGTGTGTGTGTTGTGGTGTGTGTGTGTTGTGTTGTGTTGTGTTGTGTGTGTGTGTGTGTGTTTGTTGTGTGTGTTTGTTTGTTGTATGTGTGTGGTATGTGTGTGTGGTGTGTGTGTGTGTGTGTGTGTGTGTGTGTGTGTGTGTGTGTGTGTGTGTGTGTGTGTGTGTGTGTGTGTGTGTGTGTGTGAGGGAGACAGAGACAGAGAGATTGCGTAGAATATTATGGCAATGGAGATCGTTTCGATCTGCTTCAGCTCTCTCTCTCTCTGTGTCTCTGTCTCTCTCTGTCTGTCTCTCTCTGTCTCTCTCTCCGTCTCTCTCCGTCTCTCTCTGTCTCTCTGTCTCTGTCTCTGTCTCTGTCTCTGTCTCTGTCTCTCTTACATATGTTTATAATCTTTGCATTGATAAAAACTATTTCCCTAAAGGTTTTAAACAAGCAAAAATTATTCCCATATATAAATCTGGAAACAAGACCAATCCATCCAACTACAGACCAATTTCTATTTTATCTGTTCTTTCTAAGCCTCTGGAGCAACATATTTATAAGTGTCTTCTTTCTCACTTAAATCAACATGATCTCATACACCCCAACCAGTCTGGATTTAGAGAATATCATTCCTGTCACACAGCTTTAACAAAGCTGGTTGATCGCTGGCTATTAAATATAAATAGAAAGCAATTTACTGGAATACTGTTTGTTGATTTTGCAAAGGCATTTGATGTTATAAATCACAAACTTCTTCTTAAAAAATTAGCACTTTACAAATTATCCCGTAGTACTCTTGAGTTGATCTCCTCTTTCCTTTCTGATAGACAACAGAAAGTATCTTTAAATGGATCTATCTCTGATTTTCTCCCAAACACTTATGGTGTGCCTCAGGGTTCAGTTTTGGGTCCCCTACTTTTTCTACTTTACATTAATGATCTTCCTTTATCCATAGGTACTCAATGCGACATGTTTGCTGATGACACCACCCTTGAAACAACGAACTCTGATGCACGTGAGGTTTATCATACAATGCAAAAAAGTATCAATAACCTTATTCAGTGGACACACTTAAACCACATGTCTCTACATCCCAATAAAACTAAATTTATGTTGATTACCAATAGACAAAAGCGTCAAAACCTCACCCAGTCTTTACCCTCTCTATATATTTCTAATGTGAAAGTCGATGAAGTAACGAATCATAAAGTTTTAGGTGTAACAATAGATAATAACCTCACATGGTCGAAACACTTAGAAAAAATGTCTAGAAATATAGCATCAAAACTGTATCAGTTTAGAAAAATAAAGAACTTTTTAAATTTACATGCTAGGAAACTATTCTTTTATGCATATATACAATCTCACATTGATTATGCATCTACACTCTGGGATCTAGCGAGTAAAAATGTACTTAAACATTTGCTTAGCGTTCACAAAAGAGCCATTAAAATTGTCATTAACAAGTCATCTACTCTAACAGACTTTGACTATAAACAAGCAAATATACTTCCCCTCCCAGCCAAGTTAATATACAATAAAGGCATTCTCATGTATAAAATACTCCATGGTAAGACTCCACATTCTCTTAGGAATATGTTTACTTATAATAGTTATCGACATTCGCACAAAATAAATGTTCCTTTCACAACAATTAATCTTTATAAGTCTAGCCTTATGTACTCTGGAGGATGGCTATGGAATAATATTCCAGAGCTCCTAAAATGTGAATCTAATTTTTCGAGATTTAAAACCAACATGTTTAATTACTTAATGAGTCTCTCTGATTTAACATTCCTTTCTCCAAACATGTATTGAACACAAACACGTATTGAACTGATCTATTATCAACACTATTATTGTCACTCAGCATGTATCTTACCGTTTGTCGTAGTCGTTGTTCATATCATCACCATCATTATCATCATCATCACCATCATCGTCATCCTCATCCTCAACACCATCATCCTCATTTGCGTCTTTTTGTCACCCTCATCATAGTTTGTGTTATCATAATTATCATCATCATCATTGTTCTTGTTGCTATTAATATGATTATTTACATGACTAGATGGTCGGATGCTTTTTAAAAAAATTTTTTAAAAAAATTATTATTATTATTATTATTTTGATATGGAAATGTTAATATTTGCAAAATTATGCTCTCTCTCTCTCTCTCTCTCTCTCTCTCTCTCTCTCTCTCTCTCTCTCTCTCTCTCTCTCTCTCTCTCTCTCTCTCTCTCTCTCTCTCTCTTCTCTCCTTCCCTATACTCTCCTGTCTGGTATTTACATTTGTATTCCTAATATATTCTTTGTTTTGATTTTTCCCCGTATTCTTCAAAAAAAAAATTGTTCATTGTTTGGTTGAGAGGTTGGTTTTCTTGATTGTTGGTTATTTGTGTTTTTTTATGCCCAGAGGGCTGGTTGTAAAAAAGCATGTTTGCTTATGCCATTACCCTCTTTAAATAAAATTTATTCAATTCAATTCAATTCAATTCAATTCAATTCAATTCAATTCAATTCAATTCAATTTCTCTCTCTCTCTCTCTCTCTCTCTCTCTCTCCTCTCTCTCCTCTCTCTCTCTCTCTCTCTCTCTCTCTCTCTCTCTCTCTCTCTTCCGTTATAGGCATCATTACATCATCCCCCTATCATTGAACATCATGTGAGTGAAACCTGTCTCTGATTCGGCGGTCTTGGTTACTCTGTGACCTCAGTTTCAGTTTCCCCATACATGTTTGTGCCTATGGAGAGTTTGTATCATTGCGAAGCCTTTGGGATTAGAGGTGCACAGGGGACGGTTGTTGGAGAGACGTTGTGGTGGTCCCCACCTCAAGTAGGCGACTCACTCAATCTGGCTCTCCGACTCAGCTAATACAGTCAATAGTGAGGGCTTAGTAGGTGGTGTCGTGTGTACGTTAGCTCAGACAATGAACAACTGAACATCACCAAAGTGACCCAGCAGCGGTGCAGGGCCCCTCTGGCTGGTGGCCCTGCGGCGGTTTGATATTGGAAGGCTTCCCGTAGACTTCTGAACGTGACAGTACGACATAAAGCATTTGGGTATGGCTGTGGTGAGGAGATTGAAATGAGTGGCGTGGAAACAGCAGGATAGGAATGTTACAGAATATGAGGAAGCCAAAAAACAAGTATGTTGGTTTTGGCTATACTATAGATGATTATATTTTTGTGTCATTTTCTGTTCTGCAGAATTTTAAAGCTGTCGCTGTTGAAAAGTTGCATTGATTTACGATAGTACTTTTTAACAAGGATTATGTGACAAATTTTCCTCTTGCTCTTTTTTTATTTCTCTTTTGTTTGTTTCTTCAGTAATTCTTTCGAGGCAATTTGATTCTTGAGATATTGTTGCCAATTTCAAATGCTTTGACGTAAAACTTGTCCGTTTTTTTTCTAAATGATATTGCTGTAATTATGTACTTTGTATTTATTTACTTCCCGTTTTTTAAGTGTGCTTGGTCTTTCTTAGTTTAAATTACTTTCTATTATTATGATTGTTTCTTCTTGCATAGCTCCTAAATGACCGTAAGTAGATCATGTAATTTAATGATATTGAAGAAATTGATAGCGGATTCTAGTCTTTGTTGCAACACTTTATGACTATCAGAGCTGCCGTCTTCTTGTAAACTAAAACATGTTTTATTTATGTTATTTTTTACCACCATACCATTTTCTACTGATAACTTTTTCATGAAAAACAGTTGACTCAGCAGCTAATTTCCTCTAGTGGTTTATGTCAGCAGATGTGCGCATACGGTTTAAAAACTTTTTCCTGATGCAAACTTTTGATATCGTCTTCTCTGAATACCCCTTTTTTACCTGGATTATCGAGTAGGTCAGTGTCTGGGTAAATTGAGTGAAGTGTTATACTCCATTTGCACTTCTAGTTTTACATTATTTTCATACTTCATATTCATCAGTGATTGTCTATTATTTGCTTTGATATGAAGAGAGATATATAAATGTAAAAAGTCCATATATCATTAGTATAATTATCACTATGAGTTTTTTCTCAGCCACCTTGTGAATACTTTTACTGCCTACTCTCTTTCGGTTTATAGTTTTGTTGCTGCTGCTACTGAAACTACAACAACAACAATTACTACTACTACTACTACTACTACTACTACTACTACTACTACTACTACTACTACTACTACTACTACTCCTACTCCTACTCCTACTCCTACTCCTACTACTACTACTATACCACTACCACTACCACTACTTCTGCTGCTGCTGCTGCTGCTGCTGCTGCTACTTCTACTACTTTACTACTTCTACAAGTGATAGTACAACACTCCTACTGCTAGCACTACCACCAACGCTACTACTGTATTTGCTGCTGCCACACTGATGCTGCTGCTGCAAATAATGATAATGCTGGTATTGCTGGTGCTGATGCGAAACCATGAAAAGTCCCCCACCACCGACTTAAAAAGTCTACATTTTATGTTATCAAGTTTGGTCCTCGAATACAATGTTCAAACTTTCACACTCTTCTAAAAAAAAAAAGAAGTGGGAAATGCGGTGAAAGTTCCCTAATATTTGAAACAATCATCCTTCAAAACTTTTCTTCCTGGAAAGTTGTGTTGACTCAGACATTCCGCGTGGATTCCGAAATGAGTTAGGTGTGTGCGCGTGCTCGAGTGCCTTTCCCTAAGTTTTTTTTCTTCTGGTGTGATTAGGATCTGGAAACTCTAGGGTATGCGCGTGCGTGTGTGTATGTGTACGTGCGTGTGTGTGTGGCGTTTGTGTTTGTGTGTGTGTATGCGTATGTGTGTGTGTGTGTGTGTGTGTGCGTGAGAGAGAGAGAGACAGAGAGACAGAGAGAGACAGAGAGAGAGACAGAGAGAGACAGAGAGAGACAGAGAGAGAGAGAGACACAGAGAGAGAGAGAGGAGAGAGAGAGAGAGAGAGAGAGAGAGAGAGAGAGAGAGAGAGAGAGAGAGAGAGAGAGAGGGTTCATTTATACGTTCGTTCGTTCGTTCCTGATATTCTCTTATTCTCTGTGTTTTGATTTCTATGTCTCTTTGTGCATGTTTCTCTGTGTGTCTGTTTTTCTATCTCTGTCTCTCTTTCTTTGTCTCTGTATCTCTATCTCTGTTTCTTTTTGTTTCTGCCTCTGTCTCTCTATCTGCCTATGTATCTGTTTCATGTGTGTCTGTCTTTCTATTTTTATATCTCTCTTTCTCTGTGTCTGTCTCTCTGCCCACCTGTCTGTCTCTGTCTCTTTGTCTCTGTATGTCTGTCTCTCTGTCTGTCTGTATGTCTCTCTCTCTTTGGATATCTCTTTACTTTTTTCCCTTTGTGATTGCCTCTCTTTATCTGCTTGTGACTGTTTGTATCGTGTTATTTACATGTGTTCCATAAAAGGGCACTTGTTTGTTTTCAGGATTTTTGGGGGGTTTGTTTTACATTTTGCTTCTTAAAAGCGAACTGTGTTCAAAACAAATTATTCTAAAGGACAAACATTCAGAAAGTAACACACTGAAATTTTTTTTTTAAAAATACACAGAAAAACACACAAAAGAAAATCCTTTCATTCTCTCGAAAAAAGCTAAACACAGTGACCTTTCAGAAAAGTGTTTTTGTCATTTTCCTTGAACAAACACGACTAGAAAAAAACCTGAAAAAAAGGAAACGAAGAATATGTACCATACTTTTGCAGATTTTGAAATACACCTACACACGAACACATACACGCATGCTCGAACGTATATGCGCGCGCGCGCGCACACACACACACACACCACACACACACACACACACACACACACACACACACACACACACACACACACATATACACACACACACACACCACACACACACACGCATATATATATATATATAATATATATATATATATATATATATTATATATATACTCACAGAAACACACACTCTATGTCTCTGTCCCTCTTTTTCTGGCTCTGTGTGTGTGTGTGTGTCTCTCTCTCTCTTGTGACGACAGTATCCTGTCCAAAATCACACCCCAACAACTGTAGACCTTGTTTCACCTGGACACACACTGTCTAGCCGTTAGAGTGACCATGATGATGATGATGATGATGATGATGATGATGGTAGTTGTTAAGCGCAGACTGAAGCATGAGCCGTAAGAAATCACCCCCGCTGAGAATAGATGGGGCCCCTGGTTTACAGGGGAGAATGATGTGCAGGATAAATACTAGTACTGTCTCTGTATTCCTTCGGTCCTGCAGTTCTTAGAATGCGGGGACTCGAATTCCCTTCACTTTGTCAGACTCTTTGGCTTTCTGATCCTAGGCATTGGGGTAGCTTCTGCCAGACTCCTTGTGTATTAGTTTGAACTTGTAGAGCGTGACAACTCCAGCTCTGACACACGAGAGTGTGTGTATGCAAGGTGGACTAAGTGTGATAGTTACTGTCCCGCAATAATATGTTGAAAGGGAATGTTTACTTTACATCTTTTTTTTGCAGAAGGCTCCAATGTGTATGTTTGATATGAGGCATCTATCTTAATAGCTTGGCAGGGTCGATTATTCTCACACTGAATGAATTATATCGTACAGGTTTAAGTTAACATCAGAAAGCTACTGGGAAATTTCTTATATGAGTCAGGTCAAGTCAGGTCAAGTCAAAAACACTTTAATCATCCGATAAGGGCAGTTACAGTTCTGACAAATAAAATACGTAATATTAGTAGTGACTTATAAAATGCTGTTATGGATGTGCAGTAAATCAGCAGTTGACCCCACGTCACCCTTACCCCTTTTCCTCGTTTCTTTACTTCTCTGCAAACTGTACCTCTGCAGGTCAGGACAGTACCCTCCCTTGATGGAAAAGTTGTGTTCACGTGCACGCTAGGTCAAAATGAAGGGGGCAACGTTCTGGGCTGTGTAGGCTGTACTGAAAGATCCTGTAGCATGCAGTACAGGTTAGGGGTCAGATGAAAAAGGATCGTGGATGAGTGTCTGCCTTGTGGGAAGTAGCCACCATGATGTGTGTTGTGAAGTCTGGTGCTTGACAACTCGTGAAATAGACATAGCGTGGACT
>CM060332.1:37668343-37675843 GCA_030674155.1 Stramonita haemastoma
AAGGAGTTTAGACATAACAATATTTTTGTTGCAAAATTTTTCACCCGATCTCCAGATTTCCTCTCCTTTTTAGTTTCTCTATTAGCGTGTCAGCTTTGCAAGCAGCAATGTTAATTTGCGTTTGATTTTTTTTTTTAAAGTGAAAAAAAAACCATTTCCATCCCCAGCATTAACAAGGCGAAGAAATCAATGCATGCTTATGCGACATTGCAAAGATTTTGCCGTTTGAGTCTGCATTTCAAGCTAACTGTCCATCACTAGTTATGCCTTCAGCTTAAGGGATCAAGTACTGGTATGCCTTAAGCATAAGGGGTCAAGTAACGGTATGCCTTAAGCTTAAGGGGTCAATAACGGAAATGCCTTCAGTTTCAAGGGGTCAAGTAACGGTATGCCTTCAGCTCAAGGGGTCAAGTAATGGCATGCCTTCAGCTCAAGGGGTCAAGTAATGGCATGCCTTCAGCTCAGGGGGTCAAGTAATGGCATGCCTTCAGCTCAAGGGGTCAACAAACACAGTGATCATGTCATAAACATCAGCATGCGCATACACGTCTGTCAGAAAGCACTATCAACTAACGCAAACCTGCAATCTCTCTCTCTCTCTCTCTCTCTCTCTCTCTCTCTCTCTCTCTCTCTCTCTCTCTCTCTCTCTCTCTCTCTCTCTCTCTCTCTCTCTCTCTCTCTCTCTCTCTGTCTGTCTCTCTCTCTCTGTCTCTCTCTCTCTCTTTCTCCCCCCTCTCTCTGTCTCTCTCTGTCTCTCTCCCTCCCTCTCTCTGTGTCTCTATCTCTCTGTCTAGCTCTGTCTCTCTCTGTCTCTGCCTGTCTGTCTGTCTGTCTTTCTCTCTCTGTCTCTGTCTGTCTGTCCGTCTTTCTGTCTGTCTGTCTGTCTGTCTGTCTGTCTGTCTGTCTGTCTGTCTCTGTCTCTCTCTCTCTCTCTCTCTCTCTCTCTCTCTCTCTCTCTCTCAGTATCTCTCTCCCAATCTCTCCTTTTAACTGATCAACATCTTGATTTCCTTTCACATCACTCCAGTAGGTGCTTATAATCTGATATACAATTAGTTCTTTTAGGTATAAAGAGTTATTTTTTGTTGTTTTTGAACTATATGAGATTTTCGTTTCTTGCAATTTTTTTTCTTTCTTCTTTCGTTTTGATACATGAACCAAGTCTTTCTCTCTTGCTTGCTATCTTTTTCTCTTTCGTTTGATACATGAACCAAGACTGTCTCTCTTATCTTACCTTCTGTCTCAAGCAATAACTTTTTCCCCCAGTGTGAACTTCTGCCTGGCCTGTGTTCTATTGATATTCAGTGGCTGTGAACATTCGCCTGGGTTTATTACTGCCCTAGTGTGTGCTGTTGCATGCGTTTATAATCATCGTGCAAACGAGTGAGTTTACATCTGTCTGGGTTTTAGTTTTTGCTGTTGTGTGTATTTGTGGTCATGTTGAGTTTTCCTTTCTTTCCTGCATTGTCAGACTCGATTTTATTTTTCTTTCACCTTCCGTCTGACACAGGTTTCAGGGGAGAGTGGGGGGGGGGGGGGGGTCACTAGGATCACCCTGTTCAAGACCATCATTATACTTTGTATGTAGCATTTATTTTTCTCCTTTGTTTGCAGTCTGACTTGCCTTGTTCGAATCCCGCTCGGGGGGGATTTTTCCCCTGGGGTTAACATCAGTGCAGAGTTCACTCCCCCCCAAAAAAAGTCCTTCCGATGAAACTATAAACCCCTCGAGGCACCGTGTACGAACGCACACAAAACATCTTGTGTAAACATTAAATCTTGTTCCGCTTTTCGAAAAAGTAGGCCGCTGTGTGCCTGTGATAACAGATGACAAAATTTATAAAACTGCATACACACGGGGGGACTGGATGTAAAAAAGCACATGCATGCTTATTCCCTTATTCTCTATATAAAAAAATAAGAAAAAAATAAATAAATAAACAGTGCAGAATTGGTATTGTTAGTGCAGTAGGTACCTTTTACGTTTTTGTTGTTGGATGATATCAATGGGCATTCTTCTCTTTAGAGAAGCAAAAGGTCATAGGTGAGGAGCCTCCTCTTGGAGAAAAAGTGTTTATGGAAGAAAACCTGTGATATGGACAGGTGAGACAGGTGGTGGGATGAACAACACAATTGTTACCACCAACAAACAATGATAACAGTGCGGTGAAATACTTACAAATGGTTATCGTAGATTTATCATGTACTGGAACTGAAATACTGCTTAACCACAAATACAAATGATGACTTGTACAAACTGTTGTCGCAAAACTAAATCATTGTGGCACACACAGAAGCACATCATTGCACCTGTTTTAATACAAGATTCGCTGAAGCACTTCGTATTGACTCTCACACTGAATGATGCAAGTGACACTTCCCTTCCCTTGCTCCCTTCCCCTCCCTCCCCCTCCTTCTCTCTCTATTCCCAGTGGTAACAATTTCTAAGAAATAAGGAGGACGGAATTGCGTCTTCACTTTGATCTAACCCTCCCCTGACACTAAGGAAGACAGCTAGGGGGTGCACTCGGAGCAATTCTCCAGCCTGAACTGTCTCCAGACAGAACAAATCCTGCACAGGACCAGAAACATAGGACTAGGAGGCTGCTCTCCATCACACCCTCACCACCACCACCCCTCCCTCCGTCTCCTCCTCCCCCAGTCTTTCTATTTGTGATTCTCTTTTTTTCCACAATCAGAGCTAAAGCAGGACACAGCAGCCATTCCTAGCAGGGAGGGAGGGAGGGAGTACACCCTCTCAGACACATCAACAATGGGATGAATGAACAGGAAAGAGAAAGTCAACAGTTTGGGAAAATTTGCTTGGGGTCTTTTCTGGTGCGTCTCTGTATGTGTCTGTCTGTTGGGTCTCTGTATTTCTTGTTTCTCTCTACCTCAGTTTTGGGTTTCTTTATCTTTTTTTTTGTCTGTGACAGTCTCTGTTTTTCTGTCTCTCTGTCTCTGTCTCTCTCCCTCTCTCTCTTTCCCTGTCTGTCTGTCTGTCCCCCTTTCTCTGTGTCCCTCCCTCTCTCTCCCCCTCCCCCCTCCCTCTCCTCCCTCCCTCCCTCCCCCCCCCCTCTCTCTCTCTCTGTAACAATTTCTAAGAAATAGGAGGACCCAATCGTCACCTGACACTAAGGAAGACTGGGGGTGCACTTGGAGCAATTATCCTTTTTTTTGTCTGTAACAGTCTCTCTCTTTCTCTCTCTGTCTCTATGTCTTTGTCTCTGTCTCTCTTTCTTCCTCTCTCTCTCTCTCTCTCTCTCTCTCTCTCTCTCTCTCTCCCTCTCTCTCTCTCTCTCCCTCCCTCCCTCTCTCCCTCCTTCCCCCCCTTTCTCCCCCCTCCCTCTCTCTTCTCTGTGGTAACAATTTCTAAAGAAATAGGAGGACGGAATTGTCTTCACTTGATCTAAAGCTAACCATCCCCTGACACCAAGGAAGACATGGGTGCACTCGGAGCAATTCTCCAGCCTGAACTGTCTCCAGACAGAAAACAAACCTTGCACCACAGGACCAGAAACATAGGACCAGGAGGCTGCTCTCCATCACACCATCACCACCCTTACCCCCCCTCCCCCTGATCCCTCTCCTCCTCCTCCCCCCTTGTCTTTCTATTTGTCCTTCTCTTTTTTCCACAATCAGAGCTAAAGCAGGACACAGCAGCCATTCCTAGGAAGGAGGGAGGGAGGGAGGGAGGGAGTACACCCTCTCAGACACATCAACAATGGGATGAATGAACGGGAAAGAGAAAGTCAACAGTTCGGGAAAATTTGCTTGGGTCTTTCTGGTGCGTCTCTGTATGTGTCTGTCTGTTTGGTCTCTGTATTTCTGTTTCTCTCTACCTCAATTTTGGGCTTCTTTAACCTTTTTTTGTCTGTGACAACTCTGTCTTTCTCTTTCTCTGTCTGTCTGTCTTTCTGTCGTCTGTCTGCCTGCCTCTGTCTCTCTCTCTCTTTGTCTCTCTGTCTGTCTGTCTGTCCGTTCATCTGTCTGTCTGTCTTTCTCTCTCTGTATCTGTCCGTCTGTCTGTCTGTTTCTCTCTCTCTTCCCCCCCTTCTCTCTCTCTCCCCCCTCTCTCTCTCCTCTCTCTCCCTTCCTCCCCCCTCTCTCTCCTTCCCTCCCTCTCCCCTCTCTCTCTCCTTCCCTGCCCTCCTCCCTCTCTCTCTCTCTCTCTCTCTCTCTCTCTCTCCTCTCTCTCTCTCTCTCTCTCTCTCTCTCTCTCTCTCTCTCTCTCCTCTCTCTCTCTCTCTCTCTCTCTCTCTCTCTCTCTCTCTCTCTCTCTCTCTCTCTCTCTCTCTCTCCTCTCTTTCTCTCTGTGGTAACACTTTCTAAGAAATAGGAGGACAGAATTGTGTCTTCACTTTGATCTAACCATCCCCTGACACTAAGGAAGACAGCTAGGGGTGCACTCGGAGCAATTCTCCAGCCTGAACTGTCTCCAGACAGAACAAATCCTGCACAGGACCAGAAAACACAGGACCAGGAGCCTGCTCTCCATCAGCCCCCCCCCCCTCCCCCTCCCTCTCCTACCCCTCTTTCTATTTGTCATTCTCTCTACAATCACAGCAGGACACCGCCATTTCGGAGGAGGGAGTACCCTCTCAGACACATCAACAATGGGATGAATGAACAGGAAAGAGAAAGTCAACAGTTTGGGAATTTTGCTTGGGTTTTTTTTCTGTGTCTCTGTGTAGGTCTGTCTGTTGGGTCTCTGTAGTTCTTGTTTCTCTATCTCAGTTTTTGGCTTCTTTATCCTTTTTTTTGTCTGTAACGATCTCTGTCTCTGTCTTTCTGTGTCTGTCTCTCTCTGTGTCTGTCTGTCTGTCTGTTTGTTTCTGTCTGTCTCTCTCTCTCTGTCTTTCTATCTGTCTGTCTGTCTCTCTCTCTCCCTCTCCCTCTCTCACACTCTCTCTCTCTCTCTAGCCCTCTCTCCCTCCCTCCCTCCCTCCCCCCCCTCTCTCTCTCTCTCTCCCCCCTCCCTCCCTGCCCTCCCCTCCCCCTCTCTTCTCTGTGGTAACACTTTCTAAGAAATAAGGAGGACGGAATTGTCTTCTCTTGATCTAAAGCTAACCATCCCCTGACACCAAGGAAGACATGGGTGCACTCGGAGCAATTCTCCATCCTGAACTGTCTCCAGACAGAACAAATCCTGCATCGGACCAGGATCATAGGACCAGAAGGCTGCTCTCCATCACACTATCACCCCCTCCACCCCCCCCTCCCCCTCCCCCCCCCCCCCCCCCCCCCCCCCCCCCCCCCCCCATCATTTCTATTTGTCATTCTCTTTTCGACAATCAGAGCAGGACACCGCCATTTCGGAGGAGGGAGTACCCTCTCAGACACATCAACAATGGGATGAATGAACAGGAAAGAGAAAGTCAACAGTTTGGAATTGCTGGGGTCTTTTCTGCGTCTCTGTCTGTCTGCCTGTTGGTCTCTGTATTTCTTAATTTAGGCCCAGGCCTCTTTATCCTTTTTTGTCTGTAACAATATCTGTCTCTCTATCTCTCTTTCTCTGTCTGTCTGTCTGTCTCTCTTTCTTTCTCTCTCTCTCTTTCTCTGTCTCTCTCTCTCTCTGTCTCCATCTCTCTCTCTCTCTCTCTCTCTCTCTCTCTTTGTATGGGATAATCACGGGGTACAGTGTATCAAGCTTCCTAAAAGAAATTTCAAACAAAGGCTTACTGATTGCAGACGGCAAGATTGGCATAAACATATGTATAACAGCAAGATGTGCTCAATATATGTGGTTCAAAACATTTTGTTTCAAAGAAATGTATGATACCATGAATATAGATTGAGATGTTAAAAGTGCTCTGACGAAAATAAAGTTTATTTTTTCAGATATTGCATGTCACGGCAATAGATACCATAGCAAAATTGAAGATAAACTGAAATGCTTTTTATGTTATCACGCAAAGGAAGAAAAATCTTTTTTTTTTGTTTTGTTGTCCAGCCCTACATCGTCTTAAAATGGAATTCATTAGACCAAACCATATTAGTAATCTAATAACTATGGATAGCTGGGGAATATATTGCGATTCTTGTTCATGATTATGTGTAACCTCTTCAGAAGGGGTCTCTCTCTCTCATCAAAATTCATCACATTGTACTGTATTTATCAAAAAATGGGTGCAAACTGACTAGAACATAATCATTTAGAAAACTCCTGTAACAGAGTGGACATATTTGATGTCCCATCTCTGCACAAACCTCGGAACACGGCACAGCTAGTCAGTTTAGAATGTGACTTCAATATTGAGGTTGCATAAAATACATTTCACCCTGAAGGCGAAGTGTATACGCTACGGGGGGTTTTGACCACTCCCCAAGGAAACAGAGTATCGACAATTCACAGGTGTGTCTCTAAATAGAAACACGATGCTGCCATTGTCGCGCTCTGATCACATGGGAGATAATCTACTTACCACCCATCACACTCATATGATGGCACGCAAGAGATTTATAGGAGTACCAGTAAGAACAAGTAATCAGATGATAAACCACGATTTAGGTAGATTTCCACTTTATGTCAGCCCCTGCACAAGTAGGCTACCTTAACGTATTAATTCAACCTATTGCAAATGGATTAAAATAGAATAAGTAATTATAGTGCTTACTGCATACTGTTAGAACTAGATTTTTTTTTAAAAGGCAAAGACCTCAAAAATAAGAGAATTTTTTTGCGAAGCAGATTTAACATTGTTCGGGTGCAACAGTGTTGGGGATATACAGGATTTTTTTTACGCATGTTTAAACAAAGATTAACGGATATATTATTCAAGGATGGGATGGGACTATAAAGGATAAAGAGAGGTTTGACGGATATAGGTCTCACTAAAGTATTTTTGAAAAAAAGCAGTATGTGAATTTGAATGTGTACTGTTTCGGTGTAGCAGTTACGACCGCAAGATTTAAGGTTTTACTCTTGATAATAATAATAATAATAATAATAATAATAATAATAATAATAATAATAATAATAATAATAATAATAAAAATTCATATACACATCTATTTATATGTACATCTATTCATATGTACATCTTGGTAAGAAAGCATTAACTTCCTGAATATTATTAGCAAAACAAACACATGCCATGTATTAGTTTTGCTAATAATATTCAGGAAGTTAATGCTTTCTCACCAAACCCAACCGTATATGTTGTGGACCGATGCCAATGTGTATTAAATCATTTTAGAGTTTCAGAGTTTTTTTTTGTGTGTGTGTGGTGTGTGTGTGTGTGTGTGTGTGTGTGTGTGTGTGTGTGTGTGTGTGTGTCTGTGTCTGTGTCTGTGTGCGTGCGTGCGTGCGTGCGTTCGCGCGCGCGCGCGTGTGTGTGTAAGTATGTGTGTGTACATGTGTTTAAAGGCAAAGCAAGGTAAAATTTAAGAGGCAACTGAAAAGTGCATTATACATCCAGTCCCTGTACCTCTTTAGGACAACATTACTATATCATAACAGGACTTATGACTAAAAGGAGGGGGAACCCACTATAAGCA
>CM060332.1:37680843-37683343 GCA_030674155.1 Stramonita haemastoma
ATTTAAACTGTGCCTTACTGAAGTAAGTCTAGTTGAATTTCCTAATTTTATTTTTAGTCGGTGACTGAGTCACATAAAGCCACGTGTGAAATATTAGCATTCTCTCTAGAGGTCACTCCTAAATTTTCCTGAGGCTATCCACTTTAGACTCTTATTCTTCACCTTACATAGACGTTACCTTTCCCTTCTGCCTTCTTCGACGCTTCCGGTTGAGAATGTATCGTCCAAAAAAATATATATTAAAAAAACACACACACACAAGAATCACACAAGGCACAATTCCTATGGAATTTAGCAACTGTTCTGAAAAAAATACACGTGTAATAGTAATAGTCGCCACAAGTGCAGCGCCTACCCATTACTTTTTTTTCTTTTTCCTGTCTGCAACTGCATTTGTTTCCCTACGAGAGTGGCTTTTTCTACAAAATTTTGCCCGGGACAACCCTCTTGTTGCCGTGGGTTCTTTTACGTGCGGTAAATAATGATGTGTAACACACGGAACCTCGGTTTATCGTCTCATCCGAAAGACTAACACCCAGACGACCACTCATGGTCTAATGGATGGGAGAAAAGTTTTGGGCCCAAACAGGATTTGAACCACCGCACACACTCCGACCAGGACTTTTTGCTTTCTATACAGCCGCGTTATCTCTAAACCACTGATCCACCTTTTGTCTTTGCGCATGGTGAAACAGGCTGATAGTGCACTTCTGGCAGCAGTCACTGCACTGTAGCTGGCCCTATTTCTCAAGCAATCATGCAAAAAATAATATGCTACATTCACAGGGGAGACTGACTTTTGGTCGAGCTGTTTATCCACCAAATACGTTTTCTATTTATTTATTTATTCAACAATTGTACACAGCGTGTGTGTTTGGTCTTCATGAGATAACTGATCACCCTGTTGATTGTTTTGACAGCCCCTTGTTACTTGAAGCAACTCCTGATAAGTATATTACATGCACATCAGGAAGCGGAAAGTGGGTCGACCAAAACACAGACCTGGCGCAAAGGCATCGAAGCAGAGACGAAGGCAACGGGAATGACGTGGGCTGAGCTGAAGAGGATCTTTCATAATCGAGTCCGTTGGAGGGGTGTTGTTGCGGCCCTTTGTTCCCCGGGGAATTCATAGGCATAAGTCAAGTCACACCTTTTACTTTATTTTCCCTTCATATTTTCTCCACTTTTTTGTTATGACCATTCCTTGGAAAATGTAGCTGACATCTTGCAGCTGTTCATCACATACTGATTTAATTCACACACTTCCCTCCCTATTCTTCCTCTCTCAGTCTTTCCTCCTTTACTCTCCCTCCCTCCCTCAGTATTTTTCCATTACCCTCCCTCCCTCCCTCAGTACTTCCCCATTACCCTCCCTCCCTCAGTACTTCCCCATTACCCTCCCTCCCTCAGTATTTTTCCATTACCCTCCCTCCCTCAGTATTTTTCCATTACCCTCCCTCCCTCAGTATTTTTCCATTACCCTCCCTCCCTCAGTATTTTTCCATTACCCTCCCTCCCTCAGTACTTCCCCATTACCCTCCCTCCCTCAGTACTTCCCCATTACCCTCCCTCCCTCAGTACTTCCCCATTACCCTCCCTCCCTCAGTATTTTTCCATTACCCTCCCTCCCTCAGTATTTTTCCATTACCCTCCCTCCCTCAGTATTTTTCCATTACCCTCCCTCCCTCAGTATTTTTCCATTACCCTCCCTCCCTCAGTATTTTTCCATTACTCCCCTCCCTCAGTACTTCCCCATTACCCTCCCTCCCTCAGTATTTTTCCATTACCCTCCCTCCCTCAGTACTTCCCCATTACCCTCCCTCCCTCAGTACTTCCCCATTACCCTCCCCCTCAGTACTTCCCCATTACCCTCCCTCCTTCAGTACTTCCCCATTACCCTCCCTCCCTCAGTACTTCCCCATTATCCTCCCTCCCTCAGTATTTTTTCATTACCCTCCCTCCCTCAGTATTTTTCCATTACCCTCCCTCCCTCAGTATTTTTCCATTACCCTCCCTCCCTCAGTACTTCCCCATCACCCTCCCTCCCTCAGTACTTCCCCATTACCCTCCCTCCCTCAGTACTTCCCCATCACCCTCCCTCCCTCAGTACTTCCCCATTACCCTCCCTCCCTCAGTACTTCCTCATTACCCTCCCTCCCTCAGTACTTCCCCATTACCCTCCCTCCCTCAGTACTTCCCCATTACCCTCCCTCCCTCAGTACTTCCCCATTACCCTCCTTCCCTCAGTACTTTTCCATTACCCTCCCTCCCTCAGTACTTTTCCATTACCCTCCCTCCCTCAGTACTTTTCCATTACCCTCCCTCCCTCAGTATTTTTCCATTACCCTCTCTGTCTCTCAGTATTTTTCCATTACCCTCCCTCTCTCAGTATTTTTCCATTACCCTTCCTCCCTCAGTCTTTTTCCCCCAGTACCCTCCCTCCCCCAGTCTTACTCTCCCTCCCTCCCTCAGTCTTTTCTTTATTACCCACCCCCTCTGC
>CM060332.1:37695843-37698343 GCA_030674155.1 Stramonita haemastoma
CTCTCTCTCTCTCTCTCTCTCTCTCTCTCTCTCTCTCTCTCTCTCTCTCTCTCTCCGTATTCTTCCTTTTTTCCCCTTTCTTTTGTTTTTATTTCTTTCTGTGTTTCTCTGTCTCTGTTTCAATCTTTCTTTCATTATCAAAAAATCATTTTTCCCTATTTCTGTCTTTCTCTCTTATCATTCTCTTCCTTTTCTGGGTTTTTTTCTGCATTCGTTTTTGTTTGTTTTTTTTGTTGTTGTTGTTTGTTTGTTTGTGTGGGTTTTTTTTTTGTTTTTTTTGTTTTTGTTTTTTTTTTGGGGGGGGGCAAAAGGTTGCATATGAAGTCTCATCATTGGTGAAGTTTGAAGCTGCAACCAAGGAACAAAAAAAAAATCACCTTTTCTTGGAGTGATCACATAGCATTTTTTTGGTTTAAATCGCTTCCTATTTTTCTCTTCTTTTTTTCTTCTTTCTTCGTTTTCTTCTCTTCCTACTTCTCCTTCTCCTCTTTTCTTTTATTTGCTTTTTTCTTCTTTCTTTGTCTTCTTTTCTTCTTCTCCTTCTCCTTTTTTTCCTTTTATTTGCTTTTTTTCTTCTAATTCTCCCTTTTCCTTGTCTTTTGTTTTTCATTCTCTTCTTTTTATCTTCTCTTTTTCCCTCTTCCTGCCTGATTTTTTTTCTTCTTCGTCCTTCTTCATCTTCGTATTCGTTTTTCTCTTTTACTCCTCCTCCTCCTACTCCTCCTCCTCCTTTTCCTCCTCCTCTCCCTACTCCCTTTCCTCCTCCTTCTCCTCCTCCTCTCCCTCCACCTCTTCCTCCTCCTCCTTTTCCCCCTCCTCCTCTTCCTCCTCCTCCTCTTCCTCCTCCTACTCCTCTTCCTCCTCCTACTCCTCCTCCTCCACCTCCTCCTCTCCCTCCTTTTCCTCCTTTTCCTCCACCTCCTCCTCTCCCTCCTCCTCCTCCCCTCCTCCTCTCCCTCCTCCTCCTCCTCCTCCTCCTGCTGCTGTCACGCCCCCTCATCCTCTTTTTTCTTTTTTCTCCTACTCTAAATCTGGACAAAGTGGCGACAGACAGGGTCATCAGAGGCGGGGTCAGGAAAGGGGAGCAATAAACAACCTACCAATTGCGCCCCTTTACTCTCGGCCTGCCTCTAATCTTGATGTAAAGAAGGGGAGGTGGGGGGGCGGGGGGGGGGGGGGGGTGAGCAGGGAGGGGGGGGGGGAATGGGGGAGGTGGTGGGAAGGAAAAGGATAGGTTTTGGAAAATAACGGTGTGTGTGTGTGGGGGGGGGGGGGGGGGGGGGGGGTTGGAGTGTGTGTATGTGTGTGTGTTGTTAGTGTGTGTGTGTGTGTGTGTGTGTGTGTGTGTGTGTGTGTGTGTGTGTGTTGTGTGTGTGTGTGTGTGTGTGTGTGTGTGTGTGTGTGTGTGTGTGTGTGTGTGGTGTGTTCGTTCTTATATTTAACGTCTCTTCACTAAAAAGGATAGCATACCGGAGAATAGGGAGTGATAGCATTACTAATTAAAAACGATACGAAAAGAGAATTATGCAACAGTTCGGTATTAAACAAAGAATGCGTTACACATAAGAGGGCAACATATAGAGAACAATCAAAAGGGAATTTTACAGAAATACAACAATGGGCTATATACAAGCTATTTAGGATTACTAGAAGACTATTTTTCATTGACAAACTTGCATCTACATTTTCTTCAAAAGCATTTTTGTTTTAAACGTGCTTTGGGTAAAAACAAACAAACAAACAAACAAACCACTGAGCATCTGACAGTACAATAAACAGTGTTCCAGAGAAATTAATTTTGTTCACCACAAATGCACCCAATTTTGGGGGCCAAACTTTGTCTTCAGAGTATTAAGTCCTATTCTGTAGATCATTATGGTTGTCAGTCTGGCATAGAATAGCAAAGATGTTCCTTTTTGTACAGACATGATTTAAAGAAGCTATACTTTTCTGTGACAACAATCTTTACATTGTATGGTCCTGAACTTGCTCCGAAGGGGTTTTAGGACTGAAGGACGTATAGAAATTTCAGAAAACTTCTGAATTTATGAATCTTCTTTTGCTGCTTTATCAACTATCGCATGACCTTAAAGATCAGCAAGAGATGTACCCAACAAACACTGACATGGTTGTTTATTTATCTATTCTTTTATATCCAGGATAATCGAAAAGGCATTCGTGTGCTTTTTTACATCCAGTATCCGTATGTGTGCAGTTTTGTTAATGTCATCTGTTCCCACCAGCACACGATGGCCTACTCTTACGAAAAGCGGAACAGGATTTAACGTGTGTGCAAGATGTTTTGCGTGCGTTCGCACACGGGGCCTCGATTTACAGTCTCATCCGAAGGACGTTTGGGGTGAGAGGAGTCAGCACTGATGTTTACTCCAGGAGAAAACTCTCCTCGACCGGACTCGAACCCGGGTCGTCAAATTGCCAGCGCAATGTTCTGACCACTAGGCTATCCGTCTCCCCCTAAGGTGGAGGAAGCAAGCATGAC
>CM060332.1:37700843-37710843 GCA_030674155.1 Stramonita haemastoma
AGAGAGAGAGAGAGAGAGAGAGAGAGAGAGAGAGAAGAGAGAGAGAGAGAGAGAGAGAGAGAGAGAGAGAGAGAGAGAGAGAGAGAGAGAGAGAAGGGAGAGAGAGACTTCAGACTTCAGACTTCAGATTCAGACTTTTACTGTACATCGGCCAAAGGCCACAATACAAAAGCAAACTGGGCATAGGGGATGGCACATAACAAGAGTTGTAAACATACTACTACCAACATATGCTGAAAATTAATGTGTCTCAATGTTTAAAAAAACACAATGTTATATCAGCCATGCCATGTATATTCAACGTGAAAAAAATCTACAGTATAATATTCAGTCAACAGTGTTTTGCATACTATAATAATAATAATAATAATAATAATAATAATAATAATAATAATAATAATAATAATAATAATAATAATGCATGGAATTTGTATAGCGCTAAATCTTGTTAATGTTATTCATCAAAAGGAGAATCCATTCTTTCAAATTTATCTTACTACTTCTTTTGACTGCATGAAAGACGTCAAAGATCATATCTGTCCGTGGGATTTACAACTTTAAGTAACAGGTGTAAAGGCAGTCTTGCTGAATCTTTGAGAAATTTGTTTCTTAAATCTTCATAGATGGAGCATCTTAGTAAGTAAGAGAGAGAGAGAGAGAGAGAGAGAGAGAGAGAGAGAGAGAGAGAGAGAGAGAGAGAGAGAGAGAGAGAGAGAGAGAGACAGAGACAGAGACAGAGACAGAGACAGAGACAGACAGACAGAGAACTCGAACTCGAACTCGAACTCGAATATTTTAATGTACTTTAGCCTTGGGCCACAATACATTGACATGTTTGAAGGAATAATAAATACATAATAAAATGGCATCGATTTATAATCTTCATAGTCATTGAAGTATTTTCTGCACTTTGTAGCAAACCAAAGAAATATCAAAGCAACTAACATCTTTTCAAAACACCAAATGGATTCATACAATCAAAAACCCCTTCATCTCCCTACAGAGGACTTTAAAGAATTGAATTTTGCCTCCTTTTTACTGCATGGAAGACAAATCTGGACAAGTTGTGCCTGTGATTTCTATTTGATGCTTCCATAAGCACATGTAGAGGAACAGTTACCGATTCTTTAAGAAATTTGTCCCTTAAATCCTTATACAGACAACAGTCAAAAATAAAATGGTGTTCATTTTCAGTTTTGTCAGTGCAAAATGGACAATTTCTATTCTGTGCTACTGCACTGTATCGATTTACGTTGTTTTTAAGTGGAAGTACATTCAATCTCATCTGGGTGATGGCAACACGGAAACAGTATGTCTCCATATCACACACATACTTTTCTCTTTCAAAAGTTGATTTAAATGTTCTATATAGATCATACCTTTGACGGTCTCTAATTGTTCCATCCCATTCCTGGACAAACAAATCAATAAGCCTTTGTTTAAATGCACACAAAAACATTTTTACATCCCCAACACTATGCTGCATCCACACAATATTAAATCCAGTCTCACATAAAATTTCTCTTACATTTGTAGCCCAACAATCTTTTCCAGATCTATCTAATTCAAACAGCATCGTGTACGCCTTTTGGGGTAGTCTATTTCTGTCCATCTGCAACAGTTTTAGCCAATATCTCAAGCAATTAATAACAGAATGAACATACAGGGGATATCTTCCGAGCTCACCATAAACCATCTTATTTGGAGCTTTTGCTGGAACTCCCAAAAAACGTTTACATGCCATTAAATGTACTTTTTCTACATGATCCAGTCTCTGTAATCCCCATATTTCGGATGAATATAATAATATTGACCGAATTTTAGTGTCAAAGATTTTGAAGAATACATAAGAGGTCATTTCCTTGTATTTTTGAAAAACCTTATTTAATTGAAAAAACTGCTTTCTTTCCCTTCATTGCTAAATGTGTTGTACCCCTTTTAACACTTATCATGGTTGTAAAGTTAAACCCCAAATAACAGTAATTATTAACCACCTCTAATTTCTTAGAATTGTAAAACCATTTTTCATGTATACCTAAATAACCCCCCTTTCTAAATACTATCACTTTTGTCTTTTCGGAATTAACACTTAACTTCAAGTTATTACAACACTCATGCAACACATTAAGTTGAGTTTGGAGGCCCATAGGGGTAGTTGAAAGTAAAGCAACATCATCAGCAAACAGCAATATAAAAAGCTCTACATATTCCGGTAATAACATTGCACCATGTTTGCCCTTTTCTTTAATGCTGTGTGCTATCTGATCAATAAAATGGAAAATAACGTCGGGCTCATAACACATCCTTGCCGTACACCAATAGGACATTCAAACATTTCCGAAAGTTTATGATTTAGGCATATACATGACAATAATGATTGATACATAGCTTTCAAACAGGCAAAAAACTTTCCTTTCACACCTTGAGCATCTATGCATTCTAAGAGTTTATTATGGCGAACAGAATCGAAAGCTTTTCTAAAATCTACAAATGCAACATATAATTTTCTACCCTTTTTACTCAAATATTTCTGAACTGTGGCATACAATGTAAAAATATGATCCACCGTTGAGTGATTTTTACGGAATCCTGCTTGAGAATCTGAAAGTAAATCATTATCTTCTAGCCATGTATACAGTCTTTTGTTTAGAATAGTTGTGTAACACTTTGAAATAATACTTAATAAGGATATTCCTCTGTAATTATCAACTATTTCAGGATTCCCTTTTTTATATATTGGGATAATAATGGCTTTTAACCATTCTTGTGGAAAAATACCTTGATCAAAAATACTATTGAATAGTTTTGTCAAAAATAGATATACATCTTCCCCACCAGCTTGTAACATTTCTGCAGATATGTCATCTATTCCACTTGCTTTACCTTTCTTAAGTTTCCTAATGGCCTGAATGACTTCTTCTTCTGCTATGGGTTGATTCAACACATGATTGTTTTCTTCAGATATGTCAGTTTCAATTGCTCTCTGCTCTAACTCTTGATTGTCGTTTTGGAATAGCTTTCTAAAATGGTTGCACCACTCTTCCATACAAATATTGTTAATAGTTCTTTTTTTTCCCCCACAACCCATACTTCTTAATTGGCTCCAAAACTGAGAAGAGTTATTCATTTCTCTTGCCAGACTTTCTGTTGTTTCTTTTCTAAATCTCTGTCTTTTATCTCTCAGTATGTGTTTATACCTTTTCCTTGCTTCTATATATAATAGCCTATCTTTATCTGTTCTAGACTTTCTAAAGCACTTTAGCATTTTCCTACTTTCCTTTTTTGCTACTTTACATTCATGATCAAACCATTTTGATTTATTCTTCCTGTTTGTATGTAATGTCTTTAACATGCACTGACTAGAAGTTTTCAGACATGTTACAAAAATATCTAAGGCATGGTCTACATTTCTATCCAGAGTATGTGAGGCTAGAGTCAGTTTGTCTTTAATGTCTTTACTTTGCAACATTGAAATATATTCACTCTTATATTCTTCGTTCCATACAATTTTCTCATAAACCAAACTTTCATCTTCAGCTATCTTCCAATTGTCATCTGCTGACCTTTTCTTAACAAGTAGTTCCAAAGTAACTGGTAGATGGTCAGATTCAGTTAAGCTTTCAACGGTAAGTGATACAATATTAACAGATGAAAGCAAATCATATGATGCAATGAAGTAATCCACTGTACTTGTTCCAGAGGCTGCAATATAAGTACAACTATCATCAAAGTTTTGTTCACTGAGTCCATTTAAAATAATACATTCAAACATATTACATAGTTCTATTAACTGCTCACCAAAAAGATTGACCCCACCATCTTGAGATTTCCGCGGGAAGTTGTTGTCATCTGAAACAGTTGTACCTGTAAAGTCAGTATCATCATCATTAAAGCTATAATTTCTTGATGCAGTTCTTGCATTTAAGTCACCATTTAAGAGAATATAGAAATCATTTTTCTTCTCATGTAAATCTATTAGGCATTGTTCTAGGATTTCCATACCATACATACCTTCCTGATTTTTCCAGAAAGGGGATTCACTTGGTGGAATATACGAACAAACAAGCATAATTTCCTTGCTTGTAGAAAAGAGTTCTTTATCAATTTTAACTATTAGAGTGTTTTCAATTTCTAACTGAATTTGTTCCACAAAGCTGGCAAAACATTTTTTAATTAGAACAATAACCCCCCTGAGTAACGTCCTTTCCAAGACAGTTTTTTTGCCTTTGACGTGTAGATAATATAATCATTGAAAATTGGAGAATCGAAATCATTCGCAATAAAAGTCTCTGTCAAGCATACAAAATCATAAGAAAGGAGGAAATTTACAAAATGGTTGTTTTCTAACTTTGGTAAGAGGCCATTTACATTGTAGTTTAGGAATTTGACTCGATAGCTATTTACACTATTTACAAGTACATCTGATTGGGTTACTGATCTTTTTGCTTGCCCATTAGCTGTATTGTGTTCAAATCCATGTACATGTTTTATGTATGGTTTCCTAGGTATTGTGGCCTGGCTGAGTCCCTATTTACTAGTGCATGGGATCCCTTTTGTTTCCTGATCAGACTGAGGCATATGGGACTGCCTGTCTAAAGTATTTGACTGTTTATGAGATTGTACCTTTCTAAACGAGTCCACAATGCTGTTTTGACCTCTGGCTCTTGTTGAGGTTTTAACTCCTCTACGGCTACCTGGTCCAGTGGTAGAGACAGTGCGTCTTGGGCGCAGTGTTCGTACAGAGGACCGCGTCTTTTTTTTCATTTCTCGCAGTTTTATCACAAACATTAACCTCTAAGTTACTGTCCTGTTCTGGTGGCTGGTCAGTAGTCATGTTTGGTTCTTTTACATTTCCTGTGTCAATGCTGTTTGTCTCCTTTTGTCTGTCACATGTCATGTCATTGTTCTGTTGTTCGATACTTTGTTGCAGTTCACTATTGTCCTCTGTTTCTTGCTCTTTGTCACTGTTCATAGGAATCTCAACCTGAGCCTCAACGTGAGCTTCAACGTGAGCTTCAACGTGAGCATGAGTAACTTCTGCCTCCCTTCTGATATCAGTCGTGTCATCAGTCACATGATCAGTATCCCTTACCATAAGGGCATCTGCCATAACGCTGTTCTCGCTGTCACTGTCTTGACCGTTCACTAAATATCTGCCCACAGTTCTATGCGTCAGGTCTTCACTACATTCAGTTTCTATGTCAGAGTGCCTGTCAACCTTTTCCATCCGGTCAGGTCTGTCATCGTCATGGGGGTCAAAGTCACTGTGGACATCAGCCTCAGCAGGGCTGACAGTCTGTCTGCCAGGATCTCTTCTGTTGTTGGTGCAGCTGGGCTCCTGCCTCCTCAACTTCGGAGCAGGACGTCTTGAAGTACCGGATCCCCTCTGGCTGTCCTTCACCATGACCACTCTTCTATGGTCTGACTTGTAAGATTGCGAGGGCCTTCCGTATCTTGCTGCTTGGCTGTACAAGCGATCACCTGGAACCACTGGTATGGGGGATGTTCTCCTTCCTTCTTGAAACTGAGTGTTCTTCCAGTGTCTTGGCCTGTTGTTCCATCCTTCATTCCACCTGCCATGGACCTCGCTGCTGTCTTGGTAGTCTTTCTTGAAGTTCTTTCTTTCCTCTGGCTGCCAGGGCGTTAGCTGGTGGTGATGCTGTGTAGACCTGTTGTAATGTGTGTCTTCAGGCGGGTTCATGTTGTCATCAGAGACCTCACTGGACCTATATCTGGTTGGCTCATGCCCGTTCTGGTTTCTGTAGGCCCTTCCTGCTGTAGGTCTGTTGAATTGCCAGCTTTCTGACCTCCAGGATCGTTTGTTTCTCTGGCCTGTTTGTAGTTGTGGCCAATCCTCTGCCTGTCCTTTATCCTCTGGGGTGTAGTGCCATTCATTTCTGAACCTAAATGAAGTAGCTGGTTGCCTGTCCCTGACTTGAAGCCTTCCATTGCGTATGTAGGCTATTTTCCCCTGCCCTCTGTGGAATTCAACCATGTCCCGTTGTCTTGTGGTGAGGTCAGAGGCCACCCGTATACCGCATCTCCTCAGGCTGTCCCTTAAGTCTCCATCACCCAGCACTGCCATCTTGTCCATCCATCGGTAGAACTGGACAAGGATGGGACGAGGGTCACTTGAGCGTGGTCTTTGCCTCCCAATTCGGAAAGCTCTGGTGATGTCTTTTTCACTCCATCCAGAGTACCGGCTATGATCATTCAGCAGGTCCACGACAATTTGAGTGGTGGTGTATTCATCCTCCCACTGCTGTTCCTCCACATTCATGATCTTGACGCTGCAAGCTTTCTGGTTTTGTTCTGTGGCTTCAAGACTTTTCTCTAGTTGATCCAGCCTGTCCATGATGCTTCCTTTGTCTTCTTTTATTTCTCTTAGCTCATCCCTGTTACAGATCACCATTTCCTCCAAACTGTTCATCTTTGAGAAGAACCGTGCAAAACTGTCCTCAAAGGAGCAAAATCTCTCGTCCATACTTGATTTTATGGCTGCAGAGTGAAGGGCAAAGCCCTGCTGCATCTGTGCCAAGCGCCAGTCAATCATTTGCAGTAAATTGCCTGGATGGGGTGCATATGTATTTTCAGACATTTTCCAGGTGCCTATGGTGCACTTTGCTCAACTGTTTACAAGCACACAAATCACTCTAGTTTTAAAAGTGTCAACACACAAAATTTCTGCAAATGTCACAGTCTAGCATACAGCAGCGTATGATAATCCTTTCACGTGCCTGTGAATTTCCCTTTTCAAACACAGTTTGCAAAACAGACTAGGATGCAGCTGTCCTCTAACCCACACTTCGTGACATTTTCTCCAATTGTTCACGTGCAAAGTGCGTTTTTGTTGTCAACAAGCCCTGGGATGCACTGTTGTCAAAGTCAAAAAGAAAATCTTTCTTATGTTTACATGTTTACTAATATACTATTTTGTCCTGATCTACTGACCTTTTCTGTAGACTGCTTACATATTCAGCTGGACACACACCTTATGTACCGTACTGCATATTATTGAATAGACTACTGCACCCAAACTGGTATAAATAAGCAAAAAGGAGCAGAGCAATTTCACACGTCCTCCTCACTCAAGCTCGACACCGGCTCCCGAGCCAGACAGACAGAGAGAGACAGAGAGAGACAGAGAGAGACAGAGACAGAGACACAGAGAGACAGAGAGAGAGAGAGAGGTGGTGGTGGTGGTGGTAGTGGCACGAAATGTCCTACTCGATTGAAAGGCGGAACGGGTTTTTAACGTGTGCGCAAAATGCTCTGCGTGCGTTTGCGCACGGGGCCTTGGCTTATAGTTTTATCCCAAGGACTTCGACATTCTGCTCGATATTTTTTTCAAACTGGGAAGAAGAGGCGAGGCTGGGAATCGGACCCAGACCTAACGGTTTATTTGTCAGGCAGGCAAACATCTTAATCATCCTGCCACCTTTCCTTCTCGAAAATAATGCATTTAAAATGTCTGGAAGTTGTCATCACAGACTCCCTGCAGACTAACCCTGGACCTATGTAGGTCAGCTATCGTGTTTACTGCTGGCGTGGTTTTTATTCCATGCAGGGTATCACGAACATTGTTCTTGCAAACTTGTCCTCTGTTTTCATGTGTATGATTATATGGGAGGTAGCATACTGTTACAACGTTCTGCTCTCAAATTTGACAGCCCGGGTTCAACCCACCTGGTTGCAGCACATATTAAAAAGCTCTTCTACCATTTGGAAGAGAAGGTCATTCATGCCACTAATAATAAATGACAAGAAAAAACAAAAACACACATGCATTGCAAATGCGTTTATATATCAAAATGTCGCTATCTTTATGGCGGCAAAAGAAATCACAAAAATAATTATCTTATCATCAGTCAAACCTTTAAACGAAATTTACATGTAACCTGTGGAGTTTAACTGCGTTATTTACTTGATACTTTTCTTGTTTTGTGCATGTGTAGAATATCATTCTTTTTGTTTGATACACGTGTAAGCCCTTTAATGACACAAGGTGTGTTATCTAGGGTTAAATGGTATTTTCTTTTGTTGGAATAATACAACAACACAGGGAAGAAATGTAAAAAGAAAAACAACAACATCAGTGAGTCTAGAACGCGCTTTATAAAACATATCCATGTCAGTGCAATCAAAGTATCCTTGTTAACTAGCCATACTATCGGCAGTCCATTTCTCTGTGGTCCTGACTATGGGCTGAAGGCGCTAAAACACTAATTGGTACATAGGAGCTAGCAGGACACAGCATTGGTCCGATGATCCCAGGAGGGCAATCGCTGTGATTAGTACATATACCAGTTATACTCATAATATGGCATACGTCAATGGTGTTTTCTTTTTGTGAGTGGAACATATTAGGTACTGTTTATTGGTATTGAAGTTTTAGTTGAATGAACAGTTGTTAGAATCACCAGGAAGAAATGAGGGGCATCAGAGGATAGAGACTTATTACGATAATTATGCTCAGATGCTCTAGCCACTGTGGGGTGGATATAAACCATAGTCAAAAAAAAGATGCGGGAGTCCCCGCTAAACAGACAGCAGTTTCGTGTTCTTTGTACATACACAGCGATGTTCATACTGTAAATCTTGCACCATGCATCATTGTCATATAAAAATACACACCTCCCTGTTTTTTCCCCGTTGCCTGTTCGTCCCTGTCCAAGCAATTGGGCAGACTAAAACCGTTAATAAAAGTTCTTTACGAAAAATGGAACAGGATTTAACGTGTGCGCAAGATGTTCTGTGTGCGTTTGAACACGGGAACTCGGTTTTTAGTCTCATCCGAAAGACTTTTGGGGGAAGTGGAGTCAGCACTGATGTTAACTCCAGAGGAAAAATACTCTCGATCGGGAATCGAACCCGGGTCGTCAAATTACGAGTGCAGTGTTCTAACCACTAGGCTATCCCGCCCTGAGAGAGAGAGAGAGAGAGAGAGAGAGAGAGAGAGAGAGAGAGAGAGAGAGACAGAGACAGAGACAGAGACAGAGACAGAGACAGAGAGACAGACAGAGAGACAGAGAGACAGAGACAGACAGACAGACAGACAGACAGACAGACAGAACTCGAACCTCTCAAGGAGAAAATCCCCTGAACAGGTGTATCGGTAGTATCCGAAACCTGGGACCGAACCCGGTCGTGAGATTGCGAGTGCAAGGTTTAACCACACCAGGCTATCCCGCTCCACATGAATTAAATCTTAAAACTGCTCATACACATTTTTAGGAATAAATCACCGTTAAAATAGTCCTCTCAAAGAAAGCCAGCACTTTGCATTAAAATAAATTTTAGAACAAAACAAAAAAACCCTGAATGTGTGTAGTTCAAGAGAGGAAGTTGGGCAACAATGGCTGTTATTGACTCGCCTTGCCCAAGCAAAGACAGAGCAGATACAGGGAATGTCAACTCTTGTTTATGAAATCTTTTCAATGTAAAGGTACTTGGTCATTAAACAACTGTTAATTAAAACTAAACAAGTTCAGCCTTTTTTGCTTCGACTGTTCGATCGCAATGTGGCTTTCAAAAAAAAGTTTCATCAAATATGTGTTTTTTCTGTTCAATTTGCCATCCAGTTTACATATATGCATGTATGTTTTGTTTCCCATAGCATTTTTAAAAAAAACACACACCATAAACTGACACTATAGATAAATTTATACCTCAGTGCCAACATTGTTCTTTTGTATATTTTTCTGGTTTTTCGGATGTGTTTATGCATTCCTGTACAAAATACATTGGTCAGCTTCACAAGCATGAATGTTTTGTTTGTTCTTGCAAAATGTCGACAAGCTTGTCGGATAAACAGCACAGCGAATTGCATTGAGCTAGCTGTCAACAAGAAAAAAATGAATGAACGTATTGTTTTTCTGTTATATGTGATGGTTGAATAAAAGCCCCAAAGATTTCTTTTCTTTACAAAAACTGCATTGTTTCCTCTAGTTTCTTCCGTCAGATCTATCTCTTGTTCAAACATGTTGCAAGTAAACTCATA
>CM060332.1:37713343-37715843 GCA_030674155.1 Stramonita haemastoma
GTGGGGGTGGTCTGGATCAGGGTTGTGGGGATAGATGCGCACAGTTTTGAATATGGGTAGACAAATAAATGGAAATAAAGTGACTGACATACCATGAGTGCTAGAATATGCAACTCTTGAATGATAGTTGAGTACAAAAAGGACATCACAAAAATGTCATGTGTGTGTGTTTGTGTGTGCATGTGTTTTTTTTATTTGTATTTTTTAAATTATTTATTTTATTTTATATCGAGGATAATGAAATAAGCACTCATGTGTTTTTTACTTCCAGTCCCCGTGTGTATGCAGTTTTGTAAATGTCATCTGTACGTGTGCGCGCGTGAGTGCGCGTGTGTGTGTGTGTGTGTGTGTGTGTGTGTGTGTGTGTGTGTGTGTGTGTGTGTGTGTGTGTGTGTTCGTGTGTGTTGTGTGTGTGTGTGTGTGTGTATGTGCGTGCGTTTGCGTGTGTGTGCGTGTGCGCGCGCGCGTCTGCGTGTGTGCGTCCGCGCGCGCGCGTGTTTGTGTGTGTGTTTGAACTTGTTACTGAATCTGCACATGCGCTACTTTTTTGCTTTGTTATTTTATCAGGGTTTTCTTTTTCTTCTTTTTTAAGAGGGTATTTGCTTATTCTTGTAGCAATTTCTGACGTTAAAAACAAGGACAGCCCCCTAAAATCCGAGGCCAAGTTTGGCAAGAGTGTGTTTTCGACAGGGATTTAAAAGTAGCCGCCGGCAAGAATACTAAACAATTCTTCACTTCCCTCTCCCCCATCCCATCCCTCCTCTTTGCACTTTTTTTTCGCATTTCCTGATTTCCCCCACCACCAGTTTACACTAAGATCAAAGCCTAAATAATCTTAGAGTCCACGTGGAGAGAATGTTCAAAGACAAACCAGTAAAACAAAAAAATGTATGGCCAACTTTTCAGGTCCAAAAGGTCAGAAAAAGTTTTGTGTTGAAACGATTGACAATTAAACTTCGCAACACTATTTTCGCTTCAGGGATCTGTTTTTGAGAATGAGTGTTTGGTGTCTTAGGCGTATAAATGTAACTTTTTTTTTTACAGACGAATAGTCTGACAATGCCTTGTTGGAATTCTATTTATGATGAACCCAAAAATATGTGACCGAATAAATTGTTCAGATTTTGTTCACAAGAGAGAGAGAGAGAGAGACAAAGACACAGACAGACAGACAGACAGACAGACAGACAGGCAGGCAGATAGACAGACAGACACATAAGCGTCACAGAAGATAAGGCAGCTACGAGAGAGAGAGAGAGAGAGAGAGAGAGAGAGAGAGAGAGAGAGAGAGAGAGAGAGAGAGAGAGAGAGAGAGAGAGAGAGAGAGAGAGAGAGAGAGAGAGACAGACAGACAGACAGACAGACAGACAGACAGACAGACAGACAGACAGACAGACAGACAGACAGACAGACAGACAGACAGACAGACAGAGACACAGAGAGAAAGAGAGGGAGGGAGAGATAGACAGACAGACAGACAGACAGACAGACAGACAGACAGACAGACAGGCAGGCAGACAGAGTGAGAAAGATATTCCATCTCATAAGTAGCTATGGAAATTCCTTTCTTGTAAAATTTGTGGACGACAATACTTTTTATCTCTTCTATCTGGATCAGTGCAAGATAGCCATTACCAAGTTCGTACATTGGTGTGAGGAGGCGTATACATCTAGAAAAAAAAAGACACGCGCTGTCCTCCACACATTTCACAAGACATTTTCATTTAGACTTCTGCAATCGTCTGTGTATAGAATTACAGAAGCAAGGAAAGAACGCAACCCTGTGGAGAACCTGTCTGTCTGTCTGTCTGTCTGTCTGTCTGTCTGTCTGTCTGTCTGTCTGTCCGCCTGCCTGCCTGTCTGTCTGTCTGTCTGTCTGTCTCTGTCTGTCTGTCTGTCTGTCTGTCTGTCTGTCTGTCTGTCTGTCTGTCTGTCTGTCTGTCTGTCTCTCTCTCTCTCTCTCTCTCTCTCTCTCTCTCTCTCTCTCTCTCTCTCTCTCTCTCTCTCTCTCTCTCTCTCTCTCTCTCTATCTATCTATCTGTCTGTCTGTCTGTCTGTCTGTCTGTCTGTCTGTCTGTCTGTCTGTCTGTCTGTCTATCTATCTATCTATCTATCTATCTATCCCTTAAGTCTGGCGACCGAAGACTTGACAACCATTTCCCTCCATTCCTCTTTCTGTTCTGCCTTTCTCAAACTAATTATTTTGTATAGTTCTAGGCCTGTCCATTCGCGGATGTTGTCCTCCCATCTCTTCCTTAGTATGCCTCTTTTTCTTCCTCCTTGGACAGTGGCTTGCAAAATTGTTTTTGCAAGTCCTTTTTATCTTGTTAAATACCCATGCCATTTAAGCTTAAGCTTCTTTACGGTTGTTAGAAGGTTTTCGTAGACCCAATTGTTTGCTGGATTCTGTTATGCAAGTCTTCGTTCCTTACGTGGTCTTTGTAGGAAATGCCAAGGAGTCTCCAGAAGCATCTCCCCTGTATGGCCTGCACTCTTTCTT
>CM060332.1:37718424-37723424 GCA_030674155.1 Stramonita haemastoma
TTATTCTATTATCGTCGATATAAAAGTATAAATGAAATGAAATGAAAAATGTAATGTGGGTTTTTTTAACTTCTTTCAGCAAGTATATTTTTTTCCATTCAATTTGCCATCCAATACTCTTTTGCGTGTATGTTTTCCATAACATTTTTATAAATCTTAATCTGACATACAGATACACCTCAATGCCGACATTGTTGGGCTTTTAAAAATATTTTTCTCGTTTTTTGGATGTGTTTATGCATTCCTATACAAAATACATCGGTCAGTTTCACAAGGAGGAATGTTTTGTTTTTTCTTTCGAAATGTCGACAAGCTTGTCGGATAAACAGCACAGCGAACTGCATTGTGCTGACAACAAGAAAAAAAATGAATAAACGTATTATTTTTCTGTTTTATTTGATGGTTGAATGAAAGCCCCAAAGATTTCTTTTCTTTAAAAAAAACTGCATTGTTTCCTTGCGTTTCTTCCGTCAGATTTATCTCTTGTTCAAACATGTTGCAAGTAAACTCGTATACATCGAAAAAAAAATGCGAAAAGCAGGAGAAAAAAAGACATAGAATTGACATAGAGAAAAAGAAAAGACAAAGAAACGTATAAAGAGCTAGAGAGGATGACACAGTAACAGGATAACACTAAAAACACTTCAGAAAAATCAAAAGTATGAGAGATGAAAAAGCTTGGAAAAAACGCGAAAGATTGAGAGAGAGAGAGAGAGAGAGGAGAGGAGAGAGAGAGAGAGGAGGAGGAGAGAGAGGAGGAGAGAGAGAGAGAGGAGAGGAGGAGAGAGAGAGAAGGAGAGAGAGAGGAGAGAGAGAGAGAGAGAGGGGGGGGGGGGGGTCTAACCTCTGAACGGGCTTAATATGAATTTGACTGAATCAAGGCAAAGAGTTCGTTTATGTTTTTATACAAATGCTTATTGACTCCCGATGGCAACAGAGCATCTTATTATGCACATGTTAGAAACCTGCTCCGCCTTTCGGAAGATCAAGAGCAGGTCGTTGTGTGCCGGCAGGAGCGGATGGTAACACAATAAAAACCCAGCATGCACGCACGTGTCGTGTTTAGACACAATCCTGAGGAAAACTCGGGAATTTCGTGTCCCCAGGGCGGTTAAGGGATGTCTATGGCAACGTTCTGGCCGCTCCTGCTACGGTGTATTGGTGATTGCCTTTCCAATGGACTATTCCAGCGACGTGTAGAGAGGGAGTCTGCTGCATGGCTAACAGCTTGCATATATATATATATATATATATATATATATATATATATATATATATATATATATATATATATATTATATATATATATATATATACATACATACATATATATATACAAAAAGCAGTGAAGGATTTCAAATATACAGACAAAATATGTGTTAACATGATATCGAATGCCAATGGATATACATTTAAAAAATAGAATCATGGCTAAATCAAGACTTGGTGTATCAGATATAGGTGTTGCAAAATGCAGATAATTATAAGCCCCCGCTGAACAGGTTGCTGTACCCATTATGTGAGCAGGCACTAGATTAGAAAATCTATTTTGTGTCGTGTTGTCCAGAATCAATTCTCAGCAAAAAAAAAGATCTTAGTAAAAAAAAACCCCAGTAAATATCCTGATTTATCTACAGTTATTTTTTGCAACTAGCTATGCTGAAGACGATTAAAGTGTCTGTAAGCTTTCAAAAACAACAGACATCTTGTTTTCCTAATTTACTGTCTTGGTAACTGATTCGATGTAGACAATTCTTGTTTTTTTTAAACTTCGGGAATGCTTGCAAAGCGAGCATTACAAGAATAGGGTCCCTGCCCGCCAGCCAGGCATGTCGTAAGAGGCGACTAAGGTGGCACCACTCCCCCAGGTAGGGGGTTGGACACAGGGCTAACAACCCTGTTCTGTAAAAAAAAGTTTGTTACAGAAACAGCAACAGAGAAATTCTTTGTTGCTGCCCTACATGCCAAGAAGGCATAAAAAGGCTTTGGATGGATGGAAGCAAGACTTAGAACAATCTCTATTTAAAACTTGTAAACCAAAGAACTAATCTTTTTGTTAACAAAAAATGAGTTAAGCTCTCAAAGAAAATTCACACGTTGTTGGATGTTTGTGTGTATGTATACATATGTCTTATGTGCCTTCCTGACTTTCTCTTTGCAGACGCTGCAGCAGTAACTGCCCACTCAGCTGAGGACCTATAGCAGCTCATAACTCGCTTCAGTGATGCCTGCCAAGACTTTGAGCTTACCACTAGCCTGAAGAAAACACAAGTCATGGGACAGGATGCTGACTCTTCCCCAGCCAGAAGCATCAATGACCATGAACCAGATGTCGTCCATGACATGGCTCAATTATCTCAGACACCCTTTCACTTGACGCTGAGCGCGACAAGCGCATAGGCAAAGCAGCTACCACCATGACCAGACTGACAAAGAAAGCATGGAACAACAGCAAGCAGACTGAGCACACTAAGATACAGATCTACAGAGCCTGCGTCGTGAACACCCTCCGGTATGGCGGCGATTCCTGGACAAGAATGACAGCTTAATACTTTCCATATGCGTTGCCCTCAACGCACCTGGTTGGACAAGGTTCAAAGCATCACTGTCAAGGAAAGAGCTGGATGCACCAGCATGTACACGCTACTGAAACTCTGTGTGTGTGTGCGTGCGTGCGTGCGTGTGTGTGTGTGTGTATATATATATATATATATATATGTATGTATGTGTGTGTATATATATATATATATATATTATATGTGTGTGTGTGTGTGTGTGTGTGTGTGTGTGTGTGTGTGTGTGTGTGTGTGTGTGTGTGTGTGTGTGTGTGTGTGTGTGTGTGTGTGTGTGTGAGTGTGTGTGTGTGTGTGTTTCAAATTCTAAGTCTCTTCACAGACTGTGATACTAGACATACACGAAAAAAATAGAAGCAGGGTGGGGTGGGGCTGGGGGTGGTCTGGATCAGGGTTGTGGGGAAGAAAAATGCGCACAGTTTTGAACATGGGTGGACAAATAAATGGAACTGAATTGACTGACCTACCATGAGTGCTAGAATATGCAACTCTTGAATGATAGTTGAATACAAAAAGGACATCACAAAAATGTCATGTGTGTGTGTGTTAGTGTGTGCTTGTGTTTTTTTATTTTGTATTTTTTTAAATATTTATTTTTATTTATATCGAGGATAATGGAATAAGCACTCATGTGCTTTTTACTTCCAGTCCCCGTGTGTATGCAGTTTTGTAAATGTCATCTGTGCGTGTGCGCGCGTGAGTGCGCGCGCGCGCGCGCGCGCGCGCGCGCGCGCGTGTGTGTGTGTGTGTGTGTGTTTAAACTTGTTACTGAATCTGCACATGCGCTACTTTTTTGCTTTGTTATTTTATTAGGGTTTTCTTTTTTCTTTTTTTTTTAGAGGGCATTTGCTTATTCTTGTAGCAATTTCTGACGTTAAAAAAAGGACAGCCCCCCAAAATCCGAGGCCAAGTTTGGCAAGAGTGTGTTTCGACAGGGATTTAAAAGCAGCCGCCGGCAAGAATACTAAACAATTCTTCACTTCCCTCTCCCCCATCCCATCCATCCTCTTTGCATTTTCTTTCTTTTCGCATTTCCTGATTTCCCCCACCACCAGTTTACACTAAGATCAAAGCCTAAATAATCTTAGAGTCCACGTGGAGAGAATGTTCAAAGACAAACCAGTAAAAAAAAAAAATGTATGGCCAACTTTTCAGGTCCAAAAGGTCAGAAAAAGTTTTGTGCTGAAAAGATTGACAATTAAACTTCACAACACTATTTTCACTTCAGGGATCTATCTTTGAGAATGAGCGTTTGGTGTTTAAGGTGTATCAATGTAATATTTCTTTTTTTTAACAGAAGAATAGTCTGGTTATGTGTTGTTGGAATTCTATTAATGACATAACCCAAAAATATGTGACTGAATCAATTGTTCAGATTTTGTTCACAAGAGAGAGAGACAAAGACAAAGACAAAGACAGACAGACAGACAGAAAGACAGGCAGGCAGATAGACAGACAGAAAGAGACAGACAGAAAGATAGAGACAGACAGACAGAGTGTGAGAGATATTCCATTGTAGAAGTAGCTATGAAAATTACTTTCTTGTGAAATTTGTGGACGACAATACTTTTTATCTCTTCTATCTGGATCAGTGCAAGACCGTAGCTCAGCCATTAGCAAGTTCGTACATTGGTACGAGGAGGCGTATACATCTAGAAAAAAAAAAGAGACACACGCTGTCCTCCGCACATTTCACAAGGCATTTTCATTGCGACTTCTGCAATCGTCTGTGTATAGAATTACAGAAGCAAGGAGAAAACGCAACCCTGTGGAGAACCTGTCTGTCTGTCTGTCTGTCTGTCTGTCTGTCTGTCTGTCTGTCTGTCTGTCTGTCTGTCTCTCTCTGTCTGTCTGTCTGTCTGTCTGTCTGTCTGTGTCTGTCTGTCTGTCTGTCTGTCTGTCTGTCTGTCTGTCTGTCTGTCTATCTATCTATCTATCTATCTATCTATCTATCTATCTATCTATCTATCTATCTATCCCTTAAGTCTGGCGACCGAAGACTTGACAACCATTTCCCTCCATTTCTCTTTCTGTTCTGCCTTTCTCAAACTAATTATTTTGTATAGTTCTAGGCCTGTCCATTCGCGGATGTTGTCCTCCCATCTCTTCCTTAGTATGCCTCTTTTTCTTCCTCCTTGGACAGTGGCTTGCAAAATTGTTTTTGCAAGTCCTTTTTATCTTGTTAAATACCCAAGCCATTTAAGCTTAAGCTTCTTTACTGTTGTTAGAAGGTTTTCGTAGACCCAATTGTTTGCTGGATTCTGTTATGCACCTCTTCGTTCCTTACGTGGTCTTTGTAGGAAATGCCAAGGAGTCTCCAGAAGCATCTCCCTCTACGGCCTGCACTCTTTCTTTCCAAATCAGCTGTCAGGGTCCACGATTCATAGGCAGTCAGGAATATGGATATGACAAGGGAGTGCATTAGTC
>CM060332.1:37728424-37730924 GCA_030674155.1 Stramonita haemastoma
TGGGTGTTGCGTGACACGCGTGAAACAAAGCAGCAGTAGTTTTTGTTTTTTTTTGCTTGAGGTTGGATAAAGAAAAAAAGAGCAACTGTCATTCATCTGTCGAAAAGTCAGTTATTCTACTACCAAATACCCTGGAGATGGCCTTGAATGTCTGCTGACTGGCAACCTGATAGCTGGTGAGGGCCTCTACACTGTTTTGTATCATCACTGAAACCTGTTGACAGCCCAGTTTCAACAAAAATAAATGGTTGAGCCCGTGTTAAATTCAAGCACACAGGGTCCGTATATGTTTTTTTGTGTGAAAAAGCCTCAAACCAGGTATTGTGTGGTCTAGAAAGAGCTAGACAACAGAGGCCACAAGTACTATTTCTGTGGCCATAGATAGAATCGACACGGCCATAATTATGATGCCTTAAGAACTATTTCCATCACCATAGACAGTCATAAGGAACACAAGAAGGGTCTTCATGAAGAATTCCATGGTTATGATAAACCCACATCCACTGGCAGAATCTAAAAACATGAAAGGCAGTCAGCACAATCTATGTACCTACATACCCAACTGTGATATAAAATCTGTTACCATTAATGCACTGCAGCAGCACAGGCTAGAAACCAGTTGTCATGTGCAGAATTATGTTGGGTTATGCTGAGCTCTCTTCAAAGATGCTAGGCTTAATGGATGCAGGCCTGTTGAAGAGCTGTTCCAAATGTTCCAGCCATCTCTTAACTATTGCCTAATTATTAGCTTACTCCACAGGTCCTGGATTAGGGTTTCACTTCTCTGTAGTGGTCTATCTACCTAGAGTAGAAGAGCTTGGAGTCAGCATCATTCCGAATTTCCTCTGCCTTTTTTTCCACCAGTCATTCTTCATTGAGCATAACTGCTTCAGAACTTATCCTCTTATGTTGTAGAACTTGTCCCACTTTGATTCAGACTATCTGCTGGCTAGTTGTTTCGTTCAGCACTTTTCTCAGCAAGAAAGACTTGAGATTTGTGAAGCACTGCCATCACTGGCAATCTCTTTTGAGGAGACTAAGCTCTGACCACATATCTGTTACAGTGTCACTAGAACAAAACCATACTAGTTAATCAACAACTCTGACAGACTAAAAGAAGAAAAAGCAGTCAGTATGCTTTTAAATACTCTAAAAAATGAAAAGGTCTTTTATAATACTTTGAAATGGAACATTAATTTATTTTTCGCTCAGCCAGTAGATTTGAATAGGCCATTAGTTTATTGCGTCCCATTCACCCCAGGGGAAAACTCTTGCTTGGGAATGTCTTTATCATCTCACGACGTCTTACTTTCCTCTCAGCCCTCTGAAAATAGTTCCGTCAGCCGTAGGAGAATAGTTCAGACTAAATAATTATCATGGTGGGTAAGAGCCACTTTCAAGTAATTGTGAAAATTTAGGGAACAGACAAGTCAACATTGTGAATACAGAAATGCTGAGAATAAAGTCTTGAGTATATAGTACAAACGGAAATAACTAAAGAGAGTCTACACTGGTCATGACTTTGATGAGGATGGTTTTAGTAAGGTTTATGAAAATTGAAAAGAAAGTTTCTATTCAACGATAAATATTATTGTGACAAACGATACAAGGAAATCTACTAATTATGAGAGAGAGACAGAGAGACACCGCGAGACAGAGAGACACGCGAGACAGAGAGAGAGAGAGAGAGAGAGAGAGAGAGAGAGAGAGAGAGAGAGAGAGAGAGAGAGAGAGAGAGAGAGAGGGAGAGAGAGAGAGAGAGAGAGAGAGAGAAGAATGAATGAATGAATGAATGAATGAATGAATGAATAATCTTGAGAGAGAGATGAGAGAGAGAGAGAGAGAGAGAGGAGAGAGAGAGAGAGAGAGAGAGAGAGAGAGAGAGAGAGAGAGAGAGAGAGAGAGAGAGAGAGAGAGAGAGAGAGAGAGAGAGAGAGAGACCCAGCAAAAGAAATATATGCAATGAACTACATAAACTGCTAAGTAAAACAATATAAAAAAACATGCATGACGTTGATATTACCACAACATGAAAAATGGGGCAAAGTAATTCATGTATACCATGACCAAACTGTCTCATCTACTGACAGGCTGACAGAAGTGGAACAGGAGTTGAAAGGAAGATTTCTTGGAGCATTTCTCTGCCAAAAATTAATGTGTTCAGTACAAATCCTTGTATAGAAATATTTGTAATTAACAGGCTAAAATCTGACCGTGATATAATAGAAAAAAAACCCTTTAATCAAGCTTTAAGGATTACTGGACATGAGATAGTTTCAGGTATCATGACAAGTCTGAGATTTAAAAGTCTTCTTCGCTTGATTCCATGTTCAAATAAAAGAGCACTACAACCATAAACCCGTAGTGAAGAAGACTCGAACCGCAGAAGAAATAATAACTTCTTCTATCAAAAAGTTTTTTGGTTTTTTTTTGGGACATTGCGGTCTTCAGTTTTGTCAACTTCTTTCTGACAGACACCATATCCCTAGACTTCAACTCC
>CM060332.1:37735924-37743424 GCA_030674155.1 Stramonita haemastoma
TTCATCCTTATCTTTCAGATGTTCAGGTCGGGACTTTTCACCCGCTACTACTGGTAACCTATCGCCTAGTTCTACCTGCCTCAGGGTCGAGTCGGCAGCAACAAAACAGGCACTATCACCATTTTTTTGCGAGGGGTGGGGGGTGCGGAGGGTGGATAGACACCCTGATGAATCTGTCAAAGGACGCGGGCTCGGGAAAGCCAGTGTGGAATAAACAGCAATGCTGACTGCTGCCTTACGGTATACCTTTTCTAAGAGAAAGGCTTCAGTAGCAAACCTCTAGGAAAATTCCGGAGTCGGAGTCCCTAAGCTAATTCGTTTTGTATTTTATTGTATTGTGTATTTTCTACCACTTTATGTCACAGCAGATTTCTCTGCGTGAAATTCTGGCTGCTCTCTCCCCGGGGAGAGCGCGTCGCCACAAGTGCAGCACCTACCCTTTTTCTTCTTTTTCCTGCATGCAACTGTATTTGTTTCCCCTATCAGAGTGGCTTTTTTCTACAGAATTTTGCCAGGGTCAACCCCCTTGTTACCGTGGGTTCTTTTACGTGTGCTAAATAGTGATGTGTCACACATTGAACCTCGGTTTATCGTCTCATCCGAAAGACTAGCGCCCAGACCACCACTCAGGGTCTAATGGATGGGGGAAAAGTTTTGGGTTCAAACGGGATACGAACCACCGCACACTCCGACCCGGACTTTTTGCTTTCTAGGCAAGGTGCGTTACCACCTAGACCACCGATCCACTACTCATTCTGGTAACTCCTGAGGCATCGCTGGTGCCAAACTGTAATGGTTTCGCTGTTCCTATGGGTCCATCACTCACGCAGAGAGAGGGGGTGGGGTGGGGGCATGCTGCTTGGGTAACAGCTTTGGTCCAAGAAAAAAATATTTTTCGTGCAAAGTAATTGCTTCAAAATTTCTGACTTCACAAACGGGTAAATTGACCCTTTCCGATCACATTCCAGCAGTTTTGATAAAAAGTTTTTTGGCTTTTTTAGGGTACAGGGGATTCGATGTAATATTTTTTTTATGTCGAACTACTTCGCGTGTGGGTCTATGAATAAAAGTCGTTGCGTCAGCTTCGTTTTCTTTCGAGTCACTAGCAAGTTTCAGGGTCTGGTCTGTCCGGGATTCAATAAGAAGTAAGTTCTTTACTGACGTAACAGTAAATGTGATTTTCCAGAGTCCATAGTATTTGTGAATCTTGCAACAATCTCAGAGAGAATGACAGTACTGAATATAACATGTGTGAGAAATCGGCGGAGGGAAACATCACAAAAGGAGTAGCATGCGTGTCACAAGTTTAAACAAACATATATATCCGCGTGCAGTAGTTGTATACAGTGCGTTTGCTTTGCGAAGTCGTATGAAAGCTTTATGTATACCATAGGCTTGATTATTCTTAAACTAATTGTTATTTTGATGATCAGGTTGCGAGCGTGCGAGCGTGCGCGAGCGTGCAGGCGAGCGTGTGTGTATGTGTGTGAATTCAAAATGTCATTTACTGAGGGAAAATACATTAAGCTTTCACAACGATTTTTTTTTATCTTGCCCTCAGAAAAAAATCAAGAAAAATTGTATTTGTTATAAAAACATATCAAGGAAGGAGAGAAAAAACAACACAGTTTTAGTACACGTATGAATTGGTACTATAACTGAAAAATTGAAACCGTGAGAAAATGTATTGCTCACAATATAACAGAACACAAGACAGTATGATATGCTTGAGGAAGGAAGGTGGTAAATGGTTAAGACGTTCACCTGCCAACAAGTAAACTGTGAGGTTCTGGGTTCAATTCCCAATCTCGCCCTTTCTTCCCACTTTGACAAAAAAATCGAACTGAATGTCAAAGACATTTAGGCTATAATGAGGCTATAAACCGAGACCCCTTTGTGCGGACGCACGCAGAACGTTTTGCGCACACGTTAAAAACCCATTCCACCTTTTGGAAGAGCAGGCCATTGTGTGCCGGTAGGAGTGGATGACAACAAAGTAAAACAAAAACCAGCATGCACACAGGTGTTGTATTTAGCCACCGTCACTGAGGAAAAAGCGGGGAGTTGGAGTCCCCAGGGCGGTTCGGGGATGTATATAGGAACGTTCTGGTGGCTCCTGCGACGGCACTGGAACCATTCGTATCGGTCATTGCCTTCCCAATGGACCATTCCAGCGACATGGAGATGGGAGTCTGCTGCATGGATAACAGCTTGCCCTCCATACTTACTTACCAAAGCTTTGCGCTCTAAAGCCAAGAGCTTAACTCCATAGTCTTCCGAGACTGACGAATGCCTACCTAAAATGTTAGATTCAAACAGACCAATAGTAAAGAAAACAAAACATAAAGGCTATACATAACAGTTTACAAAACAAACTACACCCACAAAATAATCTCCAAGCATGAAAGAACTAGTTTTATAATTTATTCATGTGTTTGTTTATCATTTTTGTATTATTATGTTTTCTTTGTTTCGAGGATAATGGAGTAAGCAAGCATATGCTTTTTTTTTTTACATCCAGTCCCCGTGTGTTTGCAGTTGGCAAGTGGTTGAAAACACCACATCTCAGCACTGGTGAAGTTGAGAGCTGTAGTTGATGAACGGGAAAAAAAATTAAACACAAAAAACTTTTCTTTTTAAACTAGTATTATAGATGGTTGGCTGGCTAACCGACTGACTGACCGACCAACTGATTGACTAATTGATTGACTGACAAACAGACTGACTTACTGATTGGCTGACTGATTGGCTGAATGTCTGACCAGCCGACCAACTGACTGACCAACTCACTGACAGACTGACCAACTCACTGAGTGATTGACCAACTCACTGACTGGCTGACTGACCAACTCACTGACTGACTGACCAACTCACTGACTGACTGACCAACTCACTGACTGATTGACCAACTCACTCACTGACTGACTGACCAACTCACTGACTGACTGATTGACCAACTCACTGACTGATTGACCAACTCACTGACTGACTGATTGACTGACTGTCTTGCCGACCGACTGACTGGTTGGCTGACCCACTGACTGACTGACTGACTGACTGACGAAGCCATTCCTTTCCGTCGTTCATCATTGACTAGACATGGCTCGCCGTGCTGTTGTGGGCACGATATATATAAAAACAATGGTATCATAACAGCTGTAGTTCGTGTTCTGCGTGCTGTACGTGCCATCTGGTGAGAATGCGACGTTTTCTTTACATTTCCCATCTAGGAGAATGCTAGGGTTGGGAAGTAGTTTATTGACTCTCTCTCTCTGTGTCCTTCTCTGTCTGTCTGTCTGTCTGTCTGTCTGTCACACACATTATACATGTGTGTTTGTATGTATGTATGTATGTATGTATGTATGTATGTATGTATGTATGTATGTATGTATGTATGTATGTATGTATGTATGTATGTATGTATGTATGTATGTATGTGTGTGTGTGTGTGTGTCTCTCTCTCTCTCTCTCTCTCTCTCTCTCTCTCTCTCTCTCTCTCTCTCTCTCTCTCTCTCTCTCTCTCTCTGTGTCACACACATTATACATGTGAGTGTGTGTGTGTGTGTGTGTGTGTGTGTGTGTGTGTGTGTGTGTGTGTGTGTGTGTGTGTGTGTGTGTGTGTGTGTGTGTGTGTGTTTACAGCAGAAGATGACTATTTGATCGTGAAGTTTGTTTATTTGTTCAGACCATTGGAAATCAATAAAGTGGGCACCATATGCACACGAAACTTTTGCTTGTCTTGTGACCAAAACGAATGTCAATGCTAAATTGTAAACGTACATTCTTTTTACAAAAGTGTTTTACGATGTACGCAGAATAAGTTAAAAAAAAAAGAAAAAAAAAAAAAAAAGAAAAGGAATATCATTTTTCCTATCACTATCATTGTCGTAATACATGGAATTTATATAACCCTATATCTTGCAAAAGCAAATCAAAGCGCGACCCATTCTTACACAAGCAACCAATGAAAATAGTTTTAACAATTTCGAATGTACACACACACGCACGCGCGCGCGCACACGCACACACACGCGCGCGCACACACACACACATACACACACACGCGCGCGTGCACATACACTCATACACACATACACACATACACACATACACACACACACACACACACACACACATATATATATATATATATATATATATATATATATATATATATATATATATATATATATATATATATATATATATATATATATATATATATATATATATATGTATATACATACATACATACATACATACATACATACATACATACATACATACATACATACATACATACATACGCACGCGCACGCACGCACGCACGCACGCACGCACGCACGCATACACACATAAACGTTATAAATTTTGGCACGGACGGACACGAGATGAAAACAGGAGGGAAACATCTTAGGTTTAAGACTGGATTTAAAAGTATCATAAGTAGGATTTTGGCAAAGAGAGAGAGAGAGAGAGAGAGAGAGAGAGAGAGAGAGAGAGAGAGAGAGAGAGAGAGACAGAGAGAGACAGAGACAGAGACAGAGACAGAGAGAGAGAGAGACAGAGAGACAGAGAGACAGAGAGAGACAGAGACAGAGACAGAGAGGGAGGTCATTCCAGATTGATAGACCTGAAATAGAAAAAAAAAAAAAAAAAAAGCGGCGGCCAACGTAGATTGGTTGAATCTAGGTATCCGTGAGAACAAAGTATCTACAACAGATCGGAGGGAACGAGGAGTGTACAGGTGAAGGAAGACACTCAGAGGTAGGAGGGATCGCCATCATCATCATCATTATTATTGGATCGGTGGTCTAGGTGGTCACGCGCCTTGCCTAGAAAGCAAAAAGTCCGGGTCGGAGTGTGCGGGGTTCGTACCTCGTTTGGACCCCAAACTTTTTCCCCATCCATTAGACCCTGAGTGGTGGTCTGGGCGCTAGTCTTTCGGATGAGACGATAAACCGAGGTCCCGTGTGTTACACATCACTATTTAGCGCACGTAAAAGAACCCAAGGCAACAAGGGGGGGTTGTTCCTGGCAAAATTCTGTAGAAAAAAGCCACTCTGATAGGGAAACAAATACAGTTGCATGCAGGAAAAAGAAGAAAAAAAAAAAGGGTAGGTGCTGCACATGTGGCGACGCGCCCTCCCGGGGAGAGCAGCCTGAATTTCACGCAGAGAAATCTGCTGTGACATAAAGTGGTACAAAATACAAAACACAAATCTAAGCATCCGTGAGAACAAGGTATCTGCAACAGAGCAGAGGGAAGGAGAAAGAGTGTGCAGGTGAAGACATTCCCAGAGGTAGGAAGGATCGCCATCATCATCATTATTACTATCCCATGACTTTATTACTGACTCATGTTGCTGCTGGGTTTTTCCCTCACCTTAACACACAACTGGGAATCACAGTGAGACCCTAAGTACTTTCTGGTTGATAAGTTTGAGTGACTGAAAGTTGTTAAGTACCTCACCCTTTAAACCGCCATACTCAAGACTTCAGTGATTTTTTTTCTCCTTGAAAGTGATTTGCTTATATCGCAAGCGTTTGGCTTGAGCCAGGATGAATGAAGACATGAGGAAACGAGAGAGAAATGGGAGAGAGAGGAGGGAAACAGAGAGGAGAGAGAGAGAGAGAGAGGAGAGAGAGAGAGAGAGAGAGAGAGAGAGAGAGACAGACAGACAGACAGACAGACAGACAGACAGACAGAAAGAAAGAAAGAAAGAAGAAAGAAAGATATAATTGAATGATTGATTGATTGATCGATTGATTGATCGAATAATTGATTGATTGATCATCTTTATCTCTCTCTCTCTCTCTCTCTCTCTCTCTCTCTCTCTCTCTCTCTCTCTCTCTCTCTCTCTCTCTCTCTCTCTCTCTCTCTCCAGAAAAAAATACATGTTTTGTTCTTATCTTCCAGCTTTGTCTTACGAGTTGTGATTAATGTTCGTTTCAGATGCTTTACTGCCTACTCTTCAGGAATGTTGCATCTGCCAAACACTTTCTCCTGTGACATAATACAGTCGTCTTGAGATCTCAGTATCAAAGTCGTAGGAGAAAGAAAATGGAAAAGAAGAAGCTGGTTAGGATATCAACAATGACGATATTGGTGGTGATTGTTGTGATGATAATAGCAATATTGATCTTGTTTTTGTCCTTCATTATTATCGTTAGATAATGATAAAGACAAAAACAGGATCAAGATCATTATCATCATCATCATCATCATCATCATCATCATCATCATCATCATCATCATCATCATCATCATCATCATCACCACCACCACCACCACAACCACCTCATAAGTGATAACAGTATGAATGAAAACAACAAGTGAAAACTATATCTAGTCTCCTAATATGCCAGCTAACTATTCGCAAGGTGACTGCCCAGACATGCTTTTACGGTCAGCAAAATAACCCAGCAAAAATAACGTCAGCGTTTGTGATCGTGCATGCCTTAGCTTTCTTTCCCGCAAATAGTTGTTCTATAGATACAGTATGTGCACCTATCCTCCTGTCCCATTTACAAGTCTACTATACTCCCAAGTCGCCGAGGGCTGTCCTTGTAACTGTTTGCACACACTGACACATCCCTGCATGCTCGCTGTTCTCGCTCAACAAACACTGCTCTTGGAAACCTGTCTGAAAGGGCTTCATTTGTTCATCGGCAATTCTATGTCAATACCACATTTCCATATTTTAAGTTAACTGAATATGGTTGTCCTTTTTTCAGCTGTGATCTAGCTAAGTCTTTGATGGAGACTTTATTTGGTGCACTGGTGATGAATATCAGCAGCAATCACAACGAATGCAGTTGAATAGAAGCTTTTTTATGTGTTATGTTCTTGATGAACGATATATCTGTGCGCCAGTGATAAATATCAACAGTAAGTAAACCAATTGCAATTAGCTAAAATCAAGTTTTGTTTCACTTACAAGTTTTTTGTTGTTGTGATGAGTGATTTAGCTAGGCGCTAGTGATAACAACATACAACAGTAAAAAATAAACTCAAACAAAACTAGCTTTTTTTCTTATTTTGTTAAATTATACTTTGAATGAATGATTTATCGGTACAATGGTAATAGATGTAAACAGTGATTACAACAAATGCAGCTGAATAAAATTAAGGTTTCTTCATTCTTTTGACATCAGTTGTCTATGGCTGATTTGTTTGTGCAGTGATGATAAAGATAAACAACGACTACGACAAATATAACTGCATAAAATCAAGGCTTTGAGCTGCGTCCTTGATATTTCTGTGTAATTATAAAGATAAGCAGCCTCTAGTACAAAAATGCAACTGAACAAAATTGAGCTTTCCCCCAAAACGTTTTAGTCATGTTCTTGGCCAATGATTTATCTGTGCGCTGATAATGTAAAAACAATAACTGCAAAGAAAGTTAGAAATCGAGAGAAAGGAATTTTGAGGAAAGGAGTGAGGAGAGGAAACGAGAGGAGAGAGAGAGCGGGGAGAGAAAGAGAGAGAGGGAGAGA
>CM060332.1:37750924-37755924 GCA_030674155.1 Stramonita haemastoma
CCTTTGGTGTTGGAGGTTCATGGTAAAAGTAATTTAAAAGGAGGTTGTAGCGGTTATCACACTTCATGGACGTCTCATTCCATATCTGGCTCTGTGACTGTCCATATGGTTGTCAATAGGGGAGCTTAGTAGGCAGTGCAGTGCGTATGTTAGCTCAGACTAAGTACTCATGAACACTACGAAAGTGATCCAGCAGCAGTGCTGGGCCCCTTTGGCTGGTGACCCCATGTGGTTAATTGATTTATTTATTCTTTTATATCGAGGATAATGAAATTAGCACTCATGTGTTTTTTCATCCAGTCCCCGTGTGTATGCAGTTGTGTAAATATTGTCATCTGTTCCCACCGGCACACGATGGCCTACTCTTACGAAAAGCGAAACAGGATTTAACGTGTGCACAAGATGTTCTGCGTGCGTTTGCACACGGGGCCTCGGTTTATAGTCTCATCCGAAGGACTTTTGGGGAGCGTGGAGTCAGCACTGATGTTAACTATAGGGGAAAAATCCCCTCGAACGGGAATCGAACCCGGTCTCTCTGTGGACTGGTGACTGTGAGGAGGTGACATGACAGACCTGGGCAAGGCTGAGATGGGGATATCTAAATGACAGGCGTGGGGGCAGAAGGAGGGGGGGGTGGATCACAGGAGATGCAGCAAAAATGAACATGAATGCAGGAAAAGGAAGAAAAACACGCAGCTGCACAAAGCAAACGATATGACAAAGATAAGCAGAAACAAAAAAACCCTATCTCGGAATATTTGCTGTTGTTTCTGTACATCTTGCCAGCCTTGTATGGCGTTAAAGGCCACAGCTACTTAGAACAAAGTAAGTTGAAAACGTTATGGCACATTCGGTGGGAAATAGGATGTAGATAAAAGGAGATGAGGCGATGATAACGAAAACGTAGAGGTGGTAGATGGGAAAATACAATGACAATCAATGCCACTTTAAAAAAAGCCCACTCAAAAGAGCAATGGAAGTAGCAACGACTAATATCAAGTACACTAGCACACAAACAACAACAACAACAACAACAACATGACAAAAACAAGAACAATCATCATCACTACCAACACCATCATCATCATCATCAGCAGCAGCAGCAGCAGCAGCAGCAGCAGCACAATAGTAATAATGATATCAATAATAAAAACGATCAGTATTATCATTATTTTGTATTGTTATCATCATCATCATTGTTATAATTGTTAGTATCAGAGTATTTTGTCATAAGAGTAGAAATGTATGTAAAAAAGTTGTATCATCATGATAATGGTCAGATAATCGTCGTCATCATTCTAAATATTAATTTTTCTTCCACCACCACCGTCACAACCATCACCACCACGACCATTTTCATACTTCTGATATTACAACAACAACAACAGCAACAATTACTACCACCACCACTACTACTACTACTACTACTACTACTACTACTACTACTACTACTACTACTACTACTACTACTACCACCATTACTACTACTGTTGCTGCTGCTGCTGCTGCTGCTGCTGCTGCTACTACTACTACTACTACTGCTATTGCTACTTCTGCTACTACTACTGCTACTAGTACTACTACTGCTGCTGTTGCTACTACTACTACTACTACTACTACTACTACTACTACTACTACTACTACTACTACTACTACTACTACTACTACTACTACTGCTGCTGCTGCTACTGCTGCTGCTGCTGCTGCTGCTGCTGCTGCTGCTACAGCCACTGTTACTACTACTAAAACTACTGCTACTTCTACTACTACCACTACTACCACTACTACTACTACTACTACTACTACTACTACTACTACTACTACTACTACTACTACTACTACTGCTGCTGCTGCTGCTGCTGCTGCTGCTGCTACTACTACTACTACTACTACTACTACTACTACTATTACTATTACTACCACTACTAGGCCTACGACTACTGCTGCTGCTGCTGCTGCTGCTGCGACCACTACTACTACTACCACTACTACTCCTACTCCTACTACTCCTACTCCTACTACTACTACTACTACCACCACCACCACTACTACTACTACTACTACTACTAGTACTACTACTACTGTTTCTTCTTCTTCTCTCCTTCCTTCAACAACTGACATCTTACAAAATTATCAAGCAATGAGAATTAATAGGAAGCAACGATAATGAGCAAGAAAATAAAGAAACAAACTAAACTAAAACAATACTGCTTACCGGAAACACGGAGAGGAGGAGGACAAAATCAGCATTCAACAACCGCAGAGAGAGGTAAATAAAAAAAAAAAAGATCGGTCACCAATTTCTCCTCCTCACTCCAACAGGGTAAGTTCCGTATCCACACTATTATAAGAACTCACACACACACATTTTTGCAAGCCTACAAAAAAAAAGAAAGAAATGAAGTATTATCCAAATAGTACAACGGCTATCAACAGCATCCGTTTACATCACATGTAGTGAACAGACGTAAAAAGTAAAGACAACAGCTCAAAACAATTTTTTTTTAACCTAAAAACGCACGAAGATGAATATTTCGCTTTCATTTTTTTACTTTTTTTTTATTTGTTTGTCTCCGTAAGTGGCTGAAATTCGGCGTCTGCGGTAGCCAACTTGGAACGACTAATTGTTTGCCGTGCGCGTGCTGTGTTGTGCTGTGCTGCGCTGTAAGCGGTGCCGTACTGTGCCGTGTCGTGCCGTACCGTGGTGCAGTGTGGTGGTGGGTAGGGTAGGGTGGTAGGGTATAGTGGTGGTGTGGTAGGCCGCAAGTCGTGTGGCTCTCTCTCTCTACCCTCGAAAAATGTTTAATTTCTGTGTGTGTGTGTGTGTGGGGGGGGGGGGGGTAGTGTGTGTGTTGTATATGTGTGTGTACAGTGTGTGTGTGTGTGTGTTGTGTGTGTGTGTGTGTGTGTGTGTGTGTGTGTGTGTGTGTGTGTGTGTGTGTGTGTGTGTGTGTGTGTGTAATGTGTGTGTGTGTGTAATGTGTGTGTGTGTGTGTGTACAGTGTGTGTTGTGTGCAGTGTGTGTGTGCACAGTGTGTGTGTGTGCACAGTGTGTGTGTGTGTGTGTGTGTGTGTGTGTGTGTTTTAGTGTGTGTATGTGTGTGTGTGTGTGTGTGTTTGTGTGTGTGTGTGTGTGTGTGTGTGTGTGTGTGTGTATGTATGTGTGTGTGTTTGTGAGTGTGCGAGATTTGATTTGATTTGATTTATTCTTTTACATCGAGGATAATGGAATAAACACTCTTGTGCTTTTTTTCATCCAGTCCCTGTGTGTATGCAGTTTTGTAAATGTCATCTGTTCCCACCGGCACACGATGGCCTACTCTTACGAAAAGTGGAACAGGATTTAACGTGTGCGCAAGATGTTCTGCGTGCGTTCGCACACGGGTCCTCGGTTTAAAGTCTCATCCGAAGGACTTTTGGGGAGAGTGGAGTCAGCACTGATGTTAACTCCAGGAGAAAAATCTTTCAAAGGCACGTACGTGACGGGTCAGCATCTTGATCGGTGCTCTGACTTTTGCTAACAATAAGCGACCTAAACCGATCAGTAAGATTTCTTTTTATTTTTTTTTTTTAATATCGAGGATAATGGAATAATTTTACTCATGTGATTTTTTACATCCAGTCCCCGTGTGTATGCAGTTTTGTAAATCTTATCTGTTCCCGCTGGCACACAATGGCCTACTCTTACAAAAAGCGGAACGGGATTTAACGTGTGCGCAAAGCTTAACCCAGCAGTGGGCAAAGCTTTTGTCAGCAAGGTTGTTTTGTTTGGTTTTTAATTAATGCAAAGGAAAAACGAATGGGTCGTGGTGTCTAATGGTTTGTTGTGTCAGAATAGTTTGTGGTGTCCAATGGTTTGTGGTGTCCAATGGTTTGTGATGTCCAATGGTTTGTGGTGTCCAATGGTTTGTGGTGTCCAATGGTTTGTGGTGTCCAATGGTTTGTGGTGTCCAATAGTATATTGTGTCAGAATGGTTTGTGCTGTCCAATGGTTCGTGGTGTCAGAACGGTTTGTTGTTTGTGGTGTCAGAACGGTTTGTGGTGTCAGAAAAGTCTGACAAGTCGAGGAGAGTGAACAGAAATCGTTCAATCGGAAGAAAAGACAAGATAATCCAAGGATAAGCTACGATGGCATCAGTGCTGTATTTGGCACAATACAGCCCACAGAGCTGCATGCCAGGCTCTGTAGAACGCCTTCTTAAAAAATCTACACAGACGTGGTAAAGATCTTGTTGGTGTTGCAAGTATTTCTCACAGAGTATTCTAAGATTGTAAGTTTGTTTGGTTGTACTCCGCCCTGCTCTGAAACCCATGCCTGTTCTTTGGTCATCTCCTTAGCTTGAGGCTTTAGTCTGTCCATGAGGATTCTTAGCATGACTTTGCTTGGATGACTGATCAGGCTGATGGTACGGTAGTTTTGGCATAGTTGTAAGTTGTCCTTCTTTGGGAGAGTGATAATCAGGGACTGTGTCCAAGGTGTTGGCCACTCCCCTGTCTCCCAGATCTTACTGCAGATGGTAAGTAACACCTCTTCCATGGTCTCTCCTCCTGCCTGGACCAGTTCTGATGGAATGTTGTCCACCTCCTGCTGACTTCCCTCTTTTTAGAGATTTTATTTGTGATTTTTTAACGGGATTCGAACCCGGGTCGTGAGATTGCGAGCGCACAACACATGCACGTCTTCCTGTAACTGCAATATCCACACCTCTGTTCACACCCATTTTTTTTTTGTAAACACAAATCCTAGATAACTGTATTTATCAACCATTCCTAGTACACGTCCACCGAATTTCCATTTCCATTTTTCATTCCTACCCACAAGTCCACCTTCAATCTTATCAGGGATAACATTCAAAAGCCGATTACATTGTGTCTGCTAATTAAAGTTTGTCAACCAGCTGAAGTACTAGACAATAGTACTCTATCATGGAAGAGAAAGAGAGATCGATTTATTTAATGTAATTATTTATTTTATTTCGAGGATAATGGAATAAGCACTC
>CM060332.1:37760924-37773424 GCA_030674155.1 Stramonita haemastoma
GAAAGTATGCAGCGCACATGAATTAAACTACCACATTTTTTTTAAAAGCAGCTTCATGTAAAAAGTTATAAGTTTACCAGTATGTTTTTTATAGGTTCTGAAATAAATTTAGACTGTTTAAGCTCAGCTGTTTTTAAAATTTAACATGAAGCATAAGCAACATTGTCGTTATGAAATCTAAAAAAAACATTGGAGAGTACTTCCTCAACATAACTTTTGACATCCGCTTTTGTTTTGATTTTTAAAGTCACGGGTAAAAGCTTGCACAGAAACATTTTCATCATCATGCAAACGCTACTTTTTTTCATTGAGGTTTTAGTTACATACCCAGATGTAAATACTCAACATAGAGAAGAGTAAGCACTTTTGTACATTGATTTCTGCCATAGATTATCTATATAGTGACTGTGATCTAGGTCTCATGACACTTTGTGTTTCTTCATCTACATCACTTAGCTCTGTAGAGATTTTGTGGATGTGGGCGGATAGTGGTCTAGGTGGTCACGCGCCTTGCCTAGAAAGCAAAAAGTCCGGGTCGGAGTGTGCGGTGGTTCGTACCCTGTTTGGGCCCCAAACTTTTTCCCCATCCATTAGACCCTGAGTGGTGGTCTGGGCGCTAGTCTTTCGGATGAGACGATAAACCGAGGTCATGTGTGTTACACATCACTATTTAGTGCACGTAAAAGAACCCACGGCAACAAGGGGGTTGACCCTGGCAAAATTCTGTAGAAAAAAGCCACTCTGGTAGGGAAACAAATACACTTGCATGCAGGAAAAAGAAAAAAAATGGGTAGGCGCTGCACTTGTGGCTACGCCCTCTCCCCGGGCAGAGCAGCCCGAATTTCACGCAGAGAAATCTGCTGTGACATAAAGTGGTACAAAATACAAATTTTAAAATGGTACGAGGTGACAGCCCCGATATGGCATGTGTGGTCGGTGGGGCTATAAACAACATGATTGGATTGGATGAGATCTGTCTCTCAGCGAAAAGCTTTCGAAATACAGACTGTTTCAAACAAAAAATGTGTACAGTTCCACGAAAAGAAATCAAACACCAAATTCAAAAGAGGACTTTAAAACAAATGTCAAATAAAATAAGAAACGATTGTAACTTGGTACACTTTGCTCGCTTTTTACAAATTTTATCTCGTATCATAAGTTATTGTATTACAAAGTGGAAACGTTCTAACTTTACCATAGCCATTCAGCAGTATGCTACATCAGACACTTCGCCCTTGAGCGCTGCACATGTTGGCTATTAGGGAAGCCTTCAAAATTGCCTGCATGCCTCCAGTGGTGTTTTTCTTTTGTCCTTTTCTTCCATTGTTGATTCCTGCATAACCATCTTTTGTGGAGCCAATTTTTGAAAACACAAAAGGTTACAAATGGGGGCATTTTAATGACAAGGAAATTGTTATTGAAAAAAAGAGTTGTGTTTTCTCTCCTCACGAGTTTGTCTGTCTGTCTGTCTGTCTGTCTGTCTGTCTGTCTGTCTGTCTGTCTGTCTGTCTGTCTGTCTGTCTGTCTGTCTGTCTGTCTGTCTGTCTGTCTGTCTGTCTGTCTGTCTCTCTCTCTCTCTCTCTCTCTCTCTCTCTCTCTCTCTCTCTCTCTCTCTCTCTCTCTCTCTCCCTCCCAAGATGATGGTGATTTAAATGCTGAAGATGATGGTGATGGTGATGTAAATGCTGAAGATGATGGTGATGTAAATGCTGAAGATGATGGTGATGTAAATGCTGAAGATGATGGTGATGCAAATGCTGAAGATGATGGCGATATAAATGCTGAAGATGCTGGCGATGTAAATGCTGAAGATGCTGGTGATGGAAATGCTGAAGCTGATGGTGATGTAAATGCTGAAGATGATGGTGATGTAAATGCTGAAGATGATGGTGATGTAAATGCTGAAGATGCTGGTGATGTAAATGCTGAAGATGCTGTTGATGTAAATGCTGAAGATGCTGTTGATGTAAATGCTGAAGCTGATGGTGATGTAAATGATGAAGATGATGGTGATGTTAATGCTGAAGAGGATGGTGCTTGTGATGTAAATGCTGAAGATGATGGTGATGTAAATGCTGAATATGATGGTGCTTGTGATGTAAATGCTGAAGATGATAGTGATATAAATGCTGAAGCTGATGGTGATGTAAATGCTGAAGATGATGGTGATGGAAATGCTGAAGATGATGGTGATGTAAACGTTGAAAATAATGGTGATGTAAATGCTGAAGATGATGGTGCTGGTGATGGAAATGTTGAAGATGATGGTGATGGAAATGCTGAAGATGATGATTATGGTGATGTAAATGTTGAAGAGGATGGTGATGGGGGTAAAAATGCTGAAGATGATGGTGATGTAAATGTGGGGGATAAAGGTGATGGTGATGTAAATGCTGAAGATGATGGTGATTTAAATGTTGAAGAGATTGGTGATGGTGATGTAAATGTTGAATTCTGAAGATGGTACTGATGGTGATGTAGGTGCGGAAGGTGGTGATTATAGAGGAGGATGTAGATGGTAGAACCGTTGAAGGAGGTACTGATGGTTATCAGGATATGAATACTAATGATGATGATGATGGTAATGATGATGTGATCACTAATGGTGATGATGGTATGATGATTTGGTTACTAAAGGTGATGATGGTAACGATGGTGTAGGTGTGGAAAGTGACTGTGGTAATGGTGACTGTGATGAAGAAGTTAAAGATGACAATGGAAACAGCGATGAAGAAGGCGAGGATTATGATCGTGACTTTTGTGTAGACACTGAAGATGATAACCGTGACGATGATAATTATATAGGTTGAAGAGGAGTATGATAGTGCAGATGACGAAGAGAATGATTTTGACAATGATGACGTAGATGATGACAGTAATGATGGCGATATTGATATACTTGCTGCAGCTGTAGATATGGATAATGACGATGCTGATGGCAGTGATTATATGCTTGATAAAAATGATGATGGGGATGATGTTAACTAGAGGGCATTGAATGTGACTCATGTAATTGCAGAATTGGAAATGATGAATGGATGGAATTGTTTTCTACTATGATGTTTACCTTCCCCCTGCCTCAAACATGTTTTGTATAATGGCCTAAGGCCGATGTACAATAAAACTTTTCAGTGATCAGTGTTCTCTCTCTCTCTGTCTCTCTCTGCCTCTCTCTGTCTCTCTCTGTCTCTCTCTGTCTCTCTCTGTCTCTCTTTCTCTCTCTCTCTCTCTCTCTCTCTCTCTCTCTCTCTCTCTCTCCTCTCTCTCTCTCTCTCTCTCTTCTCTCTCTCTCTCTCTCTCTCTTCTCTCCCTCCCTCCCTCCCTCCCTCCCTCCTCCCTATAAAATGCTGACACCGTTCGAATCTCGTTCAAGAGGATTTTTTCTCTGGAGTTAACATCAGTGCAGATTCCACTTTCCCAAATATTCTTCGGATGGGACTTAAACCACGGTCAACGCACACAGAACATCTTGCGCGCACTTTAAAACCTGTTCCGCTTTTCGGAAAAGCAGGCCATTGTGTGCCGGTGGGAATGGATGACAATTTTTAAAAAAAAACTGTTTACACACGGGGTAAAAAGCATTTGGTTGTTTATTCCATTATCCTTGAAATAAAAGAATAAGATTAAAAGTAATGTAAATAAAAATCGCCGTTTGTAAAAATCAATTTTACTTGCTGTCCTCTTTCTACTTACAGAAATCATAACAAAACAAAAAAGGTTTACTTATAAACACTCCGAAACAAACCCAGGTAGACAATAAATTAAGACACCCAGCCAACTAGAAATGACCATTCATATAATAATTGATACATTCATATAATTATGTCAAAGTATATCAAAGTATATCAAAACTAATGCAAAACAAAGAAGAGAAAAGAAAAACAATTCCTTAAACGAGTAGCAAAACAATAAATTGATAATAATATACAGACTTTAAAAAACAGGGTGTTTCGCTGTTACCAGAGCCACTACAAAGAATTTTAACTTTCCACAGACTGGTTTGGGGATTTTTTTTATTTTTTGTTTTGTTGTTTTGTTTTTAGCCCAACGGCCATCTCGAATGCTTCCAAAATTGTCGGTGGTCACGGCAGTCATTATCTGCCAAGTTGCAGAAAGCAATGTGAATGAAATAGGAAGCCCTACAAAATTGTAGGCAATAACAATGTGCCCTCTGGATAACCCAGGATCTCTCTGTCTCTCTGTCTGTCTCTCTATCTCTGTTTCTCTGTCTGTCTCTCTCTGTGTCTGTCTCTATCTGTGTTTCTGTGTTTCTGTGTTTCTGTCTGTCTGTCTGTCTGTCTGTCTTCTCTCTCTCTCTCTCTCTCTCTCTCTCTCTCTCTCTCTGTATCTCCTCTCTCTCTCTCCCTCCCCCCCCCCCCCCCCCCCCCCCGTCTCTCTCTCCTCTCTCTCTGCCAGTCAGTCTTGTCTCTGTCTCTCTCGCTCCTTCACACAGTGGGACTGTTCACACAATTCTGGCTCTGTACCTCCTTTTATGCAGAAACTATTGTCACAACATCCCTTGCCGCTACAAATAACACGTGTACAGTCGTCAAGCTGAGAAAGGGGAGAAAAGTAAAATAAAAAAGAATGCTCTCTCTCTCTCTCTCTCTCTCTCTCTCTCTCTCTCTCTCTCTCTCTCTCTCCTCTCTCTCTCTCTCTCTCTCTCACACACACACCACGCACGCACGCACGCACGCACGCACGCACGCACGCACGCACGTGTTTTTTTTTAATGCCACTTCAAGTCCCGGCAGACTTCTCTGCGTGAAATTCGGACTGCTCTCCCCGGGGAGAGCAGCGCCACTCATTATTTTTCTCCTGTCTGCAACTATGTTATTTGTTTCAAAGTGGCTTTCTCTTCAGAATTTTGCCAGGGAAAAACTCTCTTGTTGCCCTGAGTTCTTTTATGTGCACTAAATAATCATGTGTAACACACAGTACGCCAGTTTAACGCCTCATCCGAAAGACTAGTACCCAGACTTCCACTAATGGTCTAACATATGGAGTAAGAGTTTCGGGCCCAAACGGGGATTAAAACCACCACACACTTCCGATCCAGACGTTTTGCTTTCTAGGCAGATGTGTTACCTGTAAGATCAATCTACTATGTAAGCATGTATGTGAATGAAAGGGTTTAACTATTAATTGTTAACGATTTGTTGCTTGTATTGCTACTACCTATTCGTAATTATTTGATATAATGAAAGCAATTCCTACCTTTTTGAGGGAAAAATATGCATTGTTAAAAAAAATCCCTTTGACTTAAAAAATAAACGAGATAAACAAAGACACACATTCAGACAAAGCAAAAAAATACAACTGAACAAAGTCATAGGTGTAAAGGTAAAGGTCTGCCCATGACCTAAGCCGTAATTTATTTATTTATTTATTAAGTGATTCATGTATTCCTTTATATCAAGGATAATGGAATACGTACTCATGTGCTTTTTTTTTTTTTTTACATTACTGGGGAGGAGATGTCAGAGACGCCAGCATACTGATGGTGGCACGGCACACATCTCCTCTCCCTCCCTGCTTGACCTTCCTGGACCCTAAAGAGGACAGGTACTCTTTTAAAGCTGGGTGAACTGGGGAACTGTGCTGAAACCAAGGCGCGCGAACATCTACTTGGTAACCGCGCTAAGGGCTTCTTCGCCTTAGCGTGGGGAAAGCGAGTGCTCTGACTGTTGAGTTATTCCGTCCCCTGGGACAAACTCATACACGCAACCAGACAAAGAATCAAAAAATTGCTAAAGAAAGACAACCAGAAAAAGCAACCCCAAACTATACAAGCCAAGGAATGGAACTTAACTCAGAAAATACAACCTAGCAATAAATGTACAATCCAACAATGAAACAACCAGACAAAGAAACCAAACCAAACAAAAAACATCCAGAGAAGCAAACAAAACCAGATAAAGAAATATAACTAAACATTTTAAAAAAAAAATACAAGCACATAACAAGGAAACAAAACTAGAGAAATCAAGAAACACAACCAGAAAAAAAATTACAACCAAATAAAAGAAAACCAACCAGACTACAAAGAAACAAAACAAACCAGAAATAGCCCATAAATACTAACTAACCTGTTTTTTTCCCCAAACATTTGGAGTAAAGACGCCCGCCACAAAAAAGGACCCTAGGCGATCAATACCATGCATCTGAAAAAATACCTAACCTTAACTTGACGTAGAAAACCTATGAGTTTTGCACACAAATACCCACAGCTCTGAACTATTCATGAGATTCGACAAGAAGCGAAAAAAATTGTCACCAATACGTAACTGTGCAACAGGCCCTTGTGACTGCCATCTCCTGGCTAGGCAAGTTTGAAAAGGAGAATATCAAAAAAACAAAGTTGAACTTTGAACGATCTACACCATTTCCTAATTTCATGGACGTTAAGTTTCAAATTACCTTTTGCTTATTATGTTTGTGAGTTTTTGCAGTCGTTCCAATCAACGCAATGGTCACTGCAGACACCTCCAATACAACTGTACAGATCACAACACTGTTAAAACATAAAATGGTTGAAAACAAGATGAAACTATCGACTGTCAGTACATTATCTTCACATGAGCAGTGCCACCTCCGGGGGAAAAAGTAGAGCTTAAGGATTTTATCACGAGTATACACTGAGTGAACCTGTTGTGAAGGGTTGGCTAGCCTACCCTCCCCCTGCCTCTTTCTGGCCTAGCAGTTCCTAATTTCCCCAAAGAAAACTTTGGTGGCTGGTATTGGTAACCTTGGTGTCAGATACACAACAGAGAGAATCACAAAGGGAGCAATAACAGAGAGAGAGAGAGACAGACAGAGACAGAGACAGAGAGAGAGACAGAGACAGAGAGACAGAGAGACAGAGACAGAGAGAGAGAGAGAGAGAGGCAGGCACAGACACACCGGCAGAGCTTCTAAGTTTCACAAGAATTCATCAGACTTTCTAGCAATTTGTGAAGCTGTTGAAGATGTCAGCATAAATATTCATGGCAGGAGAGGTTGTCAGCAAGGGTTAATGACTGATCAGTCATATGCAGAGACAGCCTGTGGGGGGGATAAAAGACCAACTGAATAAACTGACCGTGCTGGGGGACGGACAGACAGTGACGTAGATGTCGTCTGTCTGACCTCATGGGGTGTCAGTCAGTCTGACATACTGAACCTGACATTTTCAAGTATTTGGTTACAGTTTTACTTAATTTACAGTCTGATTTAATTAATTTGCCTTAACTTCTGCCTTATTTTCAACGCTAAAGAGGTGCACTGTTTGTACACAATGGACCAGCTGGTATGGACATAGGACACACACAAAGGCTACCGTAAAATTATCAGATTCCTGGCTGTACAGTTACTGGTTTGATTCCTGTACCAACCACATAATAATTATATGTAGTAGTGTTAGTGGGGTTTTCTTTAAGCTCGTACTGGTTGTATGCAGTTGAGCTTCATCCAGTAAGTAGATTTGCTTTGATTTCTTTGTTCAGCAGAAAACAATAGTTACAATTTTGTATGATATTTGATGATTAGGATCTTGATTTATTTGAAATAAAGAATTGGCATTTCTTTTTCTCAGGGTCATGTCAGCATAATTATGTTAGTCAGGCAGGCTAGCACCTGGCCCCTCTTCCTTCACCTTCCCCTATCTCGTAGTCCTGCCGACAGAGGGGACACCGGTGAAGATTTTTGAAACCAGCTTCCTCCACTCCCCGTGGTCCTCTGCTTTCCGCAGGAAATTGCTCCCCCCAAGGCCACTCCACTCTCTGATGTTGTCTTCTTATCGTTTCCTCTATCTTCCCCTTCGTCTCCCTCCCCATACTGTTCCCTGTAGAACAGCCTTGGCCAGTCCAGATGTTTTGTGTGACGTGCCCGGCGCCCGTCTATCAGAGTAAACCGGGAGAAAAAGAGTGACCATGAAGATTGCCAGGATTGCAGAAATAATAACGGGAGTTAGCGGAGGTAGAAAGCAGAGGCCAGGACTGTTCTTTACTGTTAGGCTTTGTGACTGGTGTCAGAGGTATCACTGGAAAATGTATTCTCATGTTACTGATGGTAATTCAGCTGCCTTTTTGAGTAGCACAAGCCTGCAGTGACTGGGTGAGTATCTTGACTAATTAACGATGAAGAAGAAGAAGAAGAAGAAGAAGAAGAAGAAGAAGAAGAAGAAGAAGAAAGAAGAAGAAGAAGAAGAAGAAGAAGAAGAAGAAGAAGAAGAAGAAGAAGAAGAAGAAGAGGAGAGAGAGAGAGAGAGAGAGAGAGAGAGAGAGAGAGAGAGAGAGAGAGAGAGAGACAGACAGACAGACAGACAGACAGACAGACAGACAGACAGACAGACAGACAGACAGACAGACAGGCAGACAGACAGAGACATAGACACAGAGACACAGAGAGACAGAGAGACAGAGAGACAGAGAAAAAAAACTCCCGAAAAGAAAAAAAAACCTAGCTTTACAGTTAACAATACTGTATTTTCTTTTATGCTGTAGAACCAGATGGTAAAGCATTCCCTTCCTGAAGTTTCCTGTCTGTCTTCACTGACATCTGACACACCGCCAACATGAACAGGCAAGGAGACTAGTGTGAAAGTAGCTGCCCTCTCCGTCTAGATCTCACTGAAGGTTCTTGGGACCTGTCAGCTAAGTTTTCAGATATGAGGAAGGGAAAAAAAAGACACTTGATGGTATTGTGGCACTGGGCGGAAAACTTTTGGCATCTCAGTTTGGTGGCTTGGGGGGTTAACTTGCCTGTCAACCCAGTGAGAAGCTAGCGGCTGGATTTTTTGGCATGGAACTGAATTCTTCCTTCTTTCCATTTTCAGAAGTTGCAGGTTTCTGGTGGTCTGTATGCTAGTCATTCTGATGAACTGATGTTATCATACGCAGCAGGCATTTTGGGTATGAGAGGGATATAATGGTGACAAGAGTTTTCATTTCAAAACTGTATGACTGTAAGGAAATATTATACTGTGAAGGGACAAGTGAGCAGTCGTGCATGAATGTGATAATGCACTTTTTTTTAAACAGAAGAGTTGACGTTTACTCAGAGAGGGCTTCATAGACAGTACAATGTAGCACTATACAGTAGTTTCTATAAGGAAGTAAAACCTGCAATCCTCACTGTCAAACTTTTCTTTTTTGTGGCGTTTCAGGGAAAAAATAAGGAAAAATGTTGTTACTACTTGCGCTGTGCACATTTTGGTCAGCAAATCATTTTTTTTAAATTAATGTGTGATACAAGAATTAGATATACTTTATTTGTTGAAGTGAAAGAAAATGTTTTATTGTGGTAACACAGAAAAAAACAGTACCATAAAAAAAAACATTACTATACTACTACTACTACTACTACTACTACTACTACTACTACTACTACTCTGCTGCTGCTGCTGCTCCTGCTGCTGCTGCTGCTGCTGCTGCTACTAGAACAACAACTACTACTACAAAATCAACTACTGCTACTCCTCCTCCTCCTCCAACTACTACTACTACTACTACTACTACTACTACTACTACTACTACTACTACTACTACTACTACTATTACTACTACTACTACTACTACTACAACTACTACTACTACTACTACTACTACTACTACTACTACTACTTCTACAAATACCACTATCACTACTAGCTACTACTATTACTTTTCCTACTGCTGCTGCTGCTGCTGCTACTGCTACTGCTACTGCTGCTGCTGTTACTACTGCTGCTGCTGCTGCTACTACTACTACTATCTAGGTAGTTAGATAGCTAGATAGGCAGAAAAATCTATAGATCAATGCATAAATAGGTATTTGTGCACACACACGTGCGAGTCAAATAATTGGTAAAATTTTATGCATGGTTCGATTTCTCTTGAAAAAGTCAGAAGCTGGCGAGTATTGGGTTTTTTTCTGTGCAGCACTGCACTCATCAGTTTCTGCTCCAAGTTCTATTTTGACAGGCAGCTATCACACACCTCTCTTCCCTCACTTCTGCTGCTCCCCTCTTCCCTCCATCCCTCTTCACATACCACCACACGACTTTAACATCCCTTCCACCATGCGATGATAGCATTCACAGCTACTATTTTATTTTTAGTTTTTATTTATTTTATTCTTTTACATCGAGAATACTACTAGCTCTTTGTCTATTTTCTTCTGATGAATATTCATACTCACTTTTGTCTTTAGCATCGAATTTCAAAGAGATCAGGCTATTTCTTAGAGGACAGTGAAAACTTTTTCTTACATGTCAACCATTTTTCTTTGGTGCAAGCATGTTGTAGACTTCAGGACACAAAGCTAGCGTTTCTGGTAATGACATTATAAAAACATTGTTGCTGCTTGTAACAGTTCAATTAAAAAGCTCTATAGAAATGTCGTCTTACCATTCCACCAACCTGTCAAGTACACACATTCTGTCACAGACTGGAATATGTCAGTTTTTGTGATCCGTTTAGTGTTCATCAGACTGACGCCTAAAAAATGACAAACAACCTATCTCTCCACCCCCACAGCCAATTTGTTCAGCTGACATTTTCCCTCGGTCTGTCTCCCGGCATAGCTTAACGCTCTAGACATGACTGATCAGGCATGTACATGACTCCTTTCCCTCACGCCTAAGCGTGCTATGTACTGACTGACCTTGCTGTTTTGCATCTTTTTTCTTCTTCTTTGCGCGCTCAGACAACAACAATTGTTGTCTGCCATAAGAGCAAAAATGTGTTGTGCTGCCCTAACAAGTTGGGCTCAGTGCATCCAACTTCGGCACGGAAAAGAATTATCTTTTAAGACTCTCTGGGGTAAAAATAGTAGGAGAATGGACCGAGAAGATAATAACATAGAAGCTGACAGGAAGAACAGGAAGAAGGCAGTAACGAAGAGATGGAATTCCTAGCATAGGTATTCCAAAAGGTGGGAATGCTAATTATCCTGACAGGTCCTAGCACATCCCTACAGGGCATTTCTAGCTTTCAAGGTTGTCAGTCTGTAGAACATGGTTGGCATGAGAGAAACGGGACACCTGCAGTGTTGGTTAGGTAATTTGAGCAACACTCAAAATCGCGTCCTCAAGGTCCATGTCAAGTCAAAGTCAAGCCAAAAACACTTCAATCATCCCTGAAGGGCAATTACAATACTGACAGGCATATTCATATAAATCATAATCAAACACACAAAATAGCTACATTTCATATTAATGTTCAGACATTATATGATAACTTCAAATAAAAGTGTCACAAACACTCACACTCTACGCGCGCGCGCTCGCACACACGCAAACACTCACATACACACACACCAATGCTTGACTGTGTGGTCTCTGTCTTCCCAGTGAGCCCACAGAACACTCACTTTGGGTAGGAGCCGGCCGGAGTCCGAAAAACTCCCTATGAATCATCAGGGATTCAAGTCAGCAACCCAAGGTGCTAACCACTACGCCATGACAGCGGGTAGAAAACTACTTTTCTAGAAAAAAAAAACACGAGGAAGACAAGTGAAAAGTGAACTTAAAAAGTAAACGATACTACAACGACAAAATGGAGAAAACTAAACATTGGTAATGTCTGTGTGGTTCTGATGATTTCTCTAACAGCGATTTTATTTTCCCCACAGAACGATAAACCATGACTGCAATTAATCTTTCCTATAAAACACAACCGATACATACAGCTTTCACCCTTTTTTGCTGCCGAAACAAAAACATAACAAAACACATAATGTAAAGCAATACACAGCAGCAATAAATAGCTAGAAAACAACACCGCCTCATATCCGGAGCTGTGATCATATTGCATGCTATGTCACTCCAAGGGGCACTGGAGTCACACTGCCAGACAAAAAAAGGAATCTGTCTTTCTCACCACAGAACTTGATTATGCAGTTTTGTTTTCTAGCATCTTGATCAAGGATTCATTCTGACTCTGCCCTAAACAGGTAATCGATCTGTAACATATCTTTATTTTGTCATAAATATTTATGCCAGTCAATGTGTTTTCCTGAAAGATGAAATCTAACAGGTTTGGATTCTGTGTAAGGGGAGCAATTATTGAAACATCATTCCTGTGCCGATACCAGGTTCCTTGGTCATGGAAAACATCTTCAGTATATACAGTGTAAAAAAAAAAGCCGTCTATATTGTATTGCTCTGGGTAATGTTTTTCAATCATACACTTTGGTTGATGATGGAGAAATTCCACTTTCTTATTAAAGTAACGTTGAAATGATACACCCTTACCTCTCTTTGTCTGTGTATCTGTCTCTCTTTCTCAATCTGTCTGTCTGTCTGTCTCTCTCTCATTGTGTGTGTGTGTTTTGTATTCTTTTTCTTCTCTATCGAGAATAATGGAATAAGCACTCATATGCTTTTTACATCCAGTCTCCGTGTGTATGCAGTTTTATAAATCTTGTCATCTGTTCCCACTGGCACACAATGGCCTACTCTTACGAAAAGAGGAAAAGGATTCATCGTTTGGGCAAGCTGTTCTGCGTGCATTCGCACGGACAATCCTGGAACGTACGGT
>CM060332.1:37778424-37788424 GCA_030674155.1 Stramonita haemastoma
TTTTATTTTGGATAACTGAAACACCTTTTGAGATACAACTTTACTTAGATTGGCGATGTGGTCTTGCCATGAAAGATTATGATCAATAATGATTCCTAGCACCTTGTGGAAATTTACCTCTTCAATTTTTTCACCTGAAACATTTATAGGGAACATAGAAGAGATCTGATTCTGTCGCTTTTGTCTGGTTGTTATACACATACATTTAGTCTTTATTGGATTAAGGGACATGTGATTTAGTTCTGCCCATCTGGTAAGCTGATATATATTGTCTTGGAGATTAGATGACAAAATTTGTAAGGAATGATTTTCAGCATAAATTGAATTGTCATCTGCAAATAATTCACAACAAGCATTCATGTACAATGGTAAATCATTAATATATATATAGATAAAAGTATAGGACCCAGAACTGAACCTTGGGGAACACCATTTGTCACTGTGAGAAAATCAGACTGAGACTTTCCAACAAAGACTGACTGTTGTCTATTTGATAAAAATGATTCAAAAAATTGAAAGGTATTCTTTGATATTCTATATAGGTGTAGTTTCTTTAACAGAAGTGTGTGGTTTATCACATCGAAAGCCTTTGCAAAATCGGCGAAGACAACTCCGGTAAACACATTGTTATTAATATTCAGAAGCCATTTGTCTACCATATTTATCAGAGCCGTGTGACATGAATGTTTTTTTTCTGAAACCTGATTGACTTGGATTGATTAGGTCATATTTTTCTAAATGTAAAAGTAAAGATTTTATAACATGCTTTTCTAAAGGCTTTGATAAGATAGACAAAATTGATATCGGCCTGTAATTCGATGGGTCATCTGATGCGCCAGATTTAAAGAGAGGAATTACTTTAGCCTTTTTAAAATGAGAAGGAAAATAAGCTTTGTCAATACAAAGATTATAAATATAGGTAAGGGTGTCTGCTATTACAGGCGCAGCAATTTTAATTATTTTACCATCTAGTCCATCTACATCTTTTGTGGTTGACTGCTTTAATTGTAAGAGGGATGTCAGCACTTCAGGTAAGGAAATAAATGGAATGTCTAATTTAGAGTGTATATTTTTAGACTCACAATATGCTCTTAAATGTTTCAAATCATTACTTTTCCAGTCTTCACACTTTATTAGGTTGTTGGCTATCCCAACAAAATGTTTATTCAGGCTCAAGGATGAAATGTCTTTAACTGTAGTTTGTGCCTTTTTGTTAGTTTTATTTGTTAGTAGATTAATGGCTTTCCAAATGTGTCTGCAGTTTTTTCTGTCCGATACAAGATCTTGAAAGTACTTTTGTTTTGCTACACGCTTCATGTTTGTCACCTTGTTTCTTTGGTTTTTAAACTCTTTATCATGTTTAGACTTTAAACAGTCTCTTACTTTTATTTCGTTCTCTATTTCTGCTGATATCCATGGAGGTTTTGGCTTGAATTTCACTCGTTTTGTTTTTATTGGAGCATGTTTATTATATATTCTAGAAAAGGTGCGTATCCAGAAGTCTATGGCTTCACCTGGATCAGTATACTGATAAACATGTGACAAAGTGGAGTTTGCCACATCATTAAGAAAAACATCTTCTTTGAACTGTTTAAAGCATCTGTATTTTATTGTTTTGTGTCCTGTCCTGGGAATTTTTATCCCTTTTCTCGACCAAGTTACACAAATAGGGAAATGGTCACTGCACGAAGAAACAGGTGAACAAACTTCAGCTATGTTCTGTTCGGAAGAAACGTAAACGTGGTCAATGAGAGTGCTAGTGGTGTCTGTAATACGAGTTGGACAGTCAATAAGCTGATTTAAATTAAAAGTTTTGAAAAGCTGAACCCATTGTGTCTGAGGTTTCAGTAAATCAATATTAAAGTCACCTAATAATATTATTTCATTGTTATAAAGTGTGGCAGCATCCATCATTGTATTAAAATTAGTATACCAGTTTATTCTTTCGGAAGGATTTCTGTAAATAAAGCCGATGAGTAATGGTTTTGTATGTTTTAACTTGACTTCTACCCATAAAGATTCAACATGGTACTGCTCCAATTCTAAGACTCTATTTAAAGTGACTGACTGATTATAGTATAATGATAAACCCGTTTCTTTAGGAGTTTTTGGATCACGACGAATGATATTGTAACCAGGGAATAACAGGTCAGAATCTGGTATTTGAAAACGTAGTCGTGATTCAGAAAGACAAAACAAATGAAAGTTTTTACCAAAGTTGTCCAAAATCGTTGCAATTTCATCTAGTTTATTATACGCATGATTTATGTTTAAATACCCAACTCGCAATCCTTCTTTTGAAGGCCACTTTTTAAGGGTTAAAGACATCATACAAAAGATACATAAATAGTGTATTCAAAACGGAAATCAAATAGTTTCAAACAACAACAACAACAACCCACCAAACAAACAATGAGTGGTTACTATTTGTTACAACAAACAAATTTGCAATCACGAATGCCAAAATTTGCGAAAAAAGCAAAATAAACCCACAGATGTACGCAACTGGCAGAATGAAAAACACTCAACCAGCTTACCAGCACAAGGTGATATCAGGACAAAAAGTTTTTATATATCGGCCTTGCTGTAGTTGCCACACACACACACACACACACACACACACACACACACACACACACACACACACACACACACACACACACACACACACACACACACACACACACACGCACACACTGGGTTATGTGGCACAAATGATATATACAGCAAAAGCCCGAAGAAGAAGAAGAACAAGAAGAGGAAGAAGAAGAAGATGATGATGATGAAGAAGAAGAAGAAGAAGAAGAAGAAGAAGAAGAAGAAGAAGAAGAAGAAAGAAGAAGAAGAAAGAAGAAGAAGAAGAAGAAGAAGAAAAAGAAGAGAGAGAAGAAGATATGATGATGACGATGATGATGATGATGATGATGATGATGATGATGATGATGATGATGATGATGATGATGATGATGATGATAATGTGCGCGCGTGTGTGTGTGTGTGGCGCGTGCGTGCGTGCGTGCGTGCGTGCGTGCGTGCGTGCGTGCGTGCGTGCGTGCGTGCGTGCGTGCGTGCGTGCGTGTGTGTGTGTGTGTGTGTGTGTGTGTGTTTCTTCTGCTTAAGCTGTAAATGATAATCTTCTTGTTTTATTGATACAGCAGTTGATTGATTATAGAGTTATATCATGGGGCGGGATAGGTAAGTGGTTAAAACGCACGCTTTCCCCAAGTCAAGTTAAGCAGCGTCGAGCGTGGTTACCAGTCGGATGGGTGACCGTTTGTGCGCCATGGCTACAGTAGTTCTCCCAGTTCACCCAGCTGTAAACGGGTACCTGCCCTCTTTAGGGTCAAGGAAGGTAAAGCAGCGAGGGAAAGGAGATGGGCGCCGCCCTCAACATGCTGGCCGCTAGAGAAGCTGAGGTCTCTGACGCCTCGCTCCCCTACGACCGCCTAGGTTATGGGACACCTATACTTTTTTACCTTTAATGCTTTATTCAGCATGTACTGACTTCCTCGCTGTGACTTCCATGTGTGATGAGTGAAATAAATTGCTTATCCAGAGGGCTTAAGCGGAAAATGTGCATTGACAACAACAAAACAACAACGCAACACACACCTGGCAGAGCCAATCTGACTGCATGCCGGGTATGCTTATAATTATATCTTCGAAATACCTGGCCACACCTATCTTACACCTACATGAAACGGTGGCTATGTTTTAACATGTTTGTATACAAAATGCTACGGATGTGTTTTTATGTCATCCATAGAAAACCTCCAGGATGACAAGCTACATTCTCCATTGAAAAAAAACCTTTGAAGCTGGATTATGGTGTTGTAAACAATGATATATGAAAATTTCTTATAAAGCTTGTACTTGCAGTCTCGCAGCGCATGCTCTTAGCATAGGTGATACAATGCGTAGCAGGGACTTGCACCGTGTTTTACTGACGATCACCAACCCTGCCGGAATAAAAAAAAAAAAAAAAAAAAAGAAGAAGAAGAGAAAGGTCAGCAATTGACTCTGGAATTGGTTTATCAGTGCAAAGATGTAGACTGTGGTATCAATTGCTGGTGTAACATGATACTCTGACAGTTCAGTTCCAAAGGCATAAACGCTGCGTGGTTTGAATAGTAGACTCGTGATCTGACAGGCAAGTGGTTTTCCATTCAACAGTGAATCATTTCCTCAAGGCTAGTTTTTCTAGTCTCATATGACGAACTTTAGTTGGAACATTCAGGGTTAAAAAAAAACTCCAACCACACAAACTTACAAAGACTTGAAACCACAGTTTTCAGATTATTGGATCAATACTCAAACCACCCAGTGCTTCTGCCTTTAGTATGAAGCTGTCAGTGTAATATGCTATTTTCAGTATGGAGCTGTCAGTGTATCATACTATCTTTAGCATGGAGCTGTCAGTGTATCATATTATCTTTAGCATGGAGCTGTCATCAGTGTATCATACTATCTTTAGCATGGAGCTGTCAGTGTATCATACTGCATTTAGCATGGAGCTGTCAGTGTATCTTACAGCTTGGAGCTGTCAGTGTATCATGCTATCTTTAGTGTGAAGCTGTCAGTGTATTATACTGTCTTTAGCATGGAGCTGTCAGTGTATCATATTATCTTTAGCATGGGGCTGTCAGTGTATCATACTGCATTTAGCATGGAGCTGTCAGTGTATCATACTATCTTTAGCATGGAGCTGTCAGTGTATCCTACTATCTTTAGCATGGAGCTGTCAGTGTATCATCATACTATCTTTAGCATGGAGCTGTCAGTGTATCATACTATCTTTAGCATGGAGCTGTCAGTGTATCATACTATCTTCAGCATGGAGCTGTCAGTGTATCATACTATCTTCAGCATGGAGCTGTCAGTGTGTCATACAGCATGGAGCTGTCAGTGTATCATACTATCTTTAGCATGGAGCTGTCAGTGTATCATACTATCTTTAGCATGGAGCTGTCAGTGTATCATAAAGCATGGAGCTGTCAGTGTATCATACTATCTTCAGCATGGAGCTGTCAGTGTATCATACTATCTTCAGCATGGAGCTGTCAGTGTGTCATACAGCATGGAGCTGTCAGTGTATCATACTATCTTTAGCATGGAGCTGTCAGTGTATCATACTATCTTTAGCATGGAGCTGTCAGTGTATCATAAAGCATGGAGCTGTCAGTGTATCATACTATCTTTAGCATGGAGCTGTCAGTGCATCATACTATCTTTAGCATGGAGCTATCAGTGTATCATACTATCTTTAGCATGGAGCTGTCAGTGTATCATACTATCTTTAGCATGGAGCTGTCAGTGTATCATACTATCTTTAGCATGGAGCTGTCAGTGTATCATACTATCTTTAGCATGGAGCTGTCAGTGTATCCTACTATCTTTAGCATGGAGCTGTCAGTGTATCACACTATCTTTAGCATGGAGCTGTCAGTGTATCATTGTATCTTTAGCATGGAGCTGTCAGTGTATCATACTGTATTTAGCATGGAGCTGTCAGTGTATCATACTGTATTTAGCATGGAGCTGTCAGTATATCATACAGCATGAAGCTGTCAGTGTATTGTACTGTCTTTAGCATGGAGCTATCAGTGTATCATACTGTATTTAGCATGGAGCTGTCAGTGTATCATACTATCTTTAGCATGGAGCTGTTAGCGTATTATACTACAACAACATGGCAAGATGCAACTAGGTACATTTGCATCTCGAACACAACAGCAGACAAGATCAACAATGGCTGATGTGTTTCTCTTCTCTTTCACAATATTTATTTCTCCTGCCAGACATTGATATCACACTGTCTGTCTGTGCCCAGAAATAACAATCCCAGACCCCTTGCTCTCACCACCCACCCTTTGTGTTTCTGATTGCTGAAGGATTACTTATTGTCAGGATAACATGCTCAACATTCCTGATGCCTGCACATTGTGGGTCTCTTCGGCTAGTATCACACACAATAAACAAGGGTGGAAAAGAAGACGATGAAGATCAGTATTATTTTGTTCTTGTGCATGTTGTTATTGATGCATCACTCAACCCCAAAGGTAAGTATGGCTTGCACTGTGTTGAACCCAACCACCGATCTGTCAGCAGTCTGAAATTATGAAGAGGAGATGGGGTAGCCTGATGGTTAGAGTGATGTGCTTGTGATTTGCTGACCCAGGTTCGAATCTCGTTCAAGAGGATTTTTCCTCTGAAGTTAACATCAGTGTTGATTCCATTCTCCGAAAAAGTCCTTCAGTTGAGACTATAAACTGAGGTCCCGTGTGCAAACGCACACAGAACATCTTGCGCGCATGTTAAAACCCGTTCCGCTTTTCGGAAGTGTAGGTCATAGTGTGCCGGTTGGAACGGTTGACAATTTTGACATAAATGCATACACACAGGGACAGGATATTAAAAAAAACCACATGAGTGCCTATTCCATTATCCTCAATATAATAGCATGAATAAAAGAATAAATAAAAGAAAAAAAACTACGTAACTAGTCTAATGATAAAATCACTCGGCGCCTCTCCTCCCTAGATTTGAAATGTCAGCGTGACATACTACAGCAGTATACAAAACTGCAAAAAAAGCCACAGTAGCATTCCAAACAAAACAAATACAAGACTACCTTTGCACCGATAAAACAATTCTGGACCAGTTGCTCATCATTGTCTGCCTTCTGATTCCGACATGGTTGGTGATCTTTATGATAACACAGTAAACATCCCTGCTGTGCCTTGTTTATTCCCTGTGGCTTAGTGTTGCATTGAAGGAAGGATATGATTATGCACTGAGGGGCGAAAACAATGATCAGATTATGTCTTCGTGTTGTTTCTAGCGCAGCTGAACGTGAGCTTTTTTCCAGAGCTGTGACCTTGTCAGTTTAAAAAATAAGTATACTGACTATCAATCCAAACCAAATGTCAATCTAGGCATGAAAAAATTACAAAAAATTTCGAAAGAAAAATAGGAGAAATGCTGAAATACTCCGTGTAGGTTGACCTAGATTATGCCGATTATATGGTGTCTCTAGCCTAGACCAAATGCTTGGCAAGTTATTGACGTAAAACGCCAAAACTCTTTTAAAACGTTTTATATTGTACTCTTTGCTCTTCCCTTCACATCCTGCACTCTCCTTTGAAGGAGAAAAACTCATCTTTCTCAGTTCGGAGTACGATCGTCTATGTGAAAAGAGGTCCCACTCGCAAACTTCCCTTTCAGTGTGTACTGAACAATCTCTCGGTAATTCTCAGGTGGGATAAGCGAGTCACAGTTAAGCTGAGGAGCGCACAACAGCGGCATAATGGTCACACTGATTAGGCAACACTAGTGCTCAGTGATCAGATTTATGGAAAAAAAATCAATTTCTCAACAAAATGACGAAAAAAAATTCTTATGTCATAATATAGCAGTTTCTATTTTGTGTTTATTTCCTTATCATAATTATTCTTTTATATCGAGGATAATGGAATGAGCACTCATGTGCTTTCTTACATCCAGTTCCTGTGCGTATGCAGGGTTTTTATAAATCTTGTCATCTGTTCCCACCGGCACACAATGGCCTACTCTTGTGTGACATTGTTCGTATGACATAGCATGCACAATTATGTCATATTTCTCTCAATGAATTTTGCAACCACCCCCCCCCCTTATCTCTCTCTCTCTCTTTCTCTCTCTCTCTCTCTCTCTCTCTCTCTCTCTCCTCTCTCTCTCTGTCTGCCTCTCTCTCTCTCTCTTCTTTCTCTCCTCTCTCTCTCTCTCTCTCTCTCCTCTCTCTCTCTCTCTCTCTCTCTCCCCTCTCTCTCTCTCTCTCTCTCTCTCTCTCTTCTCTCTCTCTCTTCTCCCTCTCTCTCTCCTTCCCTCCTCTCTCTCTCTCTCTCTCTCTCCTCTCCCCCTCTCTCTCTCTCTCCTCTCTCCTCTCTCTCCCTCTCTCTCTCTCTCTCCTCTCTCTCTCTCTCTCTCCTCTCTCTCTCTCTCTTCTCTCTCTCCTCTCTCTCTCTCTCTCTCTCTCTTTCTCCTCTCTCTCTCTCTTCTCTCTCCTCTCTCTCTCTCCTTCTCTCTCTCTCTCTCTCCTCTCTCTCTCTCTCCTCCTCTCTCTCTCCTCCTCCTCTCTCTCTCTCTCTCTCTCTCTCTCCTCTCTCTCTCCTCTCTCTCTGTGTATATGTGCCACCAGAGGGATCCCCATTTTATTCATATTTTGATATCGACTGTGGCATTAGTACATTGGAAGAATGTTTGACTGATTGTTTATTGAAATATGATGATGTTTTTGTTGTTTTGTCAGGTGACTTTAATAGCAGAACAGCTGATGTTAACCCAACAGATGTGTCAAATGAAAATATTTTGGATTTATTATGTACAAGCCAACCAGTAAATATGAATAGAAAATCTCATGATAAAGTAACAAATACGTATGGAAAACGTCTGTTGAATTTATGTGTGGCATATGAGTTATGTATTCTAAATGGTGTGTGTAAGGGTGACCAACTAGGTTGCTATACATACATCTCAGATTCTGGTAGTAGTGTAAACGATTATTTCATTATGTCAAGTGACGCTTTTGCTTTTTTTCAATCTTTATGCCAGCTTACAGTTAAGGATAGGTTTGACTCAGATCACATGCCTGTGGAACTGTGTTTAAAATTTTGTGTCAAAACTAATAAGAAACAAAATGTAAGTAGTGAAAACGTAATAACAAATAAACTTGTTTGGGATGAGAGTCAAAAGGAAACATATATTGCTCAAATGCAAAGTGATGAAACTCAAAAAATGCTAGAACTAGCTGTAAGTCTTATTGACCAGAATATTGACGAGGCATTGACTGTTTTCAATCGTTGTCTGATGCAAAATGCTGAATGTATGACAAAACAAATCAGAGATATGACAGACAGACAGATGGATGATTGGTATGATAGCGAATGTAGAAAAGCAAGGAAAAACTTACGTAAACTATTTAAAGTAGCTGGACAGACAGGTGACACTAGTAGCCGACATGCTTTTTGCGTTGCAAGAAGAGAATATAAGCAGTTGTTAAAGCGTAAGGAAAAAGAATATAATAATGTCATGTTAGATAAGCTCTTGTTATCAGTTCGTGATCAAAAACAGTTTTGGACAAATGTGCGTAAATGTTCATTTAAGAAAAAACTTATTAGCAACAATATTTCAGTTGAGGAGTGGTATAGTCATTTCAAAAATCTACTTGAAAAGGAAACACAGGATGATCATGTACAGTCTAATGATTCTGATGCTTACTTTAATCGACCAATTTCGAAAGAAGAAGTCTTGTTCGCATTTAGGAAAATAAAAAACAGAAAAGCAGCTGGCCCAGATGGGATCATTGGAGAACTATTTAAAAATGCAAGTGAAAATGTTATTGAATTCTTTGTGTTGTTTTTCAATGCTTTATTTGAAAAAGGTGTTTTTCCACAAAAATGGTCAGAAGGCATTGTTCTACCTTTGTACAAAAAAGGTGATACTAAGAACCCTAATAACTATAGAGGCATTACATTAAGTGACATTAGCAGTAAGATATATAGCACAATTATAAACCATCGTTTACAAGAGTGGGTTCAGGAAAATAATATCACTGGAGAACATCAAGCTGGTTTTAAAAGGAATTACTCAACTACTGACCATATGTTTACTTTGTTATCTTTAGTACAAAAACAGTTATCCTGTAACAGGAAATTATACGTAGCTTTCATAGACTTTGAGAAAGCTTTTGATTCTTTGAATAGGAGCATTCTATGGCAGATTCTTTTAAAAAATGGAATAACAGGTAAAATGTTTAATTGTATCAGAAGTATGTACGATAGTGTCAAAGTTAAGGTTAGATGTGGTTCAAAATTGACAGATTTGATTAGTTGTACTTATGGTGTAAAGCAAGGTGACGTCTGTAGTCCAATTCTATTTTCTTTATTCATTAATGATCTCGCAAATGAAGTTATTGAAAATGGAAGACATGGGGCTTTGTTTACCAAAGATTACTTTGAACTCT
>CM060332.1:37800924-37805924 GCA_030674155.1 Stramonita haemastoma
GTGTGTTTGTGGATGTTCCTTTGTTTCTCTGTGCCTCTATGGGGCTCTGTGTGTGTTTTTTTGTATGTGTCCCTCTGTGTGTGTCTGTGTGTGCCTTTTTTGTTTTATCTCACTGTGTCTGTGTGTCGCTTTGCCTCTCTGTAACCCTGTGTCTTTGTGTTGATCTCTGTGACCCTCTGTATGTCTGTGTGTCTCTTTGTCTTTCTGTGTCCCTGCGTCAGAAGCAACAACATCAGCTTCTGCACCAAATACCACCTTTACAAATCCCTCGTGATATCTATCCTCCTATATGGCTGTGAATCATGGACTCTGACAGCAGAGTTAGAGAGGAGAATCCAAGCATTCGAGAACAAGTGCCACAGAAGACTCCTCAAAATATCATACAAAGAACACAAGACCAATAACTATGTGAAAGAAGAAATCAAAAAGCGTGTGGGCCCCCAAGAGCCTTTGCTCTCCACCATAAAGAGGAGAAAGCTGATGTGGTTTGGTCACACCACAAGACACAACACTCTAGCAAAAACCATCCTGCAAGGAACAGTCGAGGGCAAGAGAAGAAGAGGCCGCCAAAAGAAATCATGGGTTGACAACATCAAAGACTGGACCGCCCAACCCCTGCAACACCTCCTACTAGCCACACAGGATCGTGAAGCATGGAAAAAGATCGCTGTTGCGTCTTCTCTCATGTCCCCCCTACGTCCTTTGGGACATGGGACTGAGTGAGTGAGTGAGTGAGAGTCCCTGCGTCTCTCTGTGTATTTCTGTCTTTTTGTCTGTGTCTGTGAGGGTGTTTGCGTGTTTTTTGTCTCTGTGTGTTTGCGTGTGGATGTTTCGTTTCTGTGTCTTTCTGTTTGTGTATGTGTTTTGACACTGAGTCCTTCTTTGTGTCTGTACGTGTCTTTGTCTCTGTTTTCTTCTGTGTGTCTGTATGTGAGGTTTGTCTCTGTGTTCTTGTGGCTGATTTGTTTTCCTGTGTGTGCGTGCGTGCATGCGTGTGTGTGTGTGTGTGTGTGTGTGTGTGTGTGTGTGTGTGTGTGTGTGTGTGTGTGTGTGTGCGTACGTGTGTGTGTGCGTGCTTGCGTGTGTGTGTGTGTGTGTGTGTGTGTGTGTGTGTGTGTGTGTGTGTGTGTGTGTGTGTGTGTGAGCGTACATGTATGTGTATATGTGTGTGTTTTCTCTGTGTCACTATGTGTGACTGTGTATTCTTTTGTCCCTGTGTTCCTCTGTGTGCATGTGTGTTTTTTTTGGCCCGTTGTCCTTCTCTGACAATAAGCCTACTCCATGTTGAAAAGAGATTGTGTCAAGCATCATCAGCTGCACACCAGTATCCAGCAGACTCATCTCAATCAGAGTTTCTGCAAAACCCCAGAATCTCACCATCATCCAAGTGTATGCTCCAACATCTGACTACGATGACGATCAAATAGAAGAATTCTATGAAGAACTTGAAAACGTCATCTCCAAAACGCCCAAAAAAGACATCCTTATTGTGGAAGGCGACTGGAATGCTAAGGTGGGACCTGATGCCTATGACACCTGGGCAGGAACCACAGGACGATTTGGACTGGGAGAAACAAATGACAGAGGACAGCGGCTGCTGGAATTCGCAAAGAAGCACAAACTTACTTTGGCTAACACACTCCACCCTCACAAGCCATCCAGAACATCAACCTGGCACTCACCAAATGGTCTGATTCATAATCAAATTGATTACATTCTGTCACCCCAAAGATTCAAATCCAGCATAAACAAGGCAAACACAAGAACATTCCCAGGAGCTGACATTGGCAGTGACCACGACCTTGTACTTACCACCATCAGGCTGAAACTGAAAGCAAAACAACAGCCAAAAAGCCCACGCATAAGATTCGACCTGGAAAAACTGAAAGACCCAACAGTGGTTGAGATCTTCCAAGCCAACATTGGAGGAAAGTTCGCCGCACTCACAGCCATCGACAATGATGTGGACACATTGGCCAACAACATCAAAGAAGTGCTAACGACAGCAGCAGAAGAAACATTAGGAAGAAGCAGAACAAAGAAACAACCTTGGGTGACAAATGAGGTTCTTGACCTCTGTGACAAAAGAAGAGAACTTAAAAAACAAAAGTTCACAAGTCAAGAAGCTTACAAGAAGTACATGGATAGCCACAGAGAAGTGAGGAAAAAGATGAGAGAAGCCAAAGAAGCGTGGATAGAAGAACAATGCAACAACATCGAAGCTGGAATGACCAAGGGAAACAGCAAAACAGCTTACGACACTTTGAAAGCACTAACGAAAACCACACAGCCTAAAGCCTCTGTTATTGAAGACAAAGAAGGAAATCTTTTAACAGAAAACAATGCCATCCTCCAACGCTGGACAGAATACTGTGAGGGATTGTACAACTACCCACTACGCCCAGATACCAACATAGTTTCTGACAAACCCCCTGAACACCAAGATAAAGACCCACCAATACTAAGGTGTGAAGTAGATGCAGCTATTAGACAATTGAAGAAGGGGAAGTCCCCTGGAATCGATAACATCCCAGCTGAACTCATAAAAAATGGAGGGAATGAAACAGCAAGGCGATTCACAGAACTTTGTCAGAAGATCCACGACACCAAAGAATGGCCAAAAGAATGGACACAGTCTCTTGTAATACCCCTGCCAAAGAAAGGAAACCTCAAACAATGCCAGAACTACAGAACCATCAGTCTCATAAGTCATCCTAGCAAGATCATGCTGCAGGTAGTCCTCAACAGACTGAAAAACCAAGCGGAAAAACTCCTGGCAGAAGAACAAGCGGGCTTTAGACCAAAACGCAGCACAATGGAACAAATTTTCAATCTGAGAATTCTGATAGAGAAGCATCTCCAACACCAAAAAGACTTGTACCACAATTTCATAGACTTCAAAAAGGCCTTTGACAGGGTATGGCATGACGGCCTCTGGCAAGTACTCAGGCACTTCAACATTGACAGCTGTCTAATTGAAGTCATCAAAGCTCTGTACGAGAACGCAGAAAGTGCAGTTTCTATGAATAATCACGTGGGCGAGTTCTTCAAGACCACGATTGGGGTTCGCCAGGGCTGCCTTCTCTCACCTGTACTCTTCAACCTCTTCCTCGAAAACATCATGACAGAGACACTGCAAAACCACCACACTTCCATCTCCATTGGTGGAAGACCCCTTTGCAACCTCAGATTTGCAGATGACATTGACCTCATGGGCAGCAGCAAACAAGAACTGCAAATCCTCACAGACAAATTAACAGATCGAGCGAGCGCATACGGCATGGAGGTCAGTACAGAGAAATCAAAGATCATGGTCAACAGCGCGAGTAATGGCATCACGGAAATAAAGATGAATGGAGAAACACTAGAAGAGGTGAGCCAATTCAAATACTTAGGCTCCATCCTAACAAAAGATGGCACATCAAACAATGAAGTGAAAGCTCGCATTGCAACAGCAACATCTGCTCTAGTCAGACTCGAGAAGATCATCAGAAGCAACAACATCAGCTTCTGCACCAAATACCACCTTTACAAATCCCTCGTGATATCTATCCTCCTATATGGCTGTGAATCATGGACTCTGACAGCAGAGTTAGAGAGGAGAATCCAAGCATTCGAGAACAAGTGCCACAGAAGACTCCTCAAAATATCATACAAAGAACACAAGACCAATAACTATGTGAAAGAAGAAATCAAAAAGCGTGTGGGCCCCCAAGAGCCTTTGCTCTCCACCATAAAGAGGAGAAAGCTGATGTGGTTTGGTCACACCACAAGACACAACACCCTAGCAAAAACCATCCTGCAAGGAACAGTCGAGGGCAAGAGAAGAAGAGGCCGCCAAAAGAAATCATGGGTTGACAACATCAAAGACTGGACCGCCCAACCCCTGCAACACCTCCTACTAGCCACACAGGATCGTGAAGCATGGAAAAAGATCTCTGTTGCGTCTTCTCTCATGTCCCCCCTACGTCCTTTGGGACATGGGACTGAGTGAGTGAGTGAGTGTCCTTCTCTGTATCTGTGTGTGTCTTTGTATCTGTGTCCCTCTAAGTATTCATTTGTCCCCGTGTTCATCAGTGTGTCTGTTTGTGTCTCTTTATATCTGAATCTTGCACAGAGCAGGGTTTCCCGTTCTGGTCTCTCTCTCTCCATCCCCCCTATAAAATATAATTATTTGGCCCAATCACACTACTCAGATCAAAGGGCTTGACCACGCCATTGTTATTCATATCAATGGTGTAGCTCCTTTTGTCGGTATTCCTTTATATGTTTCTCTGTCTTTGTGCCTTTACACACCTGGTTGGCTGCTTTTTGCTTTTAGCCAATTACGACACAGAAGCTTTACCACCTGATGGTTGGCGTTCACACATTCTTGATGTCTTAGTGTCTGTCTTTGTGTCTTTCTGTTATTGTATTCGTTTTTTCTGTCTCTTTTGTTTTTCTATTTTTCAGTCTTTCTCTCCATCTCTTGTCAATCCCTGTTACTCTGTCTCTATTCGTGTCTCTCTTTGTCTTGTCTGTCTCTAGTCTAGTCCTGATATATATGCGTGTATATTATATCTATAATGTATATATATATATATACATATATATATAATGTATATATATATAATGTATATATATATATATATATCCCTCTCCCTCCCTCCCTCCCCCCCTCTCTCTCTCTCTCTCTCTCTCCCTCTCTCTCTCTGTATCTCTCTCCTCTCTCTCTCTCTCTGATACTACCGTAAAATCCCTAGCATAAGCCCACCATCTAGCAAACACCCACCCCCCACTTTGGGCCAAAAGTTGTGCACAGGGGTAACTACCTAGCAAACGCCCACCCTGCTTTTTTCAAAGAGACTATGCTCACTTTCACTAGGATTTATGCAGACTGTTCTAAAAGTCATCTTTTTCCCCTCCTTTACCTTTTAATGTTTCCTTTTTTCTTATTCTTTGTCCCCTCTCCTCACTCCCATCTATCCCCAACAAAGTGACTTAAAATTACGTCATGCTTT
>CM060332.1:37810924-37830924 GCA_030674155.1 Stramonita haemastoma
GGAAAAAAAGAAAGAAAAAGAAAGAAAGAAAGAAAGAAGAAAGAAAGAAAGAAAGAAAGAATGAATGAAAGAAAGAAAAGAAAGAAAGAAAGAAAGAAAGAAAGAAAGAAAGAAAGAAAGAAGAATGAAAGAATGAAAAGAAAAAGAAAGAAAGAAAAAAGAAAGCCACCGAACAGAATCTTGAGATGTCCCAGATACCTCACATAGAAAGTGATCCGCCATCACACCGATTAGCACACTGTATGTGGTCTACAAAGTGACGACCATCTGGATAAGAAAAAGAAACTTGGATCCTCTCCAAAACTGGGGTGTATGCTCACCCACCAGACCGTGCATGACTGTTTGGTAGTTAGTCTTTCAGACAGGCCGATAGCTCAAGGTCCCATTAGCAACACACATATTGCAAGGAAAAGAAATCAACTACACCAACAGATTCTTGCGGGGAAAAAAAACAGCTTCAAAGAAGGCAAACAGAACCACAGGCAGGAGAAGGGATATAGAGGGCTGGCTCTTGCAAGGCTATTTTCTCAGCAAGAGCAGCCTGAATTCCTTGTAAAGAAACTAGCAGAGCGTGTAAATGCTGCCCATTACTTATTCTGAATGGTCCATTGACCATGAGGTAACCAGTTGTCTTGGTAGGCAAAGGAGTGCAAGCTGATGTGCATGTGGAGAAAAATCAAAGAAAATATGACACTGATTTACACGGACTAGCACATTCTTCTGGCAGAAAGCTGAACTCCAGGCAAACAAAAATCAGCTGTGATTATAAACAACCTTTTAAGACGTGGCAGATGTTTTTTCCTCGAAGCCGTAAACCACCATGATAGATCAATTGCCTGTTGGCTAACGTTCTATAAATCCTCCTCATAGGTAAAAGAGATTGCACTCCTGTTGCCATTCGATAGAACTTATCCGTCAGTCAGGTGCATTTTCCTCGGCACTCTCAGTGGCTGTTAGAAGGATAGATTGAGCTTTAGAAAGAGGGGAGTCTTGTTATGTGTAATGGGGCGTTCAAAACAAGACCTTTTCAACTTCGCTTAAGTTCTTTGTCGCCATTTCCGGGAAATGACGACAGAGTTTACGTCGAATTCTCCTGTCTTCAATGAGCTTTTTGGTTTCAACTCAAGCTGGTTATGGATTACGTAGCCCATAATTATCAGGGCTGACACGTTATGCAATTCCAGCAACATCAGTAACATTCACCGCAAGTTCAAAATTAGCACCATCTATTCCCTTTGAATCACTGACGCCATCAAGCTGAAAACAAACAAAAGAAATGACAAAGCCGGAACCATTTGCTTCCATTATGGTCAATTATACTATGTTCCACGGCATCCCCACGGGAATTTATTTACCTTAAGACACGGCGCTGTTGGGGGTTCGTTGTGGGAAAGTTACGGCAAAGAAAGTTGAATTTGGACTGTTTTGGACAGGGATTTGAAATCTGTTCGTTTTCACACTTTTTATATTTTATATATTCACCATTGTCATCAGGGAGTCAGAGGCCTTGTTCCCTCTTATGTCGTGTCCATCAAAAAGGGAGAGGCAAATGAACATTTGAATGATATATTCTTTTGTATATTCTTTTCTTTATACACACACATGTATCTATTTTTTTCGAGGATAGTGATGATGATAAGTAAAATGAAGAGTGTCTCTTACTGTGTGCTCAGCTCAGTTGTCCCCGCTATAACTATGACTCTCTCTGTCTGTCTCTGTCTGTCTCTGTCTCTCTCGACTGCTTATTCCATCATCCTCGATATAAAAGAATAAATCAAATAAATCAAATCAAATCAAATCAAATCTCTCTCTCTCTCTCTCTCTCTCTCTCTCTCTCTCTCTCTCTCTCTCTCTCTCTCTCTCTCTCTCTCTCTCTCTCTCTCTCCTCTCTCTCTGTGACATCCTACCCCTATGCATTTAAACATTGTCAAAGGGTACAAGGGGTTTCTAGTCAAACTAAAAAATTATTCATGAAAACTGTAGGTAAAGTCGAGAGAGAGACGAATGGGTCGGGGGAAAAATCTTAAGGTTTTCTACTCTAGTACAGAATGACCATTTAACCCGTTACCGAATGCGACGAAACGGTTGTTGGATGGAATGAAATTGCAGACAGTCCTGTAGTGGTCTGATTGAAGTGTGTACGGCTGTGTCTTCTCAACACTCAGCCTGGTTAAGGCTGGTAGAACCAGACCAGGAAATACATTGGGCCTGGTTTGTTTGGGGTTTGTTTTTTCGGGACCTAGCGTTCTAGCTTTGATCTTTGAATGATTAAAGAATCCCAGATAAAATAAAGAGCAAAACATATCAGTAGAGTAAGGTGGAACCGTGGAATCGAGGAGATTTTTCTCCTGGAGTTAACATCAGTGCTGACTCCACTCTCCCCAAAAGTCCTTCGGATGAGACTTTAAACCGAGGCCCCGTGTGCGAACGCACGCAGAATATCTTGCGCACACGTTAAATCCAGTTCCACTTCTCGTAAGAGTAGGCCATCGTGTGCCGGTGGGAACAGATGACAAGATTTACAAAACTGCATACACACGGGGACTGGATGAAAAAAGCACACGAGTGCATATTCTATGATCATCGATGTAAAAGAATATAAAAAAATGTACAGCTGTGTCTTCCCACACCACTCAGCCTGGTTGAAGCTAGTTGAGCCAGACCAGGAAATACATTGGGCCTGGATTCTTTGGGTGGTTGTTTTTTTCGGGACCGAGGGTTCCAGCTTTGATCTTTGAATGATTAAAGAATCCCAGAGAAATGAAGAGCAAAACATATAAGAAGAGTAAGAGTGAACCGTGGAATCAACCCCCCCCCCCCTGTCTCCCCCCCCCTGTCTTCCCCCCCCCCCCCGCCCCCCCGCCTGACTTTCTTGGCTTACAACTGAACTGCTTCTACATCGCTTTTGCTCTTTCTTTTTTTTTCTTTTTTTTTTCTTTCCAAAAAAGTGTACTACTGAAAACCTAACACCTAGAGTAGCACTCTATGCTCGTTTTACTAAAATCCTTTTACACGTTGTATTGATATACATCCCGTGGTTTTCTTGAATGTTGAGAACGCCATAGCTAGACTTAACGAATCAGCCCTCTAGCTTTCAACAGCAAAAAATCCCCTCACCCTGCCAAAAGCCTATAACCCTTGTGTGTGTGTGTGTGTGTGTGTGTGTGTGTGTGTGTGTGTGTGTGTGTGTGTGTGTGTGTGTGTGTGTGTGTGTGTGTGTGTGTGTGTGGTGTGCGTGTGTGTGTGTGTGTGTGTGTGTGCGTGTGTGTGTGTGTGTGTGTGTGTGTGTGGTGTATTTGTGTGTGTGTATTTGTGTGTGTGTGTGTGTGCGCGTGCGCGTGCGTGCGTGTGTGCATGTGTCTGTCTGTGCGCGTGCGAGCGTTCCCGCTTTGTGTGTGTGTGTGGGGGGGGGGGAAGGGTAGATGAATATTTACGAATTTGTATCGAATGGAATGCAAAAATGTTAACTGTTTTTATAGACACCTGTCGTAACAAAAAAAACACCCACATCATTGTTCTGAAATGTCCAAAGCCTGCCTCTTTACTCACTCATGACGAGGTCCAGATCAATCACCGTGTTATTCATTACCTGATGATCAACCGAGATACCGAGGATGACGAACATACAACAGAAGTAAGCCTTGTACTTCTCTAGTTTCACAGCTAGGACTGTGTCAACATTTCCCCTTAATCTTTTTTATATACACAAGACAAAACATTGTTTGAGTCTTACTATTTCCGACATCAAACTCGTTTATTCCTCAGCTATATGTAAACTGATAGCTTCATCCGGTTTGAACGAGAGAGAAATAGCAGGATGAAAAGAGACGAATCTCTTGAAGATGTCCCACCTGGTTGAAGAATGGTAGAACTTTACGAATGCCACAAACACTGTTTGATGGTAGGAAATTGCACTCTGGTGGTGGCTTGATCAAAGCCTGCGTGTATCTCCTGTGCCACTTAGGAAGGCTAACATTTGCATGAAGGCAGAAAACACCGTTGGTTGGGTAAAGAAAAGCTGGGTGGAGAAGAGTGTGTGTTTGATTTTTCTGCCTCTTGCGCCTCTGAAGTCGAAAGTGGGATTTCAGCAGTGTTTTCCGGGGAATTAAGATTGGGGATTCTTACGGTTGTCCGGGTCAGTTTAACTTGCCGGTGTAGGTAAGCACAGGCATGCTAAGGTCAAATATGCATATTGAAGATCTTGTGATTCTCGTCATTGTCTGATGTTGGGTAAGGGAAACAGCAAACATTTCCAGCACATACCCTATACCCGTACCTTACAGGAGCATGTCTATATCCCTCAGCTCTATGTTCCCTCAGCTGTATGGAGCGGAGCTAAGGGAACATAGAGCTGAGGGAACATAGAGCTGAGGGAACATAGAGCTGAGGGAACACAGAGCTGAGGGAACATAGAGTTGAGGGAACATAGAGCTGAGGGAACATAGAGCTGAGGGAACATAGAGCTGACCCCTACCTTACAACCAGCAAAGACTGTAACCGACATGGAGCTCGGGCTTTAGGTATACTGTGCTGAAACCGTGGAATTCCCTGCAATAATACAAAGATCGTATTCGATTCTCTCGGGTCTTCTCTCCAAGTCGACTTCTTCTCAAAGACTGAAAAGAAAGCTCTGCTCTTCCTATATTGTTTTAATGTTCGTAAGGGAGGATCGGGATAAAGGTGGATGTGTGTGTGTTTGTATAAATATGTATATATATGTGTGTGTGTGTGTGTGTGTGTGTGTGTGGGGTGTGTGTGTGTGTGTGTGTGTGTGTGTGCGTGAGAGAGAGAGACAGAGAGAGAGGGGAGTGAGAGAGAGAGAGAGAGTGAGAGAGAGAGAGAGAGAGAGAGAGAGAGAGAGAGAGAGAGAGAGAGAGAGAGAGAGAGAGAGAGAGAGAGAGAGAGAGAGAGAGAGAGAGAGAGAGTGGTGGAACCATGAACATGGAAACTTTTTATGAAAACTGATAAATGCAGATTGTATGAATATTCATATATCCACGTCTTTCCACCGTATTGACACAATACACAGAGAAGACCAGCCCAACACTTTCAAAAACAGCTACCTAACCGTTCAACGCACTTTCACTCCTAAATCGTCTTGACACACTAGGAGACCAAATATTTGGTAATATTCTGGTGCCTGCAAAAATGCCCACTCTACTTACAGTGGCGTTCATCTGGTTATCTAGGTATCTAGATGAGCACTCAACAGGAACTCCCCCGTTAGCACAGATGGCAGTTCTGAGACCGCTTTTGCTGGGGCCTGCAATAGCCCCCCCCCCCTCCCACCCCCACCCCCACCCCCACCGTTACATCATCACCCCGACATCCTGACATTGACTGATATCTGAGGATCACATACTGTTTCAAAAAAGTGCTTTTCTTTTGTATTTTCTGTTGTTGTTTTTTCTAAACCTTATTTGTTAGTTTGTCTTCTTTTTTCTTTTTTTCTGAGGGGTGGGTGATGCTATGTTTCGATGTTTTTCACCAATTCTTTAATAGCAAAAGAATTATATATGTATCCTTCCTTCACCCTAGCGACAACTTTTATGAATAACAAAAGACGACTGTTTCCAAATTCAGTTGACAAACAGAAAAAAGTGTTCTCATCCAAATGGGTCAAACGCCCACAAATTCAGTTACCAATGCTTGAGGCTGTTTTTCAGCTTAACGTCAACGATATATATCTATGTGAATAAAAAAAAAAAACTACACGAAACTTGAATCTCTCTTGAAAATAACACTGCATGTGAAGAAAGGAGCCCAGAAGACACAAAAAGCTTTACCAATATATTATGTCTGTCTTCCAAAATAAAGAAGAAAATAGAGCTCTTCTCCTGTATTGCGCTATTCACAAACGAGCACAAACTGTAATCATTTCAAACTATATATATGGATCTGTTTTAGAAGAAAAAAAATCACATTCTGGAGGAACATACAAAATGTGCAAGCTAAAGTAAAAACTCAACAGTTTATTTAGAACCCCCTTAGGGCTTTGACAAACATGACATATTTTGCCCAAAGACGGATAAAAAATATAGTGGAATACATTTCTGAACTCTAACAAAACTCGTAAGAAAGACAAAGTGAAATGTCAATTTCTGACACACCGAAGAAAACGTATGAAACAAAAGTCGGAGCAGTTATTAAAAAAACTCCCAAGCAAAGCAACACAAAACAAAAACAAAACACCCACACAAGCAAAACCGATAGTAAAATTGATGTCAAATGTACACATGCTTCTAACAATACTTAACTTGTGTGTTTGCGTGCGTGTGCGCGCGTTTATGTGTGTGTGAGAGGAGAGAGAGAGAGAGAGAGAGAGAGAGAGAGAGAGAGAGAGAGAGGAGAGAGAGAGAGAGAGAGAGAGAAGAGAGAGAGAGAGAGAGAGAGAGAGAGAGAGAGAGAGAGAGAGAGAAATAAATAGATATGTTGGCATTTCATTAAAAAAAATCTCCTTCCTTTGATACAAACATGCTTTTTGTTCACTTTTTAAGGACTGCCCACACACTTTAAAAAAAAAAAAGTCCACAGGCAATGTGAAACACTTTTATTAGATTTTCAGAGAGATAAATGACTGCATCAGTGCTGACAGCCCGACCCTTGATGATCTTAGATATTATTGACCAGCCTCTGTAACAAACGAGATGAATGGAATGAGTCTATGAGCTGTGACAGCTAGGTGGGTGTATACAGAGAAAAGGGGGGGCCCTCTGTGGTGTGTGTGTGTGTGTGTGTGTGTGTGTGTGTGTGTGTGTGTGTGTGTGTGTGTGTGTGTGTGTGTGTGTGTGTGTGTGTGTGTGGTATGTCGTGTGTATGTGTGTGTTTTGTGTGTGTGTGTGTGTGTGTGTGTGTGTGTGTGTGTGTGTGTGTGTGTGTGTGTGTGTGTCTGTGTGTGTGTATGTGTGTTTGTGTGCGTATATGTGTGTGCGTGTGTATGTGTGTGTATGTGTGTATGTGTGTGTGTGTGTGTGTGTGTGTGTGTGTGTGTGTGTGTGTGTGTGTGTGTGTGTGTGTGTGTGTGTACTGAGAAGGGAGCATGTCCGATTAAGTCTGTATAATCATGCGTCCATTATTAATGGCGTGTGAGAGAGGCAGAATCGTGTGCTTGCATTTCTGAGAGGGCACAACTACATAGCACATACCCACACGCACACGAAGATAGCATGTACGTCTTTTTGCGCGCGCACACACACACACACACACACACACATTGTGGCATAAAACATGCGGTATAGCTGCATACTGATATCGTTGTGCACCTACATAGTTTGAGGTTTCTGTGCTCTCTAAAGAACACATTTTTCAATGGAAGCTATAAAACATCGATGATTCTTTTAAATGGAAAAATGATAAAACAGCTACGATTCCTTCAAATGAAAGTCACAACACATCGGTGATTCTTTCAAATGGAAATCATAAAACATCTATGACTTTTTTTTTTCAAATGGACAGAATCGACATTGTTGCTAATGCAGATAAAGGAATTAACTGCTGAGCCCATGGACTTGTTTGTTACGGCAACCTAACAACACAGGAGAGAGGAGGCACTCCACTGCAGACAAAACTGTGCACATTACCACAGACCAGGGTCAGACTTCATCTGTGCCCTCTGCCATAGGGACTGTCTGTCATTCCCGTGTGGGACTGGCCAGCCACACCCGACACTGTACCAGAATTAATTCTCAGAGCGCAACTCCATAATCCTTTGAGACAGAAGGCTGCCCACTATGTATTTGTATTTTAAGAACAGTTTGGATTTCTCAATAAATTTGTTGCACTATTTTGATAATGCTAATGTCATTATTAAAGTATTATTATTATTATCATCATCATTCATCATCTATCATCATCATCATCATCATCATCATCATCATCATCATTATTAATTATTATTATTATTATTATTATTATTATTATTATTATTATTATTATTATTATTATTATTATTATTATTATTATCATTATCATTATTAAAGTTCAGTTGCCTGTCGCCATGTTATAAAATATTTAGGTTATTTTGATTAGGTCTCAGAATATCAAATGTTTGACTGCAAACATTAAAAAATGTGAACTGTGAACAAAAGCTATTTCTTTAAGATGACCACAAGCACAATAGATATCGTTTAATATATGTCTTTTATGCAAATCAGACTTGATATTTCTCATTTCGATTTGTAAGTCTGCAGTGATTGAATTTGCTGGGGGGCGTTGAGGTTTGAAAAAATAGTTCGTAACTGTCATAAAGAAAATGTTTCAACACAAAAAGTATGGTGGTAAAGTGCTCTCAGGGCCTATGTGGTCGTAGGGGAGCAAGGCATCAGAGACCTCAGCTTCTCTAGGGGCAAGCATACTAAGGGCAGCACCCATCTCCTCTCCCTCGCCGCTTTACCTTCCCTAATCATAAAGAGGGTAGGTACTCATTTACAACTAGGTAAACAATGCAGCCAAGGCACGCAAACGGTCACCCATCCAATCGGTAACCACGCTCGATGCTGCTTAAATTTGGCTGGGGGAAAGCGAGTGCTCTGACCACTAAGTTATCCCGCCCCCAAAACACAAACACAAACACTAAAAAAACCACAACACACTTGCACGCGCACTACTATACTTTACACTTGTTCTCATCAGACTAATACCACTTCGTTCTACCAACCATACCACTAACAAACCAATTCCCTCTAAGAAAACCAACGGCCTCTCCAGCGCAGAAGGATGTGTGTGACTTTATTCCAGCCCTAGTAATCAGACACAGACAGAAGAAAGGAAGCGCGCGAGGATGCTGGCTGGTTTGCCGAAACTACGTGTCTCATCAGTACAGCTGCAGATAGCTATGATCAGATGGATTGGTCTTCAAATTGCTCCATTCCCATAGTATTTGTCTTGCTTGCTTTGTCTCTGATACGATGAATTAACGATTTTTCTTTTTTTCTTGCAGCTTTTATATTTTTTATCTTGATACGGAGACAGCTTTCTGTTAAGAACAAAACGCAACACCCACGTTGGCGTTATAGATGTTTAATTCCCTATGGGTATGGAGGATTGTAAACGAGTTCATTCAACAAGAGAATAAACCTAACAGCAACACACCCAAAGATATCAACTTTAGCAGGGACTGAAGAGAAAGAGTACAACATGGAAGAAACAACACATTTGGATTATTGATAAACGAGCAATGAAGGCTCAAACAATTGTTTTTTCAAGATAAAAAGTACGTAGATTTTCTTTAAAAGATACAATCCTCACTTGTCAAAAGACACACACACACACACACACACACACACACACACACACACACACACACACACACACATTCACACACACACACACTAACACACACACGCGCGCGCGCGCGCGCGCGCACACACACACACACACACACACACACAAACACACACACATGCACGCACATAAATACACAAAGAACACCTTGCGCACTCGTTCTGCCTTTTGGAAAAGTAGGCCATTACTTACCGGTAAGGACAGATTACAGAAACAAGAACGGATGCACACTGGTGTCGTATTTAGACATCATCCCTGACGTGGGAATATTGACGGAATCGATTCCAGTTCGAGGGGATTTTTCCCCTGGAGTTAACATCAGTGCCGACTCCACTCCCCTCAAAAGTCCTTCGGATGAGACTATAAACCGAAGCCCCGTGTGCGAACGCACGCAGAACATCTGGCTCACACGTTAAATCCTGTTCCACTTTTCGTCAGAGTAGGCCATCGTGTGCAGGTGGGAACAGATGACAAGATTAACAAAACTACATACACACAGGTCCTGGATGTAAAAAAGCACACGAGTGCTTAATTCCATTATCCTCGATATAAATAAATAAATAAATAAATGAATATGTAAATAAATAAATGAATATGTAAATAAATAAATAAATAAATAAATAAATAAACGGGCAAAAATAGTGGCATACGCCCAAATCTCACTATCAGTGAACCTTGGAGCTCTAGCCGAGGAACGAAAAAAAACCCACATGTATATTATTATTATTATTATTATTATTATTATTATTATTATTATTATTATTATTATTATTATTATTACTATTACTATTACTATTATTATTATCATTATTATTATATTATTATAACTATTATGGAAAAAAAGCAAATCGATGCTTCTTCAATGTACAATCTGGAAATAAAAATTTGATTGATTGATTGATTGAAGCTGAAATAGTCTGAGCAGAGGAATAGCTTCGTGATTTAACTGCGGTCTCCTTTAAGAGGGGGATGTTTTCCCTGAGGATCACACTGGTTCTGACTTCACTCCCCACAGATTCCCTCCAATCCCTATTAACTGAGGTGTGTCTGTAAACACATGTAGATCATCTTGCGCACCCATAAAAACCCATCCGCCTTTCGCGCCATAGTAAGCCAGCTATTCTGGCCTGTGGGATGGAGGCCACTAACATATCCAGCGTGAGTCTAGTTTGTAGAGATATCATCAATTTTGTATTGTGTACCACTTTCAGTCACACAGCAGATCGCACTACGTAAAATTCGGGCTGCTCTCCCCGGGTGTGAGCGGAAGAAAAATACGGAGAAAGAGAGAGAGGCAGAAAGACAAAAAAAACGGAGAAAGAGAGAGGAAGAGAGGCAGAAAGTAAATTAAAAAAAAGAGAGAGAAACAGATAGTAAGAGAGAAAGACAAAAACGCATATAGAGAGAGAGAGAGAGAGAGAGAGAGAGAGAGAGAGAGAGAGAGAGAGAGAGAGAGAGAGAGAGAGAGAGAGAGAGGAGAGAGAGGAGAGAGAGAGAGAGAGGAGAGAGAGAGAGAGAATGAATGAATGAATGAATAATCTTTATTTTTCAAGTGTAACAGAGTAAGTAAGCATTACATACTTTTTTTCATCCGGTAAGTAAGTAAGCATTACATACTTTTTTTCAGAGAGGCAGTCAGAGAGAAACACAAAAACAGAGAGACAGAGACGCAGGGAGAGAGAGAGAGAGAGAGAGAGAGAGAGAGAGAGAGAGAGAGAGAGAGAGAGAGAGAGAGAGAGAGAGAGAGAGAGAGAGAGAGAGGAGAGAGAGAGAGAGAGAGAGAGAGAGAAAGACAGAGAGACAGGCAGAGAGACAGGCAGAGAGAAAGACAAGACAGAAACAGAGAGACAGGCAGAGAGAAAGACAAGACAGAAACAGAGAGACAGGCAGAGAGAAAGACAAGACAGAAACAGAGAGACAGGCAGAGAGAAAGACAAGACAGAAACAGAGAGACAGGCAGAGAGAAAGACAAGACAGAAACAGAGAGACAGGCAGAGAGAAAGACAAGACAGAAACAGAGAGACAGGCAGAGAGAAAGACAAGACAGAAACAGAGAGGCAGGCAGAGAGAAAGACAAGACAGAAACAGAGAGACAGGCAGAGAGAAAGACAAGACAGAAACAGAGAGACAGGCAGAGAGAAAGACAAGACAAAAACAGAGAGGCAGTCAGAGAGAAACACAAAAACAGAGAGACAGAGACGCAGGGAGAAAGACACAAACAGAAACAGGGAGGCAGGCACAAAGACAAAAAACAGAGAGACAGAGAGTCAGCCAGATAAAAACAGTGAACAAAAAACCAAAAAAAACAGAGATACAGGCAGGAAAATACGACGAGCACAGACATGAAGTTAACAGACAGACAAGCAGACAGCCATCCAGACAGACTGACAGGAACACAGATAGGCAGACAGGCTGACATACAATGAAGCTTTAGTAACAAAGCAGATTTTTTTTCTAAAAAAGTTCAGAAATCACAGCGCTGATAGCAGACAGATGAATGGAGAAATCAAGCCTTCCACCCTGCCACCTCTCCAACACGTGTGTCAAGATGGATAAAAATCGTTCTCTGACAACACACAGACTTGGGTAAAGGAGACAGACAAAGAGGGACAGAAAGACAACTTAACAGACAGGCAGCTAGATAGACAGAGATGGACAGAAACAGGCAAAGCAGAGGCAGACAGACAGACAGACAGGCAGAGACAGACAGACAGACAGACAGACAGACAGACAGACAGACAGACAGACAGACAGACAGATACACAGAGAGAGAGGGAGGGGGGGAGAGAGGGAGAGACAGAGACAGAGAGAGAGAAAGAGAGGGAAGAAAGAGAAAGAGAGAGAGAGAGAGAGAGAGAGAGAGAGAGAGAGAGAGAGAGAGAGAGAGAGAGAGAGAGAGAGAGAGAGAGAGAGAGAGAGAGAACACTGAACACTGAACACTGAACACTGAACACTGAACACTGAAATTGTTTAATGTACATCGGCCTTAGGCCACAATACAAAAGAGTGGTGGGCATAGAGTGTGTGTGCATATGACATAGGTGTTATAAACATATTACCATCAACGTATATGTATATGAAATACTGTATGAGTAATAATAAAGCAAGAAAGTTATATAAGCCATTTCTTAACCGTTAATCACGGAACAATTCACACGTATCGTAAACGACAATGTTTTAGATGTATTATTCATTAATACAAATATCAATTTCTAGAAAGTTATCCTATTTCTTCTATTGGTAGCATGAAAAATAAAACGTGATAAATTGTATCTATCAGTGGGTACAGTGGCTTTGAGTAGTACATAGAAAGGAAGTCCTTTGGAATCTTTAAGAAACTTAGTTCTTAAGTCTTCATAGATAGGGCAATTCAGTATAAAGTGTTCTTCATTTTCTATTTTATCTTTACAAACAGGGCATTGCTTAACTTCGTTTAAACTATTATACCGCTGTGTATTATTGTTCAATGGTAGAACATTAAATCGAACTTGCGTAACTGCAATTCGAAAACAATATGTATCCATTTCGGTTATATACTTTTCTTTTTCAAAAATAGTTTTAAAGTTTCTATAACCATCATATCGCTCACGGTCTCTAATGGTGCCTGCCCATTCCTGAGCAAACCAATCTACAAGTCTTTGTTTAAAGGCACGCAAGAACATTTTTATGTCTCCTACACCTTGGTTTAACCAAACCATATTATACCCAGTAATACATAATATTTCCCTGATTTTAGAGACCCAACATTGTTTACCTTTTTTATCTAATTCTAACAACATATGATAAGCTTTATATGGTAATCTTTCAGAATTCATGTGTAGCAGTTTAAACCAAAATCTTATGCATGCAACATATGTATTTACATACAGTGGGTACCTGCCAAGATCTCCGTAAACCATCTTATTTGGTGTCCTGGCAGGCACACCCAAAAACCTTTTACAAGCAATTAAATGTACTTTTTCTAGATGTTCTAATCTATGCAGCCCCCAAATTTCAGCTGAATATAACAATATTGGTTGGATTTTAGTATCAAAAATTTTAAAGAATGACTTAACTGTCATTTCCTTGTACCTCTGGAAAACTTTGTTAAGCTGAGAGAGAGAGAGAGAGAAAGAGAGAGAGAGAGAGAGAGAGAGAGAGAGAGAGAGAGACAGAGACAGAGACAGAGACAGAGAGACAGAGAGACAGAGAGACAGAGAGACAGAGACAGAGACAGAGACAGAGAGACAGAGAGAAGAAGAAGAAGAAGAAGAAGAAGAAGAAGAAGAAGAAGAAGAAGGATATAAAAAAATTATTCTTTGAAAACACACAGACCCGGGTAAAGGAGACAGACAAAGAGACTGACAGAGAGGCAACTTAACAGGCAGGCAGCTAGACAAAGCAAAAGAGGGATAGACAGAAACAGGCAAAACACACACACACACACACACACACACACACACACACACACACACACACACACACACACACTCACACACACACACACACACACACACACACACACACACACACACACACACAGAGGGATAGGGAGAGAGACAGAGAGACAGAGAGAGACACAGAGAGAGAAACAGAGACAGATACAGACAGACAGACACATAAGGACAGAGTGACTGGAAAAAAACCCAGAAACAAACAGAGACACAGGTGGACAGAAAGCAGCACAGAGCAAACGGACACACACAGAGAGCCAGAGTGAACCTTTTTTTTTTATTTCGCAAAAGCAGAAATAAAGTTCTTCTTCAGTAAACTCCAAGGACGGATTTCAATTGATAGGAGAAAGTCTTTGAACCTGCCTTCTCCCGAACATGTGCTTACAGCAGGGGAAAATTGTTCTGTGATAGCAAATAGATCAAAGACAGACAGACAGACAGACAGACAGACAGACAGACAGACAGAGTGGGAAAGAGAGAAAGAGAGAGGGAGAGAGACAGAAACAGACAGAGAGAGACAGAGAGAGAGAACACTAAACACTGAAATTGTTTAATTAATGTACATTGGCATTAGGCCACAAAGAGTTAATGGATGAATAAATGAATGCAATGAATGAATGAATGAATGAATGTGTTCTGCCTCGCATTCAAAGAACTTTCTCGCAGGAGCTGCCTTTCGTTCAAAGAATAGTCCCGCAGATAGTGTCACCGTAAACAACTCTTTATTAGTCCAAAGACATGCGTAATAGGAGCTGTAGTGTAGTGGTGAAGAACTGAAACAAAACCCCAAAGAGAAAACTAAGTAAACAGCTAACAATAGTGACAATAACTGGTGGCTGAAATACAAAGCAAGAATAAGTTCAATGTGTACATGTGAAAAGGCTTTACATATCTAAATGTCATATCATGAGGTTTCAGTCTGTACCACTAAAACACACCTTCCAAAGGCAGTATGTGTGAGTGTGTAATGTGTACATGAATAACAAGGCACATATGGCAACACACTCGTATGACAGGGCTCAACTAGGACTAAATTCAGTGATAAACAAATGCTAATAAACTGTAAACAAGTTCTGTGTACATTGAATGTCATGTACGAGGAGAAATGCGGTACGCAAATGTTACGTAGCGGCACTGGCACAACTTGCCGAGCGCTAGTAGGAAAACATCGTTAGGATCTCCAGATTCGCTAACCTCAGCGCTACTGCCGTCACTACGACGTTCATGCATAAACAAATAAAAAAGGTGATCAAGCTTCAACACTTCACCTTGTTCATCTATAAAAAATAATGATATGAAGGTAACACATCAAAAACAGCACCGAAAACTGGAAGACGCCAGACGTCCGCTGCTAAATCAAACCAAATGAAATCAATTAATCACCATTCTCAACCCTGTAAATCATTCACAGACATGATGAACTGATCGATAAACAATGTATTTAAAATCATACAAACAACTTACAAAGTGTGGGGACTTCAGGGATCGGTAATTTACAATGTGACAGTCACAAAGACGTTTCGCCGACATGAAGACAAAAAAGGCGCAATAGTAAAAATAGCAAAAATGTCTTAAAACCGGAGACTGGTCAAAGCATCGAAAGGGCTTCAAAAATCGATCTGGTTCCAGAACACTCCCCGTCTGATATCTACTTGATATCACTACAAAACACACCAAATGAAAGGAAAAGGAGGAAGAAAAAACACACAAATGGGTAATCTATGCACTAAAACAATGATCACTAGGCCATGAGACTGTCTTGGGATATTGAGCATCTTGGTCAACTTCAAACTTTCTATAAGTCCTCAAAAAACATATTTAACAACTATACCCAAAGCTAACAAACACATCAACACATCACTTTTCAAAAACAGTCCATCTGAGAGCTGATATCTCCTCACTGAATTACAGAGGAACAAGTTCTGTCACTGGTCTGACGCATGTGACCGGCTTTTGGTCTTTGACTACACGAATTTCCGCCGATCGAACAAGCGAGTCTTTGCTGCTGGGAAAGGTGCGGGTCACTAAGCCGACAGGCCATTCACACCTGTGAGTTCCTGCATCATGGAGAAGCACAAGGTCTCCTTCCTTGATGTTCTCCTCTGGACTTGCCCATTTACGCCTCTGCTGCAGCGACTGCAAATATTCTTCTTGCCAATGCTTCCAGAAAGTGTTCGAGAGGACTTGGACGTGTTTCCACTGGTGCTTGTAGGTTTCCCTCATGTCGCTGGATACGCAGGAACCTGATCCCCTTCGCACTTTGTTGTCAACAGCATGGATGGTGTAAGGACAAGGGGGGAGTCAGGGTCATGTGAGATGGGAACAATGGGTCTGGAATTCACAATGGCACAGACCTCTGCAAGAAGGGTGCACAACACCTCGTGCGTGAGCGGCTTCCGCCTCATGTCCAACAGCAAGGCGTCCAGAATCCGTCGAACGATACCTATCAGTCTTTCCCATGAACCCCCCATGTGAGAGGCGTGAGGAACGTTGAACTTCCAGGTGATCCCAGTTTTCAGGAGATGTTCTCGAACAGGCCCTTCTTCAACAAAAAAGGCCTTTGCTCCCAGCTCTCTGGTGGCTCCAATGAAATTGGTGCCTCGATCGGAACGCAGTTCAGTCACTGGACCTCGCAGAGCGATAAACCTCCTCAGACCATTGATGAAAGACGAACTGCTCATGTCTTCCAGGACTTCGATGTGGATGGCCCGAGTAGCCATACAGGTGAAGATCACTGCCCATCTTTTGGTATTGGACTGCCCACCTCTAGTCTTCCTTGTGACGACTGACCATGGGCCGAAAACGTCCAAGCCAACATGGGAGAATGGGGCAGAAGGGATGACTCTGTCAACTGGGAGGCTCGCCATCTGTTGGCTGGCCTGTCTGCCACGAAGTCTTCTACAAGTGAAACATTGCTGGATTTCGGATGCGACGAGGCGCTTGGCACCGATGATCCAAAATCCAGCTGATCGCAGAGCTCCTTCAGTGAAGTGACGACCCTGGTGTCCCACCTTCTGGTGATAATGGCGGACCAGCAGAGTGGAGACATGATGGTTCTTGGGAAGAATTACAGGATGCACTCTTGACAGTCCAAGTGTGTCCTTGACTTCAGTAAGTCTGCCTCCCACACGGAGTAGTCCTTCTTCATCTCGGAAGGGTGAGAGTGAGATGATAGAACTTGATTTAGCGAGCTGTTTGTTCTTGGCCAAACATTCCATGTCTTGCGAGAATGCTCAGTCTGCACTGCTTGAATGACAAAGGCCTCTGTGGCTCTCAAACTGTCGATGCTGCGGTGATGGGAACATTGATGCCAGTTCTTGCAGGAATCTGTTGGCGAATGAAAACTCTGGCACACATGTCTGAGCAGACACAAAGAGTTAATCAAAGTGTCCCAGCTGGAAAACTTCTCAAAGCGAGAAGTCATGGTTGAATGAGGAGGTGAACTTGAGACCTTTGTCTTGAAAACACGAGGCCTAACCTCACTGTCAGTGTCGGGGAAGACCAAAGGGTAAGTCTTTTCGGGAGCGTGCACTGAAGACGTGCCCCCCAAGACCTCTCTTGGCCCTTGCAACCAGACCCTTTGCTTTGAGTCTAGGTCATCAACGAAACACCTGGTAGCAGCATCTGCAGGATTTGCATCTGTTGGTACATACTGCCATTGGTCTGGATGTGAGACATGTCTGATTCGTTCCACACGGTTGCTGACGTAGGTGTAGAATCTTCGGGTCTCGTTGCTGATGTAGCCCAGGACAACTTTGCTGTCGGTGTAGAATGTCACACTTTTGGGGGTAATGTCAAGTTGCTCACTGATTGTTTGCCACAACTCCGTTGCCAGGACTGCACTGCACAGCTCAAGCCGAGGGATAGTGTGGCCACTTTGAGGTGCCACTTTCGATTTGCCCATGATGAAGCCTATGCGTTTCTCAGGATCACTGACTACCTTGGCGTAGGCCACAGCTGCAATGGCTTTCTCGGAAGCATCGCAGAAGATGTGAATCTCCGCATCAGAGGTACAAGAGAGTGAGACTGGAAGAATCATGCGAGGGACTTCAATCTCGCGGAGGGGCTCCAGTGACTTCTTCCACTGCTCCCAACGCTGCTGGCTGGTTGCAGGAAGGGGCTCATCCCACGCAGTCTTGTGGCAGATTTCACGAAGCAAGATCTTTCCAGCAATGACTGCCGGTGCCAGAAAGCCAAGGGGGTCGTATATACTGTTCAGTGTGGAGAGAATCCCTCTGTGAGTGAAAGCGGTGTCTCCCAGCTGAAGGCAGATCTTGAAGGTGTCTCTATCAAGATTCCACAGTAGACCAAGGCAGCTGTGGGTCGGTAGGGATGTGGAGCAGTCTGAGAGATCAAGGGACTGCAACTCAGAGCAAAGATCTTCCTTTGGGAGAGCGCGAAGAATTTCCCTGTTGTTGGAAGCAAACTTGTGAAGCCTGATTTTCCCGTTTTCCATCAAAGCTGCCTGTGTCCGTTTCATAAGACTTGCAGCTTGGTCTTTCTCAGGAACAGACATCACACCATCATCTATGTAAAAGTTGCGGGAGACGAAGTTCCTCACGTCTTCTTCGGTGGAGGCCACTGTTTTCCGCAGACCATAGGTAGCTACAGCAGGTGAAGGGCTGTTCCCAAAGACATGCACGCACATGCGGTATTCCACAAGGGGCTTGTTGAAATCATTGTCTTCATACCAGAAGAATCTCAGAAGATCTCGATGGTGCTCATCTACGAAGAACTGGTAGAACATCTGCTCGATGTCACCGGTTATAGCGTACTCATCACGTCGGAATCTCAGGAGGATGCCTACAAGACTGTTGGTGAGGTCTGGTCCAGAGAGCAGCATGTTGTTCAGGGAACATCCTTCAAATGTGGCTGATGAGTCGAAAACACCTCGAATCTTGTCTGGTTTTTTAGGGTGGTAGACGCCAAAGAGAGGAAGATACCAACGGCTGTCTTCTCTCTCAAGCGCTGGAGCTTCTTCTGCGGAACCACTGTCCAGGACCTTGGACATGAATTCGAAGAAGTGTTTTCTTTTCACCGGGTCCTTTTTCAAAGATGCGTGCAAACCATGAGCACGACTGATAGCTTGTGGTCGATTACTCAATGGCACAGGGTCTGGAAATCTGAGTGGAAGAGGTGCAGTCCAACGATTCGCCTCATTTTTTTTAAAGTGCTGGTCCATCATAGACAGGAATCGTCGGTCCTCTACTGATGTCCCAATCTTCTCGTCTTTTGCTGTTCTTTCAAAAAGTCTGCCGTCCGACTGGTCTGTTTCAGAGACTTTCAGGTCGTAGGGACAAGGTTCGAAGATGGTTCCTCTGGTGCCGTGCATAACATGCGTCTTTGCTACGCTGACGGCTAAAGGCTTGTGCAACCTGTTCAAGCACACATCTCCGACAATCACCCATCCCAGAGGCAGCTGTTGTGCGAATGGGGAAGAGGGGGGTCCTAGCACCTGTTCCAATACGTGGTGAGCCTCAGGTAGGTCACGCCCTATGAGAAGGCTAATGGACACTTCATGATCAAGCTGAGGAATTTCTTTCGCAATGCCGTTGAGATGCGGATGGTGAAGAGCCACGTCGGGAGTCGGTATTTCCGACCTATCACTGGGAATCTTGCTGCATTCTATCACCGAGGGCAGTCGCAGGGTTTTCTGTCCATCCAAAGACTGGACACAAAGTCCTTGGAACTGGCGTCCACTCATACTGCAGGTCCCAGAGCATGAGGTCAAGCTGTAGATGATTTCCTGTGACCTGTTCCCCATGCTGTCCATGACTTCTGGTGCGGCGAGTGACCGGTTGCTCTGGTCGTCCAGTACCGCATACACAGGAATGCTTTTTTCAGGCTGGTTCTCAGGAAAGATCCGGACTTTGATTATCTTGCCACATGATCGACTGGTCTGCTTCCCATTGCAGAGAGATGTGCATTTGGTTTTCACCCCCGGGAGCTCCCCGCCATCATCTTTAGGAGGAGACTGTCGTGAAGATGTTGGCGTAGCAGATGACGAATCACCATCGCGGTGCATCACAGTGTGGTGCTTCTTTCCGCACTTCTCGCATTGGACTGTGGCAGCGCATTTGTTGGCGACGTGTTCGGTCGATGACAAGCATTTGAAGCAAATGTTTGTCTCCTTCAGCAAGGTAATGCGGTCCCTCCAGGTCTTTGCAGCGAAGGCTCTGCATTCTGTCAAGGGGTGCTGTGCCTTATGGATGGGGCATCTCATGTCCTGCTTAACGTCTGTTTTCCTATTGAAGACTCGCCCTTGATCTCTTGGAACGTCCCTTT
>CM060332.1:37858424-37863424 GCA_030674155.1 Stramonita haemastoma
TTTTTGTTTCTTTTCCGTACTGCTGTTCAAGTCTATCTCTATTTTCACTTCATTCCCTGATGCTCTTCCTATCCACAGAAAATTCACGGGCACACTCCGAAAGAAAGGAGAAAAAAGACTTTTAGATCAGTCTGCACAAATCCTAGTGAAAGTGAGCATAGTCTCTTTGAAAAAAGCAAGGTGAGCGTTTGCTAGGTAGTTACCCCTGTGCACAACTTTTGGCCCAAAGTGGGGGGTGGGCGTTTGCTAGATGGTGGGCTTATGCTAGGGATTTACGGTGTATATAATATATATATATATATATATATATATATATATATATATATATATATATATATATATATATATATATATGTATATATATACACTGACCAGTTTTGTTTTCCTAGGTCTTTTACTTGGTGCAACTTGATTTCAAAGTTTTAGTTCTTTAAGAATAGGATGTATCTCGGTTTGGGCCACATCACATTAGATTGGCCTACAAGAGGTTGCCAATGCCACATAGTGTGTAGAAGAGCACCAAAAAAAACCTACATCATTTCAAACTCAATTTTAGTGAAAGAAACCATGAAGACAACGCACAAATACATAGAGGACTATCATGTACAGCTCTCCGAGATCATGAATAAAACAAATCCAATTGTCTTCCCCTCACTTCTGTCTGTCCTAAATCCTGGCACAATGTCCTTCAAACGTTTTATGTAAGGCCACAGACGGTAAAGTGATGTGACCATGATACCCAGGCTTTTGTGTCCTCGTGATTGTCAACATTTTCCAAAAGGCCAAACGTGTACTTCAATCCTGCCAAATTCTTCATCGTGGGCGTGGTTTGGACAAGGGATTGACAGACAATGGAAGCCAGTCAGAAAAAAAAGGAACATAAACGCAAAAACCACTAACAGCAAGCAACTGACAGTCATTCAGGTTGCCAATCTAATTAGCAAGCCAACCATTTGGCAAGCGAACCAATTGGCAAGCTAATCAACCTATCATCTTATCAGCTGATCAAACAACCCCTCAACCATCCCACAAACCAGCCAAACAACAAACCAACCAACCAACAAAACCAACCAAACGAAACAGCACGGCCAGCCAGCTGTCAGCATTAAACAGCTTTCTTCCAAGCTAAGCCACACCATCAGTGAGTCGCCCCCCCTCCCTCCCCTTGCCCAGTACAGGCCCCAGGAAGACAAACGGCAGTGGCAGACGTAATGGCACTTAGGGTCACGACCACTGAACTGCCGGGCTCCAGAGAAACTGCTGCAGCAGCCAGACACTCACACCACAGACCACAGACCTCAGACCCCTCCAGCCAAGTCAGCTTCATGTCTGACTACTGGTGGTGATGGGGATGGATGGATTGGGGGAGGGGTGAAGAGAGAAGGGGGAGGAGTGTGGCTTAGAACTACTACTACTACTACTACCGCCACATCCTCCTCCTCCTTCCTTAGTCGTACTCACCCTCCTCTTCCTTAACCCCATCTACTACTTCTACTACCGCCACTTACTCCTCCTCCTTCCTAAGTCGTACTCCTCCCTCCTCTTCGTTTACTCAACCTCACTTCCATTCCTTATCCCAGTGATGCTTTTTGTTCCCTTTTCTGTGTTTTTCTTGGGGTGTCTTTGGTTTAAAACAATTGTAAGCGTGGGATGAATGAATGGCCATGGCCTTTTTTTAAACAAATTTAAATTGAGAGCCAAGTGGTTACAGGATAAACTTACAATTCTCACGCTTCTGAAGTAACAAATGAAAATCTTGCGAGATGTCTGGTAGACAAAGTGTTGGGAGATGTATATTCTCCTGGACAACTTAAGATACATACAGACAGATATATAATATACATATATATGTATGTATGTATGTATGTATGTATGTATGTATGTATGTATGTATGTATGTATGTATGTATGTATGTATGTATGTATGTATGTATGTATGTATGTATGTATATATGTATGTATGTATATATATATATATATATATATATATATATATATATATATATATATATATATATATATATATATATATATATATAAAATTATATCCTTTCTGTTTGTGGAGACAACTTATTCAAAAGACGAAGCATGCAGTTTAATAAACTCATAGTTTGTGGTAGCATCTGGTAAGGTGCACAAGGGAACACCACCAGATGTAAATGGACCGACTTTGACATGGGTGGTAGTTTGTAGTGAAACAAACCACTGTACAGTTGTCAGCCCAAGTCCATTCATGAAAGAATGCTACGGGGATAGGGAGAAAGGTGTAAAAAAAATAAGGAGGCACATAGTGAGAATTAAAGAGAGGGAGGGAGGGAGGGAGAAAGGGAGAGAGGGGAGAGAGAGAGAGAGAGAGAGAGAGAGAGAGAGAGAGAGAGAGAGAGAGAGAGAGAGAGAGAGAGAGAGAGAGAGAGAACACTGAACACTGAACACTGAACACTGAACACTGAAATGATTTAATGTACATTGGCCTTGGACCACAATACATTGGCTGGGCTTGGGGTGTACCAATACGTTCTTCCATATCATTTATGAAGCAAATGCACAAATAAGACATGATTTATCACTGATGAAAAAGAAAAGAAAAGCACACATTTACTCTTTTACCTGATTACAAGCCTCAAAACAACCATAACCTAATCCCATAAAGACTATTGTGTTCGGGAAAATTCATGTATATTGAATACATATAAAAAAAATAACAGTTATTCAATAAACTGCCTGTGACAACATTGTTTTCCTTTTGTTAATAGAATGAAAGATGTATCCATACAAACCATGTATGTACTCATCATTTGCTACTCTGAGCAGATCTGGTAATGGTACATTTATACATTTGCTTAAAAACTTTTCTCTCAAGCTTGTGTACATGCAACATTCTAGTAGAGAGAGAGAGAGAGAGAGAGAGAGAGAGAGAGAGAGAGAGAGAGAGAGAGAGAGAGAGAGAGGGAGAGAGGGAGAGAGAGAGAGAGAGAGAGAGAGAGAGAGAGAGAGAGAGAGAGACAGACAGACAGACAGACAGACAGACAGACAGACAGACAGACAGACAGAGACAGAGAGAGACAGAGACAGAGAGAGAAAGAGAAAGAGAGACGGAGAGAGAGAGAGAGAGAGAGAGAGAGAGAGAGAGAGAGAGAGAGAGAGAGAGAGAGAGAGAGAGAGAGAGAGAGAGAGAGAGAGAGAGAGGAGAATTGAATTGAATTGAATTGAATTGAATTGAATTGAATTGAATTAATTTTATTTTCAGAAGGTGATAGAGTAAGCATGACAATTGCTTTTTTACATCCAGCCTTCTATAACAATAACAAAAACAAAAAAAGAGGAATGAAAATCAGAACAATAAGAAACAATGGGGGGGGGGGGGGTACACAACCTGATTCTTAATCATGCAATTATACCTGTTTTCAAATAATAGGCGAACAGCTGAAGTAAATGAGAGAGAGAGAGAGAGACAGAGACAGAGACAGACAGAAGACAGACAGACAGACAGACAGACAGACAGAAGACAGACAGACAGAGACAGACAGACAGCAGAGAGAAGAGAGAGAGAGAGAGAGAGAGAGAGAGAGAGAGAGAGAGAGAGAGGAGAGAGAGAGAGAGAGAGAGAGAGAGAGAGAGAGGAGAGAGAGAGAGAGAATTTATATCATTATAAGTCATCATTCCTTATGCATGAATAAAAGTATAGATTCATTACTCAATGAAAAATGGTCTTAAACTGCAGGTTTAAAACTTTCAAGATGAGACAGTAGTAGAAGTAGCAGTTGTAGTAGAAGTAGTAGTTGTAGTAGTAGTAGTAGTAGTAGTAGTAGTAGTAGTAGTAGTAGTAGTAGTAGTAGTAGTAGTAGTTGTAGTAGTAGTAGTAGTAGCAGTAGCAGTAGTAGTAGTAGTAGTAGTAGTAGTAGTAGCAGTAGCAGTAGCAGTAGTAGTAGTAGTAGTAGTAGTTATTGTTGTTGTATAGTAGCAGTAGTAGCAGCGCAGCAGTAGCAGCAGCAGCAGTAGTAGTAGTAGTAGTAGTAGTAGTAGTAGTAGTAGTAGTAGTAGTAGTAGTAGTAGTAGTAGTAGTAGTAGTAGTAGTGGTAATAATAATAATAACAGGAGCAACAGCAGCAGCAGAAGCAGCAGCAGCAGCAGCAGCAGCAGCAACATCTTAACTGTGGGAGAAGTGTCTGAGAGTCATTCATTGTCACTCTCGGGTCTTCAATACGGCTTGGTCACCTGTAATCCATGCCTGTCATAAACAGCTCTCCGAGATCATGAATAAAACAAATGCAATTGTCTTCCACCCACTTCTGTCTGTCTTATTTCCTGGCACAATATCCTTCAAACGTTCTATGCAAGGCCACAGATGGTAGAGTGATGTGACCATGATACCCAGGATTTTTGTTTCTTCCTGATTGTCAACAGACTTTTTTAAAAGGCCAAACGTGTATCTCAATTCTGCCAAATTCTTCATTCTGGGCGTGATTTTGACAAGGGATTGACAGACAATGGAGCTCTTCAGAGAACAAGAAACATAAACACAAAAACCACTTACAACAAGCAACTAACAGAGTCATTCAGTCTGTCAATCTAATTGGAAAGCTAACCAACTGGCAAGCTAATTAATTGGCAAGCTAACCAACTAATCCACTCATCAGCTGACCAAACAACCCCTCAGCCAGCCCACAAACCAGCCAACAAACCAACCAACCAGCCTGTGTACCTACCAACCAACCAACCAATCCAACAAACGAAACAGCACGGCCAGCTGTCAGCATTAAACAGCTTTCTTCCAAGCTAAGCCACACCATCAGTGAGTCGCCCCCCCTCCCTCCCCTTGCCCAGTACAGGCCCCAGGAAGACAAACGGCAGTGGCAGACGTAATGGCACTTAGGGTCACGACCACTGAACTGCCGGGCTCCAGAGAAACTGCTGCAGCAGCCAGACACACACACCACAGACGACCCACCCCCCAGGCAAGTCAGCTTCATGTCTGACTGCTGGTGGTGATGGGGATGGAT
>CM060332.1:37868424-37870924 GCA_030674155.1 Stramonita haemastoma
GATGTCTATTTCCAGTACCGAATGCTATTTTCAAAATCAATAAAGGCTACAGATCGTTTTCGATTCAAAGAAAATTGCCATGATAGAAGTGCAAATATATGATAAGCAGAATGAGAGAGACAGAGCGAGAGAGACAGAGACAGAGAGAGACAGACAGACAGACAGACAGACAGACAGACAAATTCTTTTATATCGAGAATAATGGATCAAGTCATGTACTTTTTACATCCAGTCCCTGTGTATGATGCAGTTTGTTAAAATTTGTTCCCACCGGCACACAATGGCCTACTCTTCCAAAAAGCAGAACGGCGAAAAGAGAGAGTGTATAAAAAGACAGAAAATAATAGAGAAAGAGATAACAGAAAGAAGACTAAAAAGGATGGGGCGGACAGACAGAGATGATGATGATGATGATGATGATGATGATGATGATGATGATGATGATGATGATGATGATGATGATGACGACGACGACGACGACGATGATGATGATGATGAACACAATCTGCTATATATCCAGACTCCTCCGCGTTTCATTCCTACGCATGCTGTGACACTCACTGAAGATGTGTTTTTATATGTTGCATGTCGTCTTAGATAGATTTTCTAGTGATATTCTCACAGAGAGAGACAGAGAGAGAGAGAGACAGAGAGACAGAGAGAGAGAGAGAGTGAGTGTGTGTGTGTGTGTGTGTGTGTGTGTGTGTGTGTGTGTGTGTGTGTGTGTGTGTGTGTGTGTGTGCGCACGAGCGCTTTTGTATATGTGTTCGTGTCTAAGTATTCAAATGTTCGCTTATTGCATTTTGCAAGAGCATTTTGTACAACACATGGATTTCATCAGAGCATACATTCATGTGGACTACTTTCTCACCTCTTTCATATTTAGACAACAAAAATTCCCATCTTATTAGAGACGCCAATCTTCATCCAAAGAAAACAACCAAAAAAACAACAAAAAACCTCGCTGTTCATTCTAAGCAAGCAGGTCATTCAGTGATGCATGCACAGGATTATCCGCCCCTGCCCGTGAAAAGCCTGCTTGGCCTCATCAGAACACGTTGTCCATGTGTCAGCAGGAGGGGATTGGTTCATCCCACCATTTCTTAGGTCTCCACTTCTGCCCGCCTATCACGTGCTTTGCATGTTGCTAGGACGAAATATGACTGGGGCCGAGTTTTATGTGGCTTCAGTTTTTGATGATGATGAATGACCTGAAGTAGACAATAAGGATGAAGAGTGGCTGGAGGAAGAGAGGGGTAAAAAGGTCACATTGAACCAATCAAATCAGGCCACAGTAAGTATCTAGAGATTGCTCTGAATCACGTGATTTGATTTCTTCACTGTGACCTTAATCTGTTACAGAAAAAAACCCTCATATCTCAGCTGTTTCGATTTTTTTTCATCATCTGTTCTTTGTGTCCAGGATTGACAACCATGTAGCATGACGGACCATAATTATTAAGCATGTTATGATTTTAATTTTCACCTGGTAAGGTATGATTCGATCTTTCCAAGTGTTGAGATGGATTATTCTTCTTTTAGCCATGCCTGTTCTTGTTTTTGTCGTTGGAACGTGATCCGTCATTTGGTTTGACTGAGCCGAAATATTCAGTCTTTGGCATTTTCTAAAAGAGTTTTGTCAAACTTTATTTCATGCTCTTTCTGGCAGCTTGTTCTGGCAACATGCAACATGTTTGCGTTTGGGGAGATTTTTTTACGCGGTGTAATATTCTCTTCATGCTGGTAACATCATCGGCTAGTAGTGCTGTATCATCAGCGTCGAGAATTGATACACGTTCAAGGTATGAGAGCGTTGGGTGTGTATTACATAATTCTCAACAATTCATGACATAAATTGCTGACATCTTTTATGATTACCCAGTAGGAAGATTTCAAATCTTTCCTGTGGTACAGCATAGACCCCTGTGCTTTGACAAATTGCTTCATTACGAGTTAAAAAAAAAACTACCTGTCTAAACCAACGAGTAGCAAATATCCATTAAACCAAGAAGAAAAACATCAGTTGTACGCACAGAGAAAAAACTGGGTTGAACATAACAAAAACAAATAAGCGCACAAACTGTGTGACATGTCTGGCTCACGGCTGGTTCTGTTACATGCAAATCTTACTGGCTATTATCAACACAGCCGTGGTGTGATTTATTCAACGTGTTTTCTCCTTCATGCAACAGCCTGTTGGGTATCACTGTTTAAGGCGAGATGTGATTAACTCGATGTGACATTATTTCGTTACATGACATGAAAAATCAGTTGAATGAATTGCAAATGCCTCGTAATTATCACATAATCAGATCTTGGCCACCTTGGTAGCTTTCAGTGTGATTGAAAACAGCTATAAACAAGGGAGAGAGAGAGAGAGAGAGAGAGAGAGAGAGAGAGAGAGAGAGAGAGACAGACAGACAGACAGACAGACAGACAGACAGACAGACAGTGGGAGAGAGAGAGACAGAGGGAGAGACAGACAGACAGACAGACAGAG
>CM060332.1:37875924-37888424 GCA_030674155.1 Stramonita haemastoma
CTTTTCTGCTTTTGTATCCATTTGTTTTGGGGTTTGTTGGTTTTTTTTTTTATCTCAACAGTCTTTGGTTTTTGGTTTGTTTTGATATTATTCTGGTAGCTTGCAAATCTCTGACACTTATCTTTGTTGTCTGTGTTTATTGTCTATTTTTTTCCCTTGGAGTCATTTCATAACTGTTTTCACGGCTTCGGGCAGAATACGTTCAACTCAGTTGTGTGTCTGAGTCGGTTTGTGCGTATGTGCATGCCTGCGTACGTGCGTGTGTGCGTACGTTCGTACATGCATGGGGAGAAAGAAAGAAAGAAAGAAAGAAAGAAAGAAAGAAAGAAAGAAAGAAAGAAAGAAAGAAAGAAAGAAAGAAAGAAAAAGAAAAATAGAAGAAGAAGACAGACAGACAGACAGATAGATAGAATAGATAGACAGAAGACAGACAGACAGACAGACAGACAGACAGATAGATAGATAGATAGATAGATAGATAAGATAGAAACAGACAGACAGACAGACAGACAGACAGACAGACAGACAGACAGACAGACAGACTTGCTGGCTCGTATGTTAAAGTGTGTGTGTGTGCGTGCGTGTGTGCGTGCGTGCGAGCGTGCATGCGTGCGTGCGTGCGTGTGTGTGTGTTGTGTGTGTGTGTGTGTGTGTGTGTGTGTGTGTGTGTGTGTGTGTGCTTTATTTATTCTTTTATATCGAGGATAATGTAAATGCACTTTACATTATCATATCTTATACACAGTGATATTATACGATATATACATAATTATATTATATTTATATTATATATATATATTATATATATTTATATAATTATATATATATATAAATACACCCAGTCCCTTTTACACCCAGTCCCCGTGTGTATGCAGTTTTTTGTCAATCTTGTCTTCTGTTCCCTTTGGCACACAATGGCCTACTCTTCCGAAAAGAAGAACAGGATTTAACGTGTGCGCAAGATGTACTGCGTGCGTTCGCACACGGGTTTTCGGTTTATAATCTCATCCAAAGGACTTGTGGGGAGAGTGGAGTTAGCACTGATGTTAACTGCACGGTAAAAAGCCCCTCGAATGGGAATCGAACCCGGGTTCTCAAATTGCGAGTGCAATTTTCTGACCACCAGGCTATCCCGTTCCCCTGTCTTATTCCCTGTGTGTGTGTGTGTGTGTGTGTGTGTGTGTGTGTGTGTGTTGTGTGTGTGTGTGTGTGTGTGTGTGTGTGTGTGTGTGTGTGCGCGCACGCATGCGTTTGTGCGTGCATGGTGTTTAGCGTGCGTGTGTATGTGTTTTGTGTGTGTGCGTGCGTGTTTGCATGAGTGTGTGTGCACGTGCGCGCGCGTGCATGCGTGCATGCTTGTATATGTGCACGCGCGTCTGCACGTTGTTGCAAGTGTGAGTGTGAGTATAAGCAGGCATTCTTAAATACACTTACATGCATATGCGTACCTACTTTTTTTTTTACCAGTAGAAAGTCATTTGGAAAGAGGGTAATACGGCGTTTCGCTAGTCTTTGAAAAACAATCCAGCAGGAAAATGGTTGGAAAAAAAGCTTCAAAATTATAGGGAAAAACGTGTAGATTTTTTCCTTTTTGTATTGTATAGAGTATTCGATGATGTCAAATTAGATCCATTTACGTTCAGTTTTTCCTTCTCTTTAGTATTTCTTTGTTGTTTGATTGTTGTTTTTTTTGTTTTCATCACTGATAGCGCTATGGGTGAGTCAGGTTTCTACATTCTCACACAAAAAAGAAGGAAAGGACATGAATTTGTCAGAATGTGTCCACTTTCTGTGTTAAATCCTGCTACAGACATTGTATCTGAAAGTAACCCATACCAGAGAAAGACAGTTCAATGTCAAAGTGAATAAGACAGGAAATCTTTTCTCCCTTCTACTACTACTGACCTCTGGGAGTCTCGTCCAGATTTTGTTAAAACTAGCAACTCCATAAGTGCTTTCAAACAGTTATGATCCCTCTATGATGATGACCCTGTTGTTGTATGTACCTGCTTAGTATTTTCCTTGCGGACGGACCGACAGGAACAGATCATTGACTGTCACCTGCGTCTTGGAATGAGTTATCTGATTATTTAATGATATGTTTAAAAGAAAGGTTATTGGATATATTAACTGCATGATGATGTGATGATGCAACCGAATTATCAGAGCATTATCTTTCGTTCTGTCCTGCCAGAATGCAGTTCATGAAAATGGCTATTTCAAAGCTTTTTTTAGAATCTACATCAAAGCCGCAATCTGCCAACCGATACAAATATATGGATATTTCAGACTGTTTACAAATCATTTTCAGATTCACATCGTTTCTAAGTTAACTTCTCATTCCTTCCCTTTCACTTATCCTGTAGTTGTGTAGACTAAGAACTCATAAATAACCAACCTAGCTGCCTTTTCAAACTTCAAGCGTGTAAATGATGCCAGATGCAAAAAAAGAGGCAACGGTTTTCAGCAGAAGATAGACCAAAGACAAACAATACTTGCCGGCCAGTTAAAACAAAGGCACATGATTGCAAGCCATTCATATGCATGAAACCGATTGATCTAGAGTAGAAGTCAATCATATTTTAGCGACTATTGAATCTGAATTATGTGTCTATTCAGCAACAAGTAAGCCCACATTGTGTGTGTGTGTGTGTGTGTGTGTGTGTGTGTGTGTGTGTGTGTGTGTTACTGCTGCTGCTCTTTCATTTAAAGTTTGCTCACAATCGGATTCAATAGGCTTTCACAAGACCTGAAACTAGATCTGAAAGAAAAAACAAAAAGTAAACAAGTATTTCCAAAATAAACCAATGATAAAAAAAAAACATTAATGCAGACCTAGATATAACCTGAGCAACATTAACGATTCCTGGTATGAAATAGAGAGAGAGAGAGAGAGAGAGAGAGAGAGAGAGGGAGGGAGGGAGGGGGGGGAGGAGAGACAGACAGACAGGCAGACAGACAGACAGAGAGGGAGAGACAGACAGACAGACAGACAGAGACAGAGAGAGACGGAGATAGAGAGGGAGAGAGACAGAGCTAGAGAGAAAGTTTATATAATCAATGGGGAAAAACAATCCACCCTAACTGTGGCATAAACAAAACGAGGTCATTAAACCGGCTCATATCAATACCCAGAGGAGTAGTTTGCTAAGATTGTCACATAAAACATGATAGGCCTATCAAATATAGAGCACTGAGCTCACAAAAAAAGCTTTTGATAATAGTTCTGATAATCATACAAAAATAAACATTGAAAAATATACCTATCTATCCAAAGATTTATCAACCTTAAGAAAGACGGGATGATGTAATTCAAAATCAGTCTTTAAAAAGATCAACATAATTAGCAATACACACACGCGCGCGCACAAACGCACACACACACGCGCATGTGCACGCACGCACGCAAACACACACACACACATTTACAAAAAGTGTGTACATATGGCGACTAGATGCAAAAATGATAAAATACAAAAGGTCAGGAGTGCTTATTCTATTATCTTCGAAATAAGATAATAAAATATTTTGTTTAAACACACACACACACACACACACCACACACACACACACACACACACACACACACACACACACCACACACACACACACACATATACACACACACAAGACAGACAGACAGACAGACAGACAAGACAGACAGACAAGACAGACAGACAAGACAGACAGAGACAGACAGAGAGTGTGTGTGTGTATGTGTGTGTGTGTGTGTGTGTGTGTGTGTGTGTGTGTGTGTGTGTGTGTGTGGTGTGTGTGTGTGTATGTGTGTGTGTGTGTGTGTGTGTGTGTGTGTGTGTGTGTGTGTGTGTGTATGTGCGTGTGTGTTGTGTGGGGGGGGGGGGTAGTATTTCGTTTTTCCATTCTTAAAAGGCGATTTTAAGCATAAATAATCGACTAACAATCGTAATGCTATATCAAGCCAATAGAACAATGAAAATCATACCAGCACAAACTTTCCTTAATGCCCAGTTATTTTTTTCAATTATAGTTATCGCTTGAAGGAGGAGGGGTCTTTTGTTTGGTTTTTTTGTTTTTCTTTTTTTGGGGGTGTAGGTTGGTGAGTGCTTTAATTTTGTTAGAACAGATTGTAAATGTAAAATGCTTTCAGTTTTGTTCTGTGGTATTGGTAGTGCGTGTGTGGTTATGAAGTGCACATGTGTCGGCCCTCACACACACACACACACACACACACACACACACACACACACACACACGCACACACACACACACACGCACGCACGCACGCACGCACGCACGCACGCGCGCACACACACACACACACACACACACACACACACACACACACACACACACACACACAAACACACTATAGCACAAAAGGAATCAGAAGAATGTAATGTTTACTGATAGTTTAAACCATTCCTCCCTGAACTTAAAAGAAAAAAACCTCTACTTTCCTCCTAGGCATAGAGATGCATAAATGTTTCTACTTTGATACCCCAAACAAAACGCACTTGTATATTTTTACCGACTATTACGTACTCAAATCACAACAATGCCCGATTATGTAATACAGATAAGAGAGTTGCCACAATACAACCTCAGACACGGATAGTTGCACTCTCACCAGTATATTGTCTAACTCTCTGTTTCTTCTACTTACTCCTCTGCTTCAAACTAAAGTAACGCCCACTGACCCTTATTCTTCACCCATGTCTTTTTTATTTCTTCTCTGACCTCAAGGTTCTGAAGAACAAAGGCTGCTGTCATCCATTATGTAAGATGGTAGAAAAACTTTAAAGGTGCTCACAGCCACACTATAATCCATTCCAGCTTTTTCTGAATATAGGTCAACGGGAAGCAGGTAGTCAGCTATTTACTGTAGGGGGTGGAGGAACTGATTTATTTCTACTCAAGAGGGAACCTGCAACCTCAGAAATCTGCTCACTCTCTCTACTTGGTGTAGTTTAACCAATTCTCCTCAGATCTATAAGACGTCATGTAAAGACAGAGCTATACCCAGATCTATAGGGCATAAGGGAATGCCCAGACCTACAAATGCCCAAATCTATAAGGCATCACGAAATGACAGAAATATGCCCAGATCTATAGGGCATCCAGAATGCCAAAATCTATAAATGCCCAGATCTATAAAGCATTAATCGGCGGATGCCCAGATCTATACGGCATTAATCGCGGAATGCCCAGATCTATAAAGCATTAATAACGGAATGCCCAGATCTATAAAGCGTTAATCACGGAATGCCCAGATCTATAAAGCGTTAATCACGGAATGCCCAGATCTATAAAGCGTTAATCACGGAATGCCCAGATCTATAAAGCGTTAATCACGGAATGCCCAGATCTATAAAGCGTTAATCACGGAATGCCCAGATCTATAAAGCGTTAATCACGGAATGCCCAGATCTATAAAGCATTAATCACGGAATGCCCAGATCTATAAAGCGTTAATCACGGAATGCCCAGATCTATAAAGCGTTAATCACGGAATGCCCAGATCTATAAAGCATTAATCACGGACATTAATGAGATTACTGCGCCCTGACATGGCAGGGAGAAGTCTGACTCCTGCTTCCTACCTACACTGCACCCCAGTGTCCTAAACAAAACTCAGCTCATACTCCATGCAGTATATGCTTTACTTTCACGTCAGGCTCTACAGCTAAACTGGCCACAATCACCACTGAAGACAAACAAACCCCTTGCAGTTTCAAATCAATTGGAGCACTGCACATATGCGCAAGGAAACACAGTCTAATGTGAATTCCACAATCTCAAACAAAAATCTCAAAAACCGGTTTTCACATTCGATGCTCGGGAAAAACAAACAGTTTGTGACAGAAACGGCACTTGTATTTCTGAATTTAGAATTTAAGTCTTTGGTATTATTATCAGCCCATTTTTCTTTTTCTTTTTTTTAACTTGTTGGGTATTGTTTTTTTCTCCCCATTATTTAAACTTAAAAACAAGATCCTTGCAATCAGATTGCAATTAAAAGCCATAAAATAGGTTGTGAACCTAATCCTAGTTTAGCAGGGTCTCTGTTTTTAGTTTTGTTCTGTTTTCGTGTTGTTGTTTTTCATGTATTTAACGAATAGATCTGACTAAAGGATATAAAAGGATTCAACTCCTCTCTCTCTCTCTCTCTCTCTCTCTCTCTCCTCTCCTCTTCTCTCTCTCTCTCTCTCTCTCTCTCTCTCTCTCTCGTCTCTCTGTCTCTCTCTCTCTCTGTCTCTCTGTCTCTCTGTCTCTGCTCTCTCTTCTCTGTCTCTCTCTGTCTCTCTCTCTGTCTCTCTCTCTCTCATACACACACACACACACACACACACACACACACACACACACACACACACACACACACACACACAGAGAGAGAGAGAGAGAGAGAGAGAGAGAGAGAGAGAGAGAGAGAGAGAGAGAGAGAGAGAGAGAGAGAGAGAGAGAGAGAGAGAGAGAGAGAGAGAGAGAGAGAGAGAGAGAGAGAGAGAGAGAGAGAGAGAGAGAGACAAAGAGACACCAGTAAACGGACATAAGAAGCAGAAGTCAAAAGAGAAATCAAAAAAAAAAAACTTCAAAAGGTAACGAGCGTGCATTTTCTTTAAAGTCCAAATCTAAGAGAAACAGAACAACAAAAGCATAAAATGGACAAATACCAAAACGTATATGAAGACACAGAAACATTCAGGTAAAAAGATGCATCATGCACGCTAAGATGAAAATATATAAAGCCATTACACGAACAGAATAGCAACACTCATCTTTGACCGTTTTAACAAGTGCGTCTGGAGAATGATAAATTGCTCTCAACAAAGCGAAAAGTGCAAGCAGACAAACTTATGTTACTTCCTGAATGTCCCTCAATTTGAATATGTCGATACAATTTAAAACATCATTCGTGCGAGCTACATTTTTTGTGTTGATTTCTCCTAGATCCTCATCATAAAAGCAAAAAAAAACCTGATAAATAAATTTAGATGTTTTCTGAAGCCTTCCTCTAGGTTTTCTACTACTCTTGTAAATAAAGAAAGAGAGAGAGAGAGAGAGAGAGAGAGAGAGAGAGAGAGAGAGAGAGAGAGAGAGAGAGAGAGAGACAGAGACAGAGACAGAGAGAGAGAGAGAGAGAGAGAGAGAGAGAGAGAGAGAGAGAGAGAGAACTATTTAATTTGCTGAAAGCAACAGATTAACCACTGGAAAAAAATGAACGTATACTCGAGTATTACCCAAACGGAGGAACAAGAAACTTGACTGACTTTCCTGCTGGTATCAAGCAGGGAATGATAACTATAGTTCAGTGAGGCAGTGTGAAGTGACGGCCAAGCCACTCACTGCAAGTGACTCCAGTAGAAGCAGAGGAGTCACCCAGACAGCAACATGCTGCAAAGGCTGAATTAGTGCATCCGATGACAAAGACCATTGACAGTCAGTCATATCAATGTCAACCAGTTAGAACAACAAGCATCTGAAAAATAGAGTGAGAGTCCCTCTAAATGACATGGCATCTTCAAAACACTCAATGAAAGAGTCCTTAAAGAAGTGAAGAAAGGAGAAGAGACCAAAAACGTGTCACATTTGGCAAAGTAATCCGAAGACATTGAGAAAAAAAAAATTTGATGGGATACACAGCAACTTTTAAAAGGCAGAGAACGAAACAATGGGAAAAAAAAGCATTGAACACATAAAAAATGAATAATGAAAATGAAGAAAGTTAGAAGAGAGAAAACAAGAAAAGCAGGAACTCAAGAGGTCATTGTTAAAGGAAAATGCAGCAAGGAAATAGACAAGGATGGAAAAGGGGAAAAAATATCACCCATGATAAAAAGAGTTCAGGTGAATTAGCATCAGACATAGAAGATTTCATAAACATGTGCCTGGAATATAATAACACTTGCTACGGTACAACTACACAGCTTAATAGCCTAGTGGTTAGAACATTACGTTCGCAATCTGACGATCCGGTTCGATTCCCGTTCGAGAGGATATTTCCCCTGGAGTTGATATCAGTGCTGACTCCACTCTCCCCAAAAGTCCTTCGGATGAGACTATAAACCGAGGTCCTGTGTGCGAATGCATGCAGAACATCTTGCACACATTTAAATCCTGTTCGGCTTTTGAAAGAGTAGGCCATCGTGTGCCCGGTGGGAACAGATGACAAAATTTACAAAACTGCATACATATGGGGACAGAATGAGGAAAAGCACATGAATGCTTATTCCATCATCCGCGATATAATGAAATAAATAAATAAATAAAAGAAAAATAACTTGGTCAAATCAAGTCGATGCAGGGCCAAATGATGACTCACCATCAACAGAAGAATTGAAGAAACATTGAAAAGGACGAAAAAAAATTAAAGTTGAAAAAATTAACCAAATTGCAAGCAGTGTACCTAAACTAAGGGGATCTGATGTATTTAAGTATATAAGAAAGACATTCAGTCATAAACTGAGAACCACGATGTATAAAAAGGCTGGGGTGTGGGGGAGGGGGGGGGACAAAGATGCTTATCTGTACAATTTAACACAGCCGAAAGAAATGAAGAGCTACACACTCATCAGCCTTTTTCCTCATAACCTCAAGCTGTTCACAAGGTTATGGCGACTCCAGAGCTGAATGGAACAGATTCTTGACAAGAACCTGAGAAAAACAAACGTCAATTTAAACTACTCCCCATGCAGGATAAAAAAAACAACAGAAGAGCATCAGCAAGGACACCTCTTGACAACCATGTGTCTGAAAGCCTCAAAACGAAGATGAGGGGTTAGGCAAAAAAAAAAAATCCCAATATCCCCCTGAGTTCTTCTCGTCCGTATTTGAAAAAAACTGTTTACGACGCGGAGGTTGATTTTAGAATCAATGTTAGTGGGGAACACCTCTAAAATCCACGTTTCACAAACTATGTTGTCCTATGCAGAAAAATAGGACAAGAAAAAAACTTGAAAGACACTGAACGAAAAAACCAAGGAAATTGAGTTAAAGATATATAGAGGAAATGCAAAAATCATGAAACTTCATCTGAAAAGGCATGGTTTTTACTCAGAAAATTAATGCCTATAATGCTGCCACTGAAAGACATTATTCCCTAGAATTTATTTTCATTTCATTTTTTTTTATTTGAATCTTTGATAAGTCATTTTCAAAATGATTGAGAAGCTGGTACCTGCACTTGTCTTTCCTCACTACTTTTTCCTCAATGAAAATTAATCTGAAATTAGAAAAGAAAGTAGCAAAGGAAAATCAAAACATAAAAAGTCACAAGCCATACATACGTTGAACAAAACAGCATTCAAGGACAAAAGTGAAGAAAACCTTAAAATCAGAATCCAAAGTGTCTGCTACACATTTGAAGAAAACTTCCTCAATAAAGACTTGCCATCGTTTTTTCAGAAAACAATTATACAACAACAGATGGGGCCGGGGTCGCTGGGTGTTTTTCTAGGACTGCCCAACGCAGAAAGATGACAAATCACGCTTGGACAACGGAGTGAAAAATGATGACTATCACACCGCAAGTTTTGATAATATACCAAGAAATCGGGAACAGATTAAGACTAACAGATTTTCTCGAAATAATTCTTGCCAAAACAGAATTAAAGTAATGACGATCATAGTGTAAGACCAGACTTCGACAGACACCAAAATTTTATCCTGACTGTATCCATACATTGTCCTTTATGGCGAGACGTGCTTTCAGTTTAAAACTGAGAATTTCAAAGCAACAGAATTACAAAGCAAAACAGTTTGCGATGGCTCGCCATAATTATACTTCTCCACCTCCACGTTGTGATGTTCTTCCGTATAATTGATACTATATGCTACATATTGATTATATCAATGGTACTTCTTTTGGAATGTGTGTGCGTGTGTTTATTTGATTTATTCGTTTATTCTTTTATATCGAGGATAATGGAATAAGCACTCATGTACGGTCGCATACGCGGTACGGATTACCGTCGCATACGCAAAAATCTCACCATTGGTGAACATCGGAACACAAGCGCGCGCACGCGCGCGCGTGCGTGCGTGTGTGTGTGTGTGTGTGTGTTCGTGTGTGTGTGCGTGCACGCGCATGCGTGTGCGCGTGCGAGCGTGCGTGTGCGTACGTGCATGTGTGTGTTTGTGTGTGTGTGCGCGCGCGTGTGTGTATGCGTGTGTGATCTCTTGTCTCAATTTTTAGTGTTGGATGCTTCTTCGATATCTTTTTACCTTCTTAGCCCTCAAGTGCTTGCTGTCTTTTCCCTAGGCCCTTCTTGGAGCTAAAAGAATAACCTTGAAAAGCATTTTTAAGAGGCCGTAGCTGCGCTAGATCTCTCCGGGTTTTTTGTTCTTTTTCTTAGCCTGATATGATCTAATGATTTATATGTACAGTGAAAACGCTCTCTCTCTCTCTCTCTCTCTCTCTCTCTCTCTCTCTCTCTCTCTCTCTCTCTCTCTCTCTCTCTCTCTCTCTCTCTCTCTCTCTCTCTCTCCTCTCTCTCTCAGTGCTGACTTCACTCTCCCAAAAAGTCTTTCGGATGAGACAGAAAACCGAGGCCCCGTGTGCGACAGCACGCAGAACATCTTGCACACACGTTAAATCCTGTTCCGCTTTTCGTAAGAGTAGGCCATTGTGTGCCGGTGAGACAGATGACAAGATTTACAAAACTGCATACACACGGGGACTGGATGAAAAAAAGCACATGAATGCTTATTCCATTATCCTCGATATAAAAGAATTTAATTAATCTCTCTCACCTACACACACACATACACGCATGCACGCACACAAATACACATACACACACAAACAAACAAACAAACTAACCACACACACGCACGCACACACACGCACGCACACACACACACACATAAACACAAATACACACACATACAAACACACATAACACACACACACACACACACACACACACACACACACACACACACACACACACACACACACACACACACACACACACACACTATGAGACAGAAAAACAGATAGAGAAACAAACACATAGGAACAAAAAGAAATATACAAATTGATAGTGAAGCAGACACACACAGTCAACAAAAAAAATAGACATATTAACACAGAAACACAAAAGAAGCTTCCAAAGATGATTGCGTATACATGCTCTTTCCGATCTACTTCTAAGAAGGACAGACAGCTAAAAACGAGCAAATGACTGTAAAAAAAAAAAAAAAAACTTGTATGAAGACATAAAAAACCAGCTAGGCATAAAAATAGATTAGGCACGCGAAGAAAAGTGGGGTATAAAGCCATTACAAAAACAGAATAAACAAGATTCATCTCTCAAAAAAAACCCAGAAAAACAAGATTCATCTCTAATCATTTTTACGAGCGCGTCTGGAGAATGATAAATTGCTCTCACAAACCGAAAAGCGCAAGCACATCTTATATTGCTCCCCTAATGTGCCGGAATTGAATGCATCAATATCGTTTCAAATCTCAAGGGTGTGTGCTCGCTTTAGTGTATATTGCCCCCAATCTTCGTCATAAATGAAAAAAAAAAAACGCGACAAGCAAACAAGGAATCGAGCTGGGCTGCTAAACCTTGCCGCTGATATATAAATAAAGCAAACAGCTTACAATGTTTGCATCAGTGTCAACATTCTACAAATGAAGTTAGCCTTTTATTCAAAACGTTCACCACGATGTCTAATGGAATCTCGATTACAAAGTAACACGTTAGCGATCTTTTTTCCTCCTAGAATTTCTTTTGTACAATTTATGTGTCCAAATTCCAGCAATGAATTTTCAATACCTCCTCCACAGTTACAAAATAAAAGTTTCTTTTTCCAAACTTTTTTGGAAGTTTTTTTAATGACACAATTATACAGATACAAAGAGTTATGTCGAGATAGAGACAGACAGAGACAGAGAGCCAGACATAGATAGATGTGACGCTACATCACATAAAGAATCGCATTGCACCAGGGATCAATTTTTGATTTATTGACATATTATTAATTTGCAAGAAAATGACTATACAATACAAAAGCAGAATGAAAATCAGACAATCCTATCAAAAGTTATTATAACATGAAATGATAGACTGCAGCAAATGACAAAAGAGGAATTGACAAGTTTAGCATCCTTATAGGTGATCAAAATGCAATTCTTGGGTATATTTATAAACATGTTTAAAGGCAAAAGGAGACAAAATTATGTCTTGATATTTCATTACAAGGTAGAACAATGACTATAGTTTTACAATCAATCAAAATCTCACAATCAACAACCTGACCCCCACCTGCCTAAAATAGCTCCTAGCGGAAAAGTGGGCCAGGTGCTAAGCGACTCATTCGGTGGTGGAGCGTCACAGATAGCCTGGTAGGCAGACAAAGAGATGTCTCAAATGGACAATGAGTTCAATAAAGGAAATGTATCGGCTGTCGTATACTGTGTATCAAAACAAAATTAACTTTTCCCTACACACTATACTTTTTTCTTATTTTATTCGTTTATATCGAGGATAATGGATAAGCACTCTTGT
>CM060332.1:37898424-37900924 GCA_030674155.1 Stramonita haemastoma
CCTTAATCGTTCATTGTGTTATTATTGATTGCATGGCCTGACTGATATGTTTGCTTGTTTCTTGGCTTATTTATTTTACTTTCAGCTGTGGTGGCAGAACCACAACACAACTATGGGCTGGGCACAGCTGTACAGCATTGCACAGTCAGTCAAATGTCTGTCTTTTTTAATTTATTTTGTATTTATTCTTTTCATATCGAGGATAATGGAATAAGCGCTCGTGTGCTTTTTTTAAAAAAATCCAGTCCCCGTGTGTATGGAGTTGTGTAAATATTGTCATCTGTTCCCACCGGCACACAATGTCTGACCGGCAAGTAATAATAACTAGCCTTGGACATCAGCTCTTTGCTGTTTGTCAGTGCTTGTATAATTTTTTTTTTATCTTATTCTTTTATATCAAGGATAATGGAATAAGCACTCTGTGCTTTTTTTACAAGCAGAGTACTTGCATTGACAAAGTACATAAACATGACCTCCGACTCCAAAAATCCTTATGCTATGGGTTTAAATCTCGGCATTTTTCGGTCAATAAATTTAATGTTGTTAAAATCTCCCTGGTCGACTAATTAATATACACACGAGGACTGGATGTAAAAAAGCACAAGAGTGCTTATTTCATTATCCTCGATATAAAAGAATAAATCAAAATAAAAAAAAGAATAAATCAAATCAAATCAAACCAGTGCTATGACTTTCGTAACTGTGCTTGTGCACGTTCAAAAATGAAACAACCATATTGGAAATCATGTAATTGTTGGCAATTTTCTGTGCATTCTGGAAATACCAACGCACCCAATGTGCACATCATGTTATTTATACAAGGCGGTCAAATGTCTGCACGGCAGAAATCTCGGCAGATGTGGTTGAGCATATTATGGGATGGTCTGCACTCAGTGGCATTTCGTTGGGACACCAGACAAAAAGAACACACATCATTAAGTTTGTGTTTCTTTTTTTTTTCCAGTTTTCAACATTTCCAAAGGTTGTCTGCTGCCGTTTTTTTTTCTCTTCAGCAGACATATCTGTCCACCTGCCTTCTTTCGCTGTGATTGAGATGAGGGTGTATTCTGCAATGTTGTCAGGCCATGTACACTGAGGGTTTTTCTTGGAAATGCAGGGGCGTTTTAGAGTTTTTAAAAATTTTCAATTTCCCCAAAGGCATGTTAAAATAACTGTGATATTTCTTATATGTTGCACCCACTCTATCGACCACAACGTCCAGTTTTGTTAAACGGTTTATTTGCTTTGTAACTCAGAATAAAAGAATAGCCTTGGATGCGTGCTGGATATTTTCGTGTTGTCTATCTATGCCACCAATTACAGCCTTTCTCCTTTTTCACCGGCTGGATGGGTGTGAAGTATAGGAAAAACGTGACATGTATTTTCACACATACAGCTTTTGTTCATAGCTTACTCAAAAGACTTGCGCTATTTACTGAACTGTTGTGCTTAATGTATGGTGACATTGTAATCTATACTAAACATGGGGTTTTGTGTTTAGTGTGCAAATCTCCAAATTTAGAAAGATAAAAGTAGACAAAAATGATTCTTTTGGATCTGTTTTAGCGGTGCGCCATGTAAAAGAAGTGCTTTGAGGTGTTTGCAATGTGTTCAGTCAGGCTTTCCCTTCAGCACAGCTGTGATCATTGTGGAACACTTCCTGCAAGAGGGCTCTGTCCATCACACACTAAAAGAGAAAACCGGCCTCCACACACACACGAATGTCTGAAACAACTCACGTACACTGCCATGTCGCCAGTGGAATGTGGCACTATTCAGAACCTCAGGATTTTCTGAGCAAATGGAAAAAAAAAGAAAATGACAACAATGATGACCACATTGTTCACCATAAAGAAGAAGAAGAAGAAGAAGAAGAAGAAGAGAAGAAGAAGAAGAAGAAGAAGAAGAAGAAGAAGAAGAAGAAGAAAGAAGAAGAAGAAGAAGAAGAAGAAGAAAACGAAGAAAACGAAGGAGAAGAATACGATGACAATGCCCGAGAACAGGAAGAAGATAACAAGGTTGGCTGGCAAAGAAGAAGAAGAAGAAGAAGAAGAAGAAGAAGAAGAAGAAGAAGAAGAAGAAGAAGAAGAAGAAGAAGAAGAAGTAGAAGAACAGGAACAAGAACAAGAAGATCAAGAAGAAGATCAAGAAGACCAAGAAGAAGAACAAGGAGGAGGAGAAGGAGGAGGAGCAGGAGGAGGAGAAGGAGGAGGAGAAGAAAGAGGAGGAAGAAAATTCAATCAGTGGACGAGCACAAAGAATCTAGGACCTCACTTCAGGGCTTGACTAGGCTACAGAGTGATGAAGTGCACACAAAAGCCCACCTGTCATCCTAATCAAAAGTGGGCTGGGGCAGGCAGATGAGTCAGACCCGAAAGCACAAGAAAGATAGCAGGGACAGCATGTCGGGATTGAACAAAGATTGTGAAAGATTGCTTCTTTGGCTAACATGTCTGACACAACACGAAATTGTAAACAAATAAAATAAAATAAAATAAAA
>CM060332.1:37905924-37930924 GCA_030674155.1 Stramonita haemastoma
AGTATTGCTAGAACATTCCCCTTACTATTACGGTTGTTTTTTTTCTCTTTCCTTACCCTTCTCCTTATCTCTCTTGCATATTGTCTGTCTTCCCGGTACATTCTCTTGCCATTTTTCAAGCAAATCTTATACATTATTTCTTTTCCTGCGTTATTTATGACATTGTGCCTGTACTGTTTGCACGGGCGACGGAGAAGAGGAGCATTTAACTATAGGAAGCAAAAACTTCACTAACGTCAGGTAGGCTGGTACAGCACTCGTGGACAATGCTATCACAAACATTAGGAAAAAACAGAGTCGATGCAGAGGGCAACACTGCTGGCCTTTAAGTTAAATGTCAAACAGACCAAAGTGATGCCCATTCATGGTACAGCCACCCCTCAGAATATTCCTATCAACAAAATAGATCTGGAATACATTCAAAATTTCAAATATTATATAGGCCCTGTAAACGAGAAAAGTGGCTTACTGTTTACAAGACGGGGATAGCCTAGTGGTTAGAGTGATACGCTCGTGATCTGCTGAACTGGGTTCGAATCTCGTTCAAGATGATTTTTCCTCTGGAGTTAATACCGGTATTAGTGCCAAAACCACTCCCCCCCCCCTCCCTCAGTCCTTCAGATGAGACTTTAAGCCAAGGTTCCATGTGCGAGCGCACGCATAACGTCTTGCATGCACGTTAAAATCCATTCCGCTTTTCGAAAGAGTAGGCCATTGTGTGGCGTTAGGAACCGATGACAAAATTTACAAAACTGCACAGCTGTGACCACTGTGGAACACTTCCTGCAAAAAGGGTTCCAACCATCACTACACCAAAGGAAAAACCTGGCCTATGTCCGAACAAAAAAATACAGACACTGCTATATCTCCAGCACATTCTGGCAATCTTAGAGCCTTTGAAACCTAACAGTAAAAACTGAGAAGTAGAACGAGAACAAAAACAGCAAAAACTATAGAAGTAAGAGAGAGTGAGAGTAAGAGGAGAGATGGGAGAGAGAGGGGGGGGGAGGAGAGAGAGGGAGAGAGGATGAGAGAAGAGAGAGAGAGAGAGAGAGAGAGAGAGAGAGAGGAGAGAGAGAGAGAGAGAGGAGAGAGAGAGGGAGGGAGAGAGAGGAGAGAGAGAGAGAGAGACGAGGAGAAACGAAAGAGAAGATAAAGAGAAGAATGAGAAGGTGAGGGAGAAGGAGAAAAGATGAGAGAAAAGAACAGAAAACAAGCAGAGAGATAAAAGAAAGAAAAGCGTAGGGAAGGGAAAAATTACACATATAACAAACATAGTCAGAGCAGACTAAAAGCTAGATAAACACTATGTAAAATTCTCTAGACTCTAAGGATAACAACTACCACACACACACACACACACACACACACACACACACACACACACACACACACACACACACACACTCACCACAACACAACACACACACTCGTGCGCGCGCGCGCAAAAACACATACACACACACAAACACACACACACACACACACACACACCACACACACACACACACACACACACACACACACACACACACCACCACACACTCACGCACTGTGAGCCATCGTGTGCCGATAGGGAACAGATGACATTTACAAAACTGCTTACACACTGGGACTGGATGTAAAAAAAAAAAAAAAAAGCACACGAGTGCTCATCCCATTGTCCTCGATAGAAAAGAATAAAACAAAATACAATAAAATAGAATGAAATAGAAGTAAATGAAATAAAATATAATGAAATAAAATAAAATATAAGTAAATAAAATAAAACGAAATAAACTGTACCACAAAAGAGGAACATTCACTGGCCAGGCTTGATAGTCTGTCCCGAGCCTAAGGCTCATCAGGCCGGTGCTTATCCCGGTTTCTGTGGCGTTAAGCGACTGAGAGTCATAGACTCCCCCCTGGATAGGACGCCAGTCTATCGCAGGGTTAACCCCCAACACAAGCTTGGTACCCCTTTTACACCTGGGTGGGGTTGAAAAAATAGCCGTAAAGTGCCTTTTCCAAGGGCACAACGCCATAGCCGAAAGCTGGGATCGAACCCGCAACCTTTAGATTACGAGTCCAACGCCCTAACCACTAGACTACAGCGGCGGCTTTGATAGGAAGAAGTGACAAACAAAACTTTTTTTTTAATTAAAAAGCCAGGGATACGATGACTAGGTGTTGGGGACGAGGCAGGTTTATGGAAACGTGACTTCTCGACAGCAATAGAGAGGTAGGAAAAAAAACCTGGCAATGCATGTGCTTCGATTACAAAGCTGTTTTTTTGTGTGTGTTGTATTTGGTTTGTGACCCACTCTTATTTGATACCCTTCTAGGTTGTAGCATTTTTTGTGTGTGTCATTTAAATCCAAGAAGTTTACAAACTAAGGACAGAGTACATGCAGTATGTGTGGGTGTGTGTGGGGGGGGGGGTGCATGTATATCTGTGTGTGTCTGTATTTATTTATTCAATCTTTTTTTATTTGTTCATTTATTCATTTATTCATTCTTTATACCAAGAATAATGGAAAAAGCACTCATATTCTTTTTCACAGTGTACTATCAATGTGTGTGTGTGTGCATGCGTGCGTGCGTGTGTGTGTGTCTGTGTTTGTGTGTGTACTAGAGGCATAATATCTGCAGAGTGTGTGTGTGTCTGTGCATGCGTGCATGCGTGCGTGTGTGTGTGTGTGTGTGAGAGAGAGAGAGAGAGAAACAAACTATGGACATAATACCTGCACACACTCTGTGTGTGTGTATGTGTGTGTGCTTGTTTGCGTGCGTGCGTGTGTGTGTATGCGTGCGTGCGTGGGTGCGTGTGTGTGATTGTGTGTGTGATTGTGTATGTGTGTGTTTGTGTATACATGTGCGCGTGTGTGCGTGCGTGTGTGTGAGAGAGGGAGAGAGCGAGAAATATAATGATGATGATGATGATATGATGATGATGATGATGATGATGATGATGATGATGATGATGATGATGATGATGACGATGACATGACGATGACGATGACGATGCGATGATGTGATGATGAGATGGAAGAGGAAGAAAAAAACACGGGGAGAAGAGTCCAAGTGACCTACAAGTCTCCGGTATGTAATAAGCATTATAACTATGGGGAAATAGATTCTCTCTCTCTCTCTCTCTCTCTCTCTCTTCTCTCTCTCTCTCTCTCTCTCTCTCTCTCTCTCTCTCTCTCTCTCTCTCTCTCTCTCTCTCTCCATTAAATCCTAGGCGTTTGCTTGTGCTTGCCTCGTCGAGGGCATGGCAGTGATAGCACCTGAGTCTGCACGTACCCTAGACACCTAAATTGCGTGACCTGCTTCTGAGTTTTAGAATTTGTTGACGTTCCTTTTATATTTTCTTCCTGTGTTGCCCCGCTATAGTCTAGTGGTTAAGCGTTGGACTCGTATCTAAGTTGCGAGTTCGATCCCAGCTTTCGGCCATGCGTTTGTCCTTGGAAAGGCACTTTACAGCTATTTTCTCACCTCCCAGTGTAAACTAGGGTACATGCTTGTGTTGGGGGTTAACCTGCGATAGACTGGCGTCTATCAGGGGAGTCTATGACTCTCAGTCGCTTAACGCACAGAAACGGCGATAGCACCGGCCTGATGAGCCTTGGTGGGACAGACTTTAACTTTTAAACTAATTTTCCTGCGGGTTTAAAAGCCATGTCAACCATGCATGTGTTCAAAATCCTAGCTCCCTGAAGCCTACAAAACCTTGGAGGACCTTGCTGTCAAACCAAAAATTCTGAATCTATTTGGTACCTGATGTTGCTGTTCCGCTTTTCGGAAGAGTAGGCCATTGTGTGCGGTGGGAACAGATGACAAATTTGCAAAACTGCATACACACGAGGGATTGGATGTAAAAAAACACATGAGTGCTTATTCCATGATCCTCGATATAAAAGAATAAATAAGTAAACAGATAAATAGATAAATAAAGTAGTAAATCAATCTATCAATCAATTTGATCAATCAATAATAATATAATAATAAATAAATAAATCAACATAAACACATAGATGTGATACACCAGCACGTATCATAAAGAATTCCCTTTACAATCTCTGTGACCCAAATATTGCACACGAAATAATCCAATTATTTTTAATCACCAAACGTAAAGAGCAAACACCTGCTTAAGTATTTTATAGATAACAAAGTGCTCCTACGAAAGAACGAATGGAGTTTAGTATTTAACAACAAACACCGGGGTTGGAAATGCCAAAAGTTGCATTTTTACAATAATTATAATCTATAAGATTTCGGCTCTGTTCATAAAGGGAAAAGAACTATAATATGCGCACTGTTCGCAGCTCTATTTTCGACAGCGATAAACATTTTTTGTTCACGAATTCAGATTGGTATATAAGCAGTACAATAAAGGAACCCTACAACTATCACAAAATCAATATCCTGGAAAACAGGCACAGAAAAGTAATGCACCAAAGGTCAGGAGACATCGTCTTTGCTGAAATTTGTTAGAAATCTTGGTGTACACTTATTTTTTATTATCATTGCTTTTATCACAAACACGCACGCACGCGGTGCGTGTGGGTGTGGGGTGTGGGGTGTGGTGGTGGGTGTGTGTGTGTGTGTGTGTGTGTGTGTGTGTGTGTGTGTTGTGTTGTGTGTGTGTGTGTGTGTGTGTGTGTGTGTGTGTGTGCTGTGTGTGTGTGTTGTGTGTGTGTGTGTGTGTGTGATGTGTCTGTGTGAGTGTGTGAGTGTTAGTGTTGTATGTAGTGTTGTGATATGTATGTATGTATGTATGTATGTATGTATGTATGTATGATGCATGCATGCATGCATGCATGCATGCATGCATGTATGTAAGCAGAATACATGGAAAAGGGTCAACAACGAAAAGCTAGGGGAGCCGGATAGCCTAGTGGTTAGAGTTTATGCTCGTGATCTGACGGTCCCAGGTTCGAGCCACCACTGAGGCACCTGTTCAAGGAGATTTTCCTCCTAGACTCGACATCAGTGCCGACTCCACTCCCTAAAATTCCTCCGGATAAAACTATCAACCGAGGTCCTGTGCTGCGCACGCACTCTGACACCTCGCACTCACGTTTAAAACCGAAACAAAGTGTAGACCTGCAGAAGAAAGTAGGGAGTGATGACATCATTTTCAAAAAGGCACGCACACTAATTTCGAGTTCAGAAATCACCCCGAAGCCAGAATACAGCTATCCAATCCAGTCCAATCCAATGATGTTGCTTAGAGCCCCCGACCCACAGGCCATATCGGGGCTGTCACCTCGTCACATTTTAAAACTCATAATTATTAAAACTGTGTGACTATATACAGTTTCAAACTGGTTATAAAACCAACTTGACTGTCCTTGCTTGTATCGACGCCCTGGTCAACCATAAGGGTCAGCCCAGGACGGCCACCGCGTCGTGGGAAAGCCCACATCAATCACACATAAAATGAGATAAAACGAAAACCAGATTCTTAAAACAACCGTTTCCTTACAGACCAACTATACCACTTTCACTTATATCCATGGTGGGCACAAAAAAACCCGTACGTATATAAGCAGAATATCACCATTGGTGAACCTCGGAGTTTTAGCCATTGAACAAAGAAAGAAAATGAAAAGAAAAGAGACAGGAAGAATTCAGGACCAAGACAACAAGACAACACTCCCCCCAAAAAGTCCTTCGGATGAGACTATAAGCCGAGGCCCCGTATGTGAACGCACGCAGAACATCTTTGCGCACACGTTAAATCCTGTTCCGCATTTCGTAAGAGTAGGCCATCGTGTGCCGGGGGGGAACAGATAACACGATTTACAAAAACTGCATACACACGGGGACTGGATTTTTTTAAAAAAGCACATGAGTGCTTATTTTATTTTCCTCGATATAAAAGAATAAACAAATAATAAAAATGAATAAATCATGTTCCGCTTTTTGTAAGAGTAGGCCATTGTGTGCCGGTGGGGAACAGATGACACGATTTACAAAAACTGCATACACACGGGGACTGGATGTAAAAAAAAAAAAAGCACATGAGTGCTTATTCCATTATCCTCGATATAAAAGAATGAATAGATGAAACATAAAAATAAATAAGTAAGTAAGTAAATGAACAAATAAATAAATTAAATTAATAAATAAACGAAAAATAAATAAATAAATAAATATAAAGATAATAAATAAATAAATATAAATGAATAAATAAATAAATAAACAAAAACCATCGTGCGTTATCCAGGCCCGAGCAAAACAGCCACCTGCTGTGTTGGTAAAGGGAATAGAGCAGCTAGCTAAGCTAAGCCCATCATCAGCTTTGTCACGTCTGCCCGATAACATTTCCTGGGCGGAACCAATCAACTCTGAGCGGTTCGCCTGATGACTGCAGACAAGGACAATGAGAACTAAAGGGGAGACAATCAGACAAACAGAAAAAACTACCGACAGACAGACATACAGACAGATATACAGACAGACAGAAAATTGAACAGATGAAAGAAACAAAAAGTGGAGCTAGAAGAATGATGGAAAGAACGAGGAAGAAATGTGAATGAGAAAGGAGAAAGGAATTGAGAGAGACATAGAAAGACTTGAGAGACAGAGAAAGGGAAGAGACAGAAAGAGACAGAGAGACAGACAGAGAGCGAAGAAGAGAAGAAGGAAATCGACACACAGAAGAAGAACACAAAATCACATAAACAATAGCAAAAGCTAGAGAAAGATTCCAGCAAACAGAACAGAACAGAATCCAGGAAAACCATTGGTCCCTACGAAAATCTTCTATCAATCGTAAAGAAGCGTAAACTTTAATGGTACGGGCATGTCACAAGATCAAAAGGACTTGCAAAAACAAAACCGCAAGAAACTGTCCAAGAGGAAGAAAAAGAGGCAGACCAAGGAAGAGATGGGAGGACAACATCAGCGGATGGACAGGCCTAGAACTCACAAAACTTTGAGAAAGGTAGAACAGAGAGAGGAATGGAGGGACTGGTTGTCAAGTCTTCATGGGTGCCCCCACGGTCACCAGACTAAGGGATTAGTAGATAGATAGATAGATAGATAGAAGAGAGAGAGAGAGAGAGATGAGAGAGAAGAGAGAAGAGACAGACAGACAGACAGACAGACAGACAGACAGACAGACAGACAGACAGAAGACAGAAGAGAACAGACAGACAGACAGACAGACAGACAGACAGACAGACAGAAAAAGAAAGAAAGAAAGAAAGAAAGAAAGAAAGAAAGAAAGAAAGAAAGAAAGAAAGAAAGAATAACAATAACAAACAATATGAAGAAACAAAATCTTGTATTGCAAGCACAAGACCAAGTGGAAGAACAGGACGAGAAGAAGAAAGAAGAAGAAGAAGAAGAAGAAGAAGAAGAAGAAGAAGAAGAAGAAAGAAGACGAAGACGAAGAAGAAGAAGAAGAAGAAGAAGAAGAAGAGGAGGAGGAGAAGAGGAGGAGGAGGAGAGGAGGAGAGGAGAGAGAGGAGGAGGAAGGAGAACAAGACGAAGGAAACAAGAAGAAGGAGAAGAAGAGGAAGAAGGAGAAGAAACGGAGAAGAAGAGGAGAAGAAGAAGGAGAAGAAGAAGAAGAAGAAGAAGAGAAGAGAAGAAGAAGGAGAAGGAGAAAAGAAAGGAAGAAGAGAAGAAGAAGAGAAGGAGAAGGAGAAGGAGAAGGAGATGAAGGAGAAGGAGAAGAAGAAGAAAAGAAGATGAAGGAGAAGGAGAAGAGAAAGAAGAGAAGGAGAAGGAGAAGGAGAAGAGAAGAAGAAGAGAAGAAGAAGAGAAGAAGAAGAAGAAGAAGAAGAAGAAGAAGAAGAAGAAGAAGAAGAACAACAACAACAACAACAACAACAACAAGAACAAACAAAACAAGAACAAGAAACAAGAAGAACAAGAAGAACAGAAGAACAAGAAAAACAAAGAAAACAAGAAGACAACAAGAACAAAGAAGAACAACAAGAAAGAACAAGAACAACAACAAGAACAAGAAGAACAAGAACAAGGCTTTACTAAGTTCCAACTCTCCACCCCTTCAATTGTCAGCACACGTGGTAACCAGCCACGCATACATGGCGACACAGAAGTGGAAGCTTTAAGTTTAGGTTGCAGGGACATAACATGACAGCTGACAAACAAGCTTCAAATCAAGCAAAGCGGGTAAGTATAGCCTATGTCAGGCATCAGGGCTGAGATTACAGAGCGTGACGCTACAGATCTATACAGAGAGGTAGAACACGGGTGTTGTGTGTGCTTGAAATGTGAAGTCCTTTTCCTTGATGTGTTTCATGGTGTTGTTTCTACACAGGAGGTTTAAATGTTGTGGGCAGAATAACTGATATGTGTGTGTATCTGTTGTGTGTGTGTGTGTGTGTGTGTGTGTGTGTGTGTGTTTGTGTTTGTGTTTGTGTGTGTGTGTTTGTATCTGTGTGTGTTGTGTGTGTGTGTGTGTGTGTGGTGTGTGTGTGTGTGGTGTGTGCGTGTGTGTGTTTGTGTTCGTGTGTGTTTGTGTTGTGTGTGTGTGTGTGTGTGTGTGTGTGTGTACGTGTTGTGTGTGTGTACGTGCTTGTGTGTGTGTGTACGTGCTTGTGTGTGTGTGTGTGTGTGTGTGTGTGTGTGTGGTGTGGTGTGTGTGTGTGTGTGTGTGTGTGTGTGTGTGTGTGTACGTGCTTTGTGTGTGTGTGTGTGGTGTGTGTGGTGTGTGTGTGTGTGGTGTTGTGTGTGTGTGTGTGTGTGTGTGTGAGTGTACGTGCTTGTGTGTGTGTGTGTGTGCATGTGCGTGTGCGTGTGTGTGTGTGTGTGTGTGTGTGTGTGTGTGTGTGTGTGTGTGTGCGGATGGAGGGAGCTTGATAGGGAGAGAAAAAAGTGAGGAGGAAAAGGTCACAGTGACTTGAGAATTCATCATTCTCCGAACGCTGTTATTAAAATGCAATAATCTCTCTCTCTCTCTCTCTCTCTCTCTCTCTCTCTCTCTCTCTCTCTCTCTCTCTCTCTCTCTCTCTCTCTCTTCTCTCTCTCTCTCTCTCTCTCTCTCTTTGGAGGCGGATAGCCTAGTGGTCAGAACATTGCGCTGGCAATTTGAAGACCAGGTTCGAGTCCGGTCGAGGAAATTTTCTTCCTGGAGTTAACATCAGTGCTGACTCCACTCTCCCCAAAAAGTCCTTCGGATGAGACTTTAAACCGAGTCCCGTGTGCGAACGCACGCAGAACATCTTGCGCACACGTTAAATCCTGTTCCGCTTTTCGTAAGAGTAGGCCATCGTGTGCCGTGGGAACAGATGACAATATTTACAAAACTGCATACACACGGGGACCGGATGAAAAAAAGCACATGATTGCTTATTCAGTTATCCTCGATATAAAAGAATAAATAAATAAATAAAATAATCTCTCTCTCTCTCTCTCTCTCTCTCTCTCTCTCTCTCTCTCTCTCTCTCTCTCTCTCTCTCTCTCTCTCTCTCTCTCTATCTATCTATCTATCTATCTATCTATCTATCTATCTATCTCAGAGATAAGTTTTTAACTGAATGTAACAATACACCATTGTCAGTTTTACTTACAACATCATGTATGGAACGAAGCCATTATCTATCCAGATATATTTTTCATTCCTTTAATAGAAGGAAGGAATTGTTGCGTAAGAATATTCTTTAATGATGGGTGTGTTAAAGATTTGTATTTACAAGTATGAAAGCATTGAAATGTTGTATATGGACTGATACCGAGTGTGGTGTCTGCTAACTAAAGTAGCGATGCAGCGTAACATGAATGTGTATCAAACTCTAAACTTGTTCTAGGTAATATGGCCATTGCGATTACTAGCCTCAAAGAATCTGTTGTTGTTGTTTTTTTCTTTTTGATCACATTTTGCATACCATTCTATGGTTTTCCTAATTCCCCCCAAGCTCCGTGTATTGTGGCCTAAGGCCGATGTACATATTAAAATTGTTCAATTGTTCAATTGTTCTCTCTCTCTCTCCCCCCCTCCCCCTCCCCTCTCTCTCTCTCTCTCTCTCTCTCTCTCTCTCTCTCTCTCTCTCTCTCTCTCTTTCTCTCTTTCTCTCTTACTCTCTCTCTCAAACCCATATGAAAATCCTAGTCAGGAAAGACCAGAAGCACACTTGATATCTGTCACTATGTGTGATTGATGATTGATTATGAAAAGAACACACAAGAACATAAAGGGATTACTATCTTCCTAAAGTCCAGTCGGGATGGCTGCTTGGTTGGCTGTTGTACAGAGGGACGGGATGGCCTAGTGGTCAGAACATTGTGCTCGCAATCTGACGACCCAGGCTCGATTCCCGGTTGAGGAGATTTTTCTTCTGGAGTTAACATCAGTGTCGACTCCACTCTCCCCAAAGTCCTTCGGATGACACTATAAACCGAGGCCCCGTGTGCGAACGCACGCAGAACATCTTACGCACAAGTTAAATCCTGTTCCGCTTTTCGTAAGAGTAGGCCATTGTGTGCCGGTGGGAACATATGACATTTACAAAACTGCATACACACGGGGACTGGATGTAAAAAGCACACGAGTGCTTATTCCATTATTCTCGATATATAAGAATAAATAAATATATATATATTCCCTATTTTGAAGAAGGAGAGAGGGGAGGAGTGTTTTGTGAGCTCACTGCACTATGTTCTGTATATGATCTTTGCCCAAATGCTGCAGTGATCAAAATCACCTCACTCTATAAATTTTCCTTGGGGTCAAAATCTAGGTTTAGGAGGTAACAAATACAGCTGGTGGGGTTGGAATATGCCTAGTGCAGTCGTCAGACCACTCGCTTTCCTCCAAGCCAGTGTTAAGCAGCATCGAGCATGGTTACCAAGTGGATGGGTGACCGTTTGCGCGCCTCGGCTTCAGTACAATCCCCCAGTTCACCCAGTTGTAAATGAAAGCCTGTCCTCTTTAGGGTCCCCTACGATCACATAGGGTATAAGACACCTTTACCTGTGTGCATATGAGATTAAAACAAAACAACAAAACAAAAACAAAAATAAAAAACGCGCAAAGCTCGAGTGAGTGAGCGAATGAGTTAGTAACAGAATGAGTGAGTGAGGGGCAGCTGAAGAGTTTATTTTTTAATATATTTATTTATTTTATTCTTTTATATCGAGGATAATAGGATAAGCACTCATATGTTTTTTTTCATCCAGTCCCCGGGTGTATGCAAGTTGATGTAAATAGTGTCATCTGTTCCCACCGGCACACAATGGCCTACTCTTTCAAAAAGCGGAACATGATTTAACGTGTGCGCAAAATGTTCTGCGAGCGTTCGCACACGGCGCCTCGGTTTACAATCTCATCCGAAGACTTTTGGGGAGAGTGGAGTCAGCACTGATGTTAACTCCAGGGGAAAAATCCCCTCGACCGGGAATCAAGACTCGGGTCGTCAGATGTCCGAATGCTAGCGTATGTTTACATAGTAACAAGCAACACAATACACGTGAAGAAGGGAGCTGGCAAGTAAGAAAGCAAGTGAGTGGGTGAGTGAGTGAACACAGGATTAACATTCTCTCTCCACCTTTCTACAGACAAGTCTGCTGCAACCACACATATTACACAATACAGTTGTTACAGATAGTAACTGCACACTAACAAAGAACATTATACAACACAGCCACAGACAGTGGGTAAAGCAAAAAAGCAAGCTAGCTAGTTAGTGGGTTGAAAATGTCAAGCCACTCTATTTCTACCCTGAAAACAGTTCTACGCGTTCTTTAAAATGTGTATATTAATAGATCACCCTGTGTTTGTGCAATACTGTAACGCATTCTATCATAACATCTTAATCATTTATTGTTTAAAAAGTCGTCAAGATTTACATGTGGGTTAAAAAACAACAAATTAGAGAATGTTTCTAAGACAGCTGTACAAAGACGAGTGGATTTTCATTCTTAAACTTTAGCTTATTCTTTTTGAAATCCTAGACTGTGCGTGTACAGGGGGGGTTGCGCCCCCACGCGTGCGCGATTGTTTTATCTATTTTATTCTTTTACATCGAAGATAATAGAATAAGCACTCATATGCTTTTTTTCATCCAATCCCCGTGTGTATGCAGTTTTGTACATATTGCCATCTGTTCCCACCGGCACACAATGACCTACTCTTACGAAAAGCGGAACAGGATTTAACGTGTGGCACGATGTTCTGCGAGCGTTCAAACACGTGGCCTCGGTTTACAGTCTCATCCGAAGACTTTTGGGGAGAATGGAGTCAGCACTGATGTTAACTCCAGGAGAAAAATCCCCTCGACCGGGAATCAAACATGGGTCGTCAAATTGCCAGCGCAATGTTCTGACCACTAGGCTATCCCAAGCAAGCAACACACGTGAACGTGAGAAGGGGGCAAGTGAGAAACAAGTGAGTGGGTGAGTGAGTGAACATAAGATTAACATTCTCTCCAACTTTCTACAGACAAGTCTGCTGCAACCACACATATTACACAATACAGTTGTTACAGATAGTTAAAAGGCACACTACAACAAAGAACATTATACAACACAAACCACAGACTGAGGGCAAAGCAAAAAAGCAGGCTAGCTAACTACTGGGTTGAAAATGTCAAGCCACTCTATTTCTACCCTGAAAACAGTTCTACGCGTTCAGTTTAAAATGTGTATATTATAGATCACCCTGTGTGTGCAATACTGTATGCGCATTCTATCATAACATCGTAATCATTTATTGTTAAAAAGTCGTCAAGATTTACAAGTGGGTTTCAAAAAAACAACAAATTAGAGAATGTTTCTAAATGTGACAAGACGAGGGTACAAAATGTCACACGAAGTGAACTTTGCCGATATTCCTTAAACTTTAGCTTATTCTAAAGTATTTTGAAATCCTAGACTGTGCGTGTAGTTGGGGGGGGGGGGTGCGCCCCCACGCGTGCGCGCTGGTGTGTAGTCTTCAAGTTTACGTCCTGCCACATACAGTGATACCGGACAGGGAGGGGAGGGGGGGAGATAAAAAATAATAATAATAATAAAAATAATAATAATTGTTAAAAAAAAAAAACACCAAACATACATCAATACACATTTATACGTAAAAAACAAACCCCCTTATGATAAAAATATAATAATAATATTATCAGTTGAAATATTAATAGATAAAGAAGGAAAGGAAGAAAGAGACAGAAACAGAAAATGGTGGGGGTGGGTTGACTAAAAAAAAAATAGAGAGAGAGATTTTTTAAAAATATATTTTTAAGGGAATATTAGCGCGTGTGTGCGCTGGTGTGTGTTGGTGTGTTGTGTGTGTGTGTGTGTGTGTGTGTGTGTGTGTGTGTGTGTTGTGTGTGTGTGTGTTTGTGTGTGTGTGTGTGTGTTGTGTGTGTTTGGTGTGTGTTGTGTGTGTGTGTGTGTGTGTTTGCTGTGTGTGTGTGTGTGTGTGTTGTGTGTGTTGGTGTGTTTGCGTGTGTGTGTGTGTGTGTTGTGTGTGTGTGTGTGTGTGTGTGTGTGTGTTGTGTTGTGTGTGTTGTGTTGTGTTGTGTTGGTTTGCGTGTGTGTGTTTGTGTAGTGTTTGGGTGTTTTTGTGTTTGTGTGTGTTTGTGTGTGTTGTGTGTGTGTGTTTGTGTTTTTTGTGTGTGTGTGTGTGTGTGTGTGTGTGTGTGTGTGTGTGTGTGTGTGTGTGTGTGTGTGTGTGTGTGTGTGTGAAGAACAACCAGAACATATTATTGCCATAGAAGCCCAGAATGGCTTGTAGACACAAGTAAACGAGTTTACAAAGGAAAATGTCACCAAATATGCATACAACAAAAACGTGCTTTGCTAATGGCCCTTGAAAACTGATCAAACTGTAATAAATTGCTTGGAGTTAGGCCTAAGTCATGATACACACTGACTGGATTGGTCCAGAGAAACAGTCAGATTGTGTGTGTGTGTGTGTGTGTGTGTGTGGTGTGTGTGTGTGTGTGTGTGTGTGTGTGTGTGTGTGTGTGGTGTGTGTGTGTCGTGTGTTCCCTGTGTGTGTGGTCCTGGGGTGTGTGTCTGTGTTGTGTTGTGGTGTTGTTCCTTTGTTCTTTATTTAATGTCTTGTGTGTTTGCGTGTGTGTGTGGTGCGCGGCGCGTGCGCGTATGTGTGTGTGTGTGTGCGCGTATGTGTTCAGTGTGTGTGCGCGCACGACGCGCGCGCGCGCGTGCTCGCATGTGGAGTTTGGATGCATTTATTTCAGCTGCAGCTTTTACGCTTCATCAGTACCAATACTTAAAAAGAAAACGACAGAAAAAGAAATGTCTTTACTGCTGCTCTGAATCTGTCAAATAATAAAAACTGATATATTCTTTTTATTTCCTTTATGATTCTCCTTACCACATTACCGATATACCTTTTATGTATATATTTTCCTCTGCAACCTAATACGTTTCTTTCATTGTCTTATAAAACCTTTAAAGATTAGAACAATATTTCAACTGCTCTGCACTGTACTTACCATCCACCACCCCCCACCCCCCCCCCCCACACACACACCCCCTTCCTATCCGAACCCCCCCACCCCTCCACCCACCCACCCACCTCCTACCCCACACCCCCAAAAAAGGAAGCAAAAAAACCAAACAAATTATCCTTCTAGACTTCATCACTTGAGAAAAGGGGAATGGGAGCGTTCAGAATAAAACAAAAAAATGGTGGAGGAGAGGATAATTTTCAGACTGAGACTACAACCAAACCGTCTCAGGCCCAGACAACACAGACACCTGCCAGTGTTGGTCCGAGAACAAGGGCAGCTAACCCGGGTCCCGCTAGCTGCGTCACGTCTGTCGCCTCACGTTTCCTGGGAGGGACCAAAAGTCATCCACTCTCTGGCTGGGCTGTTTGTCTGCTGACGGTTGTGAGAACGATTGCAGCTGAGACAGAAGACAGAGGAGAAGGGAGAAGGAGGGAGAAGAGGGAGAAGAGAGGGAAGAGAGAGGAGAGGAGGAGAAGAGGAGAAGAGAAGAGAGACAGAGAGAAGAGAGAGAGAGAGAGAGAGACAGAGAGAGAGAGGAAAGAGAGAGAGAGAGAGAGAGAGAGAGAGGAGAAGAGAGAGAGAGAGAGAGAGAGAGAGAGAGAGGAGAAGAGAGAGAGAGAGAGAGAGACACAGAGAGAGAGAGAAAGAGGAAAAGAAGAGGAGAAAGAGAGAGAGGAGAGATTGGACGAAGAGGGAGAAGAGAGGGCAGGAGGGAAAGGAAAATTGGCACAGGAAAGAGAAGGGGGAAGGAGGGGAGGGAGGGAGAGGCAAAGGAAAGATTGACAGAGAGAGACAGAGGCGGACAGACAACAGACAGGCACAATCATGGCCACGAAAGGAGAAGAAAGGAGGAGGGATGGGTGACAGGCAGGCAGGCAGGAAGATAAAAGAAGGAAGAGGGAAGAAAGAGAGTGTGGAAACAAAGGGCGACAAGACAGAGTAGAAAACAGTGGGGAGAGAGAGAGAGAGAAAGAGAGAGAGAGAGAGGAGAGGAGAGGAAGAGGAGGAGGAGGAGGAGGAGGAGGAGGAGGGAGGAGGAGGAGGAGGAGGAGGAGGAGAAGAGAGAAGGAGAAGGAGAAGAGAAGAGAAGAAGAAGAAGAAGAAGAAGAACAAAAAAAACGAAAAGACGACGACGAGAACGAGACACAACAACAACAACAACCTCAACAACAACAACAACAAGGACAAAAACAGACAGGCAGAGCAAAAACGAAGCAAGACGACAGAAGAAAAGACTGACAGAAAGAAAAAGAAGAAAAAAGAGAAGAAAGAATCCGACACAACAAAACAGACAAAAACAGAGAAAAGGTGAAGGAAGACTCAACAACACGAACAACACACCAACAACACAACAACACAACAGAAAATCAAGAAGAACAACGAAGAAGAACAAGAGAACAAGAGAGCAAGAAGAACAAGAGAGCAAGAAGAACAAGAAGAGCAAGAAGAACAAGAAGAGCAAGAAGAACAAGAAAAACAACAAGAAGAACAACAAGAACAAGAAGAACAAGAACAAGAAGGAGAACAACAACAACAACAACAACAACAACAACACCATCAAGGACAACAACAAAAACAAGAAGAAAAACAGATAGGAAGAGCAAATCAAAAGCAAGGCTAATAAAGAAACTCTGACAGAAACAAAAATGACAAAAGGAGAGAAAGACCAGCACAGAGATGGACAGAAGGACAAAGAAAACAAGAAAGAACAACAGAAGGCAAGGTAAAAGCAAGCAGAGAAAGAAGAGCAAGAGAAGGTGAAGGACAGAAAGAAGGGGAGGGCAGGAAAACTGTATGTACCAGACTCAGACACCCCCAGCCTGCAGACCTGGGAATGGGGTTGACAACACATAGCAGCCAGTCACATAATCATTATACACACTGCATGCCACTTCTGTGAGGCCCTAAAGTGAATATGTGTAAACAGGCAGGCAGACGGACATTTAGACGGTGGATGAAAAGACAGGCCGAAAAATAAGATGTTTAAAGTACACCATTTTTATTTGGACTATTGCAATAGATTGGAAAAAAAAAAAAAAAATTACTGAATTTACTGAGGAATATGGATCAGTATCACTACACTTAAAGTGTGTGTGTGTGTGTGTGTGTGTGTGTGTGTGTGTGTTGTGTGTGTGGTGTGTGTGTTGTGTGTGTGTGTGTGTGTACGTGTGTGTGTGTTGTGTATATTATTGTGTGTGTGTGTGTATATTGTGTGTGGTATGTGTGTATGTGTGTGTGATTTATTTGCATGTTTATATATCACGTGCGTGTATAAACCTCAGCACAATGTGTACCAATGTAAGTGTATGACATGCATGCATACCCATAGACAGTTCATTTGTACTAGAATGCACGTGACCACATCTTGCGTGCAAATACTATCATCTATTTGCAATGGACCAGTATCTTCTACAAGGAAGCCATCAGGGCCAAACAGCGGTCCAATAACGAGGCATTAGCTAAAACAACACGCCACAGACTGGTCGATACAGCCATTAGTCTGTGGACCCCCAGCAGATAGGTCTGCTGCCACTGTGGAGTCTGTTCAGTAACACTGATGCCCCTGCACACATGACAAAGTGGTCCATACATCAGGATATTATGTAATAAGCAAATGCGTATAAAGTGGTGGTGCCTATTTCTGCTTTGATGGTGACGTGATGTGACGATGACAAAGATAATGGTGATAACAGGGGAAAAAAACTTTGTCATAATGATAACAACGATGATGATGATGATGATGATGACACTGCGTACGTTGCTGTTGTTTATGATGGTGGTGGTGTCGCTGTTAGTTGTCATAGTTGCTGCTGCTGTGCTGCTGCTGTTGCTGCTGCTGTTGTTGTTATGTTAAAAGGATTGAAACAGGAAGAAAGGCTAATGACGTTGATGATAATGGTGATGATAATGTGATGGTAATAGTGATTCTAATGGAGACGCAATGATGCTGATGGTGGTGGTGGCTGTAGTGAGAAGGAGAAGGAAAATGTAGTTGTCATTGTTATTGCTGTTTTGCTGTTGCTGATGGGGTTGTTGCTAGTTTTGTTTGTTGCTTGTTTCCTTTGTCTAGAACTTTTCTTTATTCTATGATATAAATTCAGGTTTTCTATTCATTTTCATTTAGCCAGTTTTGTGTTTACTAAGCTTTGATTCGAGAAAAATGTTTTTTGATCATGTTTTTTTCCGAAATGTTCCAAGCATGTTTTATCTCACATCTGTCGCCACACTGAACTTGAGAAAAGTCAGATCCTTTATTTGCATTGGTCATGTCAATTCTGTCTCTCTCTGTCTCTCTCTGCTCTCTCTCTGTCTCTCTCTGTCTCTCTGTCTCTCTCTGTCTCTCTCTGTCTCTCTCTGTCTCTCTCTGTCTCTCTCTGTCCTCTCTCTCTTCTCTCTCTCTCTCTCTCTCTCTCTCTCTCTCTCTCTCTCTCTCTCTCCCCTCAAGAAAATTTCAAAGAACATTGGAAAGGCCATGAATTTAACTGATGTCGACATTTGATGAGTGTGTTAGGAACAGACTTGTAAGTATAAGGAAGATGGAGAGAGAGAGAGAGAGAGAGAGAGAGAGAGAGAGAGAGAGATAGAGAGAGAGAGAACAGAGAGAGAGAGAGACACACAGACAGACAGACAGACAGACAGACAGACAGACAGACGACAGACAGACAGACAGACAGACAGAAGATAATAGATAGATAGATAGATAGATAGATAGATAGATAGATAGATAGATAATAGATAGATAGATAGATAGATAGATAGATAGATAATAGATAGATAGATAGATAATAGATAGATAGATAATAGATAGAAATAGATAGCGAGCGTTCGTTCGTTCTCGTTCGTTCGTTCGTTCTTCGTTCGTTCGTTCGTTCGTCAGTCAGTCATCAGTCAGTCAGTCAGTCATCAGTCAGTCAGTTATCAGTTAGTCAGTAGTTAGTCGTTAGATAGTCAGTTTAGTCAGTTAATAGTAGTTAGTTAGCTGATAAGTTTTCCAATCATTATTTTTATTCGCGTAGTCATGGTTTTTGGACATGTCTTGTGCATCTTATTTTCTAACATTGTCATCTGTAAACAAAATTGTCTGTTTATTACCATAAATCAGTTAAATTGCCCATCTTACTTATTTGCTGATTATAATGTTCAAATAACATAAAAACTTTGTCCATTTGGATTTGTCTGTACATCGCACTGTATTTAACTACCCTCCTACACCCACCCCCACCCCCTAATCTCACTGCCACCCAAACCAAGAGTAAAACCCAAACTTTCATCAGATCACATCATGGGGATGTCGAGAAACAAGAGGGAATGGAATTTTAAGCCTCACGATTGCATCAGGCTCAGCAATACAGACACATCACTCACCCCTGGAAGAGCAAGACCTTTTAGAATTCAGAGTGCCTGTCCCTAGACAATAAAATCTTGGCTTACACGCTGCGTAATAGAAGAGAAAAGAAGAAAAATGTTGAAAAATGTTATTGTGACTTATAATGTTCAATAACATAAACAATTCTTTCATTTGAGGTTTGTCTGTACTACTCGCACCGTACTTTAACTCCCTCAGCCCCCCACCCCCCCACCCCCACGATCTCCACCTGCATCCCAACACCCCAAGAGTAAAAACCAACCACGTTTCTCATCTAGATCACATCACTAGGGGGAAAGGGGAAGAGAACAGAGAAGGGAATGGAATTTTAAGCCCACGATTGCATCAGGCTCGAGCAATACAGACACTGCTGTGTTTGGTAAAAGGACAAGAGCAGCAAAGAGAGGCTCTCCTATCAGCTGTGTCGCATCTGTCCTTTCCTATTTCCTGGGGGGGGGGGGGAGCCAAAAAGACATCCACTCCACTCTGGGTATGTTCGTTTGGCGGCTGTAGACGATGTAACGGGGCAGAAAGGGACAAGAAAAATGTGAGGAAAAACTGACAGAGAGAGGCTAACCAACACAGACAGACATAGATCAGGGAAAGGGAAGAAAGAAAGAAAGAAAGAAAGAGAGAAAGAGAGAAAGAAAGAAAGAAAGAAAGAAAGAAAGAAAAGAAAGAAGAAAGAAAGAAAGAAAGAAAGAAAGAAAGAAAGAAAGAAAGAAAGAGAGAGAAAGAGAGAGAGGGAGGGAGGGAGAGAGAGACAGAGAGACAGAGATAGACAGACAGAGAGAGGCTGACGAACACAGACAAAGAGCAATGAAAGAGAAGAAAAAGAAAGACAGACGCTGACTAGCAGACAGACAGAACAGTAAAAAAAAAAAATATTTATAAATAATTTTTTTTAATTTAAAAAGAATAAGAAAGAGAGAGACAGGCTGGATGACAGACAGACACAGAGCAGTGAAAAAGAAGAGAGAGAGAGAGAGAGAGAGAGAAGAGAGAGAGAGAGAGACAGACAGACAGACAGACAGACAGACAGACAGACAGACAGACAGACAGCAGACAGACAGAGACAGAGACAGAGACAGACAAGACAGACAGACAGAAAGACAGAGAGACAGAGAGAGACAGACAGAGAGAGAGAGAGAGGAAGACTAACAGACAGACATAGAGCATTGATAGAGAAGAAAGAGAGACAGTCTGTGTGACAGACTGGCAGACAGAGAGAAGTGCAAGGAGAAAAGAGGGAAGAGAGGGGTGGCAGCCCTGATAGGGGAAGTAGGCATAACTGTACACACACTCTCGACATTCCACAACAAAAATTATGATCATGTTTACTTTATCTAAAGAAAGAGTGGGAGTGAGTGAGTGAGAGAAAGAAAGAAAGAAAAGAAAGAAAGAAAGAAAGAAAGAAAGAAAGAAAGAAAGAAAGAAAGAAAGAAAGAGAGAGAGGAAGAGAGAGATAGAGACAGAGACACAGAGAGAGAATGTGAGAATGAGAACGAGAGAGAGGAGGGGGAAAGGGGACAGAGTGACAGATGAAAACAAAAGGAAAAAATAAGAAAGAACACATAATATAATATATATATATATATTATATATATATATATATATATATATATATATATATATATATATATATATATATATATATATATATATATATATACACTGCATGCCACTTCTGTGAGGGCTGAAAAGTGAATAATATGTGCCGACAGACAGACACTTGGATGAACAGCCAGCCACTTGGATGGACAGACAGACACTTGGATGGACAGACAGACACTTGGATGAACAGACAGACATTTGGATGAACAGACAGGCACTTGGATGGACAGACAGACACTTATATGAACGGATAGACATTTGGATGAACAGACAGGCATTTGGATGAACAGACAGGCACTTGGATGGACAGACAGACACTTGGATGAACAGACATTTGGATGAACAGACAGGCACTTGGATGAACAGACAGGCACTTGGATGGACAGACAGACACTTGGATGAACAGACAGACATATAGATGAACAGACAGGCATTTGGATGAACAGACAGGCACTTGGATGAACATACAGGCATTTGTATGGACAGACAGGCACTTGGATGAACATACAGGCTTTTGGATGGACAGAAAGACACTTGGATGGACAGACAGACATTTGGATGAACAGACAGACATTTGGATGAACAGACAGGCACTTGGATGAACAGACAGGCTTTTGGATGGACAGACAGGCACTTGGATGAACAGACAGGCACTTGGATGAACAGACAGGCAGTTAGATGAATAAACAGGCACTTGGATGAACAGACAGGCACTTGGATGAACAGACACTTGAATGAACAGACACTTGGATGGACAGACAGACATTTGGATGAACGGATACTTGGATGAACAGACAGACATTTGGATAAACAGACAAGCACTTGGATGAACAGACAGACACTTAGATGAACAAGCACTTGGATGAACAGACAGGCACTTGGATGAACAGACAGGCACTTGGATGAACAGACAGGCACTTGGATGAACAGACAGGCACTTGGGTGAACAGACAAGCACTTGGATGGACAGACAGGCACTTGGATGAACAGACAGGCACTTGGATGAACAGACAGGCACTTGGATGAACAGACAGGCACTTGGATGAACAGACAGGCACTTGGATGGACAGACAGACATTTGGATTAAAAGACGCTTCGATGAACAGATAGACATCTGGATGAACAGACACTTAGATAAACAGACATTTTAATGAACAGACAGACATTTGGATGAACAGAGACGTGAATGAACAGACACTTGAATGAACAGACACTTGGATGAACAGACACTTAGATGAACAAACATTTGGATGAACAGACAGACATTTGGATGAACAGACACTTGAATGAACAGACACTTGGATGGACAGACAGACACTTGGATGGACAGACAGACATTTGGATGGACAGACAGACATTTGGATGGACAGACAGACATTTGGATGAACAGACAGACATTTGGATGAACAGACAGACATTTGGATGAACAGACAGACATTTGGATGAACAGACAGACATTTGGATGAACAGACAGACATTGGATGAACAGACAGACATTTGGATGAACAGACAGACATTTGGATGAACAGACAGACATTTGGATGAACAGAGACATTTGGATGGACAGACAGACATTTGGATGGACAGACAGACACTTGGATGGACAGACAGACACTTGGATGAACAGACAGGCATTTGGATGAACAGACAGACATTTGGATGAACAGACAAACACTTGGATGAACAGACAGGCAAGTATCAATAGAATATGAAATACACCAGACTGGAAACCCCCCCCCCCCCCCCCCCCCCCCCGGCTTGCTGAATTTACTGATGTATATCGACCATTATTTCAACACTGATCTTGCCCGGCCCCCCCCCCCCCTCTCTCTCTCTCTCTCTCTCTCTCTCTCTCTCCTCTCTCTCTCTCTCCCTCTCTCCCTCTCTCTCTCTGTTTCTGTTACATGAGCTTATATCGGGGTTTTCTTTTTTGGTTTATTCTGTTGAGGGCTTAGAGTGTTTGTTCAGTTGTTCTCAGAAGAGCGACACACACGACAAGTGGGCATGTTGTTTGCACTCTTGCATTTAAGCATTCACATGCGATTTTCTTTTTTTCTAAAGTAGAGAAAGGTAGGGTGAAAGAAAATTCTGAAAAAGAAAATCAGAAAAAGAAGGTCAAAAGAAAGAGAAAAAGAAAGCAAGCAAAGAAACGTACAAACAATAGGGAAAGGGGAAAAAAAACACCTTGTGCATTAGCAGCTGGGTGGACATGGGGTTTTTTGGGGTTTTTTTTAGATTACTGATAAACTTATAGATAGACAGGTAGACAGAGACAGACAGATTGAAACATTGATAGATAGATAGATGGATGGATAGATGGATAGATGGATAGATGGATAGATGGATGGATGGATGGATGGATGGATGGATGGATGGATGGATGGATGGATGGATGGATGGATGGATACATACATACATACATACATACATACATACATACATACATACATACATACATACATACATACATACATACATACATACATACATACATACATACATACATACATACATACATACATACATACATACATACATACACAGATACATACACAGGTACATACATAGATACAGACAGACAGACAAACAGGACAGACAGACAGACAGACGGACAGACGGACAGACGGACAGACGGGGGACGGACGGACGGACGGACGGACGGACGGACGGGGACGGACGGATACATACATACATACATACATACATACATACATACATACATACATACATACATACATACATACATACATACATACATACATACATACATACATACATACATACATACATACATACATACATACATACATACATACATACACACACAGATACATACACAGGTACATACATAGATACAGACAGACAGACAAACAGGATAGACAGACAGACAGACAGACAGACAGACAGACAGACAGACAGACAGACAGACAGACGGATGGATGGATGGATGGATGGATGGATGGATGGATGGATGGATGGATGGATGGATGGATGGATGGATGGATGGATGGATGGATGGATAGTTGTTAAATTGATAAAATCAAAACAGACAAAAAGCATTATAGGTAAAGGGGAGAAAAAGAAAGGAAGGTTGGTGATTGGCAGATCAGTTTGTGGGAAAAAAAGATCACCATTTCAAGGGATGTCTGACAGTATGAGTACAGGATAACATCTTTATGGGCCTCAGTCTGTGCAGTCTTTATTTATTTATCTCTCTATTTATTTATCTAATTATCTATTTATTCATTTATTTTCACTCGGTTTATAATCTCATCCGAAAATCTTTTCGGGAGAGTGGAGTCAGCACTGATGTTAACTCCAGAGGGAAAAAATCCCCTCGACCGGGAATCGAACCCGGGTTGTCAAATTGCCAGCGCAATGTTCTAACCACTAGGCTATCCAGTCCCCCCCCCCCCCCCTTATAAGGACAGGAGCAGGTAATCCGAAATCCCAATCAGCTTTGTCACGTCTGTTGTTTCACATTTCCTGGGGGAGGAAACCAAAAGTCATCCATTCTGTGAGCTATTTGTCTGACGGTAGGTAGGAGACAATTACACTGAGAGAGAGAAACAGGGGGGGGGGGGTGGATGGGAGAGGGAGAGGGAGGAGAGGAGGGGGTAACCAGCAGACAGAGGCTAGGCTAACCAGCACAGACAGAGATTTGGCGAGTGAAGGAGATAGAAGGAAGAGATGGATGAACAGGCAGACAGGGGAATCAAAGAAGGAAAGAGAGCAGAGCAAAGACAGAGAGGGTGAACGCCAAGTGGGATGGAGGTAGAGAGAGAGTAAAAAGAGGATGTTGAGATAAATGAAATGAGAGAGAGGGAGAAAGAGGGAGGGAGACAGACAGACAGACAGACAGACAGACAGACAGACAGACAGAAACAGACAGAGAAGTAAAGAGCAGAGAGACAGTGAAAGATAGAGAGACAGACAGACAGGCAGACAAAACAGAAATAGAGAAATAGAGATAGCAGAGAGACATAAAAGAATATATATATATATATATATATATATATATATATATATATATATATATATATATACATATATAATAGTATATATATTATTATATATATATATATATATATATATATATTATATATATATATATTATAATATATAATATACATAGAGAGAGACAAGAGACAGAGAGAGAGATATTTGATTTGATTGATTTGGTTTATTCTTTTATATCGAGGATAATGGAATAAGCACTCTTGTGCTTTTTTACATCCAGTCCCCGTGTGTATGCAGTTGTGTAAATGTCATCTGTTCCCACCGGCACACGATGGCCTACTCTTACGAAAAGCGAAACAGGATTTAACGTGTGCGCAAGATGCTCTGCGTGCGTTCGCACACGGGGCCTCGGTTTAAAGTCTCATCCGAAGGACTTTTGGGGAGAGCGGAGTCAGCACTGATGTTAACTCCAGGACAAAATTCTCCTCGACCGGACACGAACCTGGGTCGTCAAATTGCCAGCGCAATGTTCTGACCACAAGGCTATCCCGTCCCCCAAATATACTATACTATACTGAACTACCAAAGCAAGTTTTGCCGGAGTGTGTGTGAGTGTGTGTGT